>CM037881.1:95173939-95796225 GCA_021292165.1 Shinisaurus crocodilurus | reverse complement strand
AAAACAGTACATCTCACCATAGTGTGGAAGGCTGTGACCAGGTGACCTGTGTGCTTTGCTCATTCTGCTGTCTGGGTGCTGTTGATTGGCAACTTCAAGGCCCAGCTCCTCCTCCTGATGGTTATTTGTCTTTAACCCAGACTTGGAATGGACAGCCCTTCAAACAGAGGATGCTGTCTAAATAGAGGACTGGCAGCCTTTCAAATAAAGGACTGTCCTATGTAAAAGAGGACACATGACCACCCTACATGGGGTAGAGCAATAGCCTCACAGTGCCACCTTCTGTGATCAATTGTCCAGGAAGGACTGAAACCACCATAACACTGTGTCTCCCAAGCCCAACCTGGATAAATGGCTCAGAAGGATACATGGTTTTTGCGTATGGAAAACCCACAAGTAGGACATGAAGTCAAAAGACCTCTCTTGCTGTTGCCTCCCAATAATTGGTATACAAAGGTGTACTACCTCTGAACCTGGAGGTATCATATAGTCATCTTCATGATTAGTAGCCATTGAGAGTCTTTTCCTTCATTTATTGATCTAAGTCCATTTTAAAACCATCTAAGCTAGAGGCCACCATCACATCTTGTGGAAGCGATTCCATAGTTGAACTATGTGCTGTATAAAGAAGTTCTTCCTTCTATCTGTCCTGAAACTCTCACCATTCAGCGCCGTGGGATGAGCCTTGATTCTAGTCTAATGAGAGAGGAAGAAAAACTTATTTCCAAAAATGTTCAGCACACAATGTATAATTTCATATACCTCAATCATGTCCCCTCTTACTTGCCTTTTTTCCTAACTAAAAAGCAACTAAATGTTACAGCCTTTCCTCATGGGGGAGTTGATTCAGCTCCTTGATCATTTTAGTTGCTCTTTTCTGTGATGGCCAAAACTGTATAAGTCTGATAACACTGGCTGCATTTGCATATCACCGCTAAAATAAATGGTTTAGTGGAACATGGATGAGCAGCAAGGAGTTGCAGCAGGCCTTGGGCTTGCATGCTCCCCCTCCCCTCCTGTGTGGGCAGGAGGAGAACCTTGGCAGTGTTTACTTTCGGTGTCCCTGAATCTCATCTCTTCGTGTCATCTGGACGGACCAAGGATTGTGGTTCATCCCTAACTATGGTCAGTTTCAAAATGAGCCAACTTCAAATCATGGGTTATGAAGCTGGATTGTTTAAACCATAGTTAGGGATGAACCACAATCCCTGGTCTGGATGACACAGAAGCTGAGATTTAGGGAAACTGAAAGTAAACTCCACTGATGTCCTCCTTCTGTCCATGCAGGAGGAAGGGAAAGGAGGCAGAGCATGTGAGCCCAAGGCTCTCTGTGGCTTCTTCCTCTTTGTGCATGTTGTGCTAAAGTTTGCCCCTTTTGCCTTCAGTCCCACCCCCTTTGCCTTCAGCCCTGCTCACCACTGGAATGTGGCCCCCAAAAGCTTCTCTAAAATGGAATTTGGCCCTCAGGCTGAAAGAGGTTCTGCACCCCTGCGCTAAACCATGGTTTAGAGTGATATGTGAACACCGCCTCTGAATTTTGAGGGAATTCAGATTTTGTTATGTTTTATGGTGTCGTCTTAATAGTTAGAAAGTTGAGTGATATACAAATCTGTTCACTGTTGATATTAAACAATAGGTAACCCAGAGGGCTCTTTTGAGTGAGGTAACTAACATAGGATCCTGAGTCGGACCAGGAGTAACCATTGGTCCATCTGGCCCAGTATTGTCAACACTGACTGGCATTGGTTCTGCAGGGTTTCAGGCAGAATTCTTCCCTAGCCCCATGTGATGATGTTGGGAATTGAATCTGGGATCTTCTGCATGCAAAGCAGGTGCTCTACCTCTGAGATAGGGTCCCTCCCCTTGGTAATATACACACTCACATTATCTCTCTCTTTCCCCTGCACACTTGTGCACACATGAGCACATGCGTGTATACACACACCGGATTTCTTGAGGTTTAGGTTAGTAATGATGTGGCAACTCCAGTTTTGTGGGGTTTCTAAAAGAAGAATAGCAAATAAAACTGTAGGAGTAATAGTCTTCAGGGAGGAGTCAGTAAAGGAGTCACTATCTGGATGTTTCATGTGTTAAGGATGATGAAGACCGCACTTGCAAAGCGGCAAGACCATGCCTATACAATTTCACAGGATTCCATGAGGCAGTGCATCGTTGACACATTCAGAAACATATGACTGATGGCTGCCTGTTTATTTCTGGATTTTTAGAATACTGGCTCATTGTTTTCATTGTCTGAATTGCTGTTTTATCATGGATAATTTTATTGTTGTTTTGTTGCATTGTTATGTTTTGTAAGTCACCTTGAGGCAGTTGCAAAGGTCTGAGCATAAATATCTCAAACAAATCATGCAGTCATACCTAATTTATCCTGGAATACAGTTGGTCAGTCTCACACAGGCATATTCCTACTTCAGTCATCAGATGTTCCCATCTTCTCTATTCCCTGTGGTTAATCTAGGTAGACCCCATCAATATAATCACTAGTACTTTTTATTCTTCTTATTCTCCAGACATTGTAGAAGAATGCACTTACCAGCACACAGATAAATGGAATGTACATACCCCTCTCCTGCTAATTTCCCTGTTTATTATCCCAGATCTTCACAAATAAGAATCATATAGGCTGGGTCAAAGCTGTTGAAGAATGATTACCACTCTCCGTTGCATTGTATGGCGCTTTCAGAATAATTTATTAGAACTCCTGTGAAGAACTGTCTGGCACTGTTGGAAACTGGATGTTGGACTAGATGGATCCGTTGTGGGATCCAGCAGGGCTCTTCTTATGTTTTTATGTGCTTAACACTGAAAATAAATATGCTGAGCGGTATTTTAATTTTTAGAATTTACAGTGCTCGTCAAATACCCAGGTGCACTTGTGCTTTGGAGATTTATTGATGCATTAGTGCAAAGCTGTATTATCTGATTGTTCTAGCAGACTAATTTAGCTTTGGAACTTACTGAAGATAAAGCTGCTATGAGAGGGCAGCTGGAGCTACACAGGTTACATCTTCATGGGAATTTAATGAGCTTCAGAACTCCGGAAGGGAGCTTCAGAACAAAGTTGAACCTCCAGCCCACAGGCCCAGTCTGGCCTGCCCGGGGTCCCAGTCTGATCCTCTGGGGCTCCCCAGATGGCCATGCCCCCACCCCCTTTTGCCCAACCACCAATCATTTGGTGGTATCCTAGCTTTTGCACTTTTCCTCCCCCCCGCCACACACATTCTCAAAGGTGGAAATGCCTCTCCTAAAACTTAGTTGCTGGCAGGAAGAGCTTTAAGCTACAATATGCTGGCATTTCTTTTGGTATTTAAGCCCCACCTCCATTTGCCTTTGACCTTACCCACCAATGGAATGCAACCTCTGAGAGCTTCTCTGAAATTGAACTCAGCCCTCAGGCTGAAAAGAGGTTCAGCACCCCTGCTGTAACCTGTGCAACAGATCATTGGTGCTGGGTGAGGGCCCCCAGAAGGTACAATAAAGTTTAGAATGAAGGGGCTGAACTCAGCAAGTCAGAAAACCCCATAAAACTAACACAGTCCCTCCTGCAAAATATTCCTCCAGTTCTGTTAAGCAACTAATGCAGTGATGGGTCATTATTTACTCTTGGGCACACACCATCACTAGCTTCCTCACTGAATTACGATGCCCCAAAATTGCACCATGACACCATATCACCCTGAAGTCATGAAAGATGCAAGTGTGGCACAGACTTCTTCTCAAATAACCAGACTTTAGTCAAAGTCTTTCCTAGATCCTTTGGTTCACCACTGCAGTATGTATCATTCTGTAATGATGTCACCACACCACGTGCAGAGGGAATAAGGCAAGTCTTTTTGCCAACGTTTGATGTACTTTCATAAATCTTCCAGAGCTGATTGAGGAAATGTGCAACACTGAAACCAGTTTGTGGTTTCAGCAGGGCTGGCTCTGCAGTTAGACAAGGTGATGCAGCTGGCTCAGGTGACAGATGTTGCGGTAGCATTTAAGGACAGCAAATTATCTTTTATTTGGGGTCAACTTCATGTGACGTTAAAGACGTGCCTAGCAGCTACATCCGTTTGCTTTTTACAGTTGGAGGGACCCAATTTTTATTGGGATTCCCCTGCATGGGGAGGGGAGTTTTAATCTTTCCCTCCTAAGCCACAATGTTATTGGCCAATAGGTACTTCCCCCCCCCCTCTTAGCCCCATAGCCACACCGGGGGGTGGGGAGTTATTGGTAAAGTTGCAGCTGGGGTGGGAAGGATTAAACCTCTCCATGAGTGTGTGCGGGGTCCCAATAAAATTAAAAATTGGATCCCCCCCCCAAATATAAAAATAGAAAGAAAAAGCATGGAACTGCTTGCTATGTCTTTAGCTTGTGCAGTTTGATGCTTAGTTTACTGTTAAAGTAAATTATCTCACGAGTGATCCTATGGCCCCTAGACAGGGCTATAGGATAATTCAGATTCACAGATCTGAGGTCGTAGACAGCGCTCTGGGCGGGGCTTAAATATAATAAGTAAATAATAAATCCGTGCTCTGGTCCCCCTCCCCCTGCTTGCAGCTGGCGCGGAAAAAAAACAGTGCTAGCTGCCTCTCCGAGGTTGGGAAATTGACTTCAGAGAGGGGGTAAAGGGGGTGTTTCAGGGATGGGGAGGGGAGGGGGGAAACTGGGGCTGCTGGGATATAAGCTATCCTGACAGTGCTCCAGTCTCCTTCCCTCCCTCTTCCAAGCGCCTCAACTAGATGACCGTTTCCGGCCGTCTAGCTGAAATGCAGGGCGGGAGGTGCGGGGAGTCCGAGATCACCCCCGCCACTCCTCCCACTCTGCACTGGATGCTCGTAAGCCTCCAAGTTTGGGGACTTATGAGCATCAAGGGTGCAATTGATAGGACTGCACCCTTATCACTGGGTGTCCCTGGGCCAGTCTGTCTGTCTGTCTGTCTGTCTCTCTCTCTCTCTCTCTCTCTCTGCCTAACCTAACTCTCAGAATTGTTGTGAGAATAAAATGAAGGTTCCGGGACAAAGTATGCCACTTTGAGCTCTACGTAGAAAGGGCAGGATAAAAATGTAGCCCTGTAGGGTTGCCAGCCATGTGTAATTTTCTGCCTCAGGCTCTAAAATTTGTAGAGCTGTCTCTGGGTATCATATCTGCAGTGCCTGTACATCACTAACCCTGAAAACCATTGAAATCCTAGATGCCAGTTTCTTGGGGGTGATGGGTATATATGGTTTATGATAAGACAAAGAATGCCTATGTAATTCATGTCAGCAAAACAGCCTCTGCATCACCTTCCTGTCAGCCTTTTGACTTATTTATGTTGTTTTTATAATATTTCCCCTTTAAGCTTGAATAGGAGCGTCTTGTTTTGTTTTTGTTTCTGTAAATGACATTTGCTCCCACAGAAGGGGCCGGCTAAAAGGTCCTGATTCTACCTAGGTAAGGCCGGACGCTTTCTTATCTGTTGGACACAATGCCATCCCCTGCACAATGCAGTGCCTGCAAGAGAGGATAAGTCTCAGGTGGCTGTGTGCATTTCATACCCCAAGTATGACGAGGAAATAGAAATATCTGGCACTAGCAAGAGTTGTGTTGTGTTCAACTTCAACTTAACAATGTGCTCTGTGAAATCAAGGAGCATTGGAATGACTATAGAAATAACTGCTTTGTTTGAGGGGGAAATGAAAGGAGATTCTTTCTATTTCTCTTGAGGCATCCTCTTCATTACCAAGGTCATTGGAATATATCCTCAGTGACAGCTGCTGCTGCTGCTTCCTCTTCTGGAATAGAGTCGATCAGTGGCTGGAAAAAAAAGTGCCTGGACAGTACCTGGATCTTTTAATTCTACCTTCCAAACACAGCACCCTCCAGATGCGTTGGACTACAACTCCCATGGCCATGCTAGCTGGGGCTGATGAGAGTTGTAGTCCAGCACATCTGGAGGGTACCAGGTTTGCGAAGGCTGACTTAGGGTCAAACTGCATGTTACATTAATTGGGTCTGGGCATGGAAAAGACCAATTCAGATCCCTTCTTTGGCTATGTAGCTTGTTGGGTGGCTTGGAGCCTCTCGCTCCCAAGGTGACTGTGTGAGGCGAATAAAATTGTGTTTCCTTGGAGGAAGTATCAGATCAAATCTAGCGAAAAAATACATGCAGAAAAGAAATAAGCCCAAAATAATCATGCTCATGAAAACAGCCTGCTGTCAGCATTCATATCAAAGCTTTAGGCTCTGTGCTATTTATGGAAAAATAAGGTTTCTTTCTCTTATTATTTACAAAACAACCAAAATATGCTTGGCACTTTGCATTTGTTCATTCAGTTGCACAGAATTTTGTTTTGCTTTGCTAGTAGTGTGCTCTTTAGAGTAAAGTTTCCCCATCGCCTGTTTATTTATCCCCCCACCCTGCCACCAATATTTCCTCTTCCTACTGCTTGGTAGCTTCCATCTCTTTTTGCACAGATAGCTTTTTTTATTGTGCTGTGCATACATCATTGATGGCAAATGGTCGAGTGGGCAAAGTCCCTTAGGGCTGAGAGAGATGCAGTGGTAAGTGTGTGAATGCAATTAACGTGTATGTTTTTGTTATGCAAATAACTCCCCTGGGGGAGCCAGCCAGAGCAACATCAGAACCACCATCAGGGGCATGGAGGGAGAGGTTAACTTCTCCTTGTTGTTGCTCCTCTCCTACCAGAGGTTGGACATCATCGTGGCTGAACAGTCTTTAGATATTTCTGCTCAGCCATGACAAGTTTAACTGCCCAACTGATTTTTTGCGAGTAACATCACATCTAGTTTGGCCCTTAGGCAGGAGGTATTTCTCCCTTTTGCTTCTCTGCATAAAGCAGTCTAGAATTGGAGTTAAACCACAGCTACAACTAGGGATATATGGATTTTGTTAAATCCATGTCTGTTTCACGGATTTATTTATTTATTATATTTATACCCCACCTTTTTTCCTGCAAGGAACCCAAGGCGGCTTACATAATCCTGCTCTCCATTTTATCCTCACAACAACCCTGTGAGGTAGGTTAGGCTGAGAGACAGTGACTGGCCCAAAGTCACCCAGTGAGCTTCATGGCCGAGCAGGGACTAGAACCCGGATCTCCTGAGTCCCAGTCCAACACTCTCACCACTACGCTACACTGGCTCCAGGATTGACAGGTGTCTTTCATTCTATCATCTGCTCATTGATGGAATTTTATAGGGATGTATGAGAAGAATTTTGTCCTGTGTGCAAATGTGCATTAGAGCGAATGTGCATTTGCACAAGTGCACATAAGCATTAATGTGCAACCACCCCTCCCCAAGTAAAAACAACAACAACAATCTGCAAGTCTACGCGACTCTGAAAAAGCCGGTCTGCTGTGGAATCTGCAGGTTGGATTCATGGAGATCCAAACAGATTTTGAGTCCATTGCGGATTTCTCCGACGTCCCTATCTACAACAGCACTTCCCAACACTTTCTATCCCTGCTTGAGAGCATGCTTTGCATTTCACATTATGAGGCCACGTTTGTCCTACACCCTTAGGGAAGGATCCAGTGTCAATAGTGCTCGCTACCACTAACCTGTCACACTTGCAAGTGCTGTTGATGTTATGTAAGCATTGGTAACCTCTTGCACAACATCAGTAGTGCTAGTGGTAGGCGGTAGTACTAGTAGCACACCATTGGATCCTTCTGTATCCCCGGTTTAATAGTCATTCTTTCTCTCCACAGATCCTTGGGCATTGTAGTTCTGTAGCGGTTGCATGATGGCCAGAGAGAGGTCAGGATTTCTGAACCTGAAATCCAGCTACAGTTGCCATTCTATACCACTACCACAGTATAATTGCCATTAATGATCAGAATCTCACCCTGCTAAGAACCCCAGGGCACTTTGCGGGTGGCCATGTCACAGTGAAAGGTGTATAAATCTAATAGGGTAGGCTGCAATTCTGCATGCACTTAGGGCCAAACAAGACATAATGTTAATTGCATGAATGCAATTAATGTGCACTTTTTGTTATGCAAATATCAGCCACTGGGATGCCTGAGCGGTCTCAGGACTGTACCGGGTGGGGAAGGGGAGATAAACGCTTTCTCTTCCTGCCATGCTTCTGACAAAGATTGCTTCTCTGAAGCTGCTATTTGCATTTCAAGGGAAGCCTCCATAAAATCAAGTTGTTGTGTTGGCACTGCTTTCAGGCACACTTAACGCACTTCATGAGCAAATAATGTTCTTTTCTACACCCACCTGGGAGGGCATCCTCATATACACAACATCTTTGGATTTTATTTGTCACTCAAATGTTTGTCTCGGTGCAATTGAATTGAAATACCTGCAGAACAAAATGTAGGCTCCAGGTGCACCATAAAGATGGTCAACTTGCTGATTGTTTTTTGGCGGGGGTGGAGGCGGGCAATTCATGGACCCAAACACTTGTAGGGACTTGCTATAAAGAAAGCTGTGTGTGTGTGTGTTTGTGTGTGTGTGTGTGTGTTTAAGGGAATTGCTGAAGGGAAAAAAGAGAGGAACTTAGTTCAGTTCTATTAAAAGGGAAATAAGCCTCTGCTTATGAGTTATTTATCACTACACGTTGTCAGTGGGAAACACCAACAAAGGATTCTGTGCAGACCTGAATGGCAAGTATATGGTGACAAACAAGACAAGCTATGTAGCAGTGTAAATTACATTTCTGAAACTATCATAACTCCCGATAACTACCGAAATAATTCATGTCACTACTCAAGGATGCACCAAAGAGATGTTTAAAGTGATAGATCAGTGAAGAAATAAACAGAGGGATCCCTGATGCAGACATCTTATCCATGTTCTTCCATTTTAAATTATAATACTAAATATTTAGATAATGAATTTCGAGTGCTCAACGTTATCTTGAGGACATATGCTGTCATCTCAGTTAATCCTCACAACATTCCTGTGAGGCAGGCTAGTCTTGTTATCCTCACACTGAAGATCAACTCTGAGGCAATAAATGGCTTGCTTGAGATAATCATTAATCAGTTGATTTGTATGCTGATTTTCCATGGTACACCCTGCTCAAAGTGGCTCACACACAGTAGCAAAAAGGGTTTACATAATGAAATTTAAGATTTCAAGATGATGCACTAACAGTTATAAGACAAGAAAAATCATACAAGTGTTAACAAATACACACTAAGTTTAAATAATCCACTCATACTAGGACCTAACAACAGAAGTACAAAAACATAATCCAAGTAGCAGCAAAAATAATACATCTTATCCCGGACTAAATGTTGCCCCCAACAACTCCTAAAACTCTGAAAGTCTCTAGGTACCTCCAGCAGCAGCCTCAGTAGCAGCTATTATCAGTGGAGTCTGTCTGGTGGAAATGAGCCAGAGAGAGGAATAGGATCAGGTCTTGCAGGACTCACACCTAGAAGATCTCTGGGCAGTACAGCTGGGATGGAGGCTGGTAGGGATGGGTGATAATTTTGTTTCAGTTCAGTTTTGATAAGAATTTACCCAAATTCACATCGTTCCATATTCAGGACAAAAAGAACTTTAGATTTTTTTTAAAAAAAACCTAATAATGTGGGAGAAACCGAAACTGACACATTTGTCAATCCAGGCCCAGGGTTTTGAGTGCTTAGCTCTTCAAAGTCTGGGTTTGAACCTCTGTGTATTCAATCATGTTTGTGGCACTGAATTGGGGTTGCCAGCTCTTTTTTTCTGCCAAGCTCCTCATCTTTAACAGCTATATAGCAGGCAGGTACAACATACTCCTCTCCATGCTGGGAATAGCTGTACCTATTGAATTTGGCTGGTGCAGATGGGTGAGAATTTTGTTTCAGTTCATTTTTGATAATACTTTACCAAGATTAGCAAAATTATTCAGATTTTAAAAATTTGAATGTGGAGGAAAGCAAAACTGACAGATTTGTCCATCCCAAGGGCATGGTGCTTCCTCCCACAGAGTAGCCCTCTTTTATTTGATGATTTAATTGCTGTCATAGCATAAAGGTTTGTAAAGCACGCGCTTTATCATAATGAAGTTTATATAGGTCAAATGTTCAAGGGACCTGAATCCAGTTTTAAAATATTCCGATTGTGTATGCTTTTGCCATGACGCCTACCACAGAATTTATAAGGGAAAAGACACTTGAACAGAAAGGAATCGTTGACCCCCAAACTGGGTGAGATAAACGTGTCGTGAAGGACACAAATCGTTATTGGTACATACAGGCAGTGGAAAGCCAGATGACATCATAGTTGAAAAGGAAAGGAAACAAGTCAAATAAACTGAAACTAAATAACAAAAGTACTTATGTGGAGACCCAAGATATTACCAAAGGGATACAAGAATAAACCTGCCATTCCTGCTCTGAGAAATCCTATTTGTTTTTGACTTACTGAGTGAATACACGATGCATGCAAGAACTTGAAACCAGGTGTAAGGTACTATGAGTCTCTCAGGCTGCATCTGGTAAAGTAAGGCTCCCGCACCGTCGAGAGCACATAATGCAGGCCACATGCTGAAGCTAAGCAGGTATGAGCCGTGTCAGTGCTTGGATGGGTGACTGCCTGGGCTGCCCATATCTGTTCTCATGCATTGAGCAGGGGGTTGGACTCGATGGCCTTATTAGGCCCCTTCCAACTCTATGATTCTATGATTCTAAGTACCCTCCTCGCACACATACATCCCTGTGCTGTCATCATATAGTAGCATACTTGTGAATGGATTTTCAGGGATTAAGGTTCCGATATGGCCTACCATTGAGGTTACTTCCGGTTTATAAAAGCTAGGGAAACGTTTGACATTATGGCTTCTTCCACGAAACATTTATGAATCTTTCTCCGTCATTTTTAACAAGACATTTTGATACCTGACCTGTTGTATTTTGGGGATTCTCTACTGATACTGTAGCACTGCACAGATGTACAAGCTATGGTTCATCTCATTTAATAGCAACAACATACATCACAGCACTGTTGATAATCAAGGACACACCTGTCACCTGCAGAGCTGCCAAGAGAAGCGATGCCTCCGCCAGCAGCAGAAGGGTACTCCTACAAATAGAGCTGGCTGACTCAGGCTGAAGAAGCTTCATCCCAGTAACCCGTGCATATATTAGTAAATATTAGTTTACTAATATTAGTCCTGGTTGGCTGTATGCTACCTCCAGTATCAGAGGCAGTATGCCTATGTACACTAGTTGCTAGGGAACTTGGGTGGGAGGATGCTGTTGTACTCATGTCCTGCTTGTGGGTTTCCTGTGGGCAGCTGGTTGGCCACTGTGTGAACAGAACCCTGGATTAGATGGACCCTTGGCCTGATCCAGCATGGCTCTTCTTATAGTGTAGTGGTGAGAGTGTTGGACTGGGACTCGGGAGATCCAGGTTCTAGTCCCCACTTGGCCATGAAGCTCCCTGGGTGACTTTGGGCCAGTCACTGACTCTCAGCCTGACCTACCTCACAGGTAAGCTGCCTTGCGTTCCTTGCAGGAAAAAGGGTGGGATATAAATATTATATATATATATATATATATATATATATGGTATTTGTGTAATACTTCGTACAGATCTTCAGCCTGACTTATTCCCCTCCTCCCACACTCAAGACTCATCAACCTGCAGAGGGCACACACATGTGTGTGATCCTCATGAGCTGCTCCAGATGTGGCTCTTAGCTAAAGATTATATATGGATCCGGAAGACACACTGGAGATAGCCCCTGTCTGACCATAAAATTACGTAGTTTTTGCTTCCTGGAGACTGTAATTTGTAGTTCAAGGAGTCTACTCAACAGACTACTTAAGAAGAGGAGAATGAAATTAGGCATGGGGAAGAAATGTCTTTGGTTCACATTTTTTTTTTAAATATTTTATTTATTTTTCAAAACAAATTATAACACAGAAAATATATTTAGCAAAATACAAAATTATCACACAAATATAACATAATCAACATACAATAAATCATAAAGTGCTCCCCCCCACCCTCCAAGGGACCAATTAATATACTTCTATCCTCTTGATCAAATAAAGTCTAAATTCCAAAAATATAACATATCCTGACAAGGCATGTTACCCTTCCCCTTTATTAATACATAGTCTAGTAATTGATTCCATATCTCCATAAAATTATTCTTCTTTAGCAATCCTTTTTTGCATTTGATACTACTAGTTAGTTTATCATTTAGGGCTATGTCCCAAACTTCCTTATACCAGTCTGTTATTAGGAAAACATGTTGTACTTTCCAATTTCTCGCTATCATTAGCCTGGCCGCAGTTAACAAGTTTACAATTAACTCCTTCGTATTTTGATCACAAATAAGCTTCTCAGTTATTGATAACAATGCTAATTTTGGACAGACCTCTAAGTTAGTACCAATAATTTTCGATATTTCTGTAAAAACCTCTCGCCAAAACACCAATACATTTTTACAACTCCACCACATATGAGCATATGTCCCTTTTTCCTGACATCCTCTCCAACATAATGCAGAACAATTATTATCTATTCTATTTAATCTTACTGGAGTTAAATACCATCTCCAAATTAGTTTATAAAAATTTTCCTTTATCCTAATTGACATCATTTTCACAATCCGTCTATCCCATATATTGTTCCACCCCACCTTCGAGGTCACCTCTTCAAATTCATTATCCCATACTGTCTTAAGCTGATCCTCTTGTTCTTTTGCTTTTTGGATCAATCTATATAAATCCCTTGTTATACCTCTTGTTGATGCATTACCTGGTAGGCCGTCTCTAGACATGACCATCTTTTCAAAATTAGTTAAATCTCTCTCGTACTCAGTTTTCCTTTTCCATTTCTTCGACCACTGTTCTAACTGTAGTAAATTTAACCACAATAATCTTCTTCTCCCAACAATTTCCATTATTTGATCTCTAGTCCCCATCTTTTCCACCCAATCGGTCAATCTAATAACCCTTTCTTCTCTTAGTTTACTCTCCAGCTCTAATCTTAAGTTTTCAGGAAAATCCTTAAGAGCTACCACCAGAGTTAATGGAGATATCCCTGGTATAAATATGCTCTTCATAGTACCCCAAATCATTAACAAATTTCTTAGAAAAGGGTTGTCTATATTTTTTATCAATTTATTATTATTTTTTTGAAAAAAAATATTCCCCAAAGTACTACGTAGTTCACATGTTTCTAACTCCAACCACATTATTTCTTTAGGGCGTGCTATAATATCCACTATATGTCTTAATTGATTCGCTATATAATACCATTTTAAATTTGGCAAACCCAAACCCCCTACTTTTTGTGCTTTATACCATCTTGTTTTAGTAATCCTAGATTTTTTCCCTCCATTACAATATGTATTAATAATTGATTGCCAATCTTTAAGTTCCTTATCTGATATCGCACTTGGTATCATCCGAAATAAAAAAATTATCTTTGGCAAAATCTTCATTTTAATCAAAGCAATTCGACCAAACCAGGAAAGTCCAATTTTTTTATACTCCTCTATTTTATTCTTTACCTCATTCTTTAATTTCCTATAATTCTGATCTCCCAATTTATCTATATCTTTTGGAATTACAATTCCTAAATATTTAATTACATTATTAATCTTATAATTACTTTTTTTTTACACATTTCAATCTCTTCTCTTTTACTATAGTTAAACAACAAAAATTTAGATTTATCCCAATTAATCTGTAGCCCCGTTACTTCCCCGAACTCCTTTAAATGATTCTCCACTCTATCCATATTTTCCATAGGGTTTTCGATTGTCAAAAGAGTATCATCTGCAAAAAGATTTATTTTTATCTTCTCCCTAATCCCTATCCCACCTATATTTCTATCTTCTCTAAATACATTTGCTAAAATCTCCATTACCAATGCAAACAAAATAGGCGAAAGGGGACAGCCTTGTCTAGTTCCTCGACCTAGGTAAATTTGCTCTGTTAAACCATCATTTACTACAACTGATGAAACATTTTTTGAATACAATTGATTAACTACTCCTCTAAATCTTTCTCCAAACCCCATAATTTTAATTAAACTTTTTAATGCTGGCCATTCCACGCAATCAAAGGCTTTAAAAATATCTAACGCTATTACCCCTGCTCTCAATTTATTTTTCTTTATTAAATATATTATATTTAAAACTCTTCTTGTTAAATCTGCCATTTGTCTTCCTTGCATAAAACCACATTGGTCTATCCCGACATATTTAGTAATAAACTTGTTCATCCTTCTCGCTAATATTGCTGTCATCAATTTTGCATCTTGATTTATTAAGGAAATGGGTCTATAGGAACCTGGCTCCGTTAAGTCCTTCTCTGGCTTCGGGATTAAAATAATCTTAGATTGCTTCCATGAAGAGGGGATCGCTCCCCCCTCCAAAAAAATATCATTAAATAACCTCTTTAGTCTTGGAACCAACATTTTCTTAAAGACCTTGTAGTATTCAGCCCCTAAACCATCCAGTCCAGGGGTCTTACCCTCTTTCAGTTTATTTATTGCATATTCTATTTCCAATTCTGAAAAAGGTTGTTCCATAATTTCTCTATCTTCATCCACTAGTCTAATTTTAAAATGCTTTCCTATATATTCATTAATCCTCTCTTCCATACAATCTCCAGCCTTGTACAATTCTGAATAAAATTCATGAAATATTTTTAATTTGTCCTGCATTAAATTATAACCTTTCCCTTTTTTATCTTTAATTGCCCCAACTATACTTTTTTCTTTCTTTTTTTGTGTGGATCTTGCTAAAATTTTCGAATTCTTATTGCTATTTTCAAAAAACTCTCTTTTCAAATAAATCAAGTTTCTCTGAACTTTTTCCAAATCTTTCTTTTCCAACTCTTTCCTTTTAGCTTGTAATTCAGCAAAGACCTTGTTCTCCCTTTCCTTCAAAAACTTCATTTCCAAATCCCTAATCTCCCCTTCTAACTTTTTAGTAAACTGTTCTTGTTTTTTCCTTAGTATCACACCCTCCCTGATACTTATCCCTCCCATCACTGCCTTCATTGTGTCCCACACAATTGGTTCACATTTTCATGTGAACTTACTTAATTTCACACTTTCAAAGCAATGCACGAGCTGAAATGCAGTTATCCTCTGAAAGCGGCACTTCTAATTTTGCAATGGAGTTCTCCGATTGAATGATTACGTATATTAGAGGAAGGTTGCACACAAAAATGCATACATTAGTGAAAATAATGTTCAAAAATGTATTATATTAGGAAAGTCACTTGCAAAAAATGTATACATTAGGCAGCAGAATTGCACACAAAAATGCATATTAGGAGAACTGTGCACAGAAATACGTATGTATGTTCATGCTATTTTATTTAAATAATCTCAAATTTCGGGATGAAAAAAAAATTAAGATTTGAAAATTGAGAAACTGAGAGAAGCCAAAATTGACAGATTTGTCCATCCCTAGTTTCTATAGAAATGTTATTGGTATCTGGTGATGGTGTCTGGTGGGTTGGAAGTGGGGCAGGCTATATCTCAGACCAATTTCCACCTTATCATAAGATCACATGATCTTATCATAAGTATCTGTATGTATGTTTTTTGTGTGTGCATGTGTGTATACACACAGGTGACTGTGACTGCTGGCTACTGGTGGTTGCTGTATTTCTACACACACACACACACACAGTAATCACACACACACACACACACACACAATTTAAAACACACACACACATAGACACGCACACTGTGTTTCCTTACTGAAAAAAAGGCAAACTTTATTTTCCTCGTTGGGGGAGAGAGCACTGCTGCTGCTCTGCATGTCTCTCATGCGAAATGTGCCCCATGTTCTCAATAGAGAGCAACTGGCCACTAATTTCCTGTTCCATTGAGCATGCCTAGATTTTTTTTTTTTAATTGTGATTGGCTATGGACAATATCTTTCAATACTATGATTTTAAAAGAATTTTTTAACCTTACATTTTGAGTAGCAGTGATCTGAACCAATCAGATGCTGCCTTTGAGGGAACATAGCCAATGAAGGCACAGGAGTGGTGAAGGGGTGGTCTTCTTTATGTCACTCCTGTGCCATTATTGGCTGTGTCCCGCAATGGCAGCATCTGATTGTTTCCGATTGCTGCTACTTAAAATGTATGTCTTTAAAATGTTATTTTAAAATGGCATGCCATAGTAAGTGCATGCTCATCCTGCTGGCTGCTGCAGTACAGTCATGCCTTGGATTGAGAGCATAATTCGTTCCGGAAACATGCTTGTAATCCAAAACACTCTTATATCAAAATGAAATCCCCCCAAAAAAATTTGTACAGAGATTTTTAATTTAAGCCGTACTACAGTACTTGTATTGCAAGACGTCGCTTGTATATCAAGCAATAAATAAATAAATAAATAAATATTTAAAAATTTGCTTGTCTTGCAAAACGCTCTCAAACCAAGTTACTTGCAATCCAAGGTATTACTGTACTTACTTTTGCTAGCCCCTGGGGTTACCAGGCCGGGCTAGCAGGGAAGGAGGAGAAGGAGCCACCACTGGGTTAAAAAAATAGAAATGGAGGAAGGTAAGGCGGGTTGGCTTGTGCTGGGTGGCGGTGGGTGGTGGTCATCCCTGGGCCATGGGTTCCCCGACCTGCACCCTGTGGTCTGGCCTTGGCTGCACCACTGGGAATGTCTGCTTTCTGGAGACTTTTAATAAGGAACAGATGGGGCAGTTTAGACTGCCCCCTCCCTACACAAGCCCCGAGAGATCACACTTCTGACCCACCCTAATAGAGCTAATAAAGAACAAGTAAATAATACAAGTAAATCATGACTAATTTAAAAGTCTCCTGGATTTCAGTGGGTATGTTCTAAGCATGACTAAGTCTGGATCCAACCCATAAATAATAACCAGTAGTGGCCTGAAGTGCTTTTGTTGTTGTTGAGCTCATATATGTGTGATTTTTAAAAATAAAAATAAACTTTTTATCATTTTTTAAAATACAGAGACATAATATCAGCCAGTATCCCCAACCCACCGACACCTCCCTAAGATTTCCCCTCCCCTCATCAGTAACTGTACCTGCTTCTCAGCAGCTAGCACTGAGTCAACACCATATCGTTCAGACACACATGCAGACCCATAAAACAAAAGCAACCAACCAACCAAATGCACAAGAGAAAGAAGACAAGGGAGGAAGGGACAGATGGAAAATGGAAGGGGAGGAGAGGGAACAGAGAAGGTGACTTCTGCGTAACAGTTTTTATACTCCCTCACAGATCTAGGCTTACTATGAAACAGTTCCAGGAATGTGGACAAAATACGTATTGTTCACTTACCTTTCATCCGTTAAAAGCTACTTTCTCTTTTATGGCCAAGGCTAAGAGGTCCTCTGTTCATCATTGTTCTATGTGTGGTGCACTTCCAGGTTTGTAAGACTATACTTGGCCACCATGGCTATCCCATTTTACTGGTAAGCAGCACAAAAATAACTTATAAGCAGAGAAATTCAGTGTTGTTTCAAGTCCAAAATTGATGTTAATTACCTCATGCCAGCAGGGAGTCATAATCAGTCAGGAAAGTAAGATGTACGTTATGGTCTCTCCTTTTTTGAGTATATTCGTTATGCTCCATGATTCTATACGAGCAGTCATATATGGTCACCCCTCACAACCATGTTTATCAAGCAATAACTATACCTATTGAATAATAACTACAGCTAAGTAAGTGAAATAGATCAGATTTGATGCACAGAAAGCATCATTAAGGGAGGCAATGTTTTAATTTATATAATTTTATGGTTTTAACTGTTGTGAACCGCCCAGAGAGCTTTGCCTATTGGGCGGTATAAAATGTATTAAATAAATAAATAATTTATATCAACCTGCCCCAGAAATGATATTTTTATTCTCTCCCTTATGAACCAACTGTAAATTCTGCCTATGTTCTGTAAGAAGTAAACTCAAATTCTCTAAGAAAATAAAAAAGCAGTATGTTTACTTTTTCTAAGATGTGTTTTAGAAGTTACAAATGATTTTTTTGGCTTTAGTCTGGTGTTAGTCGCACAAAATGTACAGGAAGGAGCTTCTGGAAGGACAGCCATTTGATTCTGTTAAAGCAAACACACACACACACACACAGAGAGAGAAGTTGCCAAGCATCTTAAAGACTAACATGTTTATTGTAGCATAAGCTTTCCTGGACTAGAGCCCAGTTGATCAGATGCATGAAGTGTAGCCGTTTGGCAGATATATGCATACATAGCTATAAAGGGGGGGAAATGTAAATCATTGGGTCAAAAGGTCATGAAGCTCAAGCGGTTCAGTCTGTAACATTTCTATGCAGATCCCAAACGGATAAGCACAGCGACCACTCATAACAGCAGTAATTGGCTCTCAATATTCTAGTGTGTGTGTGTGTGTGTGTGTGTGTTGTGTTTGTACAGACGAAAGGACAGAAACTCTTCACCAAGCTTACCCAGATACTGATCCAAGAAAATATTAATTCTGCAGCCTATAAAAATTATTCAAATTTTTTTTCTATCCCTCCCACCCCATAATGGAGACATGAAGACAGGGATGTCTGAACCAGCACCTCTTCTTTTATTCCTTTTCATTTCTATTTATTTATTTATTACATTTATACCCCACCTTTTTTCCTGCAAGGAACCCAAGGCAACTTACATAATCCTCCTCCTCCTCTCCATTTTATCCTCACATCAACCCTGTGAGGTAGGTGAGGCTGAGAGTCAGTGACTGGCCCAAAGTCACTCAGTGAGTTTCATGGCTGAGCGGGGACTAGAACCGAGTCCCAGTCCAACACTCTCACCACTACGCCGCACTGGCTCCCATATTCCTTCATTAGCCCTGGGCAGATGTTCTTAAAATAGGTCAATGGAGTGGGTGGGGTGGGGTTGCAGTGCATGTCCCACCCACCATGTGCTGATTGGGCCTTGGGCACAGATCCCGCATACATATAAGCTTTACATCAGGGGTGTCGAACCTCTTTCAGCCTGAGGGCCAAATTCCATTTTGGAGAAGCTCTCAGGGGCCGCATTCCAGTGGTGAGTGGGGACATAGGCAAAAGGAGTGGGACAAAATATATAAAAAATGCCAGCATCTTTTAGGTTAAAGCTCTTAATAAGCCTTAGGAGAGGCATTATTAAGCCTTAGGAGAGGAAGGGGTGTGGTCCCAGAAGTCTGGATTGGTACCCCAAAAGAGATGGATTCGGTCTCTGGGCCTGACTTGATGTGCACAGGCTCTGCCTTTATGATTTGTTCGATGCAAGAAAGGAATGTGCAAACTGTACTGAGAGCACCTATGTGGACTCTCTGTGCACATGGCCGATCAATACATGGAGGGAAGAGCACGCATGATCCTGAACTCCCTTCCATGTGTTGTCTGTACCTAGTTTCAGAGCATCTCCCCAGCGCAAACACGCTTCCATCTTAATGCTTCTTGTACATATGTGCTTTCTCCCCTCAAGATTGTGGGTTTAGATTTTTTAAATAAATGTTAATTAAATATGGAAGCTTTACACAGTGCATTTATATATCTATGTGCTGCAGACACAAATAACTTTGATGTGGTGGTGGACCAAATGGAAGAGACATTTTTGAGACATCTTCCTGGGACCGCGAAATAGCATGAGTTGTACAAAGGCAGGAAAGATCCTCCCCGTTTCTGCTACCCAAAAGAAATTAGCAGAGGAAATCAGTAAAATATCTATGGTCATGGATAGATATGCAGAAATTCAGTTTAATTCAATAATATCCAAAGGACAAGGCTCTGATAATGGAAAGGAAGGGGTGATGAATATCACATGGCATTTGTCTGAACCAATCAAGGAAAGGTGATAGTTCTTTTAATGGAAAAAAGAAAGAAGGGGGGGGGGGAATCCCAGGATGCTGAGTGTTAATCAGCAACAATCAGTGCCAGAGAAGGATAAGATGGGGCCTCCTGACAGTATTTTGAGTGACAGACCTCATGAAAATGAGATGGTTTAGGCATACCCTAAGAGAATCAGTGTGTCCAATGGCCATAAAGAAGTGCATTAAAGAATGGAATAGAAAGATGAAAAGAGAATATTTGGGAAGGGGGAGAAAGAGACTGATTTTTACCTGGAAAAAAATTCATGCACAAACTATGAGAAAGAAATGGAAGACGTACATTAGAGGATCCTAAAGAAATATGAGAGTTTGTAGAAGCATTGATAGCTAATGTGGGTGTATAGATACACTAAGAAAGGTGAGAGTAAGTATTAAGTTGGTTGCAATGCAGTAATAAGAGAAAACTAGGTGAGGAATCTAAGAAGTCCTAAATGCGTTAGAGAAGGAGAGCAGAAACTGCAACAAGCGTAGGAAAAAGCCAGAGGCGTGTGGAAGGACAGGAGAAATGTGAATGCTAGAATTCATTTCAGGGACAGGAACGGTCTGTAATTGTTTACAAGATTAAAATATTACATGTGGGATTTCAAACCATGTGTCAACGAGACCTAAGACTATGTTGGAGACCATATTGTGCTCTGTTTTAAATCTGTTTCAAATTTTTGACAAACAGTATCAAAATAACAGTTGTTTACTACCAATATCCAACACACAAACACATCATGGGTGCTGAATACTTTTGCTACATGGATACTTTTAAAAATCTCATTCCCTGAGCTTTCCCGGTAATGTTTTCCAGCCTTTCCCCCTGCATCCACAGAGCCTCAGATCCCAGATAAGGGCCCTTTGCTGATCGCCTGTTAGAGGGGGCAGACAAGAAAGGGATTTCATAGATTTCATAGATCTATAGAGTTGGAAGGAGCCTACAACAGGCCATCGAATCCAACCCCCTGCTCAATGCAGGAAACTAGAGGAGGGGTCTCCCATCCAAGTAATAACCAGGCCTGACCCTGCTTATCTATTTCATAGATCATAGAGTTGGAAGGAGCCTACAAGGCCATCGAGTCCAACCCCCTGCTCAGTGCAGGAAACTAGAGGAGGGGTCTCCCATCCAAGTAATAACCAGGCCTGACCCTGCTAGCTGGATTCCAGTCCACACCCAGCCAACAGGTGAACAGGGCTGTCAGAGCTGACTGCACTGAGCATCTGTTAGGCACAGGCAGACGTGGTTCCAACCCAGCATGGGCCACTCACTGCAGGTGCACAGCTGACACTGGATACAGAAGTCCAAGTTGTAAGGATAACTAAGACAATCCTCTAAAATAGGGTTTCAATTAAAAAGAACCACAGACACCTGAAACGATTGTTATGAGTTGGGGTTGGTCTGAATGGCCTTTCAATGTGGTCCTTTGGTTACAGCCCAGTTCCTGTGACTGCAAAGAGATTCAGTATCCCTTCCAACTATGCAATCATTGACTCTAAAGATTTCTGTAAGTAGAGCCATCAGTGTGGGTGCTTTGAGGTAGCTCTTAAAGGACTGTTGGACGTAGCTGGTCACATTTTGATGATGTGTTTCAGTGGGAGCTAGGATGGCCCAAGAAGGCATAGCCAATGGGTGGAGATGACTCATCTTTCTTCTCCCTGCTGGGGGTGATTGAGGTCTGTGTGAGCAGCAGGAAGTCAGTCTGTGCTGGAACTAGATCTGAAAAAGGAGGCAGCAGAGAACTGACCTAGCTCTCTGCAGGAAATAGTATAGCACTATGGGTTCCCCTAGAAATCTGATGGACAACAGGAATCTGTTGGAGAGTTAATGCTGTGCACCCTCATCTTATGCTCAGCCTCTACACACACACACACACACACACACACACACCTTGTATCACGGAAATGCCGTAAGTCTCCATTGACTGCCTTCTAAGGAAACTGAATCCTGGGTAAGTGCTGGAACCCCTGAAACTTCTCACTGCTTGGAAGTGGAGTGCACACATGTAACAATATCTTCTGAATATGCCAAGAAACATAACTGGCATTTTAAAAAAATACCATTCAGCTTTAACACAATTCTTCTTGTTTGTCCCTTTCTTGAGACAATTTCATTTTTGCTTACCGTATATCAATCCATTTCCTCCTCCTCCTCCTCCTCCTCCTCCTCCTCCTCCTCCTCCTCCTCCTCCTTCATTATTATTATGTTCAATTATTTTATTCAATTATTTTATTCAATTCTTATATCAATTATTTTCCTTTTATTCATGTACACTCATGTCACCCCATGCAGAATTAAAACTAGGTTCTTGCATGTGAATCAGAGGAAGTCGCACTGAGGACAAAGAGACAACCCCACTTTCAGCAATCAGGAACATGAGTTAAGTGCAGCATTTGGGTGGGATACATTCTGGTCCTTCCGGAAGCAGATCCCTCTTAAGTAAATGGTACTATAAACAACAGACATTGCCCAAGCAGATCGCCTCCACGTGGTCTCTCAACATCATTCAGTGGTAGGGATGCCTGAGAAATCTGCAACGGATTCAAATGAGTTCAGATTTCTGTGAATCTGACCTGCAGATTCTGCAGCGGACCGGCTTATTCCGAGTCGTGCAGATTCCACAGACCTGCAGATCATTTTTCTCTTGGGGGGGGGATTTACGCTAATTTACAAACTGTGAGCGCAAGTAGAATTAAATTCTGGTTTTAAAAATCCTCTTGTCAATGACAGAATGATGACAGAATGAAAAATGGCTGGCAATCTGTGAAACGCAGATGGACTGGATGTAACAAAATCCATATATCCCTAATCAGTGGTTAGGGAGGATGTGAATGGGTAGAAAGGGTACCTGAACACATTCAAGGCTAATGTTCCACCACTCCCAACCCAATCAGCACTGTGAGAGTAGCACAGTTAGTATCCAACTGTGACCCTGAACTAACACTAATGATGTTGTGTGCTAGCATAGACCAACCAATGCTTTCACAATGTAACTAGCTGCTACTAGGGCAATAGGAAAAGGTTTCAATTTGCCACTGAATTTTGCTGACAAATCATCAGTTTTCCCATTACCCTAGCAAGGGCTAGTTATGTTGGCTTACAATAGTCATAATGCAACTTTAAGGGAACAATTAGATACTACCCAGTGTAGCCACTCACATATTGCCAAGAAAGAGAAAATGAGATGCAACACCCAAAAGAGGACAAAAGCAGACACAGATTTGCATAAAATTGGCAGCAACTGATTTATAGGTATAGCTGCAAATTTAGAAAACATAACTATGATTTAAATAGAAATTTTCAATCCATCTCACCCTAGTGTGGAAGGCTGTGACAAGCTGACCTGTGTGCCTTGCTCAGTCTGCTGTCCAGGTGCTAAGTGTTGATGGACAACTTCCAGGTTCCTACTCCCCCTTCTTATGGCTCTTTTTTCTTATATTTTTTATTTGCAATTATGGGTCTTTATCTTTAAACCAGCCCTGGACTGGCGAGGTCTTCAAATAGCAGATGTTCATCATTTGTAGAGTGGGACACATGGCCCCATAGAAGCATCTTAGGCTCCATTTCCGAAATGAACTTTCTCTCCAGCAGAAGTCTGTGCACAACCTTGTACAATGCTTTCCCTGTCAGTCCATCATAAAAGCTGCATGCCTTTCCTTGTTCTTGGGGTTCCCACTCTCTGGGGTTGTTCTTGTGACCAAATTCACACCTGTTGAAAGCAGCTGGGATGCTATGCTGAATTAATGGGCAGTTGGAAATGCCAGAGATGAATTGATTCTATATAACATATTTCCATAGTATCAAACTGATTTCTAAATGTCCCCCCCCCCAATGGTACATTGTAAAACAAATAGAAAGAACAATCATTTCTACTGCTTTGACTAATTTTTTTTCATTGCAAAACAGAATTTCCATTTTTGCCTTTGATCTGGAAGCAGTGTTTTGTTAACTGAACAATATATTATGCAGGATATTCTCCCAAATAAAAAACAACTGCTTTCTTTATCCCAATTCTTTTTTGCATGTCTAGTCAGATGTTAACCATAAGTGGCTGCTACATCATTACCATTCAGGCCTCCCTTTAAGAGGAGGTAAAAATTATGGTCATGTAACAGCACCTTGGAGCTACCACCACCACCTGCTGCCCCAATATAGGTTCAACCGCAACCTGCTGTCTGTAGCTCAAGGGCATATACAAAGGACTTGCTCTAATACCGAGTTTAGGCCCTTCCCCAGCATGTAGGGGTAGCGCATCCACTTACACATCACCAAAAAAAGAGGGTACCAATTTGCATAACATTTGCATCTGCAGATGTATATGTATAGGTGCAAATGTAGAAATAACAACTAGAATTTAAATAGAAATACGAATGCATCTCACCATAGTGTGGACGACTGTGACCAGGTGACCTGTGTACTGTACCTGCTGTCCAGGTGCTAGCTGCTGATGGCCCTTTGCTCTCCCTTCTTCTGGTTCTTTGTCTTGGTCTGGATAGCCCTTCAAATGGAGGACTGTCCTCTGTAAAGTAGGGCACCTGGCTGCCCTATGGGGCAAATTAAACATATGCAGACCAGAGAGGAAAACACAATAAAGATGATGTCCCTCGGTAATGCAGGATTGGGATATTTTCCACTTACCGGGCTATGATCATGGTTTTTAAATCAATTACTGTAGGTTGATAAAAATGGAGCTCCAGGCTTTGTGATCAATTCAATATATTGCATTGGATCACACAATATTAGCTTATGTAATACATTATATGGGTGGGGGAAGAAGGTGGAAGTAACAACAGGACTCTAGTTTTTCAAGATGCCATTGCTCTCAGCTTTTCATCTCCATAGACTTATTTGTGGGAGGTTAACATGAGCAGAAATGCGTGACTTTGAGCTGGTAGCCTGGCAAAAATGGCTTCTCTCCCTCTTTCAGACATTTTAGTCATCTGTGAGTGTAGCCCAGCTGAAACAAATGGAAATACTGTCACGTCATCTCTTAGTCGTGTTGATCTTCTAGATTTTTGCTCAAGATTCTTGTACGGAAAAGCAAATAAATCTACACTATGCCCATTTACAGCCAGCACGGATACTACAGGCAATTACTTCTCTGGCATTTGTCATTGTTCCTGCACTATACCTTAATAATTTTCCTTAGACAGGGGCATTTTCAGCTGATAAATCTAGCTATATTATCAAGTCAGAGTGTATTTATTAAAACACCAATTAGATCTTGCTCTCTCATCAATCAGAAGCTGTTTAATTCATGTGTGGATGCAAGGGACTGTTTGAAGCATTGTGCATGCATGAATGAGTGATCTAAATCAAATTGTCACTTTACCGGCATTACCGTACCTCCAGACCTAGTGGCAATCAATTTTTTATTTATCGTATGAATAATGCTTTATCCTTTTTAAGGCTTCACTTCCAAGTCTGAAAGAAGGTTGGCTTCCTTTGCAAAGCTGAAAATAAAGATGGCTATGGTAGTAGGCAGGGGAGAAAGGCAAAAAGAGAAAAGGTGTGTGTGTGTGTGTGTGTGTGTGTGAAAGTGTGTGTAGTGCACACACCCCAGAGCTAATGATGTGGTTTTGTATTAGAGCAGGGGAGGACAACTTGGCCCTCTGGATTTTTTGGCTTACAACTCCCATCATCCCTCCCAATTGACCAGGCTAACTAGGGCTGATTGGAGTTGTAGGCCAAAAACATCTGGAGGGCCACAAGTTGTCCACCCCTGTATTAGAGCATAGGTACAATGTGGGTATGTTTTTTTGTTTTTTTTTAAGCCATACAAAAATACAATGACAGGGGGAAAATAACCTGAACAGAAAATGGAACCGTAGTATATAAAAATTCATGAATTAGTATCTTCCTTTAGGTGATATATTTTCATATATATGCAGAGCACTGACTTCCTGACTGCATATTTGAATGATAGGGTGTGTGTTATACCCTTTGTGAATGTTAGCTCAGTATAATTGTATTTCATATTCATTGTAAACATTTATGGATTCTTATGTACCTGTATCCTGACTATGATATACTACATAATGATACCATAATCTTTGGGTGCTTCCCTTTCTAAACAGAGAGTTCGTGTCTCCTACTTTATACATGACAGTCCTCTGTTTGAATGTGTCCTCTATTTGGAGGGCTGTCCAGGCCAAGTTTAATTGAAAGATAAAGAAACATAAGAAAGGAGAGGCTGGGAGGGGAGGGGCTTGAAGTTGCCCAGCAACTGCACCTCTTAGGGCATAATCCTATTCATGTTTCGCAGGGATGTTGAAGAGCCCTTGGTCTTGAGTCGAGTCACGAGTCTTTGGACCCGAGTCTCAAGTCCGAGTCCAAGTCCTTGGCAGGGCCGGATTAAGATAGGGGCTATTGGAGCTGCAGCTCCAGGCCCCTACCCCAAAATAGGCCCACAATCAGGACCGGTGCAGGGCAGTCTGGCGCCCCAGGCTGAAATAATATTTAGCGGCCCCCCCCTCTCCAAAGCAGCCCTGCTCTGCAAAAAAAACAACCCCTGCGCCACCACCACCAACCTACCTTCCCCCCGCCCTGACGGCTGCTGCTGCTGCTGCTGCTGCTGCTGCTGCTGCTGCTGCCGCCACCGCCGAGGAGGAAGAGGAAGTGATGCGACGGGACCCCCGCGCTGTTTTTTGCCGGGGAAACCATGGCAACAGGGCTGTTTAAGCCCTGTTGCCCTGGTTCCTCCCGCCAAAACAACACGGGCGGGACTCCAGAAGCGACATGACGCGGAGAAGGTAGGTGGCGGGGGGGGTCGGGGGGGGTGATGGCGGCGGCGGCGGGTGGTGCAGGGGCAGCGAGCTGGAGGGCGGGGGGAGGCGCAGCGGCGAGCGGGACAGGAGGGTGCGACGGCGGTGGCGGTGGCAGCGGGAGGGAGGGAGGGAGGGTAGGGAGGCGGAGGCCTGGCGGGGGCGGCACAGCGGCAGCGAAGAGGAGCGCAGCGTTTCTGCGCCCTCTTCAGCCGCGCGCCCTCCTCAGCACCAGGCCCATAATGCTCTTAATCCGGCCCTGGTCCTTGGTCCAAAATGGTGACTCACGCGAGTCCCGAGTCACTCCCAAAGCTGACTCCATGAGTCCCTATTAAAATCCATGGGGGTTTTTCCCAACAAAATAAGGCTACTTCAGATGTGTGGCTTAAATAAATTCTAGGCACAAGTGTGCCTTTTTATCTCAAAACTCTGCCACTTATTTTGACAAGAACAGACCAGGCAGACAAACCCAAAATAACCAGGCAGGCAGAGGAGGCAGGGAACCCCAAAGCAGGCAGGCAGAGGCCTTTGTCTTGGACAATTCAAACTGTGGAACTGGTCAAGAAGAGACCAGGCAGGCAGAGGAGGCTGGGAATCCCAGACAGGCAGTCAGAGGCAGCCAAACCCAAAATGTCTGAAAGGTTGCATTAGGAAAATGATTTTAAAAAATAAACTTGGATTGTTACTGCAACTAGGTCCAGACAGCACCTGCAGGTGGCATCAAGCAGGGATGTTGACGAGTCCTTGGTCTCGAGTCCCGAGTCGAGTCTCGAGTCCCATTCAAAATATTGGGACTCGAGTCCGACTCGAGTCAGAGGGGGGACTCAGTCCGACTCACGAGTCGAGTCCTGAAGTCCGAGTCCCCATCCCTGATGTTTCGACAGAAAAAGGCCCTACAACTCCCAGCATTCCCCAGCCAGCCATGCTGGCTGGGGAATGCTGGGAGTTGTAGGACTTTTTTCTGTCAAAACATGCATAAGATTGCACCCTTAACTACCAAAAGAAGCACAAAGAGTGGGAGAACAAGGCCTCAAGGATTGGCTTCAGGCAGTGCATGTCCTCCTACCCCCACCAACCACTTGTTGTCAGTGCTCTTCTCTTGCAAATTCTTTGCCGGTCCCAACCTATATTCTTAGAAATCCAGAAAGTTTTGGTGGTCAAATTTAACATAAAAATATCAAATCTGTTATTATAAGTAGCAGTCCTGAGGCAGCCATGGGGCTAACGGATAATTTCATCTCCACTCATATAGTACCATATGCAGGAGATACTATAGTCAAAAGAGTGTCGCCCCTATCACTTGCATCCTGTTTCATGAATAATAGTTGGAAGAGGTTGAATCTGGGCGGTTCACTAAAATTACAGACCACACATACAAGATAATAAAAACATAATATAAAGTCCTTAACATACAAAAATAAAACAAAAACTGAACAGCTAAAATGGTTACAGTAAGATACTGGACCTGATAAAAACAACTGACATAAATATCCCATCATATGCCATCAAATGCCTGGGAGAGTAGAGATGTCAACATTGGTACTAGGCAGACCTCAGTGGGAAGAGCATTCCATAATCGGGGGCCCATCACTAAGAAGGGCTCTCCTTTGCTGCCACCTTCTGAGCCTCCCTTGGAACTTGGAAGAGGCACTTGGAGGAAGGCCTCAGATGTTGATTGTAGTGTCCAGGTAGGTTGGTTCAGTATTGATGTGTGTGGATGTAGCCATCTTGGCCTCAAGGGCTTCTTCATGCCTTCCAATGGAGGGGATCCCTCCACACATGCATCCTTTTGTGCTACCCAAGCTGTATTCTAATTGAAATTAATAGGTAACTTTACACATGCAAGAGCTCCTTCTATACAACAGAGTATACATATAAGGCTCTGGATCAAAACACTGATCTGCTTTTAAATCTCAGCACAATAGCATGGCTCTTAAGATATAGGTAATATAGGGTGAATTAATGAATTTGAAGGCAATATTATGCCTGATGGTGGTATTCGCACCAGTCAAAACCTTTACCTTGGATTTAACAAAAGTATCGTAGAGCCTTTCCTTTAAATGTTTCTCTCAATTGTATATTTATGCCAAAACCATGTTCACATACTTGCCATATCTGAGTATGTAGAGGTTATGGTGAAGTGACCAACAGTTCTGATTGTCTGTATTTGCAGAAAGGTCTACATCAACTGTGAACTGGCCAAAGAGAAATTGATTGCTTTTTCAAGCATATCTACATAAACCTGTAGGATTGTATCATTTCATGTTATTACCAGTGGTGTAGAGAAGTAACGCAGGGCAGCACAACTCCAGGACTTCTTTCAGAGCAGAAATGGAGATAACATCTGTTGGAGCACCAGGGTGATAGGCTCCCTTTGGTTTGTGCTACTGCTGACGAAAAATTGGACAGCCACATTTTGAACTAGCTGATGGTTCCTGCGATTCTTTAAGTGCAGCGCCATGTACAGCTATGGATGTAAGGATCTCGCATAATCTGCAGAGCCACGGAATCCACACAACTCTGAAAAGCTAGTCGTCTGCAGATTCCGCAGGATGCATTCATAGAAATCCATTGTCATCCTGATCCGACGTCCCACATTATGAATTGTTGTAAACCACCCAGAGAGCTTCGGCTATGGGGTGGTATAGAAATAAAATAATAATAATTGTATCATCTGGAAGTCATCAAGGCATGAATGGGTAGCATGGAAAATTAAACTGCAACCAGGAGCACTTGTAAGGGATTTTGTTGTTATATAATTTTGAATGGTTTTTAGCTGCAACTTAGATTATTTTCTGCACCAACAAGGTTTTGGTTTAATGTATACATATTTCTTATACATGTGTGTATGTAAGTGTCTTGGCTTGTGTAGTGCATGCAACAGAGGGAATGAGAGCAATAATGTACGGTGAATATTTTATTTATGTAGACAGAAATTTAATGCTTCATAAATATTTATAGGATTCTTAATACTTATGGAAATGTGATATGGTGTATACAGGAAACAACTGTTTCAAGGATCCAAAAGAATTGGACTAACAACTTTAAAAGAACAATGGCAACAGTGGCAGCGCTCATGATGCTGTGGTTAAATGAGTACACTTTTTATTTACTTGATGAAGCGTTGATAGTTTGTACATACACAATTTGCCTAAGCTGAGTTTTGCCAGAAACTGGCATGCAGATGTCAACACAAAAACAAAACAAACAAAAAAACTAATACAAGTTAGTCTCTGGCCTCATTAAGAGAGCCAGTGTGGTGTGGTGGTTAAAGGATTGGACTACAACTAGGACTCTGGAGACCCGGGTTCGAGTCCCTGCTCGGCCATGAAGCTCCCTGGGTGACTTCGGGCCAGTCACTGACTCTCAGCCTAACCTACCTCACAGGGTTGTTGGAAGGCTAAATGGGGAGGAGGAGGAGGAGGAGGAGGAGGATTGTATACACCAGCTTGGGCTCCTTGGAGAAAAGGTGGGATATAAGTGTAACAAATAAATACATAAGTAAATAAATAAAACAGTAAGGCTGCAATCCTATATACACTTACCTGAGAGTATGTGCTATTGGACTCAGTAGTGCTCACTTCTGAGAAGACATGACTAGCAGCCTCCCCCCAATTTGGTGCCCTCCAGATGTTTGGGACAACAACTCCGTATTGCTGACCACTGGCCATGCTGGCAGGGGTGCACAGGGGCTGAAGTCCAAAACATCTGGAAGGCACCAGGTTGGGGAAGGCTGATGTATAGCCACCATGAGGCTACTTTCATACCATCTGAAAGCATTTTTGTTTCTTAATAAACACTGATGTCCTGGCCAGGAAGGGGATACATGAAAAAGATTTCTCTGCTCTAAGCTACTTTATTGACAAGCTCTTTTGCAGACACCCCACCCCAACATCCAGCAACTTCCCTGTTCCATTGTACGCAACATAAGTTCTTTTAATGCATGCCCATTACATAGAAACCCTGCCCCATAGAAACCCTGCCCCCTATTAGATTATAATTGTGGGCAGCATCTGAGTGAAAACACTTTTGACAAAAAATACATGGAAGTAAGCCAGTGAATGCACGTATTGTATGCCAAATAGATATATTTTCTGTATGTGCATTTAAGACATTGATGTGCAAATCTATATCTTGCAACAATATCCTCATACTGTTAGATTCCATTAATTAAAACAGGGCTGACCTTGAGAAAAATAAAAATAAACTGATGCCTCCTTCTCTACTGCTCCTATTTTAAATGGTACACAAAGATTGGATGGGGGGGGGGAAGGAATGTGCCGCCCAAAGCAACAGCTTCATATTACTTCATGGTAAAGATAGCCTTACATTATAATCGCCTTGAAAACTGTGGAGAATATGTGTATGTCTTTATTTATGTTTTGCCTGCCAACATCATCAATGGCCAACACTAAGCTCTGCTAATCTGTGAAATTGTTTTCCACATTCTAGCACAGTGAAAGTTAATTGCTTTCTACAATGAAACAAGACTATCTCCAATCTGGCCCCATGCTCAATGAGATCATTCACCTATGGCAATGAGTTTTATTTCTAAAAGTCTACACTAACGTATAGCGGAAAGGGTAAATCGACTGCATAGGCATTTTTTTCCTTAGAAGGCAGCCTCTAATGTTTTGGATTGCAACTCCCATAATCCCTGACTATTGGCCATGTGGGTTGGGGCTTATGGAACTTGTAGTCCAACACATCTGGAGGACACCAAGTTGCCTACCCTGGGTGTAAAGTATAGTTCCTCCTGTGCTTAAAAAAGGATACACTTTTCCTGGCCTTCTCTAAATGGTATTTATATGCTTGCTTGATCTCTTCTAATAAGATATTTTAGGTTTGACATGCCATCATGAACTGCAGCACAGTAGGACAAATACATGAAAAAATTACTAAAAAATTGCTCCTCACTAATTTCTGCATAGCAAGCCTAAGCCATTTGTGCAGAAACTGCATGGCTGATAATAAGATTGTGTGAGCATCTACATTTCCCCTTAAAAGCAATAGTTTATAAAGAGTGAAAAATAGATTGCTTTTGGCAGCAATACAGTTCAAGGCAACATGAACATGGATGAAAAGGCTAGAACAAGAATTCTTCCTCCCATCAATAAGTCGAGAAACCACACGAAAGCCTTGACTAACACAATCATACCTTAAGAAGGCTTTTGCAACTGCTCCTCCAGCACAATCATTCTATTTTAATCAGATCATTTCTCCATCCTAAAGAGTTAGCCACACTTCAGCAAAATGGTACACATTAATTGGCCATGTGAACAAGCTGCCCCAGAGTTTCTGGCAGAGTTTCTGATCCTCTTTGTAGAGATCAGGGTTGCGACATGTCTTGCATTTGAAGGGACAACACATTCCTGCATTCACTGGAGGATGGTTGCCCATCTCTCTCCCTTCATACACAATTGTTAAAGCTCCATCATGGAAAGGAAAAAGACGACACAGGTTCTTGCAACAGCGAACAAGCCACGCTTCGGCATGTTGTCCTCTGTTTTCTTCCTGAGAACACGCTGTGCTTCCTCAGGCTGACATATGGTTTACTGCTGGAAAGCTTTAATTCTCCCATTCATTGCAGTCACAATGAATAGTGAAGGATGGATTCACACTAGCAATATGGGATAAATTTGTTAAGTTCATATCCTACTTAACCTCCAAGGATTTCTGTCAGGTGTTGAAGTTCTTGTAATATTCATCTCCATGTTAAAAAATAGTGATGGAGGCAACTTCAGAATTGGGGGAGTTCAGAATATGAACTCACTGAGTTTGGAAAGCCTCACCCCACTATGAGCCAAACTCAGACCCATCTAAATGTGAATTGCGAGACAGAGGAAAATTACAATCCCATACTTCCCATTAGGGAATGATCCCACTGAGCATGCTCCAGAGTTTTATTTCCAAATTAGAGCTAGGCCTATGAGCAGGCCTCTTCTATCATTAGCAAACTATTTCTCCTAATGTCTGTTTCCACCCCTTCTCAAGGGTAAGTTATTTTGTTTGGGAAAGAGAAAGCTGAAAGGAAAGGACAGGAAGGCAAGGCACACTTCCCAAATTCATTTTTTCTGAGCTTTCTGAAGTTTGAAGTTTCTCAGAAAAACCTGGAAATAACTGAGGTGGTTTTCAAGCATTATGCAGGGAAGTCAGAGAAAAATGAACACAGATCACTTTTTGAAAATGTCAGACTCAAAGGGTCAAAATGTGATCTTCCCATCCATTCCGATAGTTATTGTTGTTACCGCTGGGTGTTCAAAGAGATCACTCTTTGAAAATGTCAAAAATCTGCTCATTTTCCTCCAGCAGTAGTGTCCTGTGGGGGAACTTTGGCTCTAACCCACAATCAATGAATAACCCGGTTCAGACGACACACCACAACTTGTCATGGTTTATTTAATTTGTGGGCACCACAAGTTGAACATGCAACCCCTGCTCGGGGGTTGTAACGTCATGCCCACTTGTGCAAGAGAGGGCTATGTGAGGGAATAAACAACCCTTGCATAACCTTAAAACAGACCACTGTTTCCCCCTTATATAATCCACGCTCACTGGGTTCACATGATGTAACCCCTTAGCAGGGGTTGCATATTCCAAATTGCAGCCACACGTCCCCCCCCCCCAGCCACACCATGGGTTGAATAACCCATGGCGGGCTGTCATGTGTGAACAGTGCCAATGAATGTGTAAATATATGCACATTTCAAATTGCTCAAGTGACAGAATGATCAAGATTGCTGGGAGCCTGGGAAGTATGCCTAAAACAAAGAAGAACCAAAGTGCATATGCACATACAATGACAAAAGCCCCAAAGCTAATCCATTTATCACACGGGAAAATTTTAATTTTGCATTTTACTGTGTGGAAAAAGACCCGTAAGGTTTTAGGAAATGCAAAGAAAGAAAACCCTTTTAAATATCCCAGAATATAGCCATATTACTTACTACTCCTCTGCTTTTAAAATCAAAAGGAGGCATTCCTCAAATCTCTTCTTTAAGTAAATGGAAATCCCAAACCCGGCAAAAGAACCCCTGTCCCCAAAAGCCACATAATAATTACCGTACTTCATTATTTCTCCCTTTCTTGCTGTAAAGAGTGCAATAAGATAGCAAATCGTACCTCTGAGTGTGATCTTCCCATCCATTCTAATAGCGACTGTTGTTACTGTTCAGTGTTCCCACATAGACTCAGTTCACATGATAAAAATTAAACACAGAAAACCTGTCCATAACAATGGAAGTTTTAATTAAATGGTGAAAACGGCTTAACTTGCTTTTGGAATGTTATTTCTTATGAGGCGACACAACACATATGAGACATAGCAAGAAAGGTAAGCCAGTGAGTTTAATTTGAGTTTAATGCAAGCAAAGGGAGGTGCCCATCACAGGCAGTGATCTTGCACACAGCGTTCTATTCATATAACTCCGTTAGTTTAGAACTACTTCCAAACCTTTTTCCAGTGTGAACTCCCCTCAGTAGGCAATCCACCTCCTGAGTATTGTTGCAGTTCCATTGATCCAAAAGCTCTCTGTTGCCAGGTGGAAAGGGGGAAAAAATGGTACTATTGTTCTGAAAACCTTTCACTGGGGGCCAGTAGTACTTTTGCTTCAGAAATACATTATTCAGATAGGTTTCCTAGTGGTGAGGTATATGGAAGAACACAAGGACCTAGCTACACATGACACTAATGACATGATTAGCAATTCTGTTGTTGTACTTAAATTAAATGCCAGACATATGAGACATGGGGTTGATAATCATACCTACCTGGACACTAAGGATATCATCTGAGGTCTCCCTCCAGGCGCCTCTACCAAATGAGGCAAGGCTGGTGGATGCAGGAGAGAGGGGCCTTTCTCAGTGCAGGGCCAGTGCAAGGCAGTTTGGTGCCCTAGGCAGGATCAGATATTTAGCGCCCCCCTTCCCACTTGAGCCCTCCCTCCCTCCAGCCCTATGCTCCTGGCGTCCCCTTTAGCCCTGGCGCCCTAGGCAGCCGCCTAGTTGGCCTAATGGTATCACCGGCCCTGTCTCAGTGGTGGCACTCTGTCTGCGGACCGCCCTTCCAAGAGAGGCTCACCTTCGTGCCTAAATCCCGGTTTGTTTGGCACCAGGTGAAGAGCTTTTTATTCTCCCAGGCATTATAAGAACTGTTCTTAGTGCTTTTAGTACATTGCCCTTTTATTTTGCTGCTGGTTTTATGTACTGCAGCATTTCTGTGCTTTTTGCTGCTGCTTTTATCTTGGCTTTATTATGTGCTGCTTTTATTCATTGTTTTATTGTTTGTATTTTATGTTTTTAATGTACTGTACACCACACAGGGAACCTGGGTGATTGGAAAGTGTAGTCAGTCAGTGGAGTGGGTGGAATTCAGTGTCAACTTCAATGTACAATTCCGTCGCCTACCCCAAGACTTTTGACTAATTAGATAAAAAACCCTTTGGCCCACCTCAAAATTCCACAGGTGTTTTACTGATATGGAGCATGTATTCATTTCACCCAGCATCTGAGTCACCCTTAGGGACTCTTTTATGATAACTTAAGAAATTGGTCGATGTTGGATTGGTCGGTGTTGTGAGTAGGAGTGGAACTTTGATAAGTCGTGAAATGTTTTGGCAAGTAAGGATGCTGTGGCATTTCCTTGCACTGTTAAACTATTATATCATGTTTAATATGTAATATAATATTTAATATAATACTATTTAATATAATACTATTATATCATGTTTAATATGTAAAAATAAACAAAGAGTAAAATGATAAACAATATCATGATCCCATATTCTGGATTAATTAATCCAAATGTATTATTGCCCCCGATTCTTTACTTACAGAACTGTGTGCGATAGAATCACTCTGTAGAACCACTCTGCCCTTAAATGTGAACAGAAAATAGCTGAAGAGTCTACTTTTTACCCACATTAACCACTCTGATTGTGTTAACCAAAATGTGTAGCATGATCTTGATTGCTCGCCTTAATGTGCTCCAGAAAAATGACTTTTACAATGCAAGATTTCATGGAATGCATGCTGTGCTTGACTTTACTCCACAACTACACAACTTCCAGCTCTTCTAATATCTTTTGTCTCTCACGCTTTCTCTTTGAATGATGAGAAAGAACAAGATGCTCCCTTCTGAATCAACACTACAGGGAGTGTTAGCTGAAGCTTTTGATTGTTCCACAGGTTATTTACTCTTTCCAGAGCAAGTGAATCCTCAGAAATTAGGGCAGTAAATGGAAAATTTTTGAACTCTTGCTGCATCAGTGCTATTGTGAGAAAAAAATATCACTCAGACAATACGATCAGAGCCAGTGGGACACACATGGCAGCACAATTTAAAGTAACAATAGTTCTTTAATCAAATTAAAACAAAACTGGAAAAAAGCTCGTTGGTCCTTATGGAAGCCATTACTGAGGAACTTTAATCTTCCTCCCTGTTTTCTGAATGATTTCTCTCAGGTCTCAAAATATTTATCTTGAACAAAATGGGGTTCTTTAGACATTTGGATCTTTCAGCTCGTGTCTGTGTGGCCTGGGATACTTTAAGGGGGGATATATTCTTTTCTAAACTCTACTGGAAGAGGCTTTAACCAAAATATTGGCTGAGTGAAGTGAAATGTTCGGTTTAGCTCAGCTATTTAGAATTTGCTGTTTGTATGGATTGATGTTTATAACACGGTATCTCCATTTACACGAATGAAAGCTGCTGTGCGTCTTCAGGACACAACTTGACATTTCCAGCTTAAATGCTGGCTTGATACCCATCTTGCATCCAATCTCTAGGTGGCCAGGAGGATATAAAATGCACCATCATGCGTCTTCTAATTTAAAAAAAACACAATTTGGTTTAAGACAAGAGTTAAGGTGCTCACAAATTCTCTCACGCATCAGAAGTGTGAGCTCTTGCTGAGTGTAGCGATACTTATGCCTTGTCTTGTTGGCATTCCAGAATGCAATAATCTGCCTGCCTTGGATGGACTCACCTTTCTAAGGCCCTTTGAACTTCCAGTTACAACCGTGCCTGCCTGGGGCCGTGCTGTTTGCCTCAGAGCCCACTAGGCTCCGAGAGCGAGCAAGAGACATTTCTAGCTCATGCTAAACTGCAACAACAAATGATAGTGCCACTTAGTTAGTGAACCACAAAAATTGATCTTATTTCTCCACATGGGAGGGGAAAGTCTGCATTTGACAGCAGCATGGAGTTCATTTGAGGACATCTGCATTCCTTATAGAGCAACTTCTTTTGTACTTCTCTCCACACCATCCTAGAGCACTGTGGCAATTCTGAGATGCAAAAAGGAGCATGGAAGGGGAAAGCAAAATACCATGTTGCAGAAATGTTTGCAGACTCTTGATGGGGAGGGTTGTGCAAATGAACCGCTCAGGATGGCCAGCACTGGAAGGCAAGAGCAAGATGAAAGGCATGCCGGGACTAACTTGTGAGCGGAGCAGAACCCCACTGGAACATCCAGATTTTTTTCCCCTGTTGTGATATTAACAACAACAACAACAACAACAACAACAACCCTGAAGCATTTCAGAGCTTCTGAAATAATAAAGGCTTTGACTTGAACGCAAACAGGCTGTTTAGTTAGCACTCTCTGTCAAGGTTCCGGCTTTAAATCTTGCAGTTTGCTTTTCATTAAGCTTTCCAGAGTGAAATATGAAAAAGGAGCATTTGGTGTCGGTCTGCACGATTCCAAGGTGCTGTCTATACTCAGATCCTGATAAATATTCTGAAGCTGGGGTAGGTGCAGGAGCAATACTAGAGTAATTAATCTGGATGAGCAAACAGTTGGTGATGATACTTTGGGGGTACTGGTAGAATTTTGCTGTCCATGTAGTACAGCAGGGATATTGAACCACAAGCCCACAGGTGAAATTCAGCCAGATGGGTCCCAATCTGGCCTTCCAGAGTTCCCCAGGTCATCATGCCCCCTTCCTCTTACCTGCCCCTTTCCCCCCAGCTGCCAATCACTTGGTGGTTTCCCGGCCTTTGAGCAGTTTACCCCCATTCTAAAAAGATAGAAATGCCTCTCCTAAGGCTGGGTTATGGGCAATGCCTCTCCTAAAGCTAAAATGCGATGGCATTTTTGATCCCACTTCCTTGCCTTTGCCCCCCCCCCCCCGGCATGGAATGCATATTGTTATAAAAGCCACAAATACTGGTGAGGGTGTGGTAGTAGTGGGTGGGAAATATTGAGCGGGTGTGTGTGGAAGGACTCATGAAGCTTTGCTCCCTGTTGCCACGCTATGCTTTCTGTCAAAGGGTCTGGCTGATGGGTGATTTTCCGTGGGAAACAGAATCATCATATGTAAAAAAAGAAGAAGAAGAAGAAGAATATTTATGAATTTCTGTTTTATATCTAGGAATTTAAATCTATGAATATAAAAAAGAAGTAGGGATACACACAAGACTTGGAACTGGGGAGTCTGAATCTGGAACCTCCAGGCTTGTCAAACCAAGCTCAGTCCTCTCCAAAGTCTTGGCTCAGCTCATAATTAATGAGTACAAACCCCCACATTCCCTCTAACATTGACTGTGTTCAGACAACACAATAACGCACACTCAAGGGTTGACTGTGGGTTGTTGTTGAACTGTGGGTTGTTGTTGAAACGTGGGTTATCGTGTTGTCTGAACCCAGCTGAGTAACAAGCCATGGCTTGTTAACCACAAACAACCCATGAAGAGAACCCATAGTTTGTTGTTGGGTTGTGAACTGTGGGTTGTTCACCATGGTTTGTTATCTCAGCTGTGTTCAGACAACATGATAACCCATGGTTCAACGACAACCCGCACTCAACCCATACGTGTGGGTTATCATGTTGTCTCTGAACCCAGTCAGTGGCAGTGATAAGAATGGCCACTACTGTAACCTTTACTAGACCCTGCAGCAGCCCTGTGGGACCCAGGAATGCTGAATATTGTATCCTCCCAGGACTTCTGGGTTCTTAGTAAGCACCCAGGTGTTACCAGACTTGCTTAGGTCATGTGTCTCTGGACATGTCTGCAGACTACTTCAACATATTCAGGGAATAAGCCTTTCTGAAACACAGATGACAGAGGAAATCTAGCTCATATGTTGTGCTTAGGAAACAGCTTCCTGCTGGAACCCTGGCTCTATTTCTGCAGAACTAAGGCTGCTGTCAGTCTGGTAGAACTGGCTCAGGACTAGCATATTTTAAATAAAATAGACAGGAGCCCAAGTGTGGATATAACAGGAAATATTTTAGGGCTTTTTTTCTGGTGGAACTCACCGGAACTGAGTTCCAGCACCTTTTCTTCTATTAATTGCATTACAATTTAATCGCCATCTACTCCCGAGGAAATGTAATCCAAGAGTTCCGGTACCCTTTTCTCCAGAAAAAAAGCACTGAGTCTAGGTATAGGGGCAGCTAGGTAAGATGCCCCAAAACAGTAACGGTGATGTGATCAGAATGGTGTTTCAATTCAATTCTGTTTATTACAGTCAATGTATAAATTACAAAAGATAAAACAGGATACACGATGTTCATACATACAATACAGTGTTAAGAACATGCTAACAGAATGGTGTTTTTTTAAAGAAATATACTAACTACTTATTACATTTTTAGGATGCCCAACAACAAAAGGTTCTCTGAACTCCTTACAATAAAAGTTAAAAACCATAAAATATACAAACAAATAGAGCTTCATTGAGAGAATAGAACAAAAGGATAATTAAATTGATAGCTTTTGAAACCAGACTTCTCAGGAAGAGAGAAAGGGGAAAGGAGGGGCTGAGCTGAGGGTGGACTTTGTAGTAGCCCGGTTGTGCAGTAAGACTTCAGCTTCAGAGAAGGAGAAAGGAAGAATGAAATTGCAATTTGGAAAGCAGTTGGAGTGAAGAGAAATGAAAGAAGGAGAGAGAGATTTGAAGAGAGAGAGATAAATAAAATTAGATTGAAAGAAAATCAAGGTGGGGAAGAATTGCTAGCAGCCCTTTATGGTCTGTGTGCTGATCCAAAGATAAATGCCCAAGTGGGGTACTTGATGCACCTTGTCTCTAGTGCACATGCATGTAAATGAGTGCACGCAGTAATGCAATGCACAGGCAACCATTTTACATGCTAGGAAGGCTTGTTATGAACATATTGTAAGACAATTATGTTTTTCTAGTATAGAATTCATAGATTCATTCATAGATTCATAGATCATAGAGTTGGAAGGGGCCTACAAGGCCATCGAGTCCAACCCCCTGCTCAGTGCAGGAAACTAGAGGAGGGGTCATCCATCCAAGTAATAATAACCAGGCCTGACCCTGCTTAGCTTTCCACACTCAGACAAGCTGAGCCAGCGTGAGCCACAGGCTGTTTGGATTGGCTCAGATCATCCAGGGAGAAATAGGAGGCATTTGCTGGTCCCACTCAGGCAGTGAAATGTCCTGGGCCAGTACTGGCTGTGTATGCATGTGTTCTGCTTGGCTGTTGTGTCTAAATCAGTCAGTGTCTCTTTCTTGACTGAGTGCGAGTGTGAGAGAGAGCTTTGATGCGTGTTTAAGTTTTCTGTGTGCTGTATGTTGTAAAAGGGGAAGCTTGTATCGAGCTCTCTACAATGAAAGAGTTATTAGTCTTTTGCTTCCAGGAAAGCATGGAAGATGATTTCCACTAAAATATATAGTGAAAAATGTTTTTGCATTATTATTGTACGGTTATGACAGTGTGTGTGCACGCACAAAAATGTCATGTGTGTGGCGCGGGGTGGGGGAGAAGTCACACACAATCACACAAAATCATGATGGTGTCTTCTGATGATATTCTCAGAGTCACACCACTAGGGCCAGTTCAAGGCCATGGTAGGCCCTGGAGCTAGCCATCTGTAGTGACCCCCTACTCTGTCCCAGTTCAGTATTAGGGACAGAGTAGGGGGTCACTACAGATGGCTAGCTCCAGGGCCTACCATGGCCTTGAACTGGCCCTAGTGGTGTGACTCTAAAAATATCATCAGAAGACACCATCATGATTTTGTGTGATTGTGTGCGACTTCTCCCACACCCTGCGCCACACACAGACACACACACTGTGTACTTATCATCTTAAAGTCACTTGATTCTCTGTGGAATGGGAGTTGTTGCTGAACAGGAGAATGTGGGTCCAAAGGAGTGCAGAATTCTAGGTTCTAATAAAAATTGTAGCAGCAGATATTGTTCTCTACCATCTTGTTTGTCTTACTGTTGTCACTACAATGGAGCAAAGTTGCACTAGGAGCTCACAGTGGGGTTGCAGGGAGGGGAGGCTTCAGTACTCAGGAGTGCACAAAAAGACCTGGAGCTCAGAATGGACCTGAGCTTAAAATGAACTACTTAAGGCCTGATCTGAATCAATGCCAAATTAGTTCATTTTAAATGGTACCCTTTGGAATTAACTGCTGGGAAAGCTTCACCACCATTACTAGTGAAAGCAAAGGAGTAATCAATACTATTTTATGGTGATAGGGTAGAGGAGTGCACTGAAATAGGAAGAGGAAAAACAACAAGAAGTTCTTATGACAGAACCAGGCAAAAGTTGTGATCTTAAAGCTTATTTACCGGGCAGAAAGTACCATTACAATAAATACAATTTACTTCTGAGTTGGGGTCATGACAGACGAAGAGGCACTGCAGTAAGGGAAACTTTTTTTGCACAGCTTTGAAAATCGAAAGCAATGAAGATGGAATGAATAGTCAGAACAGATTTTTTTTTTAAAGAAGATTCAGCATTTTGAGCCAGAGTACCAAATTTGTCCGCTGGGAATGCCGCTCTATTTTGTTGAAGCTAACAGCATTGCACCTGAATAATGAAGGGCTGAATGTGGTAGGCACTTTTTTCTTTTAGATATCCGTATCCATCTGAACAAATAGGAGGCTGAAGATTTTATTTTATTTATTATATTTAGACCCTGCCTTTTTTCCTGCAAGGAACCCAAGGCGGCTTACATAATCCTCCTCCTCCTCCTCCTCCTCCTCTCCATTTTACCCTCACAACAACTCTGTGAGGTAGGTTAGGCTGAGAGTCAGTGACTGGCCCAAAGTCACCCAGTGAGTTTCATGGCCAAGCAGGGATTTGAACCCGGATCTCCCAAGTCCCAGTCCAACGCTCTAACCACTACGCCACACTGGCTGCACAAGGCCTGGTTGCGCAAGGACAATGCTATTAACGAAGGAAGTGGCCCTCATAATGAACGTCTTTAGTGAAATTGACAGAGCAAAAGCAACAGAGTGTTTAGAGCATAACTGCTCTTCATAGAGCCATTTAACTCTGGTAACCCTCTACAACTGTTGGTGTTACATAATAGGCTGATCTAGGGATGCTTAAGGAATTTGATTGTGTAAAAAAAAATTCTGATATTAACTGGCCTGATCCTCACTAATGTGTTAATTGGAGCTTAGTAACCCACTGGCTTGTACTTCCCGTATCTCTAGACACAGTTGTTTGCTCAACAATGCATCAAAATATATTTACAAATGCACATGTTGAGAGGTAATGCATTTAGAAATGTGTGTTTTAAGAGAAAAGATACATTTAAATATTATTTATTTATTTATTTATTTAATATACATTCCGCCTTTCTGCCCCAAAAAATTACACTAAAGGTGGCTACAATAAAATTCAGATGAAAAACAAAATCTTAAAACATAACATAAAAACAAATAAATTAAAAACAATCAAACACACAAAAATAACATAAATAAACAGCACCAACCAATTGAAAGTCAGAAACAGACCAGTTTTTCTTTTCTTTTGACAAAGGCCTTCCTCAATATAAACTTCTTTGCCTGCTGGTAGAAGGACAGTACAGGGCATAAGCAGAATGCCTATATATACCAGTTGCTGGGGAACATGGACAGGAGAGTGCTGTTGCACTCATGGCTCAGCTTGTCTGAGCGTGGAAAGCTAAGCAGGGTCAGGCCTGGTTATTACTTGTATGGGACACCCCTCCTCTAGTTTCCTGCATTGAGCAGGGGGTTGGACTCGATAGCCTTGTAGGCTCCTTCCAACTCTAAGATCTATGAAATCTATGAAATCATGTCCTGCTTGTGGGTTTCCTGTGGGCAGCTGGTTGGCCACTGTGTGAACAGGACGCTGGACTAGATGGACCCTTGGTCTGATCCAGCATGGCTGTTCTTATGTTCTTAATACAGCGGGGGCCAACCTAGCCTCTCTTGGCCAGCACCGGTGCAAGGCAGTTTGGTGCCCTAGGCAAGATCAGATATTTAGCACACCCCCTTCCCACTTGAGCCCTCCCTCCCTCCAGCCCTATGCTCATTATGCATGATCCTCATTCACACACACACACACACACACACACACTTCCTCTCCAGTCCTAAACATGTTGTTTCCCGCCCCATCGAGATCAAGGGGGTTTACTTCCGTGTAAGTTCTTTCCACGGGCTTCATTCAGCGGCCCCCGTTGGCTGCCACTGCCGCTGCCACTCCTCCTCTCACCTGCATTTCTTTGCTGCCGTCCCCCTGTCGCTTCTCTTCCAGCTCTTTGCCAGCTTCGCAGCCTGCCGCCTATCTCCATGCTGCCTGCACGCTCACATCTCCTCTCCTGCCGCGTCACGGGGGTGGGGTGGGGGTGGGACATTATTAACTGCCTTCTCTTTCTCCTTTGTCTCGATCGATTTGCTTCAAAAGTGGTCTCAATTTCCAACTCTTTAGCACTGTATGTTTTTTCCAAGGCATTTCTGGCGCCCCCTTTAGCCCGGCGCCAGAGCCCAGCCGCCTAGTTGGCCTAATGGTAGCACCTGCCCTGCTCTTGGCAAGGAGTTCTGGAGCCTGGGAGTGGCCAGTAGGAAGGCCTGTGTTCAAATGCAAAGTTCTGTGCAGTTTAATACCCCACCCCCTGCGGATTATTGCAGAAATGGGATAGAACGTACTTAAAAATGAACACATGCAAGAGTGACATCATCAACCAGAAATCGACTGATTCATCCATCCCTGGGCTCATCCTATGACAACCAGCACTAGCAAATGAACTTTTAGGGTGTGTGATGTACTGGATCCCATGCTAGTGAAGTATGAAGCCATGCAGGGGAATCAACACTGCCTATACTGGGCTTTGTTGCCTCCAATTTGACCCTGAGCAGCAGACATTGATATGCTAGGTGAAATCCTAAACTGGTACAGCATAGCATGTTCAGTCTGCCCACATCACTTCAGTTTGGACTGCGCTGCTGCCTGCAAAGCTTCTATCTGTGTATTTCCACACAAATGTCTCCAATGAATAAGGACCTAATGACACCTTGTAAGCTGCCAGCATACTTTTATTTTTATATTCTCAAGGAACTCTGGACTGAGTCTAACTTGTTTCACTTTTCTAATAAGGATGACCATTTTCTAACCCCTTGCCGAATCTTCAGGCTTATTTATACAAAACCCATTTGATGCAATCTTCCACCTCTTACATTGCATCACTTTCTGAAAATAATATAAAAGACATAGTAACGAATTATTAGCTACCGAAGTCTGATGATATCTGATTTGCAATAAGAAATTATCCAGCTCGCAATATGCAGATGTGATCTCCTTTGCCCCTGAAAAAGGTCTTCTGCTTTCTATTTCAGTTGAGAATATTATGAGTCTATTTTGTCCCAGTGCAATCTGCATTCCTCAGACCAGGCAGCTGCCCTGTTGGCAGTTGGTTGATGCATTTCCATTGCTGAAATTGACTTGAACTTTTATAAATGGATATGTAATTTACAGAACAATACCAGGGCCTCTCATGTATGCCCCCAGGGCAGGGCATGCATCATGTAAATGTGACCTTTACAGTCCAATGCTCCCTGTAGTTGTTATCCCCCTTATCACCTACAGATACAGATGCTCAAAATATGCAGCTACCTGCATTTTCTGCAGGTCTTGAAATTTGCAGGCAATCTAACCTTTATTTATCAGGGATGCTTTATTTAGGATTTGTTGAGAATTTGCAAATATAAAATACTCTTCTATGTGCAATGTGGAAACAGACTCCCCAAAGTGTTGCTCACACACACACACACACACACACACACACACTTTATCCTAGCTGAACATCAGGAAAAAATTCCTGGCTGTTAGAGCAATAAGACAATGGAACCAACTACCTAGGGAGGTGGTGGGCTCTCCCACTCTGGAGGCATTCAAGGTGCAGCTGGACAGACATCTGTCAGGGATGCTTTGACCTGGATTCCTGCATTGAGCAGGGGGTTGGACTCGATGGCCTGGTAGGCCCCTTCCAACTCTACTATTCTATGATTCTGTGATGATGATGATGATGATGATGATGATGATGATGATGATGATGATGGATGGTGATGTGGAGGGTGGGCACACTGACTGCTGCAGACAAACACTCTGGGAAATGAGGGTGGTGGGTGTCACTGTGTGGAGTTTTGCTCCACAGCAGCCAGTGCACCCACTCTGCAAAATGTTTGCATGTTTTTAACAAGTTTTAAAATGTTTTCATCATCATCATCATCATCATCATCATCATCATTGATTCCGACTTTATTGCTTAAAACTGTAGGTTGCTGCAGTGCATCAGCAGTAAAACAGTAAACAACAGCTTTATAGGAGCTATCCGTGGTGCTGAGCTCCACCCCCAAAATAGGTTCAATCACCGCCAAGGAGCACCATGGATCGCTCCCATAAAGCTCAAACAAAAAGGTGCAATGGATAAGAAGCCCCACTGACATGGGAGTCACCAGCCTCCCCATAAAGGACAACTGTCATCTCTCTCTCTCTCTCTCTCTCTCTCTCTCTCTCTCTCCTACTCCCCCCTCTCCAGCCAGAACATCAAGCACAGCTCATGGGTTTCTTTGTAAAGCTTTGTTAAGCAATAGCAGGGCAACTCAGGTGGTTGCAGAAAAGTGTTACACAAAAGTAAGGAAAGTAATTCCAGACCCTTTATCCGGTCAGTGGGAGGTCAGGAATGTTAAACAGTTGATTCTGCACTGAGGGGCTTCGCGTGTCCTCACCCGCAAACTAGAGAACCGACTCCGCCCCTGAGGCGGGTCAAAATTCTTGTTAGCCAACCGAACCGAGCGACGAAGAGACGTCAGCTATTCTTGCCTACGTCATTCACGCCACTCTCGAGGATCAGTTACAGAGGCTGGCTTCCCACCCCCTTCCCTCGAGAGCTCTTCTGCACCTCTCCCCCCCAGCTCTGCCTTCCCTGTTCCCAGAGATTCTTCCTAACCCCCCCTCCCCCCGCCTCTGGCTGCAACCTTGACGGCACAGCTGGCTCCTGGTTATCTTGAGAGAGAGTCGAGGCACCACTGCTGCCTCCTCTTCGCCCTCCCTGTCCCCTTCCGTTTCAGAGTCCATCCCCACGGGATCTGACCAGTGCTGTTTTGAAATTAGGGAATCAGAACTGGAGGGGCTAGGAGAGCTAGCTAGCCCCGACATCAGCTTCGTAGGTAATGAAAAATATCCTTAACCTCCCCAGATCCACAGTTACAAACCCTTTGGGGGGATTGGGATTATTATTATGAAAATGTAGCAGTGACTGCTGCTGCTGCCGTTGTGTAAGAGCGGGCCATGGATGGGAGCGGGAGCAGGGCCCATCCCGAGAGCCAGTTTAAGAAATCCACGCTAATAATGAGAACTTCCTATATACTTACGATTGCTCTGCTTGCTTCTTGCCCTTCAGCAACAGGCAAAACCTACTCGTATCATCAAGCTTTTGGCTCTGCCTAGGCTGGCAGTTGTGTAGCACAATTCTATGCATCTCTACCCAGAATAAAGTCCCATTGATTTCAACGAGCCGCATGCTCACGTATGCATGCATAGAATTGCAGCCTCACAGCACACTACCCACCTAGCCATGTTTACTTGGAAGTAACTCTCACTGGACTCAGTGGGGTTTACTCCTTAGTAAGAGTAGTTCAGATTGCAGCTGTGCAGTGTGCAATCCTATGCATGTTTACTCAGAAGTAGGTCCCACTGTATTTAATGGAGCCGACCCCCAGGTCAGTGAGCAGAGAATTGCATCATTGGTTTGCTTGTTCGTAAGTTATTACTCTAAAGCGTGTTTGGGCGGTATAGAAATATAATCAATAAATCACAAATGGATGCAAGCTGCATTGGGGTTTTCTGGAGCAAATGGTAGGGAAAATAACACTTTTAATAGATATTTTGTGTTGCATCCGGATGTAAGCTGGATCAGCTAGGCTGGTGGAAGTGGACTTCCCCACCGCCTCTTTCCAAAGGGACCTCCTCCAGCCCCCTGAAAATGCTACACCTAGAGTCAGGAGACCGTGCTGAATGGGGTGAGCTGTGGGGAATGGGGGCAGGGTGACCCCCCCAAAATCAGGTGGAGGGAGCTTTCGCAAGCAGAGCCTTTCTTCTCACAAAAGGCAGCTCTGGATCCAGCCCATAAATAATAGGCTGAGTTAAGCCTCCACATTTTAGTTACTTGTGGCCCAGTTCAAAACCCATTTATGCCTCCTGCCTTCCTTCTGTGGTAGAGGCAATGTTAGATCCTGCCTTCGCTTTGACTATGAAACTATTTCCCCTCCTGGTCACTCTAGTCTGGGAATCATTCACTTTATGTTTATGTTTATGTTTAAACATGTTATAAACATGTTTATGTTTCACTTTATGTTACGCAAGTGTGGCGTAGTGGTGAGAGTGTTGGACTGGGACTTGGGAGGTCCGGGTTCTAGTCCCCGCTCGGCCATGAAACTCACTGATTCTCAGCCTAACCTACCTCACAGGGTTGTTGTGAGGATAAAATGGAGAGGAGCAGGAGGATTACGTAAGCCGCCTTGGGTTCCTTGCAGGAAAAAAGGCGGGGTATAAATATAACAAACAAACAAATAAATAAATATTGGTATTCGGAGTAAATGCAGACATTGGGGGTAGGGGAGGGGGGGAAGGAGACTTCATTCTGCTACATTATGACCTTACTTCTGGCATTTAAACTTGAAAGAGAACAGCGTGCAGGATTAAAAAAATAAAATATAATATAACTAGTCCTGACGCTGTAGACTCTTTCTATCCCACTTGTTACCAAATATGCAGCGCTTTATTCTGATCCTACAGAAACGGGTGTAAATCTAGCACAGACGGATGCAGTTACCCTATAGTCCTGATTATTATTAGAATCAGACTCTCAGGCTAGTGCAGAATAGATCAGAATGGCATTACAATGAAACCAGAGCTTCAGATATTTCACACATACTTTTTCTTGATAGAAGTGTGCTAAATTGCTAGGGTCTTGCAGTCAGTCATTTTTCCTCCGCGCTTCACTGGGTGAATTCATTTAACCAGTGAATGTATTTTTGACTGATAAATGCCTACTGTAGGTTGGGTGTTTTAGAACATTGGCTATTTAAATGTGGCCTGGCAGGGCTGCCTTTGAAACAGCCCAGCGTCATTCTTTTCCAAAGGAGGTGCGAAAACCCACTTTGCCAAGTGCAGGTCTGAATACCATTGATTCAGCTCGACATAATAATACTAATTTGCGCTCTTGCACCTTCCTTTCCACTCCAGGATCTTGATGCATTGTGCCGTTGTAAAATTCTGTCTTGGAAGCCCCGTCTTGGTACGCAATGTTTTGAAGCAGATCCTTGCAGGAGGAAAATGAGGTAGAGAGAGACAAATAATAAGGTGATTTCATAATGACTCCAAGCTGGCAGGCCTACTTCTCACATGAATAGTCTGCTTGTGTGAGCAGTGTAATGTACAAGGAGAGAACTCGTGCAAGCCAGTAGATTCACTTCTGTAAATTGGAATTTTTGCTTTTAGAGCTCACCTACATACATGAATCATGTCAGGAACAGCCGAATGGTTTTCCCTCTCTGATCAATGTTTGCAATGATTACTGATAGATAAATGTATTTGTACTAGATGAATCCATTTAACCAGTGGATGTGTTTTTGACTGATAAATGCTGCCTAGATTGGGTGTTTTAGAACGTTGGCTATTTTAGGGATGTATGAAAAATTCATTTCAGTTAGTTTTTGATCAGGATTTGCCCTGTTCATACCTTCTGTACCAAACATGGACTCAGATGAAAACTGTGGTCGAAGTCCATGCATTTCTGAGCTTGCACTGTGATTTGCGGACCAAAAATTAAAATGTATTTGGCGTGTGTACTTATACATACGAGAAATGTGTATGAAAAAAATCTGTACTAAAATGCGCACAAATACACTTTAATCAATTGGAGAAGAATGCATACATTTCAAAGATGTGCACAATTGATGCATACATTTGGGAAAATGTGCACAGATTTTCATGAGAAAAGAAAAAAAATGACGCTTGCAATCAGATATGGACTCAAGTCAGAATGAGCTTTGAGATGGAATTCGGAGAACTTTGGCGAGCTCAAGTTTTGCTGATTCACACATTCCTAATGTGTACTGATGATTCTTAATGTTATTCTTCCACCAAATATTTTGAAATTACTGGATGCAAATGCAAAGTGTTTGGAAAATCAGTTAGATTAGTGGTCCTGGATCATCACTTTGTATCTCTTGGTAACCTGACTTTGTTATATTCAGTAACTTTTGCCTCATGCCCCCACCCAAGGCTGGCTTGCAAAATGAGGAGAATCATATACAGGAATGTAATGAGAAATGGAGAAGAGCCTCTCACGAGCTGAATTATGACAAGAAGCATAGCAGGCTGCCTCCCAATTAGAGATGTGTGAGGATTTCATTGGGGGGGATGCGGGGGTTGGAAATCTGGCAGACTGGCCGGTCTCGACCCTCTGAACTCTGTCTCTCTTACCTTCTTCCCCGGCTCGACTCGTGTTCTCCTGAGTTGAGCTGGGGAAGCGACTTCCAGGTTCCTGGAGGGCTGCTGTTTACATAGAAAATACCTTAAGATACACCAAAAGTGGCCGCAATTTGCATAACTTGCTCAAATTGTGGCTGCTTAACATAAGGCATTTTTTACATAAACAGCAGCCCGCAGGGAACCCAGAAGTCTGACAAGCAGCATGGCGAGTGCCTGCTTTCGGCCCAGCTCGGCGGGCATAGCAGCAACATCCTGCCGAGACGGAAGGGGGGATGAATAAGGGTGGGAGAATCACCCACCCTTACTCCCAATTCTGCTTGCAACACAGAAGGTAGCGCCATCCAGTGGAGACTGGTGGCTCCAATGCCAGCGGGGCTGTGTATCTGCTCTGGATTTTATTCTGAACTTCTAGGGAGCTACCCATGGTTCTGAAGCTACCATGTATAGCTCCTTAAAAGTTTGGAGTAATTTCCAGAGCAGATACCCAGCCCCGCCGACGTTGGAACCACCAGCCTCCACTGGCACCATTGCTTGTCCTCAGGTCATGCCACCTTCCAATTTTGCACCCCCAAGAAGAGATGTCCCGGCTGTCCAGTATAAATAGAAGTGGAGCCTTTGAGCAGCAGACTAAACACTGACCCCTGAGGTATATCGAGGTCTGAGATGGATGCTCAAAAGGCCCCAGTCCTTGTATGGGGGTTGAGCATCCTGCTGCTCACCCATCCCTAAAAATTATCTGAGCTATCTATCTTAACAACACAGAAGGGCAAGGTGAGATCTAAAGCTGCAAACATGAGATGGCAAGCGGAGCCATTTCAGAGAGATTCCAAGAAGTCAGAATAACAAGCAGGGATCATGTGGAGCGCTGCCACAGCGCAAGCACAAAAAAGAGAAGGTGCCTGGTGAGATCTGTTCAGACTCCACCGCAAGAAGGCAAGATCGGGGGCCAAGATGCCACATTCTGATAAAAACAAGGATGTGGATGTAGCCTGTGCAAAGGCAGTGATTAACGGAAGTGCGTATATTTATCATAGTCTGTCATTGTTTACAAACAATATAATGAATCCTGATTGTAGAATTAAACTCTAGACACCTAAGCTACAGAATCAATCTAGCAAGACCCAGCAGCTGCTCGGGAACAGACGGCCTAACCTGATTAAGTAATGTTCTCAAATACACAGGCGTAAGACTGGTATTGTCAAACATTGTGCTGGCACGAAACAAGTTAAGTCGCACAGGAAGATTAGTACTGTGACCAAGCTGCCGCTCTCACTGTTTGACCTGCTCCATCATGGAATGAGGACGAGTTGCTAAGAATAGGGTAACGGAATGCTCAGGTGTGTCTACATTTGGTTGGTGGCTCTTCTTCACAATGTCGAAGGGAAACTTACACATTTCCCCCTACAGTCAGATGCATAAGCTCCAGCTTGTGCACCTGACTATGTGGAAAGGTGCTCAAATTTCCCTTTGGACATTATGGAGAAGCACCCCATTACATTGGGAGTGACTGTGCATATGTTATGCTTCTCCGTGACATTTTAAAGTTGCTTTGAATTCGATTCCTTATAACACTCGTGCATCACTTTTACACTTGCTGACATTGAACTGCATTGGCCCTTTTAATGCCATCTCCCCAGTTCGGAGGTATATGTTTGAAGCTCTTCAGAATCCCTTTTTGTTTTAACCACCATAAACAATTTGCTGTTGTCAGCAAACATTGCCAACTCACTGCTCACCTCAAACTCCAACTCACTGTGCTCACCTCAAACTCTTTTATGAACAAGTTAAAAAGCTCAGGTCTTAATACATATACTGTTTACATCTGTTCAGTATGAGAACTGACCATCTATTCCTACGGTCTTCCTGTTCTTTAACCAGTAACTGATCCATAAGAGAACCTCTCCTCTTATCCCATGACTGCTAGGTTTGTTCAGCAGCAGGTTTTGGTAACTAAGGGTGCAGTCCTATGGGGATGCCTATAACCATCCGAACTCAGGATTATGGGCATCCTATGCTGGGTGGGAAGAGTGTGGAGGCAAAAGTTGCCTCCATGCTCCTCCTGCCCTGTGAAATGTCTAGACAGCCATTTTTGGCTGTCTATCTGTCATCATCCGTCATCAGGCGATCGCTCGTGACCGAGTAAGATCGTCTTCCAGGATAAAAAATTTACAAAAAGGAAATTTTAAAAGGAGGAAATTCTAAAGAAAAATTGTGTAGACTCTAGCGATGGGTCCGTAAGTGACTCTGGAGGCCAATTCTAGATCCACACAGCTTCCCACAGTGAGGACACAGGTTAGCAGATGGAAGGCGCTAGTTTGGAGGGTGAGGGAAGGAGGCTGAGGTGACACTAGGACACCTTGTATCTTGGTGGCACCAGTCTCCTCCCCACCCCGCTCCCTAAACCCCTTCTCCAAGGTAGCTTGTGCAACCTCATAGAAAAAGCCGGTGCAGTTCTTTCTGCAGCGGCTGTGAGTGTGGGAGTGTGCTCTCTGAGCACGGAGTCCCATCTCTGACATTGGGGCTGTTTTCTGACATTGGAGCTGGGATTCTGAAAAAATCCTATGGCCCTCCAGATGCCTAGATGCTGTCTAGGGGCCATAGGACTGTGTTGTATGGGAATTAGTCAAGTGCCTTTTGAAAGTCCAGATAAAAAATGTCTACCATATCAATCATCCCTACCCATATGCTTGTTGACACTGTCATAGAACTCTAAAAAGTTAGTGAGAGAGTGGACTTACCTTTGTAAAAGCCATATTGATTCTCCTTCAGCAAGACTTGTCCTTCTCTATGCTTGATAGTTGTATCTTTAATCATGCTTTCTACAAATTTACCCAGAACAGAAGTGAAGCTAACCAACCTGTAATCTTCTGGGTACCCCTCCCACCCACCCACTCCATTAAAAAATAAATAGATTGGTGTTACATTGACCACTTTCCAGTCCTCTGGTACAGCTGCCGATCTTGGGGATATATTACACATTTGTGTAAGAAGATCAGCAAATTCACATTTGGGTTCTTTAAAAACTCCTGTCTGGATACCATCTGGATCTGGTATTTTGTTTGTTTTCAATTTGTCAATAAAGTCTAGAACTTCATATCTTAGCCACCAGTATTTGCCTCAGTTCTTCAGATTATCTTCCTGAAAATGTCAGTTGAGGGATAAATATCTGCCCCGCCCACATCTTCTGCACTGAAGACAGAAACACAGTATTCATTCAACTTCTCTACAATTTCCTTATCCCCCTTTAATACTCCTTTAACTCCCTTGTCATCTAATGGTCCAATCACCCCTCTAGACAGTTTCCTGCTTCTGATGTATTAAAAGATTTTTTTATTGTTCACTTTAATATTATTAGTGATATTCTCCTCAAGCTCCTTTTTTGCATTACATATTGTCAGTTTGCATGTATTTTGTGCACATGTGTGTTCCTTTTTGTTCTCCCTGTTTGGGCAAGACTTCCACTTTCTGACAAAAGCCTTGTTTTCTTTAACAGTGCCCCTTGGTGATTCTGTGGCCTCTTGGATTAGGTGATACCTTTCCTGACCTGCATTATCCATTCTAGCAGAGCTTCTATTACTTTGGTTTTGAGCAACCCCCAATCATTCTGGAGAGATTTGACCCTCTTTTTCATGATATTATGATATTAGTGAAGGGTGTCCCTTTGGTTTTTAAAAATATTTCATGATTTCAGTATGGTGAAAATGTCTTTCTTTTCACACAGTATGCAGGAAAAAAACCCCTCTCATATCTTTGAGAGGTGGGTCTGTGAGCTACCAATATGGAAGCATTTTATCATTGGGATTTATAACTGAAATGTGCAGAGCGGCAGTCAATTAAATATCATTTGAACTACCAGTTACACTGGATAGTAATTAATTTAATACTCTTCATACATTATTGCTTATTTCCTTTTTGCTTTTCCTCTTCCTTGAAGCTCCTCTAGTGCAGGGGCCTAGTTAGCCTGATCAGTTCTCTTATAATGATGATACCATGGGGTTTTGGCATAAGCTAAGAGATTCATGCAGTTACCCCAGTAAGAGAGGGAAAATAACACTTACTTGCAATTCAGGTCATCTAAAAACCTGAGGCTAAAATTCAGGTACCATTAAGATCAGAATAAATGAGAAACAAGGACATAATCTGTAGGGTCATACCCATCTTAAATCAGTAAAGGTGCAATCCTATGCATGTTTCGACAGAAAAAGGCCTACAACTCCCATTGTTCCAGCCAGCTATTTTCTCTGTCTAAACATGCATAGGATTGCACCTTAAGTGTCATACCTAAGAGAGAGCATAACAGGTTTTCAGAGCTGCTTCACAAATATTTCACTTTGTTGTTGCTGGTCAAACAAACACTCAGGATGATCAACAATATACCCCATAACATTATCTGTCATTATTTTGTACTCTCGTTAGTTAAACTCCATTGTCCTGGTCCAGTAATCTGCCTGTGGGAACTCTTTAGCCCAGATTGCTTTTCTGTTTAACTGCAGTGATGGCAGCTGATCCATGTGTGTACTCCTTCCCTTGTGTGTGTGTGTGTGTGTGTGTGCGTGTGTCAGAGATGCCCAGTTGAACCCAGCAACCATGCAATGAATAGCAATTTAGAATAGCTCTGTCTGATCAGGAGTTAAAAATTAACTGACTGGGCCTAACTCCAACTATCCCTAGAAGACATCTTGCACATGTTCAGACTTATTCAGTGAGTTTTCATACATGAGGCATTTGCGCTCATCATTTCCTACTCATGACTGTTTACAAGTTCTTTAGATGACGTTGTGACCCTCCAGTTTCACTTCTGTTTTTAAACAGCACTTTCGGCGAGTTTTTTTTTAGTGCAGGGACAATGCAGTATTATTAGTGAAAGCAAAAGAAAGTGCTTTCCCCACTTGTGTAATTGCACTATTCTGCTATACCACAGTGCCACTTAGAGGTTATGTAGTGGAAAAGCAGGAAAGGAAACGTTCTTTGTGTAGTGCTTGGATCTCAATTTTGCGACAAAACAGAAAGTAGATACAGCGAAATAACTTCCTTATGTAGAAAAGCTCAGTGTTCTTTCCTGTGTGTACTCTAAGGGGCAAACAACATATTACATTCATTACGTGGTGTACAGCTTCCCCTTGACTTTTTATTTATTCCAAAGTAAGCATGTGAGGCTCCCAATCTGGATTAGGTCCACCACGTACAATCTGGATTAGGTCCACCATGTATTAAAGAAGGGTTTAATCCTTCTTTCCACAGCTAAATGCCTCCTGAAATCCATACCTCTGTATGGCAATTGGAAAAAAAAAAGAGAGAGGAGGGGACACCTTTGTTGAAGTCAACAAAACCCCCTAAAGAAGAAAAGGGGGGTTCTTGTAAACCAGGGGGGTTGATTCTGGATCAATTCTGGATTCAAGCACCATTCTGGGTGTTCACTCTCTCCTCAGTCTCCCCCCCCCCGAGTTCGCTCTTCTCTTGCTCTCCCGCAGTGCACACTTCTCCCCAAGCTTCCCCCTCCCCCCCCCGTTACCAGGCAGTGTCAGAAGTGGCAGAACACTCTTCTTTCAGAACAAAAAAAACCCCATAACAGCTTGAGCATGCTACAAAGAGTAGCTGCACTCATGCCCTGGTAACCTGATTTCCCCAGAGTGCCTCTGGGATCGGGGGGCTCTGGCTGTGGGCATGTGGACCGTGGCTCTAGCAGTGCCACTGGTGCTGACAAAAAAAAAGAATGTTCAGATTACTCATTTGCAATATCACGATGGCTTTCTTTGACTCAAGCAGTGATGTATCAAAAGTTCTATGGTGGTTGACAATGGCTAATATCAGGATGAGGGCACTTAGCTGGAATTTGGTTCTTGGAAGTGAGAAAGTGTACTTGGAAGTGAGGGGGGGCAATGACTAAAGAAACTGATACTTCACATGAGATAAGTATTGCTTGGTGGTGTAGGAAACCATTTCCCTTGAATTTTGGCTTACACTCTGATTATGCATACATTACTTACTTGTCCTACATAAGCACTGAAGTGTGCAGCTCCCCCTCATTCAATTATTTATGAATTCTGAAACTTTCGTGCATTTACAAATACACTAAACCAAAAAGAAAGAAAGAAAAGCTTAGCCAAATTGGATTGTTTGTCTTTGACTCCAAGGGTTTTACCCATTGAATGGAAGACACTGTTACCATGTGAATATTTGTGACCAATTTGACAATGGCCAGCAAAGAGAAATGAATGTAAAAAAAAATGGAATTTGTTTGCAGAACACAATTTGATGTGAGATTTTGCCCTATGAAATAGGCAATCTAATGGCATAAAGGAAGTGAATAGTTCTGTGGCACTCATCAGGGTTGTGAAAACATAGGAGGGATACTCAGCCAAATTGGATTCTATTCTACTGAGACAGAGAGAGAGAGAGAGAGAGAGAGAGAGAGAGAGAAATCAATTTACTCTCATTACACAGACTGGAGAATTGAGTCATGAAAATAGGCATAGTCGAGTCGCAGCTGCAAAATAGTTTTACAGGGCATGCAGCCAAACTTATCGTGCCCATGCCTTCCTCTACATTAGTTTGCACTTTGATTTATTTATTATTAACATTTATATACCACCTTAGGGCACAATCCTATGCATGTTTACAGAGAAAAAATGCGTACAGCTCCCAGCATGGCTGGCTGGGGCAAGCTGGGAGTTATAGGCCTTTTTTCTGTCTAAACATGCACAGGATTGTGTCCTTATTTGCTTAAAAGCCATCAGGGTGGAGCACAGCAATTAAAAACAATAAAACCTTAAAACAATAAAAGTAAGAACATCAAAGCAGTAAACACATTTAAACATTAATAGAAATCTTAAAAGGCTAAATAGAAAAGATGTGTCTTTGTCTTTACACCCTTTCTAATGGCCAAGAGAGTGGGGGCCAATCGTAGTTCTTGAGGGAGCACATTCCATAGTTTTTGGGCAACACAGGAGAAAGCCCTTTCAGGGGTGCCCAACAACTGGACCTCTGTGGATAACGGTGCCCTTGAAAGGGCCTCTCTTGCAGACATTAATACTTGGGCAGGTTCATAGTGAGGCAGCAGGCGGTCCCTTAGATAGCCAGGTGCTAAGCCATTTAGGGCTTTAAGGGTTAAAACTTCAATTGCACCCAGAAAGCAATTGGCAAGGTACCGTATAATGTGCAGGTATATCATGGTCCTAGCATTTGGGTGTGTGTGTGTGCATATGCTTATATAACTGTTTTTAATTTGAGGTGCTGTATTTAATTTCAGTTTTTTTCTTTTTTCTTTTTCTGTAATCATTATGTTTTTATTGTATTTTAATATATCATTTCATTGTTTAAATTCATTTTAATTGTGCCAGTAAACTGCCCTGAGCGCCATTTTTTTGGGGGTAGAAAGGTGGGATACAAATCAAATCAATCAATCAATACAGCTTCTTGTTCCAAAATTTGCTATTTTTGAAGACTGTCACTTTTAATTGCTAGTCGCTTTCACAACCAAACAGAAATTTTATGGCTTCAGTTTGGAGAATGCATGAGCATCATTTGGCATAAAAGGATTAAAACGTATTGATGAAATGTAGGATGCCATCTTATAGGTCTGCTGAACCAAAGAAACGTGCATGTCCCAAGCTGTAGATTTCTAGTGCATCTTGACAATATCTTGTATATCACTTGCACGTATGAAACGCATGTGACCACCCCTAGTCACGTCACTAGGGTCCGTTGGGAATGATCACTCTGAACACGGCTGTGATCCAGTGAAGGATGGCTCCCTATATTGCTACAGATGGAGAAGGAGCCAAGGGCACCTGTGAAGTTTTTTCCACTACAGCCTGTAATGGGTTAGCCTTCCATTTCCGTGCAGGAGGCTACCTACCTGGATCGGAGCTACTGTTCATAGTGCAACCCTATAAACATGTCTACTCAGAACACTTACTCGACTCAACTCCCAGGTAACTGGCCATAGGATTGCAACCATTATGTTTAAAAAGCCATGCTGTCTTTTCTTATTATTCCTTTTGACAATCAGCTGGTACAAGAAGATGATAATGAAGGGACTGGGATTTTCCTTCCGTTCTGTCCTGTTGCTACACTCATGGAGGGGGAGCACGATCCGCTGATGCATGCAGCAGAATCAGTTGGTAAAAGACTTTCCTGGACGGTAGTGTTTCAGGCTGCAACTGGAAAAATGGCATGTTTGAATATTTGAATGCATTGCTAGAGATGGGTGAGAATTTCATTTAGTTCATTTTTTTTTAAAGAACTTACCAAAAATTTTCAAATTCCTTCACAGAACTTGAGTTTGAAAAGAAAAGATCAAAGCTTGGAGAAACCAAAACTGGCAGCTTCATCCATCTAGGTCTAGGGCCTTGAGTGCTTTGCTGTTAAACGCTTGATTTTGAATCCCTTAATTAGGGTTGCCACATTCTTTTTCTGACAAGCTCCTCGTCTTTAACAGCTGTATGGCAGACAGCTACAGCATGGTTCTCTCCATGTTGGGAATAGTTGTACCTATTGAAGTTGCCTGGTGCAGAGGGGTGAGAATTTTGTTTTGTTTAGTTTTTGATACGAATTTACCCAAATTTGCAAATTTCTTCAAATACAGGACAGAAAGAACATGGGAGTTTAAAAGTTCAGATGCAGGAGAAAGCAAAACTGACAAATCTGGATATCCCGATTTCTATACATAGGAAATGGGCATGTCACAGAGAATGCCTCAGCCTAGCCTTCACCCTAACTTGCTGTCTTTTTTTTTTTTTTTGACAGTGGGGTGTTCCTGCTGTGGCAGGGTGTTCAGTCATGGGACACTCTGCATGTATTCTGAAGTAGTACAATCCACAGAGATGTTTGTCATCTGATTCTGCTAAATGTATCAACTGGTCTGAAAAAAAGTTGGGTGAAGTGATTTTATGGAATTCAATAGCTTTGTATTCTGATCAGGAAAACTAATGGCTTAGAAATGAACCTCAGAAAGTTTGTTTGATTTTGGTATGGCATGGGAGAAAACCAAGAAAGATGTATTTCTATTCTGTATCTGTTGAAAGCTCAGTCACATCAATCTCTATCTATTACTTGGCTCCTAAATTATTAATATTATTACTTCTTCTTTTTGGCCTGTTGAATGTTGTCAGTTGCCTTTTGGAATACATCATCCTATGATTGTGGAATACAGTTGTTCTAAATGTGTTCTTTTTTCTTTTTTTTTGCAAGTACACAAAAAAGTAGCTCCAGCAGGGGAAAAAATTACCATTGAGTTAAAATGTCAACTACAAACTAAGGACATGTGAATCAATACGTTTCATAGATGCGTTTTTCAAAAGTTCACATGATTTGTTTTTAACTAAGCTTCGCTCTGCAATGCCTTTTCCAGAGGTGGAAGAATTATAATAAAACAAAACAAAATTCAATTTAGCCATTATTGACTTTTTTTTCAGACTAGATACAGAAGGACTCTTAAAGCAAGTCTATAAATTAAATTAAGCACACAGTTCACAGGCTGTCGGGCTTCTTCATCATGAACAGGGAAGAAGAACAAGTAGCAAGATGGGGAAGAGAAGCTGTTTTCCAACAGTTTCTGTAAACAGCTATTTTGTTAACAGGTGTGGCAGACACCGAGAAATAGAAAGGAAAGTAGTGGGAGGTCATTTTCTAGCAGAGCGTATTTAAAAAATGCACGAGCAAACTAGGGGTTTTGAAAGTCACATTTCATTCCAGTGCTGTTTTCATGGTTTTTTCAACTTGTCTTGTACCTAATAGCAGTTAGGCTCTGCAGCCCAGTCTCCAAAAGAAGAAAAATGCCCTGCATACTTTCTTACTGTAACACAAAATGAGGATCTTTTTGTTCATGATGCAGCAAGCCTTCACATCTAGCTCCTTTAAAATAGTCTGAATGAAATGAAACATCTTCATTCAAAACCCTCTTTATGTGCGCAACGTGTACACGAAGAAGTAAGGAGTGGGTCTCCACTGATGGCCCATTGCAGCCCAACATTTGGAAGGGGGGGCACCAATGTGCAATACTCTGCCAAGCATATGGAACCTGTGTGGGGGCGTAGTGGAGTGGTTACAGTGTTGGACGAGGACTCGGAAGATCTGGGTTCAAGTCCTCACTTGGCTATAAAGCTCACTGGGTGACTTTGTGCCAGTCACTGACTCTCAGCCTAACCTACCTCACAGGGCTGTTGTAAGGATAAAATGGAGAAGAGGAGACTCTTGTATGCTGCCATGGGCTTCTTGGAGGAAAATGTGGGATATAAATGTAACAAAATAAAATAAAATAGAATGAATGAATGAATAAATAAATAAATAAATAACCTCTGGCCAGTGGAGTCTCCTTGGGTTCCTTCGATCCTCTCAGGGTGGAGATAACAGTGGGAAGACAGGTGGCATGGGACTTGGCCAGCACTGGGAGGAGCGGGACGTCCCATTCTTTCCAGCACTGGCTGAGTTCTTTTGCACATGATGCAAAGCCATAGACCCAGCTGGTGCTGGGGGGAGCAGCTGCTCCTCCCAGCTCCCTGAATGGCTTTGCGCAGTGTGCAGAAATCAACAAGAGGGGAAGGCACTCATGTGTCACTGAACGAAAGAGAAATAAATTCTCAGGTGCCTGTTTATTTTGCCCCACTCGTTTTGAGGTGGGGAACATTTTTTCCCCTTCCTCGGGGGCTGCAATTAATATGGAACCATAAAACATTATTAGCATTTTATAATATTCCTAAGAAACTATACAGATGAAAAAGTTGTGTTGATTAATGTTGTCCACTGAATCCACCACAACTGTACCATTTCCAAAGCAAAACCATTAAAATTCTACAGTAATACCTTGGATTGCAAGTAACTTGGTCTGAGAGTGTTCTGCAAGACAAGCAAATTTTTTTTTTTAAATTTTGACTTGATAAATGAGCAAGGTCTTGCAAAACAAGTGTAGGGATGTAACCGCTCGCCTCGAGTGGGCGTAGCGGGCCGAAATCGGCCCCGCTCACGCCCGCCAGAGACTCACTTTGATATAAGAGTGTTTTGGATTACAAGCACGGTTCCGGAACGAATTATGCTTGCAATCCAAGGTATTACTGTATTGAAATTATTGTTAAATATATATTCTAATTTTTTGCATCTACCTTCTGGTGTGTAAAAGCAGCCAGGGATGTGCGAATGGAGAGAAGGTCACTCTGCCAGTGATTTGTGGATTTGGGGGTGATTTTCGCTCTACTGTCTTCTGATTTGCGGACTTGGAATTTGCGCAAATGCATTAACGTGTATTTGTGCAAATTCGTATTTGCACAAATCCGTGCTCCCGAAAATGCTCAAATTGGCCAGAAATGCACAAATCCCTCCATAATGTGTATTCTCATACTTTATGGAGGGATTTGCACATTTTTGATTGGTGTTTGTGTGTGTGTGTGTGTGTGTGTGTGTGTGTTTATTTCTCTGTGTCTAAATTTGTGCAAAAATATACAAAATAAAAAATCAGTCCACAAGCCCTGCAGATTCTGCATGACCTGAGAAAGCTGGTCTGCTGCGGAATCCGTGAGGCAGACTCTGAGAAATCTGGACTCATTTGAGTCTGTTGAAGATTTCTCTGACATCCCTAAAAAGCACCCTAAAATATTAAGTTAGAAAAGCTTCTCATTTAGTGAGACTCCTTATAAAATTATCCAAGGTGAAACTAGTACATCATTAGAAAACATTAATATTAGTATAAAATGCTCCTAAAACCTATAAAACCATATCTGAGAAGTTACAATGACCACAGCGTGTGCCACATGAAGTCAGAGATTCAGCCAGCGCCAGCACGGGCAATAGCGTTTGGGCTCTATGAACAAAGGACAGGGGGTGGGACCAGTGGTGGGCCAGTGGGACAGTCCCCTTCTCTGCACATACATTGTACACCTGGAGAAAATGTGTGGGCCTAAGGTGGGAAAAAACATACTTAGAAAAACTTAAGACTCAGTCTTCAGTGTTTTCTTAACACTCTTTAAGTTAAGCTGCCAAAACCCTTGTCTGTACAAATGTTTTGGAACATTAGTTTTATGCGTAGCATGTAAGGCCCCTTTGCCAGGGTTGCTGCTCCGGGAGAAAGAGAAATGAACGTTCACTAAAGCCTGTCCCCAAATTGCCATTCTCAGATCCAGCGTGGATCCATCTGCAGCTCCCATTCTTTGGAGTCACATCCATTTTGTTCTGAACACAAATCTATCCAAAATCATCTGTGTGGATTAATGGTTTTAAAATGACACCGACAAAGTTTCTTCTGACACGTGTAGGTGGCTCTAGCATGGGGTGTGGACCCCCTTTGCCACTATGACGCTGAAATCCCACCTCTCACTGGGCAGCTTAATGTGGTCTTATTCTGAAGCACGGTTCATCTCTTTAAGATCTGAAAACCCAAATAGTAATATAACAGATTTTATTAAGGTCTTTGTCGATAATAGTTTTATATCCCTTTGAGGATTTACCTGATCATTTGGTGTGTGGGTGGTTTTGTTTTGTTTTTTTTTAAAAATGATAACTAGTTCATCTGGAATGAGTTCATTATTTAAAGACAAACGAATGAAGCCTGACGTTGTATTCTAATAGTTATAGGAACCTCCTTGTTTTGAGTTGTGATAAGGTTTGTCCCTAGAGGGCCACAATAGAGTAGATGCAGGAAGGAAGAAGAGAGGGAGACGGAGGGAGGAGAGAGGAAGGAGGAAGTGAAAGGGGGTGGGGAACATGGAAAAGTAAGAGTTTAGAAATAAAGTGAAGTTCTGTTTACATCCAAACCTTGTTTCTGGGTCCTTCTTTCTGAGAAGAAAATACAAAAGCTGATCACGATGGATGGATGGTGTGTGTGTGTGATGGGATCTCAGATAGCATGTACTAGTATAAGGGGTGGCAGGCAGATTTCCCCCTCACTGCAATAATGTCCCATCCTTCAGCACTTTAATTTCCCCCTGGTAATGCATGCAAGCCTTTCGTTTATGTAGGAGAAAGTAAAAAGGATGGTGGGGCATATCTGAGGGTGGGACTAGACCTATTTCCTGCCCCTAAGAGTCCAAGCCTGCTCCTATTAGTACCACCCTCATTCTGAATCCTGTTGTTTTGGTCTCACTGGAGTGTGACAGCATGCCAGAAACTGGCTTTTATAGAGAGAGACAAAATAGGTATCACCTTACTTGATTTGCATCTCTGAAAACTGCATCCTAATTTCTTACACGTGGATGTTGTGTCACTGAGAACATTAGAAAGCCACTTCTCCTCAGCAAACTGATTGATATTGGGCTTGTTGTTCTGAATGAACGTTACCTTTTCTACAGGTGATGTGATAATTACATTTTCCTTGAAGGCAGGTGACATTTAAAGTCCACGATTAGCTCAGCATTTCATTCAGAAGGAAAAGTGTTTTTTGTGTTGTTTTGTTTTTAATCTTTTCAAGTTCTTTCTCCTCATCATAGACCATTACTCTGGGAAGAACTTCAGCTAAGCATTTAAAGAAGATGAATCAAGAAATCAATTAAGGCATATTTAGTCTTTAGTGCTGCACCCACTTATGCCCACTTAAGTCCTATTGATTGCAGTGGAATCTAAATGCATGTAACTGATCGGAGGATTGCAGTCATAAGCATTGGATTTGTGTGTGTGTGTGTGTGTATTATTATTTTTTTTAATGCCAGAGGGTTGCCAGCTGGCTGATTATAAACCACAAAGAATGGTAATTTTTCTTCCCAGCAGAGCTTCAATACTAGCAGTGGAGTAGTACATTTTGAAGTGTAGGACGGAGCTCATCATAGCCATGCCTCCAAGACGAATCCATAGTCACAGCCCAGGATATCTATATCTAGATATCTATATCTATATCATCTAGTGATAAATCTGTCACAAACAATAGTAAAACCTGAAAGCCGCATTATCACCACATTCACTTGCCACAGCAAGGAGGCTCTACCAGTTACCAACCAATACATGACGTCATCATTCCTGTGCTGAAAAAGGTCCTGGAGCTGCACACACACCGGTATTCCCACTCCACTATACCACTGTTGTTCAGCAGCACTCATTTGTATAGTCTATTGATCTTTTGCCAATAATACACTGTAGAGCACTATCCAATGGGGTCGCTGCCAGGGATGTTGAAGAGTCCTTGGTCTCGAGTCATGAGTCGAGTCACGAGTCTTTGGACCCGAGTCTCAAGTCCGAGTCCTTGGTCCAAAATGGTGACTCACGAGTCACGAGTCCCTCCCAAAGCTGACTCCACGAGTCCCTATTAAAATCAATGCGTTTTTTTCCCAACAAAATAAGGCTATTTCAGATGTGTGGCTTAAATAAATTCTAGGCACAAGTGTGCCTTTTTATTTCAAAACTCTGCAACTGATTTTGGCAAGAACAGACCAGGCAGACAAACCCAAAATGTCTGAAAGGTTGCATTTTAGGAAAATGATTTTAAAAAATAAACTTGCTGTACTTCCTAAAACCTATCCATGTTGCATTTGAGGAACACGATTTTGGAACACGAGTCCTTGGTCTCGAGTCCCGAGTCGAGTCTCGAGTCCCGGCCATTAAAAATATTGGGACTCGAGTCTGACTCAGTCCAACTCACGAGTCGAGTCCTCGAGTCCGAGTCCTCATCCCTGGTCGCTGCACCCCTGCCAATTCTATTGTGCCCACCGTTTGCGCAACAGAGATTTAGTGCTTCAGGGAGCAACCAGAAATGAGCGGAAATGCTCATTTCTGGAATGGGGCAGGTCAGGGGAGCTCACATAAGGGAGATCTGCTGACCTGCCCCAATCCAGAAATGAGCATTTCTGCTCGTTTCGGGGCTTCCTTCCTTCCTTCCTTCCTTTATTTATTTATTTATTTAGTATATTTATACCCCACCTTTTTTCCTGAAAGGAACCCAAGGTGGCTTACATAATCCTCCTCCTCCTCCTCCTCCTCTCCATTTTATCCTCACAACAACCCTGTGAGGTAGGTTAGGCTGAGAGTCAGTGACTGGCCCAAAGTCACCCAGTGAGTTTCATGGCTGAGCAGGGACTCGAACCCGGATCTCCTGAGTCCCAGTCCAGCACTCTCGGAAGCATTAAATCTCCATTGTGCAAGCTGTGGGTCCCGCCTGTGCAACGGAATTGGTGGAAGGGGCCGCTTGAAGAACCAAATCGGTGGGGGCATAACAGAATTGGTGGGGGGCGCAGTGGCACGTTGCATACTGCCCATATAATAGGTGTCCTCGGTGCTGTCCCATCCCTTTTAGTCAGCATATGAATGAAAGTTGCCATTCTATGTTTCCCGGATGTTTGGCAGTCTCTAATAATGTAACCTTGCCATGCCCTTTTTTTTGTCCTTCCAGGTGAGCCTTCAAGATGGTCTTCATCGCACTGTGACTGCTGCTGCAAAAATGGCAAAGGCGATAAAGAAGGCGAGAGTGGCACATCCTGCAATGAACTCTCCACTTCTAGCTGTGACAGCCAGTCGGAAGCCAGCTCCCCTCAAGAGACTGTCATCTGTGGTCCTGTCACCCGGCAGTCCAATATACAGACTCTGGATCGAACAATCAAGAAAGGCCCAGTGCAGCTACTCCAGCAGTCTGAAATCCGGAGGAAAAGTGACCTGCTCCGAACTCTAACGTCCGGCTCTAGGGAATCCAACTCTAGTAAAAAAAAGGCGGTGAAAGAGAAGCTCTCCATTGAGGAAGAATTAGAAAAATGCATCCAGGATTTCCTCAAAATCAAAATCCCAGACAGGTTTCCCGAAAGGAAACACCCTTGGCAATCTGAACTGTTACGAAAGTATCATCTATAGGAATGGGGGCTGAGGCGAGGAAAATCACCTTCTTACCATTTACAGGATGAGATCCTCCATGATAAAGAAATAAAAAATAATAACAATAATAATTTGTTAGGTCACAAAAAACAAACCCATCGCTATAGTACTGCCTAATTTGCCTATTTCACCGAAGCATCACACTATAAACAATATATTTGTTATCGCTCCCCCTGTGTTAGGAGGATTAACAATGCATTCATTTGTTAAGCTCCTAACATAAGTCAAATGCTTGCAATGCCACATGCACATTAAATTCTACAGCACATGTGCAAGTAGGATTGTGGCACCACTAATGGGGGGAAAAAAGTCCTCTGTTCAGGCAGAGCTTGTGGCGGGTGGTGATTTTCTAAGCTGCATGCCTTCTTGAGTTCTCTTTTAATGTCATTGATTTAAAGAGAGGGCCAGGATGGGCAGATGCCAATGATTCTGAATGAAAGAAATGTTGCCATGCCAGTTCACACGAGGAGAGAGTGTATATATGTCTGTGTGCCACATAAAATATTTCGCTCCTTTTAACTATGTGATGTCTCAAAAAGAACTCCTAGAAATCATTGGGTGACCTATTTACCCCTGTAGAATTATGTACAGAATAAGCGTATGGTTCCTTCTTTTTTAGATAGGTCCGTCTATTCTTGATATCAGGGGTAGATCCGAATTTGCTCTGTTTGCACACCATGAATGTTTATGGGCCACAGACTGCTCTTAGCTTAGCAGAGACAACTGACAAGCCAATCACTAGCAACCCAGTAGGGCGATGGGTGCAGGCACAAACGGTATATACTGATCTGCATTCACACTTGAGTTTCCCCACACTTTCCCTTTCAGCATTTTCATATCAACACTCTCAACTTTGGGGAGTTTAGAAAGTAGTCTGGCGATTCAGTAGGGCTGGGGTCTCCCTGTGCCCATGGAAACTTGCCTTGGTGCCCGCGAGGCTCTCTGACCCTCCTGGTTTTTATTTCTTAAGATTTTTAAAAATTAAAACTTTTTTTTAAAACTGGGAGGTTGCCATGCTACAAGGCAAAGTGCCGCCGCCCTCGAGCACCATCTGTATTTGGGTTCAAAAGAGTAATTTTGTGTTTGGAGCTCAGACCCCAAAACCTCTGCCTTGTACTTAGGTTCTTGGGCAAGTTACTTTTCTTTTTGTCTCACCAGTTTGCCTTCTGGGAAATGAGTGTTTTGTGACCAGCCACATCCACCATGGTAGCCATTTTATGAATGGCCAGGCCCCCATGGCAGCCATTTTGTGAGATCACCCATGACACCCTCTCAAATTTCCAAATGTGCCCACCAATTCCAGAAAGGTTGGGGATCCCTACGGCCGGGTAGGGAGATAAACATCAAGAGAGGAACTCTACTATGCATGCAGATACAACACACACGTATTCTGGATTGTTGGCCTAGGGTTGCCAACATTTATTTTTAACCGGCCATGCTCTTGTTTAATAGAAACTTGATATGTATGCAAAAATTAAGCAGGAAATCTTTTCCCATCATTTCACACCAGAAAAGATTCATCTTTTAAATGTTTGCATATCAGGGGAACACACAGGACAATGCCAATTCTTTGGGGGAATCAGCCGTGATAGTATCCAACAGCTGGATTGTTTCTGCCACCTTATTTTGTTTCTGTGGGAACTGGAAAAAAGAAATCAGGATCTGTTCTAGTTGTGTGCAAAATGGCCCTTTTATTTTCTGGCATCTTTGTATAATTTAGCCTGCAGTCCTATAACCTTTACATGGGGATTAAGCTCCCTTTAATTCAATAGGACCTACCTATGTGTAAACATGTATAGGATTGCACTGTTAGGTTATTTTGTCTACCTTTCCACTTCCTCACAACACAAAGCTCTAATCCCCCCCCCCCAGTGCCCAGGAGATAAAGGACGAAAACAAAAGAAAGCCATTGAAAAGGGAGATGCTGATTCTTTCTCCCCCTTCTGGAGCAAGGGCACCGCTGGGTCAAGCCAGCTATGTTGTTGATTTATGTGAGCTTGCCAGGCACTGCTGCCAAGATGTCTTTGGCCCACACAAATGGGAAGAGCAGGTTCCCATCCCCTTTCGACACGGATGCAATTAGGAGAAATTATAGGCCTAACAAGATGCATTTTGCACTCTGGCTTGCAGGAAATTGATTGTTCAAGTGGCAGGCGACATGCCACTCTGGTTGCATGCATTGCAAAATGAAATTAAAAATGGACACAAATCCAGATGCACTCAAGTAATGGAAGCAGCCTTCTCAGAACACTAGGAATTCACTTCAGTAGCATCTTCTGGACCCAGAGCATTATAAGGAATGAGAGGAAGGTAGTACGTACACCCAGTCATGGAAATGGGTGTGCGTATGTGCGTAGGGCCTCCCACCGGAGAACAGGGTTAGAAGCACAAACACTAAACACTTGATCCTCCTCTAAGCAGGCCAAGTAACAGCCCCTTCAAACAAACTGTTAGTTATTGTATGGAAACCTAGTTATTGTTTCAGTCCTGAGCACACATATGTGGAAGTAAGTGCTGTGAAAGAAACAGAACCAAGCCTCATCATCATCATCATCATCATCATCATCATCATCATCACCACCACCACCCAGACATAGTATTGAATGAGTAGACCCATTGCAATAAATGGGACACAAATTAGTTATGAGTAAGTTAAGTCCCACTGATTTCAATGGGTCTACTCCAAGCATGACTAAGTCAACCCATTACCATTATTATTCTATGATAACCCCTTAAAGATCATTTTTAAATATGGTAAGGGGTATGTAAATCTAATAAATAAATAGAAATGATATTTATATCTCACTTTTGTTCCAAGGAGATCAGTGTGGCATACATGGTTCACTACACCCAGTTTTTTTTATCCTCCTAGCAACCCTATGACATAAGTTAGGCAGAGAGATAATGACCTGGTTCATATGATCTCAGGGTGGTTAGTAAGCCACAGTGGCTTGTTAACCACCCTCTACATGCCAGGGAAATTGGCATAATTACCTTCGGCACATGACCAGCACGCGCTGTGCGGGAAATGCCACCATGGCTTATTTCCCTAGTAGCAATCATGCAAACCGGCCCAGTAAGTGATAACAAGGCCACCCAGTGAGCTTCATGGCTGAGGGGGGATTTGAACTTGGGTTTCCCCCTAACCTGATACTCTAGCCCAGTCTTCTCAAATCTGGTGCTCTCCAGAAGTGTGGGGCTGCAATGCCCATCATTCCATGCTGGCTGGGAATGATGGGAGTTGCAGTCCATCAACATCTGGAGGGCACCAGGTTTGGGAAGGCTTTCCTACCAACTATACCACACTGGTTCTCCGTGTGGTTAGGACCGGGACGCAGTATTTTGAAGTATGAGAAGGGAACAATTAAGACATTCATGGTATGGGAGACTTCTAAGGAGTGTTCTCTAACACTACTAAAGGCTTTGTAAAAACTGCTCAGCTTTTGCTCATCAGGGCAGAATTCTAAGGAAATTTCAAAACTTCTGGTGGGAACAAGGAAACTAGATACGGCCAGTGCCTAGGGGGAAGCTGCTGTGGTGTCAAGTCTATCTGGAAACACCACTATCTGATCTACATGCCCTTCCCCCTAATTCTTGGGTATGTGGAGACTATCTGTTAGGGGTGAGGGGAAAACACTGTGTATGTGCTCAGGGGGACTTTCATCTCTTTTTACTCCTTGAGATCCCAGTGGTGAGAGCCCTGACTGACACTGAAAATAGTTTCCAGGGCTGAGTCCTGGTCCCGGCACAAATTTAGCCTGTCTCACTCTTGCTGTAATTGAGTGGAAATAGTTGTGTTAAGTGATGTTTAGCGTTAGTGACATTTTTAAACAGCCTGTTCAAGAAACCATTTACACCAGAGAACTTGGATTTATGCTGATTTAGTTAATTGGAGGTTAATTGGATTAAAGTGATTTAAACCCACACATTCTGGAACAACTCTTTTGCAAATTAGCCCGCAAAGCCTGAGTTTGATCATTGATGACAATACTCAATCTTTTCCAGCACACTAAGAGAAAGGTGCTCTGTGGCACGCATGGCGTAGTACTAACTTAGATTGAACACGGTTTATAAATTATTTTCAGCAGGGCTAAAGCCAAGTCTCCTCGTTTTATGACTGCCATTTTTTCCTCCCACAATTTTGCAGCTAAATTATTCATGGGGATGTAGTCACAAGTGCATCAGCAGAGATCATTAGCCAGGGCTTTCAGTCAAGTATAGTGAGGGTGCCCCAGAAGAGGCTTTTATTCTGCAATCACCGTGCCTCAAACACAGAATTTTGAGGGCATGTTTCCAGACAACACCGTCTTCCATTTGTAACCCTCTTGTGTTTTCCCATCACTTCTTCAATCCCTTTTCTTACCAGGAAACAAACAAACAAACTTAAAGTAGAGATGGACAGATCTGTCAATCTTCATCTTGCCGAGACTGTCAGATTTTTAAGGTCAAGCTGGTTCCTCCCCATTTCCACATAAGGTTGCGATTTATTTATTTTTTAAAAGAAATCAGTATGGAAATTGTACTTTGTGTGTGTGCATTTTTCCTAATGCATACATTTTTGTGCATATTTTTTCCTCAGATGAACTTCATCAGAAAGATTGCAAAACTGCCAATTTCAGCACGCAATTCCATGACTTGGCTCACTTAAACATTTGGGAGATGCAAACTGGGTAAATCCGTTTAAAAAAACCAACAACCAACTCAATAGGTCAAAAATTTTCAGCCATTCCTACGTTAAGGAGGAAAAGACGGAATAGCTGCACAATGCCTTTTGATTAGTAGCACTAGGAGTCATCTGCCAGGAAGCACTCTAACTGTTCTGCATATAAAAGACAGGCATAACTTTATTCATTCATTCATTTCATTTCATTTCTATACCACCCGACAGCCAAAACTCTCTGTGCAGTTCACAACAATTATTAGGCATGAGGGCTGCCACCACCTGATAAACTGGATCCTGTACATTTAAGTTTAGATGAAACCAAACAGGTTTTCCCCCTCTTTGGGGGACTGCCTCAGGTCCCCTTCACACACACACACACACACACACACACACGTACGTACATCAGAGCTCCAACCACTGGTGTGATCCCACACCACTAGGCTGTGTCTCACAATACGTTATTATCACATTTATATCCCACCCTTCATCCCAGGAGTGCAGGACAACATACATGGCTCTCCCCCCGTTTACCCTCATAATCATCCTTTGAGGTAGGATAGGAAATAGGGACAGGCCTAAGCAGTGCTTTTTTTCTGGAGAAAAGGGTACCAGAACTCTTGGATTACATTTCCTCGGGAGTAGATGGCGATTAAATTGTAATGCAATTAATAGAAGAAAAGGTGCTGGAACTCAGTTCCGGTGAGTTCCACCAGAAAAAAAGCCCTGGGCCTAAGACCACCCAGTGAATGCTATAGCTGAGTTGGGATTTTAACTTCAGACTCCCACCTTTTAACCTAACACCCTAAGGCATAGGACTTTTCTACACAAGGCATTTATCGTGCACTCGTCATTCCCTACTCACGGTTGTTTACAGGTTCTTTAGACAATGTTGTGACCCTCCAGTTTTGCTTCTGGGTCTAAAGAGCACTTTTGGCAAGTTTTTTTTTTTTTTAGAGCAGGGAAATTTAATTGTAAAAGTGAGAGAAAATGCTTTTTCCAGTTGTGCATTTGCTCTATTCCACTACACCACAGTGTCACCTAGAAGTTATGGAGCGGAAAAGCAGGAAAGGAAGCACTCTTCGTGTAGTGCTCGGATCTCAATTCTGCAACAAAACCAAAAGTAGGTACAGCAGATTAACAGCCTTGTGTTGAAAAGTGATTAGAGTCTAAGCACTATACCACAATCACTCTCTCATTGGACCAGGCCTGATCATGTGGGTCTTTCCTACCTGACTACCACTTCTCTGGAAGGGAGGGCAATGATTGGGTGAGAAAGACCCACGTGGTGGAAATATACACACCTCTTTCCGAACAGCATGAGTTTGCAAACGAGGAAGTATGTGTGAGTGAAAGGCGGTCTTCGTCAGAGTTGGTTCCCACATTTTATGTCCTTACACAGGACAAAGAAAGCAAAAAAAAGGGTAGAAGGCATGCCAGAATGATTTGCTATGGCATCTGGAACTTAAAGACACAAATAACGGAAAGTAATATCGCATCTTCCTATAAATGCATCACATATCCCTGCTTACTCTGTGAACTTGAAAGATTTTTAAGGCAGTTTGAGAAAGAGAATATTGGATTCCCCTCTCCTCTTAATTAATCCTGGCTGCCAGGAGATGGAGTCAAAGTAGCAAACTGCTGCATCCTTTGTCTTAATGATCAGTGCGCAAACCCATAGGGGAAAATATGTATAAATATAATACTCTTACATTTACCTCAAATTAGAGTGTACTCTAAATAAAGTCTAGAAACAAATGGAAGTAATTACATAAATCCAATGGTCTGTGGGCCGTACCTCCTGTGCTAAGGCAGGATTTGCCATTCCTAATTTAAAAAATTCTTTAAAACAACAATAGCAAAAAACAAAACAAAACAAAAAAACCCTCTTCCAGTAGAAATAAATTCCCACATCTACCATTGGCAACTTGTTTCATCATTGTTCCATATGACCACGTAATTATTCCACTATGACCCTTTTGGCTTATAATCGACTCACTGGTTCCTTCTGATTTATTGTGAGATTCTCAGAGAGCTAATTTCCCTCCCAACTGAGGTGGCCTTTAAATATATATTTATTTTCCATCCTGGCTTCTGGCCCTTCAAAACCACTTTTCTTTTGCATTTATACTTCTTTCCCTGTACACCTATTTGTATGACACTGATTTACACCAAATTCTCCCTGGTACTCCCTCCAGAGTCCAAGTTGCTTCTGGAAATATACACACTGGGTTGGATCCAGATTTAAACTGGATCAACTGTGCTGGCAGAAGTGGGTGGGTGGTTTCCCTGCCATCTTCTTCCCACAGCAGCCCCTCCAGCCCCCTGAAAATGCTAGGAGACCCTGCTGAATCAGGTGAGCAGGGGAGATCTCCCACAATTGGGCAGAGAGACCTTCCATGAGTGGAGACCTTGTTCTTGCAGAAGGTCCCTTCCTTGCATGGAAGGCAGATCCTAGATCCAACCCACTGTCTTCAATACTGGGGTTTCTGCTAGATCCCCACAAACGTGAGCAGTGCTCCCCTTGAGGCTTTCCTGACTTGGGGACTGTGATTCTTCTGTTCCAACCCAGTTGGCAGCAACCAGGTTTGCAGAGCAGCAGAAAATAAGAAATTAGTTTTTTTCCATTATTATAGGCTCTTGATAAGCATCAGTCATTTCCCAGTATCATAATGTGCTCACAGTTCCTCTCAGTGCGAGTCACAAAGAAGACATTCTAGCATTAATTCATCTTAATAGCAAATTATAGAGAAAAAATTAATGTGGGGTTCATTCAGCCGACAGCACTTCAGCAGGGATTTATCTTGCAGTTTACATGTTGGATTGTCAGTGAGGCACAGCCTATTTCTCTTCTGCAGGAGCTTGGTGTGGCTGAAATTCTGCTGTCTCAACTACAGCCAGTTTCTCTTTATAATTATTATTTTTTTTAAGCTCATGGGATATTGTAGCACAAAGTACTAGCCAGTGAGAAGGGGGGAACTGAGTATTTTCTTTTCTTCTGAGGTTGAACACAGAACTGTGTTTCATTTACATAAGACAGTACAGTGATTAATATCTGTGGGTGTGGGGGGGGGATTAGACCACGTGAAATGAATAGATTTGATTTATGTGTATGTGGCCTTCTTCTCCCAGCTTTAGATGAAAAGTTATTGCCCTAGACCATTAGCCTTCCAAAAAGACTCTTAAAATGTGATGTCCAATTCCAAGTGTACAGAATTCCACGTCTGCTCTGATGTTCACATGGAGCTGTTCCATGGAGGGCATAAAACAGGGCTGGGGAAGGTGTGGCCCTCCAAATGTTGCTGGATTGCAACTCCCACCAAACCTCACCATTGGCTATGCTAGCTGGGGATGATAGGAGTTGCAGTCCATCAACATCTGGAGGGCCACACGTCGCTCACCCCTGGGACAGAGAACCGTGCATGTGCTATCTGCTTACTCCATTGAAAGGAATAGGTACCGGTAAGCCCTTGCAGGCCAGAGAGCTGTGTGCATGCAGGGGAGTGCCCATATGTCTAAGAAATACCTGGGCTGAGATGATCATTCTTTATATGAATGTTTTATTGTGGAAATTACGAATCTGCAGGGTTTATAAAACCCATGGTAAAATGAATGAAATCACTGGCCACAGTTCAATAGTACATTATTTCTGATATTATAGCCTTATTAGGAAGAGAGGTAGGAAGGATATAATTTTTACCCCTATCATATTAATGTTGGGGATAAGACACACAACACACACACACACACACACACACGAGAATATAAGGTAAAAGTTTCAGCTGGGATGGAAACTTTAGTCTCTGGATCTGCTGCTCTGGCATCTTTTAAGCAGGAGAAGAGTCAGAAAATAATGTAGCTTCATATTAGCATATTATGAGACTTGCCCACATAGAGTAATGTTTTCTTACCTTGTGTGACAGGATTCATGCTTATTGTTTTTGCATTAAGACTTCCATTTGTTCTGTTGCAGACCATTGCCCTTGTCAGTCAACTCTCAGAACCTTAACAAAAAGCCCATTCTTTTGTATTCAGCATATTTTTACACCAGGTGTATGATTCCTGTTCTCATTGAAATTGGCCATAAGTAAAGATAAGAAATCTTTAGAACTTAGATGACATTCTAATAAACACAGAGTAAGCACAATGTCTCCCCCCCCCCCCGTGGAATCTGTCCCTGGTTACAGCAGAGTTCAGACCTATAATTTAACAGACATAGAATCATAGAAAAGTAGAGTGGGAAGGGGCCTATAAGGTCATCGAGTCCAACCCCCTGCTCAATACATGATTGCTAGATATCCAGATCCAAATGAGTATCTAATTTTGCAGTCTTTGATTTCATAGATTTCATAGATCATAGAGTTGGAAGGAGCCTACAAGGCCATCGAGTCCAACCCCCTGCTCAATGCAGGAAACTAGAGGAGGGGTCTCCCATCCAAGTAATAACCAGGCCTGACCCTGCTTAGCTTTCCACGCTCAGACAAGCTGAGCCAGCATAAGCGTAAGCCACATGCCTATTTGAAGGCAAAGGTCTTACAGAAATTTAAAAAACAAAACAAAACACCCACCAAAATGGCTGAACATACCAATCCTTGCCTTATACCATGAAGTAATGTAAATCTGTCAGTTCAAGCAGCAACTTCTAGCCGGAGAATTTGCTTCCAAAGGCTGGGTGTCCTTTTAGCTTTTCACCAATATCTCAGATTAATGGTAGGAAAACCTGTTAAACTGGCTAATCTTCCCTGACACATTACCTAGTTCTGTTTAAATAAGCCTCAAAACTCTTGTTGGTGAAGTGGATGAGGACTGCATCTTCATTAAACAGAAATCTAAGGGATATTAAGGAGAATGTGCTAATGCTTTTGAAAGGATGGAAGAAAACAGTTTTTCCCCCTGCTGTAAAAGCATTCATTCGGTTTATTCCTACTGCTCACTTTATAAGTCCGTAAGTGAACAAGTGTCATCACTATCTTATGGCTGCTGAGAGTTTCAAAATTGATTTTTATTTTTTGTAATCTTTTTAGGAACAAATGCCAATTTCCTTAAATCACTTCTAGAAAGAAATGTCCTGTGAATAGCTATACTAAAAAAGATGCACAAGTGCACCTTGGAAGTAATACTGAACTTCCATCATGCTTCCTCCATGAACATCCTGGTATGTGTAGACAATTATACTGGACTAAGGGATCCATCCAATAATACACTTTCTGTTGGTGGAAGAGGACCCTCTTTGGAGTCCTGTGATAGCCTTAAGAAATATCACTCTGGTCGCTTTGAAAGTTGTTTTAATCACCCCAGGTGATATAGGAAAGAAACTCACTGGGCTGAACTAAGGATAACCTGATAGCTTTTATAAACTCCTGTGGGAACTCCAGTGAGGCCTTTTCGAAATGTGTTTGCCATGTTGCTGCTAGGGCCTATATTCCTGCAGAAGCAGGCTTTGGCTTATGTATTCCTAGCTGGATGGAGAATTGCATGCACAAATGAGTGCTGTGCTGTGTACACATATCCAGAGCCCAACCTTACAGACAGGATTGAACATACATAGACCTTTTTAAATCACCAAAGCCATACTGATCATCTATTCAGGACAGGGAAAGAGGGCAGGAACAGTCCTGCCTTCTTCCCCTTCCATGCTAAACAGCTGATCCCAGGCTCTCAGCAGGATTGATTCTGTCACATGCCGCTCTGATGGTTGGATTGGGCTGGGATAGTAGGCGCCAAACTCACATGCCATTTCCCAGCTGCTCTGCATCCATGCTGTGGAATCGGAGCTATTATCTAAAAGTGCAACATTCCACCTTTTTATGTAAGTGTTTTACGTAACGTTTTATTTAAATATTCCTACAGAAGTCAAAAATGCAGGATAGAGTTAAGAATTTCATTCCTTTTCTGAAAGGTCCATTTGGTAAGTTTCCTTGGCTAAGAAAACTAGAGCAGAAGGGTGGCAGACAATGATGAGAGTTCAGCTGAACCTATTTTCAAAACTCCTTTCTTAATTTTTGTTTACCTCCCCAATCATTCCCCTTTCCTCAGTTGTTTATATGCATCCAGACTTTAGGATGCAATACCAAGCTGATGTATTTGTATGGTTGCTGCTACTGAATTCCACCCAAAATGAAGTTTTCTGGTGAATTTGGAGCTTCCTATTCATCTGAGGAATTTCAAGGAGGCTACAAGTTTTCATCAGATTAGAGGAATCTCTCAAAGTCATCCCGCACTTCCCTATCCAGAACCCATGGGAAACACTTGTGCAGGTTGTCATTAAAAGTGTACTGTGGGTCTCATTTGCCTCTCTACGGCACTTCATGGCCCAGTGGGAGTCTGAGGCTTATGAAGAAACACTCTATGCAGTGGGAAATATTGATAACATGAGATTCTCGAGTTGCCACCAGAGTTTTAATGAAAGCAAAGTTTCAAGATAAATTGGAGGTTCCCGCTCAGGAGAAGGATCTGAGGCCTTTCAATGGAAGTGAAAACCATTTAGGTTGGACTAGTAAAATTAATTAAGAGTGAAGTTCCTTATATCCCAGCTCATTTGGAAATAAGCCCTACTAAAATCAGTTGGAGTTACTTCTGAGTTTCATGGTTAGTATTTATGTGTAAAGCCCTTTGTACATCATGGTAGAAGACAAAAACAATAAACGTTTCCACTGTTTATGGTCCAAACTGTGAACACTGAAAATTATCAGGATGACGTTAAGTAATATACTTAAGTTATTTGGTCTCTTATAACACATGGTTCCAACAACAAAGATCCCAGGAAGTTGTAAAGCACACACACAGAGCACCGATAGCCATATGGTTCCCCATTCCCTTCCAAGTCAGGTAATTCAGATAGGTTCAGATGAAAAACACTTGGTTGACTGAGATTCTACTGTACTTACAAACAAATAAACAAACAAACCACACACAGCTAGGCCTATATGTATTGCTATTTATTAGGAAGTGGTGTATAAACAATTTGGCTGGGAGTTCTTCCATTCACAGAATGGAAGTTTCAATTGCTATCTATAAATTTGATGCTGGTCTCTGTAAATGTTCAGGACTAATAACAGGGAAAGTGTTGATCTGTGATATCTGGAGCAGGCTTGGAGCCAGTCAGAATTATTACTTTAAAAACAAAATTCTCCTCTCACAGCCAGTTGCAGCTTTTGCTGCTGTAGTAGTTGCTCTGAAGTGGTGCATGGTAAGCCTCCTGTTTGCCATAATCATAATCATAATCTTTCCTTCACATGCAGAGGAAAGAATAAGAGGTCTTTCCCCACCCCCTTTTGAAAACAAACAAACAGGATGACTATCCAATTGTATACTTGGCTATTTAGATTTCCTATATACATATCCACACACAATGAGTAAATGCATACAATGCAATATTTTCACAGTGGACACAGGATTTGATGTTTCTTTTGTGACTTCTGTGATATTGTGATCTATACGGGGCCTTGCTCATGTTACGTTTTTTCTGACCTCATGTGAGCACTTCAATTCATGAATTTGCCGGGCTGAGTCAGTCTGTTGCACTTTGATGTATATCAAGTGGTACCCACTGAATTACCTCTTCGACTTTTCTTAACGTGGTTCACTTTGTACATAAGTGTAATGTCAAAATTGTTTACAGTTTATTTTGTGCGTGCTTGTGGGTTTTAAAGAAAAGCCAATTTAACTCAAAACAATAACAGTGGGGGAGAAAAAAAAAGAAGAAACAGATTTAAAAGGGATCAATTTTACTGGAAGGTGTTTAAAATGAATGTGCTTAATTCAGTATAGACATCATTGAATATGGTCTCACATGAATGCATGTATCTCCATGTTGTCAGTCCCCACCAGTGAGGTTACTTGGCAATATTCTGCAGTGTGTGAATAGCAAAATATACATAAAAAAACCCTACTGTGACTCTGACAAATATAACTCAGTAATTGGTTTTTTTCCTCCCCAACTGTACCACGTAAAAAGAAAACCAGTATGTAGGTTTCAGCTTGCTGTATTTTTCTGTTACTGACAAGATCCTGAATGAAAAAGATCCACAGAGGAAAAAAACACCTATCTCAGATTGGAATGAATTGTAGTCATTCACAGAGTCCATGGACAGCGCGATCCTATGAGGCTGCCCATAACGCTCCAAACTCAGAGGATTATGGGCATCCTATTGAAGGTGGGAGGAGCACGGAGGATAGGATATCCTCCATGCTCCTTCCACCCTCAAAAACATCTAGATGGCCGATTTTGGCCATCTAGATGTTTTCCCCCTCCTCCCTGGGAGGGGAGGCTGAGGTGCCACCTGGATTCCTCCGAATCCAGCGGAGCCTCGCCCCTCCCCCCATTCCCAGTAATGCCCCTCCCAAGATGGAACCAAGCATGGCCTTCCGTGCTTGGTTTCTCTCCGGCATGGAAGAAACCGCGCCACTACGAGGTGGGTGGAGGGCAGCGCTCCAAGGCGCTGCAACCTCGTAAATCCCTTATGAGGTTGCAGCACCGTCAACATCATATCCTATATCCCTCCAGACGAAGTCGGATGGACTTAGGATTGCGCCCTAACTGGATAAATTTCCTATTTAGATGTTTATAAGTGGTAGATCTATTACCATTTTGCCATAAATGTACTTCTGGCAGTGAGGTGAAAAGGAGGCTGTCTTCTTTTTAGATTCACTCACTCTGGAGAAACCAATTAGATATTAAAAGTAACACAATACTGTTCTACTTCTTCTGTGGTTGTCTAGTGAAAGCATACAGTTATCCGCATTATGGAACTACATGGCTGCAAAACTACAACTACCATTGTGTCTCACCATTAAAAAAAATCATTTCATGCATCTTGCAAGAGGACTGATCATAATGAATCATTCAATCATGTTTTGACAGAAGGATAGCACAGACATGTTGATATATGCAACCACAATTTTACATTTTTTGATGCGACCCAGCATTCCTTACAGCTGAAATCCTTGGTTTTAAGTTCATAACATCCTGATTCTGAACATACTTTCATAGATATAGGTCCCACTGATTTTAGTGGCACTTATTTCCAAATGAATGCCACTTTATTTAGATTGCACACTGAAACTCGTGTCACATGTCCTTGTCTACATGGGTACAGCAATACATTCATTAATCTGAAGGATAGAGGTTGGGATCTTTAACGAAGAGTCATGGTGTGCTATGGAAAGAACTAGACTTCCTACAAAGGGGAATTAGGAATGCGAGAGCAAGCCACAGTCTAGAGGAATGTAGTTCATTACAAAATAGATTGATTAGATACACAGGCAGTATTTAGGTTAGGCTGACATTTATTTGGTTAAATCTGCAAAGCAGACAGGGAATTGGGGAAGATCAGGAAAGAAGGCGCAACCAAGCAACATGGTGGGAAGGAGAAAGGAGGAGGAGGAAGAGACTAAATAAGGAGATGGGAGGGTGATAGATACAAGACAGACACGTGGAGAGTTGAATTGGGTTAGTAACATAGGAAGCTGCCTTATATTGGATCAGACCATTGGTCCATCTAGTCCAGTATTGTCAACACAGACTGGCACCAGCTCTCTAGGGTTTCAGGCAGGATTTTTCCAGCCCTGGAGATGCCAGGGATTGAACCTGGGACCTTCTGCATGCAAAGCAGGGGCTCTACCACTGAGCTAAAGAGAGGGGAGTCAGAAGGTGAATCAGCAGAGGCGGTGTAAGTAACTCACTTAGAGAGTCAGGAATACAGGAAATGAAAGAGAATGAGAGAGGAATAGGAAACCAGAGTGCAGGTATCACCTATCCCAAAGCAAAGGGAGCAGAAGTGGATTCTTCTTCAGCGGTCTCCTGTGAATCAGGAGGTTGTCCTTGGCACCATGACACTGGTTTGCTTGGACAGGTTCTTAAAGTTGGTTAGTTCACTCTGGCTTTTAGGCAACAAAGTGCAGCTGGTTATCTACAGACATCTAGAGCAACGGCTGTGATGGGGAACCAAGGGCAGGCTGGCTGAGCCCTTGTACGTTCCCTTGAGCCTTGTATGGTCCTGAATGTTCCTGGGTGAAGGCTACGAAGGGGGAGCCCTGCCCAGGCATGGACGAGGCCCAGCTTTCCTTGGAGACCGGACAAACTGGATTCGAAAGGAAGAAAACAGCAGCGAGGAAGGAAAACCCAGCGGAAGGGAAGGATCTGGGGGGAAACGAAGGCCACAAGCGAAAAACGGAAACAAGCTAGTAGTTGGGGATTCCTGCTGAAGACTCAGTTATATAAGGGACATTTTTTCCCTCACTCAAACAAGAAGGGGAAGTGTATCTAGAGTTCTAGTGGCATTTTCCTTTTTGCATCATGGGTAGTGATGATAAGTGCAAAGGTGTGCTGGGTGCAAGCGGGGAGGGGTTCCTGTGCATCTTTGAGGGGAAGGTTCCTAACCTTGATGGGGTACTACTAATGGGATTTCCAGTGCTTTCCCTAGTTAGGGCTCTAGATCACTCAAACAGCAGATGTTCCTGGGTGACCTGATTGCATTTGGTACTGAGTGGGGTGTAGGGGATATACACATTCTGGAGGTCCCAGACCTGCAGCAGATTTCATATAAACCACAGGATTTAATTTTAAAAATCCTGTGGTTTATATTAATGGAGGACAGTCAGTGTGCACTTGCTGTTTTCCTGCCCTGGCAACAAAGCCTCTGCTTGGAAACCACTTTCAGGCAAAAGGGAGATTTTGGAGCCCAAGTGCTAGGGAAATATTCAAAAATGGCAGCAGGGCTTACCTTCTTGTGGTAATAGAAACTCAAGTCCTCTTGCTCAATCCAGTGGGAAAGCATCAGAATTTTGGCCAGTGGTGGCACAGCTATATTGCAGCGTATCATTAAAAATAGGTGCTTGGGCATACAACAAAGCAATCACACAACCACTTCACCATGCTCCAAACTCAGCTTACATGGACTCATTCAGGTCATTTGTAGAGATGGGCAAATTTGTCAAGTTCAGTTTTGCTGATTTGCTCATTTCTCCAAACTTAAGTTTGTTCTGGGCTGGCCTGTTACTGAATCAAGATGTGATTTTTTAAAAAGTTTGCATAAACATTTGTACTTATTTTCATGCACATTTTGAGAAATGTATGCATTCTGAATACATTTTGTGTGCATTTTTCAAACTATACAATTTCCTCTAAGATAGAGCATTCTAGTGTGCAATATATATATATATATATATATATATATACACACACACATACATACTTTTTGTGCACATATTTAAGCACTGTCCATATTTTTGTATGCATTTTTTTTATGCGCGAACTTTGATCGCAAACTTCAGAAAAATGTGGCTATCCATGTTTAACTTTGTTCCGGTTCATCTAGGGGTTTGGGTAGTGCAAATTTGGCAAGCTTGCATAATAATGCAAACTGAACACATTTAGTCCCCCATTCCTACACATTTGTTTTGTGAATCGACACTGACTGGAATCCTGTGTGCTCTTGTTAGGAAACAATTCCTATTGAAAACAGTGGGGCTTATTTCTGAGTAAAGCTGCATACAACTGAGCTACAAGTAAATTTCCTTTCATTTTCACTGAAGACAGACACTTAAGTCCCAGTACTTAGCTTTTCTTAGATGTGGATTGCATCACATGGAGTCCATTCCTCCAGAAGGCAACATTTTCAGAGCTGAAAAGCAGAGCTTGGTGGAGCTTAAGGCAGGATGTCTACTCTACTGTTTCTGCAGGCTAAATTTTGAATGCCATCACTGTTATTTATTACAAAAAACACAGTTACTGCAAAAAATAATATAAAAGAGATGGACTACCTTCCTCTATGTTATTTCCAGGGGGAGGGAATGTTATCACCAAAAGTATGTGAACCAAGGGGAAAAACACTTCTGAAGAGTGTGCTCATGATTTTCGATTCATCTTGACATGAAGTCTATGGTGCTGGATTGATTACAAACTAGAGGAAATGCAGTGTGGGACCCATAAGGGAAACAGCGCTGCAATCTGAAATGAAAGTGTATGGAGTTTGTTGATTACTTTCCCTCAATATATGTTACATTACATTAGGGCTGTCAGATGATGGAAGGTTTTTTTAGTAGATTAATCATCTGTCTTTTAATTGATTACTTAGTTGATTATGTGATTAATTAAATGTGCACATTACCAAAACCTCAATATAGGTTTACATTTTGAGGCTATGAAGGCTAGGTATGTTTTCTCTTAAATGAGTGAAATATGATGAGTTAATAAAGACAGGCCACCATTCATTGTTAGAAGGAAACGCCATCTTAATTTTCTTTTATCAATATGTGCACATGAAATATGTCATAGGAGAACACACCATGAACAAGTTCAATTCCTCATCAGAACTGTGGGAGGTCTAGATTTAAAAGATGGAGGTGGCGCCGCCGGCAAGCTAATCTGTCTCTGTGGCCTACACAGCGGTATGCCCTTTAGCCACTCATGGCCACATCAACTGAGCAGTGGGCCAATTTTAAACTGTGCCTACACCTTTAGTTGATTAATCTACTGCACTATGTATTCCTTATATGTGTCATCATAGGTCACCATATCACAGCTGTAGAATACTTTTAATGGTTAAAGTTAATACAAATGGGTATTTGCAAATTCACAAATCAGGGTTGTTTTTTAATTATAATCTTGTAGAGATAACAACCACAAATACTTTGGGGGTATGTAAACTGTCTTGGACCAGCAGCACCCTGTTCCATGAGTGGAAGGGAAACCAGGCAAAATAGAATGTCCACACTCATTTTTCCTCTTCTCTCTCCTTAGCCTTTTCTGCTGTCACCAGGGGGAAGTCTTTAATTCTCTGGCTGCCTCCACCAAACCAGCCTCAAACATTTTAGGTATCAGGTATCGACTCTAGTTTGGCTAGTCTACGTAGAGACCACAACATTTCAAATAACAAAGTTAAAAGTCTACTGTTGAAAAATGTCAATAGGTAAATGATCTATACAATCTAACTAGATACACACACCCATATGAATAATATGGTAATCAAACAACCGAAGATAAACACATCCAGCTAACTTCATTAGACTGTGTCCCTATTTTGTCCAGGTGCCTTATCCAAGCAACATATTACTGTCATTGGTCTATCTCTCTCAGTCAGTTCTCCAGTTGCAGCAGCTCTGACTCTTTCTTTCTTCCAGCACTCTGCTCCCTCCTCCTCCTCCTCCTCCTCCTCCTCTCACTTTCTTCCTCTTTCTCTTTTCCTCTGACATTTATCTTCTCTTCCCCCCTCCTCTTCCCAACTCCAACCAATCAGGAAGGTAATTTCTTCTTCATTTCTGCCAACTGTCCATTTGCTGGGTTCAGTCTTTCTTCTTCCTTTGACTTCCTGTTGAACTTTATACCTCCTGCTTCCTGAGCTAAATATCCTGATTTCTACAATCTAAACTAAACCCTTGACCTGTAAACTATTAACATTATGGCTGAAACTGACTAGCATACACACACACACACACACACACACCTCCATATCTCCATAATATCCTACAACCACATGAAATACCAAAAATGGGGGACAGTTCTGTTCCTTCACATAAACACTCTGGTGTTTATGCCATAAATATAAGGAATGACAGTACCATTAAAAAAGAGTTATTTATTACATCAGTGGAATAATTCAATTCACAAATCAGTAAAACTAGAACAAAAACATTTCATAGAATCATAGATCCAGTGGGACAACTTCAAGGATCATATATTCCAAACTCCAAGGATAGAAATCTGAAGACTTAAACTTTAAAATTCCGTAGAAGGAGATGTCACAACATCCTTCAGAAAATTCTTCCACTTCTCCTACTGTTCCTACAGTAGGTTATAACGTGGACCCATTACATTTATCCTACATACAATGAGCCTGCTACACAGTTATTCTTCCTTTTCTTTATGGTAACATTTAAGCAACTAAGTATGGTAAATATTTCCATTCAATCCAGCTTTTTGCGATATGTCAAAGAGTCCCAAAATGCTTACTTTTTCTGGTCTCCTATAAATCCTTTCCAGGTTGAACTGTTGATTCAAACTCGCTATAACATTCCAACAAGGACTAAGTGTATACAACATGACAGTGCTTTTCATAGATTTCATAGATCATAGAGTTGGAAGGAGCATACAAGGCTATCGAGTCCAACCCCCTGCTCAATGCAGGAAACTAGAGGAGGGGTCTCCCATCCAAGTAATAACCAGGCCTGACCCTGCTTAGGTTTCCATGCTCAGACAAGCTGAGCCAGCCTGAGCCACAGGCCTGTATGTGCCATATGCCACATGGAGTGAAATATGGGCAGTTTGGGGTGGGGAGCTTCCCAGAGCTTGGTCAGACAAACTCAGGGATTACACAGTGCCTGTGACCCAAGTTCCAGAGCTTTCTGGACTTTGCCCTCAGCATCCTGGTGCCTGGAATTAAAAGTCCCCTATTGGGTAATTTGATTAACTCGGTCACTAGTGTCCAAGAATTGGGAAGATAAAAGTGTAAGGCGATATGGTACACAGTTTAAGGCAATATGGTATGGTGCCCGAGCTCTCTGAAAGTTGGGCTCAGAAATGAACTCTGGGGGCTTCTAAAGGCCCAGCTCCGCTGAGAGGCAAGTTTTTCAAGCCCCCCAAAATAATTATGTGGCTCAGATCAATATCCAAACTAAAGACGAATACCCAGCTTCTCTTCTGTCTCGAACAGTCTTCTACTTCCCCAAGTGCCATCCCTGCCAGCCTGAGCCCCACAATCATAATACTCTACTCTTCCTTGTTTGTGCCTTGAAGCTGCTACTGTGAAGAGAGCAGCAGTGGAGGAATGCAAGATGAAGAAGAGGGATCCCTCCCCCCTTCCCATTTCTCTTCATCACTCCTAGGCAACAACGTGCGGTGTCTCAGGGAACCATGGGAGACCATATTTGCATCCTGTAAACATCAACGCAGCCATGCAGAAGTTGCTCCATCACAGCTAACGTTATTATAATCATTATTAAAGGGCCCTTCACAATCTTTTTCAGATTGATCGCATCAGCCACCAGTCATAGTCCACATTACAGGAACATGATGGGAGGACCCTTTCTAGCATCGCTCAGCAGCTGAGTCTATCGCCTATGTAGGCCATAGCTGCTATACAGTCTGCAGCAGCTGGTCATAATTTGCAAGCCATCAGTTTAGTGATTTCTAGAGCTAGCTACATCTTCAAATTAAAAAAAGAAGAAGAAATGGAACAATTAACTTGATGACATGTTTTATTGTCATCAGGGATTGTTTTTAAAATGCTGATGATGTCTCTAATGCCATCTTCTTAGGCTGTGCATAAGGCAGCCAGTTCTGTTAAGTGGTGGTCAGTGACTTCCCCATCTGTGCTTCCATAGCACTACCTCTGGGCTAGGCTTGGATCCAGAATCACTGTTCTGCCAGCAGAAGGATTCTGCTGATAAAACGGGATTTCTGCACCCTCTCTTCCCCCCTGCAGCTCCCCTGGGTGCCCTCCAAATCTGCTCTGGAGGGTTGGGAGACCCTCTGGAGATTTGGAGGGCACATGGGGGTCTGCAGGGGGGAGGAGAGGACCAAGAAGTCCCATTCCACCACTGACATCCTTCTGCTGGTGGAACAATGGTTCTGGATCCATCCCCTAGCATTGGTTGCAGAAATATTAGAGGAGGGGAAAGGGGAAGCCTCACTGTGGGAGAAAAGATGGCTCATTCCATGTCCCTAACTCGACATTCCAGCTCCAGGCAGCTGGTTCCAGGAACCAATATTTTAATTCCCCACTATGTCCCCCATATTGTATTGCTGGGAAATTACAAGGACAGTTCCCAGCCCCAGAACCTTTTTCAAAGGAGGCACAAGGCACTTATAAGTGGTGGGCCCTGCTGGGGCCCTGGTATCGGTCCAAGGATGGCATGTACTGATGCCATGCCTGACCTAAGAGGGGCCTCTGACAATCAGATACACTCCGGCAACTGCAGGGGGAATCAGAAGTAGCCAGTAACCACAATTTGTGGCTCAAAGCCTGGAAAACTATTTTTCCCCCTGCAGCAGAAGTGAAACCAGTAGGAGGTATGTATCTGCAGCTTCCAAAGAGCTATTGGGGCACCTTGATTTTCCAGGAACCCCCCCCCCCCACGATGCCTGTACAAGCCACTAAGAGCATATTAGTAGCTCTTTGGAAACAAATGTATAGCTTTAATGTGAGCTGAGCATTAAAACTAGATCGGCAATATTCTGTATTCATGGTTTTGTTTTTATTTTTTATCTTTACATCAGCGGTCCTCCTGTATATGCTCCTGAAAACTCATCCAGTAGGCCAGGGATAGACAACATGGTGCCCATGGACAACAAGACACCCCCCCACCCTCAGACACCTTTCTTAGTGCCTGCCAAGGTGTCCTACCCCTGCCGCTTAAAAAAAAAAATAACCACACACACATATTCTTACTGGCAGCTGGGATTGCTATGTGGGGAAAAAAAACTTTTTAAAAAATCTTTTAAATAAAATAGATATCAGGAGGGCTAGGGAGACTGGCAAGTGCCAAGGAAGATGTCTATGGCCACATTGGTGCCCACGGGTACCATGTTGGAGACCCCCAGGTCCGGCAGGGTGGTGTTTCCCCCCCCCTCTGTTTGTGATCTCCAGATCAAGGTCAGTTATGTGAAAATCTCTGGACAAGAAATTTGAGTGAAATCTTCAGTTATGGAAAGTGTTCATGATTCTGTGCCACCCACAACACAAGGGAAAGTGTGTTTAGTTTAGAGGGTCACAAGTTATGTAGACCTGCCCTATAGTGGGATTATATCCCTCCCCCCCCTGCAGAAGATCAACTTCATGCATTGCTTGGATATGTTTAAGGTGCTACCTTCCAACACTAGATCAGGTTAGTGCAATTTTCACATAGGAGAAATAAGCTTGTTTTGTGCCCTCTGAGTGTGCACGCGTATTCTCCCCACTTTCCTTTTCTTCTCCGCTCTGAGAACTTCTACAAGTACATTCTACAGGACACCAGTGATTTGGCAGCGTGCGGCATTTTAAATGTTCAAAGTTTCACTTTTAGCAGTTGCTTCATATGCCGCATCAGCCCCTGCAGAAGAAGTGACAGGCTGGTGCTGAATCACAGCATATTTTTGAATTAGAGGCTCTGCGTTTCTGCTCCAAATTTACTACAGATGCAGATCTGGCTTGGCTATGCCATGCCAGTGGGAAGCTCATAGATAGCGAGATACTCTGGTTCTGTATCATCTTTGTTTAATTCGCAGCATTTAATGTCTTCTGATTTACTCACAATTTTTCTAGAAAGCTAAGGGAAAAAATGTTGACATGGTAACCTGAAGCCAGGATTTGTTTTGTTTTTTCATTATATATATATATATATATATAATAACTGGGATAAACCTGTAGAATAGCTTGCTTAAAGACTGTGCTGGTAATGGGAGTTGTGTAACTGGAACAGCATCTTTGTCACAGGATTAGAGTCCTCTCTTGAGATGTAGTGCATCCCTGACCTTGACAATGAAAAGCTGTCTGAACATCTATTATATGGAGATGGGGGCCTCTGACTGGAAGGAGGTTAATACTTCTGTTGCTTTCTGCGCTCCCTGTTATTAGGAAACGACACAGGCCATGGGAGTCAGGGAGGAGAAGGATAGAAGTCAACACTCAGAACTGTCCAAAGGCTCGATAAAGCTGTAGTAAATGAATACTACCATGACTGAAGGTTCCACAGTTGGAGTAAGTACAGTCCTATGTTCATTTGCTATTGTTTTTCATGCACCATGAAAAACCAAAGAAAAATAAGAAAGGATGTTGACTAAAATAATAACAAGATCTGCATTTGTTTAATGCCACACCTGTCCGGGAAACTTAGTCCATAGTATCATCCCATAATAATGCAAGTTCTCTTTACAAATCAAACATAGAAAAGAGATTATCAGTGCATGTCTACTCAGATGTGCTATTGAGTCCAATGGAACTTGCTCCCAGGTAAGTGTGCATCGAATTGCAAGCTAAATCAGGTTACAATCTTATACATGTTTCATCAGAAATAAATCCCCTTACATTTGTCATTAAAAACACACACACACACACACGCACGCACACACACACACAACACAGAGACACATATACAACAAACAATAAACAAAATTCTTCTGGGGAAAAAAGGAAATAAATCCCTTTACGTTTGATGGAGCTTACTCCCTAGTAAGTGTGTTTAGGTTTGCAGAATAAAGCTTGAAGTAATTACAATATAGCTGAATGAGACTTATTTCTGAGTACACACATATGATAGGAGAATTTTGTAAAACTGCACATTTGCAGAGCGGTGAAGCACAGTAGTTCTTTCTTACAGCTTGAGCAGCAAAGTAACAATGCTATGTGTTTTGTTTCCTTTTCTACTGTTTGTCCCCAGTGAAATACTCAGAATAGAAGGGAAGGATTTTTAGCGATTTTCAAGACAATGCTAAAATCCATGAGTTTCCACCTGGCTGACCATTTGAAAAAAGCAATGTGAGTGAAATCTATAAACACAGCAGGCGAAAAGTTGACAATATATGTCAGATCTAAATTTAATGCAGATGTTCCCATGGGTTTCCTAGTATTGTTTTACTGATAAATAGAAAGAGAATGTCCAAAAGCAAAGCGAAGTTTAGGATTATCTGTTGGATAGATGAGAATGATGTATTATTTATTTATTTATTTATTTAGTACTGTTGAAGAAAGCAAGTCTCATAATGGTAAACGGGGACATGATATCAATTTTGGACAATTGAAGAGATGGCACTGTCTGATTGACCAAAGTAAAAGATGGCTATGGGTGAAAAAAAATGCAGAAATAATGATTTATTTATTGATTTATATCATTTATAAACTGCCCAGTAGCTGAAGCTCTCTGGGCGGTTCACCGCAATTCATAAAACACAGCTACATTAACAAGCATATAGCATAAAATACAGATGCGATAAGATACAGCATAAAATTTCAATATAAAAAATTTAAAAACAATTTAAAACAACTAAAACAATTTCAATTTTTTAAAAAACTAGACCTGTTTAGGAATGCCAACATTCCTTCAATGGTTAATTTTTAATCCCCTTGGAGTACAATATGTTATTATGCTTGTAATATTCCCCAGTAATTAAGCTGAGTTGAATAAGCGAGACTAGCTTTGTGTAAGTATGGCCTGGAAAAAAGGTAAAAGGTCACCCAGAAGGCTAATGAGTAACTTTTCATGCACAATTAATTATTGGAATTAATAGATGTCCTGATTTCCCATCCCCATCAAAGGACTTCAGGCATGCATGATATACTAATGAGCTGTTGTGGAGGCAGACTTTTCTTGTGTGATCCCCACGAAATCGTCAATCTAAGTTCAACCTCTACTAAAATCAAAGTATGTGAAATTTAGGGATGTGTGAAATCTCCCTGAGAAATTTCACCAGTCTGAGGAGAATTCTTAAAGCTCCCCTTCAGATTCCTCAGATATTAACCTGGTTTGCACGACACGATAAGCCACGGTGGGTTGTGAGCCTTGTTTGTGTCAGTGTGGCTTGTTGTGACATCTGAACCCAGCACAGAGGCTTCAGTGTGGTTTGTTAAGCATGCACAAGCCACCTTGAAAAGCCATGGCTTGTTGTTGGGTTGTTGAAGGTGGCTTGTTTTCAAATTCAGGGTGGCTTGTGATGTACAAACCCAGCAGCACGGCTTGTGAGTGGGCTGTTGGCACGGGCTATGGAACTGCCTGGCAAGAGCAACAAAAAACCTGGCCACTCCTTGCTGTCTCACTAGTGCCACCTCCATCCTTCTTCATCCCTCATCAGTGTTGTCCAACCCTTTACTGATACAAAATTGACACTTGGGAATGTCCTTAATGTGTTCACAACTTCTTCTTTTCTTTTTCGCTGCTTCGCAAGTGTGCAAATGGATTTTTACTTAGGTGTTTTTTTTAATGTTACTTCTGAAAAATACATAAAACAAAACACTGTGAAGTACATAATTTTCATACCAATTTACACAAAATAATAATAATAATAATAATAATAATAATAATAATAAACAACAACAACCATTTGCACACTTGTGAAGGAGCATTTTTAAAAAATAATGAACCCATTTGCGCACATGTGCAGGACCCAAAAAGAAAAACAGTTGTGAATGTAATAATTGCTTAGAAAACGGGTAACGATTGGAGGGGGGGAGCTGGAAGAGTTTCCCTCCATAGGGAATATGAGGATACGAGAGGAGTTGTTCTGCAAAGGCCCATGGGATATGTTCAGGGAGAAGGTGGGAGGATGAAAGGGGGAAACAAACCATGGCAAGCTGCAGAGCACCTGATTCTCTGTCAGGAGTAATGTAGTTAGCAAACGAAAAACCAGCTGACCGTGGCTTATTCTCAGTGTGGCTTTTCATGGCGTGTGATCTTGCCCATTCTGACCAAGGAGGAACCTTGAATGTCAATTTCACTTTGAATGTCAATTTTGGTAGAAGTCAGACTAAGATATGTGAGGAGGAGGAGGAGGAGGAGGAGGAGGAGGAGGAGGAGGAGGAGGAGGAGGAGAGGAGGAGAGGAGAAGAAGAAGAAGAAGAAGAAGAAGAAGAAGAAGAAGAAGAAGAAGAAGAAGAAGAAGAAGAAGAAGAAGAAGAAGAACTATTTCCCCACAAAATACTTGGATGTTTTGCCCAGTGGAGATTCTAGAGAAATGAGAACCTTCCACAGACAATTGCTTGCATAAAGTATATCAGATATTCAACATATTCACTTCACATATGTGACCTATGTTATCCCCTGCATCTCTCCTCATGAAAATAAATTATTTCCTCAAATCATTCCCCCACCCATCCCTGTTCTCCCTGATTTTTCCCAAGTTGCCACCAACAAAGTCACCTTCTATCAATGTGCATGTTCCTAATCAACAAATGCCTCTTCAGTCTGTGGAGAGGGACATGGCCTGCTTTGTGCCCAGCAGAGAACATAATTGTTCTTGCCAATAGACTAGAAAATAAATAGTGAATGTCGACAGGCTAGAGATGTGGCTTGTGGAAACTGAAATACCAGGAAAGATGCTAAATGCATGGCCGTGTGGTGCAGATCTCAGTGGGAAGTGGGTAATGAACTCCCATTTGGAGAGGAGAGATCTATCTTAAATATTAACCAAAATATAATAGGCAGTGAAAGAAGCTGTCAAAGAAGGTTGATGTGTACCTGTGAATTGATGACTGTAAAATGAGCTAACCATTAGCATTTAAGCAGCATGCTTTAGTTTTTCACATGGCTTTCAATAACAACGGAGAGACTGGAGTCCATATGACTGCACTTTCCTGTTACCCTACAATATACATAGCAGCTGCTGAACAGCAAATAATCACTAGGTCTGTATGAGTTCACTGGGCCTGTATGAGAACAGAAGATCTTGCTTCCATTTTTGATTAACTGCAGTTCATGGCATCTGAACCCAGACAAACTGTGGTAAATTATAACTATGGTTTGTTGAAACGAGCTGGCTTCAAGCCAAGGGTGATGAAACTGGCTTGTTTCAACAAATCATCGTTAAGATTAACCACAGTTCAGGGTTTGCACATAACACCAAAACCAGGGGAGGCTGGTGACTCCTGTGTCAGTGGGGCGGGCTCCTTATCCATTGCAACTTTTATTCTGAGCTTTATAGGAGCCATCCATGGTGCCCCATGGTGGTGAACCTATATTGGGGGTGGAGCTCAGCACCATGGATAGCTCCTATAGCACTCCGAATACAAGCCTCAATGGATGAGGAGCCCCACTGACAGAGGCGTCACCAATCCCCTTCTGACTAAACTGCAGTAAAACAAAACTGGAAATGAAAGCTTCTGATCTCCTACATGTGGCTGTGCTGCAGGAAAGAGGAAGGGGGAACACACAAGCCTGAGGACACACTGTGGCTTGTTCCCATAATGGCGGACCATCGTTTATATTGTTATGTCCAAATGCAACCAGCCTCTGAGATGTGCAGATCCCAAGCTGTGAAGGACTTGAAAGGTCAAAACCAACACCTTGGACGGTACCCCAAAGCTAAAGGGCTGCAGTGGAGCTGCCCAGGAAAGGTTGAATTGCACCTGACAGGTGGTGGACTGAAATGTTCTGCAAGCACATTGCAACAGGGCTTTCAAAAGTGTTGATGGTGGAAAGATCTCTGCTGACTGAACCTGTCCTCCTCCCAGCCTGTGTATCAAATGCAACTGGTTTAAGGTACCGCTCATCACAGCCACTATTGGTTTCTCCAGAAACAAGGCCAGATCAAAGAACAACCCCAGGCTGCATACATAGTCCAGCCAGAAAACAGACACTCACATCTCTGCCAGTCACCAAACCACTGCTGTCTTATCTAGATTCGATTCCAGCCTGTTATCCCTCGTCCCCTTTAACCACACTCTGGGGATCTCAGAGATCTATAGGCAAATGCCATTGACCGTTCTTTGGTGTCAGTAATGATGTAAGGCCCAGTTGCCCTGGGAATGGAGAGAGCAGAGAACCACACTCTGTCTACTGCCACTGGCCAGGGGACCAAGGGCACTCCCTGCCTCCCGGGAAGGACATCTTGACAAGCCTGGCCCTATCCATTGGCCAGGGAAGAAGCAGCTGCCGGGAGTTTGCTCCCCCCCGCCCCCGACCACTCTGCCAGAAAGAGCACTCAGCTCCCAGGGCCAATTGTCCCATATCTGTAGAACCAAAGGGGGGTGCACTCTGGACTGCTTGTGTTAGAATTCATTCATAGCACTGGCCTCTTTGGCGTCCCACCGCATCCCTTTCTGCTGCAGTTTCCATTGCTACTCCAGTTTCATAGATTTCATAGATCATAGAGTTCAAAGGAGCCTACAAGGCTATCGAGTCCAACCCCTTGCTCAGTGCAGGAAACTAGAGGAGGGGGTCTCCCATCCAAGTAACAACCAGGCTTGACCCTGCTTAGCTTTCCACGCTCAGACAAGCTGAGCCAAACAGAGGTAATCTTCAGTTAAAAGTCTCTTTGGTATACTGTCAGTGTAATGTCCACAATCCACATACAAATTGGTGCATCATTAAACCCATCCTTATAATATAATGTTTTGAGGGAACACACAAGAACCAGATTCACCTCCAAGCTAAACTGAATCATAATCCATAATCATCATCATCATCATCATCATCATCATCATCATCATCATCATCTCTATACCGCCCCATAGCTGAAGCTCTTTGGGCAGTTTACAACAATTCATAATAATAATAATAATAAACGTTTATTTATAACGCCCCTTATACCAAAGGGCGGGACAAATAACATATACAGTAAACATAACAATAAAATAAAATAACCAACACCAACCACTTAGTATGCAGTATCAAATCCCAGCAACCACCACATTAGCCCAACCACTCATTCTGGCTGACTAAAAAGATAAGTCTTTAATCCCGTTCGAAAGCGGGAAAGATCCTCCTCCAATCGGAGGTCCATGGGAAGCCTGTTCCACAAAAGTGGAACCAGGTCCTGAAAGGTTCGCAGCCTTGACAAGGCAGAGCGTGTCGGTGGGACCGCTAATAATCCCTGATCTTAAATTCCTACCAGGAACATACCAGGAAAGCCTAGATGATAAGTAATGAGGGACATTAGAGCGCAAAGCCTTGAAGGCAAGAACCAATAATTTAAATTGGGCCCTAGTCCGAATGGGTAGCCAATGAAGATTCCTACGGGCCATAGTAATATGGGAGTATCGGGGCAAGTTCAGAACAACACGAACAGCGCTGTTCTGAACCAGAACCAGTGGAAGAAGCACAGAAGAGGGCAAGCCAGCTATTAAGCTATTACAATAGTCCAAGCGGGATACCACCAAAGCCTGAACAAGCAGATGGGCTGTTTCAGGAGACAAAAACTTGCGAATCCTGCGAATGTTCAAAAGGTGAAAATTACATGCCTTAGCAGTCCTATTAATAAAAGGACGCAAGGACAAACGATCATCCAGCAAAACACCAAGGCTCTTGGCAGCTGAAACCGGGGCCACCACTGAGCCCTGGATATGCAAAGAAGGACATAATAAGGGAGCTGACACACGATCAGGTTGAAATACCAGAATTTCAGTTTTATCCATGTTCAATTTCAGATGATGTGCGGTCATCCATGAGGAAACGCCTGACAGGCATTCCGTCACGGACTGCCACACTGCAGTATCAATGGATGCAAAGCTTCGATATATCTGTGTACCATCTGCATAGGTGTGATACTGAAAACCCCGATCAGAAACCAAACGTCCAAGAGGACAAGTATACAATGAAAAAAGAAGAGGACCCAAGACTGAACCCTGTGGAACTCCCACTAATAACGGGAAAACATCTGAAACTGAACCCTGAAACAAAACAGAACAAGAGCGATTAGAAAGGAAGGAACCAAACCAAGATAAAGCATTGCCCTTGATTCCCAGTGATGCCAACCTTGAAAGCAGAATATGGTGGTCAAGTGTGTCAAAAGCTGCCATAAGATCCAGCAGAATCAACACAGATGTTTGACGCTGAGCTTTCGCCACTAAGATATCATTCATCACATAAGTTAAGGCTGTTTCTGTGGAGTGGCCTGAACGAAACCCTGATTGAAAAGAATCTAGGAGATTAAATCTAATTAAATAAGTCATCAATTGGGAGAGAACTACTCTTTCTAAAATCTTAGAAAGAAAAGGAAGAAGTGAAATAGGGCGGTAATTAACACAAGCTGAAGGGTCTAAATTAGGCTTTTTTAACAAGGGGCGTACAGAAGCATGCTTGAAACATTCCGGAAAAATACCCAGTGAAAGTGAAGAATTCACCAGATAAGTTATATGAGGCAAAAACAAAGGTAAAAGCGTCAAATAAAGAAAGGACAGGAAAGGGTACGCAGGACAATAATAAAAACAATAATACACATTATAAAAGACAGATAACAATAAAATCATACAATTTCATTACAAAAGTTTAAAAACCAAATTTAAAAACCAAATTTATGATGGCAAATAACTGAACAAGTTAATAAACTACAAGTTAATAAACCTGGCATAACCCCCCCCCCCCATGTGCTATTTAGAGCTGTGAAGTGCCTCGGCATAGAGGGCAGTCTTAACCTGGCACTGAAAAGATAGTAGAGTTGGCTCCAGGTGGGTCTCAGTGTGGAGCTTATTCCATAAATTGGGGGGCACCACTGAGAAGGCCCTCCTCCTTGTTGCCACCAACCGAGCCTCCCTTGGAGGTGGCAGTCGGAGGAGGGCCCCAGGTGACCTCAGTGGCTTTGAGAACTCAATACCAGCTTTGGCTGTTGTACCAACTATGCCCATTCCTGGTTAAGGATAGCCTAGCCACTGTGATCCTCACTCAGCTTTCAGGCACTCAGTAGGCAGCGGTACCAGAAAGCCCCAAGGGGAAAAGTCCTGGCTAAGACCTCTAGGGAGCTTTTCAGAAAGCAGAAGCAGCCAGGGAGGCTGTAAAGCACAGGAGAATGGGACCTAAGTTGAAAAAGAAGGAACACATGTACACATACCTCAGCTACCTCATTACAGTAAGGTAAGCACTGAAGCCTTGAACACAGAAAAATTTCACCAAAATTCTCACCCCTTCCTGAAATTTTTGGATGTGGTTTCTTTTTTTTCCCCTCTCCCCAATTAATGGCCGAAAGTAAATATATGGAAAAACCTGGCACAGCACTAGAACCAGCTCTCTGTATTCCCAGATCACCTGCAGATATTCCTGTGTACATGTAATGTCTTTACAACTCATTGGACCCAATGAAATATAGGCTAATTTAGCTTCTGCTATGATAGCTAGACCACAAGAGAAACATGTGAAAAAAGGGAAACATCAAAGACTCATTAAAATAATTGGAAATATTAATTCTCTGAACAATCAGTCTGTGTTATAAATTTTAAATTAGTAAAGTAATATATTATTCAAAATAATGCAAGAAAATATATTTTGATAGCTAATAGCCCAGTCCTGAGCATGTTTACTTAAGTCTTCCCATGATCAATGGGTCTTACCTCCCAGTAAGGGTCTTTAGTATTATTGCGGCGTAACCCCACAATTCAGTTCCCTGGTGTATGTCTGCATTAGGATGTTTAGTGTGTCTAGAATGTTGAACCGAGTGGGTGTGGTTTGTGATGTCTTGGAAAGGGTGGGGGAGGAGTATATAAGGAGTGTTTGAGTGATGTCTGAGTCAGTTAGGTTTAAGTGAGTTAAGAAGTTAAGTAGTAGAGTGTTGGTTAGAGTGTGTTGGGAGTATTAGAGAGTTTGGGAATTAGGTTAGTTGGGTTATTCATGTCTTGTCAGGAGTTTAAAGAGGAATCAGTGATTGTATGAGGAGTGAGAGTATTTGGAGTTACAGTAATACCTTGGATTACGAGCATAATTCATTCTGGAACCATGCTCGTAATCCAAAATACTCGTACATCAAAGCGAGTTTCCCCATTAGAAATAATGGGAACTCCGCTGATTCATTCCACAACCATTTAATCACTGCTTTGCCAGCTCCCTCCATGGGGCTCCCTGCCAGGGAGCCGGCAAAGCAGTGATTAAATGGTTGTGGAATGAATCAGCGGAGTTCCCATTATTTCTAATGGGGAAACTTGCTTTGATGTGCCGGCTCCCGGGGTCCCGGCCTCACCTCGCCTGCCTCCACTCGCTCTGCCAGGAGTGTCCAGGAGGCAGGGGCTTCCTTTGAGGTGCGGCACGGCTGGGCTTGGCTGCCGCCTTGCGCTGCTGTGCCGGCTGGCCGAGTGTCCAGGAGGCGGGGGCTTCCCTCGAGGCCAAGTGCTTTGCCAGCTCCCTCTCAGGGAGATGCGTCGTGGAGCCGCTCCAGCTGCTTCCTACCATTGCAAGCGGCGGCTCGCGGAGAGGCGAGCCGCCTGCGCCGCCTGCGGTCCCGTCGCGTCACATCCGGCCCCATCAGTGACGGGTCCGGATGTGATGCGACGGGACCACCGGCGGTGTGGGCGCTGCTTGCAACGGTAGAAAGCGGCTCCACGCTTCTCCCTGCAAGGGAGCCGGCAAAGCGGCAGCGCCAGGAGCCTCCATTCAGCTCCCTGTCAGGGAGCCGAGTGGAGGCGTGGTGCAGCCTCTCGCTCTGCATGCGCCTTGCGCTGCCGCTTTGCCGGCTCCCAGGCAGGGAGCAGGCAAAGCGGCAGCACGAGGCTCACGCAGAGCGAGCGACGGGGCTCCTTCACCTCACCTCCATGGGGTGCTTTGCTAGCTCCTTGCCAGGCCTCACCTCCACGGGGTGCTTTGCTGGCTCCCAGGCAGGGAGCTGGCGCAGCGGTGCAAGGCTCCTGCACAGCGAGTGGCCTCGCCTCCATGGGGCTCCCAGGCAGGGAGCCGGCGCGGCAGCGCGAGGCGCCCGCAGAGTGTGCGGCTGCGCCTCGCCTCCATGGGGCTCCCTGCTGGCTAGGCAAAGCCGGGGAGCTGGCACTTTAAATGCTTGTCGCGGCCACAGCGTGTGGCTCGAGTTGCGAGACTTGCTCGTCTTCCAAATGTAAATAAATGATAAAATTTTGCTCATTTTACGAGTTGCTCGCATACCGAGTTACTCGTAATCCGAGGTATTACTGTATAGGGACTTAGGTTAATTATAAAGTGTTTGGTGTAGGCAGGTTTAAAGTTATTTTCTGGAACTAAGATTTTGAGAATTAAAATAAACTTATTTTTATTTTGTTTGCTACCCAAATCCTACGTGTCAGCTTGGTGTTATTAAGCTGCTTTACTCTTAAATCTACACACACACCTTTGTACCCACAGCATCATAAATCTTAAAAATAGATCCTTAGTAACCAGAATTAATCTTTCCCCTCATTAGTAGGGGAAAGGTTTCATTTGACCCTCCACTCAGGTTTTTAAGTGTTGATGCTCAGCCTGAGAAGGGTTTATGCGCCTGGTCCTAAAGTGTAAGGGACCGTGTCCGACGTCGCAATTATATATGTTCACAGTATCTTAAGTACAGCATTAAATGCATTTAGTCCCAGTGAAGAATCCTACTAATTTCATTCGAAGGTGCCTGGCAGAACAATCCTATGCAGGCAGGAACTGCAGCAGAGGAACCAGCTGGAGCGGAAAGAAGTCTGCTAGGGTGCATGGGAATGCTTGTAAGCTTCCAAACTCAGAGGATTACGGGCATCCTATGAAGGGCGGGAGGAGGGAGGAGGCAAAGATTGTCTCCTGGTCTCCTCCCCTCTCCGCCCCCCAGAACACCCACTTTACCCTTCCCTGAGGTCACTCTTACAGCCTTGGAGATGCAGCCGGCATGGTTCTTTCCATGCCAACTGTGTGTGTGTGTTGGGGGGGGGCAATCTGAGTGCAGATTCCCAGCTCCGAGATCAGGACTCACTTCTGACCTCGGAGCTGGGTCTCCGAAGAATCCTATGGCTCTCTAGGTGCTGTCTGGGGCCATATAGGATTGCTCTGCTAGCTCCAGGGCTTGTGTATGTTCCATCTCTTGTTGTTAGGGGAGTTTCAGGGGGATGGGAAGGCTTTGGGGGATGGAAGTTCGACGAGCTCACCAGGCTCAATCCCCCAAGCTCCGCTCGCCCTACCTTTTCCCCAGCTCGAGTTGCATTCTCATGCGCCGAGCTGGGGAAAGTGACTTCTGGGTTCCGGCGCTAGGTTGTTTACGTCGAAAACTACCTAATTTGCGCAAATTTCAGCCAAACTTGCGCAAATTAGGCCATTTTCGACGTAAACAACGTAGAGCCGAGGGACCCGGAAGTCCGGCAAGTGCCTCAGCCTGCGCTCGTGCTCGGCTCGCACAGCAGAAGTGCTCGGCTCACGCACTGCGAGTCGAGTGCTGGGCAGGTCGCCCATCCCTAAAAACATGGGAGAAGTTTTGTATATATAGATGCAAATTTAGAAATGATTATTATATTGGAAAGAGAAATACAGTACATCTCAGCATAGTCTGGAAGGAAGCCTGCGACCAGGTGACCTGTGTGCCTTGCTCAGTCTCCTGTCCAGATGCTAACTGCTGATGGGGCAACTTCAAGGCCCAGCTCTTCTTCTAGGTGGTTCTTTATCTTTAAACCAGACTTGGACTGGACAGCCCTTCAAGCAGAGGACACCTTGATACCACAGCGCATAAATGTGCCTAGATCAGTGGTAGAGCAATATTCGTTGAATGGAAAAGATCTTGGTTCAATCCCTGGCACCCCCATATAGAGAAGGGAATCCAGTCTGAAAGCCTAGAGAACCACTGCCAGACAGTGTAGACCAGGGGCAGGCAGCCCAATGCCCTCCAGATGTTTTGGACTACTGTTCCCCTAATCCCTGACCATTGGCCATGCTGGCTGGGTCTGATGGGAGTTGTAGTCCAAAACATCTGGAGGATACCAGGTTGCCTATCCCTGCTGTAGACCCTACTGAGCCAGATAGACCAAGGGTATGACTTGGTGTAAGGCCACTTTCTGTCATCTCCAGAGGGTAAGGGGGGCATTTTAGTGTGTGTCTATAAGAACTGGGCAGTAGGTTCCCCACACTTACGTAACCCACAAAGTCATCTCAAGAGTGTTGTATGGAATCATGTACTGTGGCTGAGCTCCAGAACCTCGTGCCTTACATAGGCCACATGTGCCCCAAATGCAGAGGCGGCGGCTGCTTCTACTAAAATCAAAATCCTACTTGGCTCAAAAAATTTGGGAAGGCACACCCAAATCGGGGCTTTTACACACACACAAATCAGGCAAGAGGCCCAAAGGCTGATAGGCTGGCACCCTATGCCCCCTCCCTTCCCCACCCCGATAGCCTGGCAACCCCAATTGGAATACTTACCTGTGTGTGAACCCTCCCCATGTAAGCTGCCTTGCCTGCGGCAGCGGCACTGCTGCTGTATGTGAATGTGCACGGCCAGAGAGCTATATATAAACCAACAGCTGGGTGATCCTCATAGTGCATGAGACATTTTATGCAGCTGCCGAGGCTACTTTATTTTCTAGTGGTCAATCAGTTTAATCACGGAGAAAATGAGAGAAGGTAATTGTCCCCATCAGCTGAACACTGAAAGAGAAAGATGGCATTTTATTTTAGAGTATTTGCCCTGAAAGCGGCACAGACACATCTTGATTTGAAAGACAAATGTAAATCCTAACATTAATATTTACATCTCTCCCCTTTTCGCATTTGCTCTCTTCCATATAGACTGAGAACAAATGAAGATAAGCTAGAACAACAGATGAACAATCACAGATAAGGATTTTCAAGCATTAACAAGCTGCACATATTGTTTTGAAAATATGTGAACTGCTGCTGTACTGAGTTTGTTTTGCTTTGTTGTTGTTGTTGTTGTTGTTGTTGTTGAAGAAAACACATATCAGGTACATCCATTTTTATCCATATACTGTCATAAAAATAGATTGAGTATTATGAAAGTAGGTCCCTCACATTTTCTTTGAGACCACAGGTAAGGTACATTTGTATGAAATCTAATATTGTGTTAAATCATTTTGCAGAGTTGCTTTTAGACTACTGGTTTTAAAAACAAAACAAAACTTATTAAAATGTTCTAGTTTGTTACAAATAAGATTCTACTAAGATGGACAGGAATCTGCTCTTTTACTATAACAGATTGTGTAAATAATGCATTGGCATGATATTGGCAATATAAAACAAAATGCATAGGAATGTAGGAAGTGCTGTGCTGGATTAGACCAAAAGCACATGTAGCCAGTCCACCCTTCTGTTCCCACAGTGACCAACCTGATGCCTATGAGAAGCCCACAAGCAGAACATGAACACAACAACATCCTCCCACTCAAGTTTCCCCACAACAGGTATTGAGAGAGGCATTCGGCCTCTGATACTGGAGGTAACATATAGCCATCATGACTAGTAGCTGGGGCTGCACGATCTGCTGGGACCCAACCCGACCTGCCTCTGGCTCAGCAGACGCCACTGCTGCACCTGCTGAGCTGGGCGAAAGGTGGTGCGCACTGCACTGCTTGCTAGACTTTGGGGTTACTGGCAGGCCACTGTTTACAGAGAAAATGCCTTAAGGTACATCAAACGCAGCCGCAATTTGCACAAATTGTGCATATTGCAGCCGCTTTAGGTGTATCTTAAGGCATTTTCTACATAAACAGCGGCCTGCTAGGAACCCAGAAGTCACTTCCCCTGCTCAGCTCAGGAGAACACGAGTCGATGCTGGGGAAGAGGTCATCATCATCAGGCAATCACTCGTGACCGAGTAAGATTGTCTTCCAGGATAAAAGGAGGGAATTCTAAAGAAGATTGTGTAGACTCTAGCGATGGGTCCGTAAGTGACTGTGGAGGCCAATTCTAGATCCACACAGCTTCCCACAGTGAGGACACAGATTACCAGATGGAAGATGGTCCTGTAAAGGATTCATTTGACGTGCTTTTCGCTTAGCACGTTTCTCCCTTTCACCTTGCACTCGGGCTTCTTCGAAGTCCATAGAACCTTTGTGAAAAGGCCAACCTCCATTTAGATCGTTCATGCCATGGGCCAGAGCTTCCCAGTTTTCGATGTTTATATTGCATTATTTTAGATTAGCCTTATGAACATCTTTAAACCTCTTATACTGACCACCGATATTCCGCTTTCCATCCTTGAGTTGGGAATAAAGTAACTGCTTTGGGAGACGGCAGTCAGACATTCGAACAACATGACCGGTCCACTGAAGTTGGCGTTGAAGAATCATTTTTTCAACGCTAGTAGTCTTTGCTTCTTCCAGTACACTGACATTTGTTCGCCTATCTTCCCAAGTAATTTGTAGGATTTTCCGGATGCAACGTTGATGAAATCTTTCAAGGAGGTGGAAGTGACGTTTATAGATAGTCCATGTTTCGCAGGCATACAATAAAGTTGGTAATACAATGGCTTCATAAGCCAGTGTTTTGGTCTTCTTACAAATATCCCGATCCTCGAACACTCTATGTTTCATTCGAGAAAACGCGGCACTTGCGGAGCTCAAACGATGCTGGATTTCACTGTCGATGTTAGCTGTAACAGAAAGATAGCTGCCAAGATAGAGAAAATGATCGACATTTTCCAGTATTGTCCCGCCAAGCTGGATAGATGGCATCACCAAAGGGTTAGCTTTCACTTGCTGATGAAGCACTTTGGGTTTTTTGATGTTAAGTGAGAGACCAAGTTTTTCGTATGCTTCTGCGAAAGCATTTAGGATAGTTTGGAGATCATTCTCTGAATGTGCGGAGACCACATTATCATCAGCATACTGAAGTTCCACCACGGAGGTTGTAATTACCTTACTTTTTGCTTTCAGCCTGCTGAGATTAAAAAGCTTTCCATCTGTTCGATATATAATTCCCACACCAGTGGGAAGTTTCCCCTCGACAAGATGTAAAATCATGGCGATGAAAATAGCAAATAATGCTGGGGCGATAACACATCCCTGTTTAACACCTGATCCCACTTTAAATGGAGCACCATGAGAGCCGTTGTTGTCCAAAACTGTTGCGGTCATGTTGTCATGGAGAAGTCGCAAGATATTCACAAATTTATTGGGGTATCCAATTTTCATAAGGATAGTCCAGAGAGCTGTACGGTCTACAGTATCAAAGGCCTTAGCCAAATCGATAAATGCCATATAAAGGGGTTGATTTTGCTCCCGGCATTTTTCTTGGAGCTGATGTGCAGTAAAAATCATGTCTACTGTCCCTCTAGAGGGGCGGAAACCATATTGAGTTTCAGGGAGGATCTCTTCTGAAATAGATAGAAGACGGTTTGCGAGAATCCTAGCAAATATTTTACCTGCGGTAGCTAAGAGAGAAATGCCCCGATAGTTTCCACAGTCTGTTCTATCACCCTTCTTAAAGAGAGTGATAATTATGGAGAGGTAAGCAGGATGGAGTTCAGGGGGTTGAGTCCGGCTAGTCCGCCAGATTTCCCATCCCCCAAATGAAATCCTTGCACAACTCTACTAGTAGCCATTGATAGCCTTCTCCTCCATAAGATGTACTGCCCTGTCATCTTAGGGTGTTATCCGGCTGTGCCCCAGTGCTAGTGCTAAAGAAGTTGCACTGGCATACATCAATTTTGGCTTGTAGGTGTTCCTGGAAAAGAAGTAGACACTTATGCTATTTCCTCGCATACCATGGTTGTAGACCAAAAAAGGCAACTTGGATCCATATTTAGGCACGTGCAGCTGGGCTGGCAGAGGCAGACTTCCCTGCCCCCTCCTCTCTGCAGCAGCTCCTCTAACCCCCAGAAAATGCTGTACAGAGGGTCAGGGAAGCCCTGCTGAATGGGGTGAGCTGGTGAGGAGGGGGGTCCCTTAAAATTGTGAGGAGGCACATTCCATGAGTGGAGTCCTTCTTCTCAAGGAAGGCAGATCTCTGATCCAATTCCAGGCCTGCAAGGCCCTTTTCAGTACAGGGCTTGAAGGAAGCACACTTGTCCCATCCTCCTCCACCCTGCCATCTCGTTCAACACATAATACTGGATATCTCTAGTCACTTTTGAGGGTGGGTTTGCCTCTGCTGAGAAGCTGTGAACTGGAATGCATGAGTGCTTAACATTTTTTGCACTTCTTGGTAATGGGCAAAGAAGGATGCAGGTTTCAGGAACGCACCTGTGATGATACCACACTTTTTAAAGATACATTGTACCATCAGTGCTAATGTATGTGCAGATAATCCCTTGGCCAATACCTAAAACTGTGATCTGGACCTGGTAGGGATGGGTGAGAATTGTATTTGGCTCATTTTTTTGATAATAACCAAATAATTACCAAAATTTGCACATTTCTTCATAAACAAGATGGAAAGAACTTGAGATTTAAAAGGAAAAGAATGTGAGAGAAACTAAAACTGACAGATTTGTTCATCCATGCTTTGAGTGCTTAGCTCTTAAAAGCCTGGACTTGAATCCCCGTGAGTTCAACCATGTTAGTGCTGAAAATACGGTTGCTCCTAGGGGTGTTGGAGAAATCCACAACAGATTCAAATGACTTCAGATTTCTATGAATCTGACCTGTGGATTCCGCAGTAGACCGGCTTTTTCCCAATTGTGAAGATTCCATGGACGTCTGGACTGTTGTTGTTGTTGTTTTTACTTTGGGGGGGATTTGCGCAACTTTGAACTTGTGCTAATGCACACTTGCACTAACACACACTTGCACAAGTGGAATGAAATTCTTATGCATCCTTGGGGGGGGGGGGAACAGTTCCATCAGTGAGTGGATGATGGAATGAAAGACACCTGACAATCCAGAAAACACAGATGGGACGGATTTAACAAAATCCGTACATCCCTAGTTGTTATCTCTTTTTCCCCCCCGGACAGGCTCCTCATGTTTAGCAGCTCTGTGGCAGCCAGGTGCAACATTGTCCTCTCCTTGCTGGGAGCAGCTGTACCTGTTGAATTTGGCCAGTGCAGAAGGGTCAGAATTTTGCTTCGGTTCGTTTTTGATACAAATTTATCAACATTTTGCAAATTTCTTCGTTTATGGGATGGAAACAACTTGAGATTTTAAAAATTCAGATGCAGGAGAAAGCAAAAAACTGCCAGTTGAATCCATCCCATATATATATATATATATATATATATATATATATATATATATATTCTTTTATATGCTCATTGCACACACACCAAGGGAAAGTTCCTTCTTCTTACAATCAGCTTACACCCTGGAGAATGAAACTTGATGTTCCTTATAACTTTTTACACCTACATACTGGAGTTATAAATGTTATGTCATAAATGTTATCCCTATAAATACCTAATCTCTGTTCTTCTATTTTAAGAAGCCAACTAAAAGGGAAAAGAATATGAAATATTATTCTTGTAATGTAACTGTGCCTTTAGCTAGACTCAATTTTTATCCTAAAACTTCATTTTATAAATGTTATAACTAATAATAATCTATTCCAGTTTAAATTTTCAAAGGTGTCCCAGATCATGTATTTAAATAATAATCTCCCCAAGTCCTTAAGGATAGTGGCCTTCATTTTCATGAGTCACATATTTCTTACTTTGTAATAGCCGCATACAAAATCGTCATGAGATTTTTATAGGCGCACAGAAGGAATATTTGCATAATTATTGGTGCATAATTTGCTTTAAAAGTCTCCCCTTATTTTTTTCCATGGGTAGATAATATATATTGTGTTCAATCTGGCAAAATGAAACATTGGATGGACTAGTGGAATGAAGTTACAGGAAAGAAATTCTATTCCTGTGCAAACATAGCTACAGCATTGGTTGTGTGCTGTTCTAGCTATTATTATGTGCATATTTTTGTAGCACTGTGCCAGTTTTCAATCTACTGTATTGATTTTCGATCATTCATTGGGGGAGGGGCAAAAAGAGATCACATCTGAAAAATTGTGGGAAGGGGTGAGTATTTTGGAGAAATTTCTCAGCGTGCAGGACTTCAGTGCTTACCTTACTGTAAGGAGGTGGCTGAAAAGCCCCCTAAAGGACAAAACCAGAATTTAAACCAAAAAATATATAATTGAGAGCACATATGAACCCCTCAGCCATCTCTTTATAGTAAGGTAAGCACTGAAGCCCTGCATGTTGAGAAATTTCTCTGAAATTCTCAGCATCCCTGGGAAAGAGGCAGACTGCCTCTTTTTCAGGGGAATGAAGAGGTTGCAAAAGGGCATGTGGGCTTTTGGCACAGCACTATATCCTTGATTTTTGCTTTACTGCAGTTTTTGATATTGTGCTTACTTGCTCTGCAGAAACAAATGTACACAGGAGAAGAACCCACATGATTCGAACCAACCAACCACAACACTCCCAAGCCCAGAGCTTGTAGAGCACAGCAGGGAAGGTCTTCTGTAATGGCCCATTGAAGAGAATCAAAGATGTGCAACAGCTAGGGATGTTGGTGTTACTTCTCTCTCTTCTTCTTTTCAAATTTCATTAATAGTTAAGTCCTGTCATTTTCAGTTGTTAAATATTGGTATACCCCCCCCCCGTTGATTCTACCCAAATGTTTGGTTTGCTTTCTCATTTTGTCTTGTTTGGATTATTGCCATGCATGTTTAGTCAATCTTCCTTAAGACTCTTATCTCTCTCTTGCATTCTGCCACCTGTCTTTTTTTTTTTTACCTGCATGCAAATATGACCATATTTCTCCAGTTTTGATTTCTTCTCATTGTTCACCTTTTCTGTTTTGCATTCATTTAAAGATCATATTATTTGAATTTAAATGTAGCCATTTTCCTTTCTGCTTTGTTTTCCACCTTCTTGGTCTTCTTGCATTCTGCTGGTTCTCTGGTCCAACCACACATGATACCTGCATTTTGTTAGGGGAAGAAAAGTAGCTTGAGGGTGCAATTTTGAATGGATAAATGGCTGGAGGTGGAAGGATTAACACATCTAATTTGGCCCTCTGTTGCTCATTGAACCCCATTCCCCTTCTGTTTCTTGGGTTGGATCTAGATTTAGGTGTGCACAACTGGACTGGCGGAAGCGGACTTACCTCTCCTCGCCTCTCTATGGCAAACCCTCTAGCTACCAGCCCCCTGCTGAATGGGATGAACTGTGGTGTGGATAGGAATGGGTGTGGGTGGGATTCCTGAAAATCTCTTACTTCTCAGCAAGGCAGATCCTGGATCCAACCGCTCATCTTTGGGCCTTCTGTCTTGTGGCTCCTTATTTATTCAACTTCTAACCAGCTGACATTCAATTGAATGATTCTCTTTCCCTGTTTAAAAAAGTCTCAAGACTCAGTTATTGTGTTGCAAAACTATGACTAAGTTGCTATGTTTTTAATTTCAGCATTCTCTTTCCCTTCCCCAAATTTTTAATTATTCTGTATTTTGGTTTTGTTGTTTTGTAACAGACTGTAAGACTATGTGGGCAGGACCTGGCTTCCTAAATGTTTTGTACAATGCCTAATTTTTCAGGCATTGCTAATAATACAACCATGTATTACCACCATGACTATTACTATTGTTACTACTACTACTACTACTACTACTACTGCTTCTGCGACTACTACGTTGTTGCTGCTGGTGTGCGGTGCCAAGAGGGCTCAGCTGGGAATGTGAACTTGCATAGTTGCTATGGCTGTAAATTCAGCATTCTCTTTCTCTTCCTCAAGTTTTTAAAATTATCATGGATCAGCTTCTGAGCTGTTCCAGATGGTTAGGGGGATTCTCCAGAACAGTGTGGAAGGTGGCACAGGAGGAGAGCTGCAAAGGGAAGGAGGAATTGGTAGAAATTTCTCCCCACTCCCCTGCTCGTCCATCAGTGGAGGCATCCGCTGGATCAAAAGCGAATTCCACCTTTTTTATTTTGTTTTTGTTGGTTTGTATTAGATTGTAAGTCTAATTGGGCAGGACTATCTTCCTAGGTATTCTGTATGATATCTGATTTTTCAGACATTTTTACTGCTACTACTGCTGCTGCCGCTACTACTACTACTACTACTACTATAGCTGTGTTCTGCTGTGCTGATAGGGCTCATCTTGGTTGGAATGAAGATGTCCATATTTGCTACATAGACGGGTCCTACATTTTTCCCCCCAGGTTCTCTTGAAAATCTCTTTATTTCTAACCAGACTGCTAGATAGAAATAAAACAACCTATGTAAAAGTAGATGGATGGACTCGGCACTTCTGATTGCTTCTTCACACATGTAAGATGCTCTGAAAGAGACACTGCAGCGACCACCGTGGATTTGGCACTTTTCTAAAACAGCATGGTATTTGTTGTATGCTACTTTACGCCAACACAGGCTTCTGTTAAAAATCGGCAATAGCTTCCAGTGATATTCTTTTCATGGCAGAAAAGTGCTTGTGTGCTTTCTGATACAGGTGTCTCTTGATCAGACATCAAACACTTTTTCTGCAGACATCAAACACTTTTTCTTTTCCTGTTGCTGTTCAGAAGCTAATCTCAAGTAGTCTAAGGCCTCTACTTTGATTGGATCTGCTACATCCTGTTTGCAAAGAAGCCAGAATGGCGGGATCCATCTGAGGATTTCCTTTGGAAGCTGCCCAGTGGAATAAGTTTCAAGGAGGGAGTGGGGAGAAATAAAAAAAAAAAAGGACACAGCTGTTTTTCAGGCAGAAACTCTTTGTGTTCTGAGCTGAGGTAATTTAAGAGGAAAAACAATTGCCAGGAGAGAAGGGGAAATCTGTTGGAAGCCCATTACATGAAATTAAAAATGCAGCCACTTTACACCTTTGATTCAGTGACATCCTTGGTCAAATCCTGACCTGCAGAAATTGATTCTGCGGTCTTCTGTTTAAGCAGATGGTGAAAGAATGACGAAGGACATGCAAGTTCTGTTCAGTCACCAGTTGTTACACAAATATCTGTGGAACTATCTGGGGCTCCCAGGCCAGGGGGCTCTCAACCCTACAAAGACTGTGTGGAAGTCAGGGAAGTAGGAGAATTCTGTTTGGGGGTGGTGGTGAAATCTCGACAGACTTTACCGATTCAGTCCTGGGTGATTTCGTTCCATTTCCCCCTGCTGGCGTTGACTCAGTCTGTAGTGAGTCAATCCAATATGCGGATTTTGGATTTTTAAAAATCATGGCAGCAATTTGTGCAAATGGGATTGTGGATTTTTCGGGGGGAGGGGTCCCATGATTTGTACAAATAGGATTGTGGCTGTTGGTTTAAAAAATATTTTTGGGGTCTTTAAATTTGCACAAATGGTATCATGGGGTGTTTAAATATTGTTTTTTATGTCTTTAAATTTGCGCCAATGGGGTCATAATTTATTTTTAAAAAATTATGATCAGTGGTCTTTCACAAGTCTACCTGTCTGCTCTGTATTCCCATTGTAAATATTCTTGTCAGTATCATCCACTCCACACACTACTTCATTAGCCCACCACAGCAATATTCCCTACTTGTCAAAGAACATGTAAATTTCATCCTCCATTTCTGGACTCCCCCCACCTCTCCTCCTGAAGTGGAGGATGAAATTGACAAGTTCTTTGACAAGTAGGGAATATGGTTCTGCTGAAATAAATGAAGTACAGTATTTTTCCATGTATAAGACTATACTTTTTCCTAAAATCGTTAAACTAAAAATTGAGGGTCGTCTTATACACGGAAGTAAGCCGAGGAGAGAACCGCCAGGTTGTGAAACTACCCAGTGGGGGGCGTCTTATACATGGAAAAATACGGTACTGTAGTTGTGGAGCAGATGAAACTGACGAGAATATTTACAATGGGAATACATAGAGGACAGGTGAACTTGTGAAAGACCACTGATTAAAAAAAATATTTTAAAAATATGACCCCATTGGTGCAAATTTAAAGACCCCCCCCAAAACCACAATCCCATTGCACAAATTTAAAGACTATAATAATAATAATAATAATAATAATAATAATAACAACAACAACCAGCACCACCACCACCACCACCACCACCACCACCACAATCCAATTTGTGCACATTTAAAGACCTAAAAATCTTTAAAAACAAACAAACCACAATCCCATGGAGGCTGCCAAACTCAAGGGCTTGGATCCAGAATCGTCATCCCACCAACAGAAGGATACTGCTGGTGGAATGGGATCCTGTCCTCTCCCCCCTCTTTGGATGGCATTATTGCTTGTGGGTGATATATTTGATGGGGAACTGTGTTTGGATCTAAGAAACCTTTACATCTGAATGTAGGTATTAAATGAGTGCATGGCTAGATTGTGGGGTTCCTTGGCTGCTTGAGCTCAAATATTTGTCTGAACAATTGGTACTCACATTTTATTCAGAAACTGAAAAAGAAGAAAAACCTTCAACATTAACATAAGGGTGCAATCCTATGGGATTGACATCTGATGGACAGAGGGCTCCCATCTTGGTGCCCTACACCCATCTTTAGCCCTGCCGGCAAGAGCCATGCAGGGTGGGAGGAACAGCAGAGGCTTTTACAGCCTCACGCTTCTGCTTTGCAATGATTTTTGCTAGACTGGCCTCAGAGTCTGTCTACGTGCCATGCCAGGTGCTGCCAAAATTTAAGAACATAAGAAGAGACATGTGGGACGAGACCACGGGTCTATCTAGTTCAGCATTCTGTTCACACAGTGGCCAACCAACCAGCTCTTCACGGGAAACCCACAAGCAGGACATGGGTGCGACAGCACCCACCCAACCAAGTTCTCCAGCAACTGCTGTAAAACTTGAGAGGCCTTTGGATGGATCCTTGGCCTCTTTGGTGGATCCTTGGTCCCTCCATTCCCTGTCCCTCCACTGGCACAACCCCTCCCTCCCTCCCTCCCCATTCTCTTCCCAAGGTTGGAGTTCCAACTTTGGGTGAAGAGCCACCATGGAGCTTTCAGCAGCAACTGAGAGGGACTGGAGAGGGAGGAGGGAATCAAATCTCCTCCTCCGAGGCTGTAGCTCTGTCTCCGGCATTGGAGGAGGGGATCTACAGCATCCTATGGCACCCCAGATGTTGTCTAGGGGCCATGATAGGATTGCTTTGTAAAAACAATAGCATACACCTGAAATATGAACATCCCGGTCCTTCTACTAACTCTTTGCCTGAAGATTTTCATTTCCTGTCCTGTTACTTATGCTAACCCTTCCCCCAAATTCATTCTTGCATAACAACTAATAAATAACATTATTCACCAGCCTTTAACCTAAATGCCATCAAAACTATTTATTTATTTATTTATTTATTTTAAAAAGCCCAGTCAGAGTAACATAATGAAGTATTGCTGTAATTGGATGTATTGCTGTCTCATCAGAGTAACATAATGAAGGATTGTTGTCATTCCAAAATTTGTGCTGAAAAGCGTAGTCCTACAGTTCCCTCCCCCACCCCCAGCTTTTAGTAGCACCTTATTTCCATTGCAACAGATAAACAAGCATGTAGTACAAGACTATAATTTCATTGATCAACCCTGCTAACACGGAGCACAGTGACAGCTCATGTTGTCAAAGTGATTTGTCACTAGCATCTTAGAAAAGGGAATTTTCCCATAGTGCATTCTTCCATATTTTTACACAGAAATGTAATTTCTTTTGTATTTTTTTCTCTTTAAAATATAAAGACAAATGTACTAAAAAAAAAAAAAAAACCATGTTGAGGCAGATGATATTCTCTAATCAGTCCCTCCGTTTGAGGAATCATATATTAGAAAATATCATTTGGAATGGATTGCACCACCAATTGTAGGCTGCCATGCTTTTTTCTCCACCTCATTCTTTAATCTCTGTCTTTGTCTGTATTCTTCACTCTATGGAAGAGGAAGAATACAAAAGATGGTGGTATATTTGTGGCAGACTCTGGGTGCCAAGAGCACAGGCTGGCTTTTGCATTGTTAAGCATCTGTGTATCCTAGAAACTGTCTCCATCTATATAATCTAGGTTGACAGTTATGCTCTCAGTTGGCGCAGCTTCACCAGCTGAGATTCTCTAAAGCAGCAGTTGGTGGGCACACAATCTCGAGCCGGGGAATTCATTGCCTTCTGAAATTCAGCCCTCACCGAGTCAGAACGTCTTCCGGAAATTCTGGAAATCCATCTTTTCTGTACATTTTAAAATAAATAAATAAATCTGAAAATGCTTCCCTTTGTAGCATACTGGTTGGTAGGAAAGAAGGTGATTTTCTTCTTGGTTTGATTAGCTATTTACTGGAGACAGTCACAGGACAGGAAATGCTAGCACCGTGTTGTGATGTTCCTGCTCTACCACTACACACCTGGGATATTTATTTATTTATTTATTTATTTAATGTATGCATTTACATCTCACTCTTCATCCGACAAGGATCCTGGATGAGCGTCTTATGTTAAAAATGTGTAAACATCATAATTGCACAGGGAAAACACAAAACAAAATGGTAAGCAGAAGGGCAGATAAAAATCCCAGCATTAAAATAATGAAAAAGAGTAATGCTAAAAAGCCGAACAATCTATTTTGAACTGTGGTTTCCAAACACACTTTATCGGCAGTCCCACGGTTAACACATTGCAGTAGTTGATGGAAGAAGTTACCAGAGCGTAGATAACAATGCCCAGGGCTATCTCTGTCCAGGAGACACTGCTCCTGGCACACCTGAGCCTCCAAAGACAAGCAATCAATATTTAAGTTGTGAGGTCAATGGAACTACCACCGCCCTAGTCCCAATCTCCCAATACATCCATGAAGTGCAAATTCATTGGTAGATCATTCATAATTTTATTTGTGGTGAGGCTGCTGATGTGCCTCAACATGAAGCAAAGATGGGGAACTTTGTCTGGATTATGTAGTGACTTTGGCCAGTTTGTGGATCCTCTCGGATTGAATCTGGGAAAGAACTCCAATAAAATCACAAGAAATAACATGTCTTGAAAACAGCATGCGAGATTGCATGTGCATGGAATGTACATTTCTGTTGTTTAAGGCAGAAAGCAGTGGTGGCTGAAGCAGTTTGGTAGCTAAAATTGCCGGTAGCAATACAGTGGGGAGGGGTAGTTGTGAAAAAGGCTACCCCACATCAAACTCTAAGTGCCCCTTTTCAGTGGCTTTGCCCCACCCCCTGCTGGAATTCCCACCCTGGATGGAGGGGTTATCTGACAGGGGTCATTTGACCGCTCTACAAACTCATCAGGTAGTTCCCTCCATCCAGGGTGGGACTTCTGAAGATGGGGACGTCTGGCTAGGGTGGGACTTACAGCAGAGGGTGGGGCCAAACCCCTGAAAAGGGGTGGGCCACCTGTCACTTTTGAAAAGGGGCGGGGCTTAGAGTTTGCCATGAGGTGGCCTTTTTCACTACTAGGGGCATATTTCTGTGTTAGGAGGCTGTGGTGGAGATGGGGGATGCCGAAGCCAACACCGTGCAAGTACACAGTTGCTGACTGGATGGTTGTCCCTGCTGACATTAGTAACCTGTGACTGCGCCAGCGTGACCATCCATCAACAACCACACACCTGCGTGGTTTTGGTTCCAGCAGCTGCCTCCAGTGGCACCTCCCAGTGCAGAAAGGTAATGGAGGAATAGCCTCCCCCCTGCATTGTCACACTGTGGTGGCTGCCACTTTGGCCCAGTGAACTCCCCCAGTGGCCACTGCTGCCACAGGGTTGCATCCAGATTTAAGCCGGATCACTTTAAGTGGACTTCCCCACCTACTCCTTCCCAGGGCAGCCCTTCCAGTCCCCTGAAAATGCTACACACTACACAGAAAGTGACGAGACCCTGCTGAGTGGGGTGAGCTGTAGTGTATGTGTGGGGGTGGGATCCCCCAAAATTGGTCTGAAGGACCTCTGGCGAGTTGAGTCCTTCCTCTCGTGGAAGGCAGATCCTGGACCAAACCCAACATATGTAGCGGATCCAGCTGTTATTGCCCACAGTGCTATATAGCGGACTCCCTGAGTCATTTTTGCAATACAGTCCTGAGAAGCTGAGATGAGAACACCCATCAGATTTTGCTGGGGGATGTCATGGTCTCCATGGCAACAATGACACTATCCCAAATGCTCAGTGTCCCAACACATAAAGTTGGGATCATGTTACATTTGTTAATTTAGTGGTGACATGAATAGTAGTGTTTATTATCATCTCTATCTAGTGAGAAAATTGTAACACTAACTGGATATGTTACTAATTGCTGGTAGAATCAGGCTGACAAACAACTGGAAAGCTCAGCCTAAACACCTTACATTATATTAAATAAAAGCCACCTCACGTACCTGGGAGCAAGTCCCACTGAACTCAGTTGAGTGTACTTCTGAGTAGATGTGGATTACACTATCATGAATTGTACATTTACGAAGGATGATATTTATGCAATAGGCAAGTCTCAACCAGTGTTGTAGCATCCTTTCTCAGATTATAGGAAGTTTAATTGTTTAATTACCGTATATGCTTTCTTTGCCTTACAAGCTTTTGGCTATCTATCTATCTATTTATCATCATCATCTTAGTTTAGTATAGTAGTATAGTAAAAGAGCACTGCAATTTTTTCATATATTTGTAAACTTGAGACTAATAAGAATAATGTACATAATGTTATGACAGATAATCCTGGGCGCTTGATTCCTCTCTAACCCCACACTCTTACAAAAGGTTTAGGATCTTTGGCTGGGGTAAAACCTACGCTGTTAGGGGGGAATATGCACTTTGCTCCTTTTACACTTAAACAAACCTACACACACACACACACACACACACACACAGACTCTAGAAACAAAAGGGTGGTTTTATTGAAGAAGAAATACAGAGAAGGTACAGCGTCTTAGTAAAGCCAACCTAGTGATGTCAGGCAGCAAAATATCCTTATGGTATGGTTCAAACACACCCTGTATTCTGGAGAGGAGAAAGAGTCCCTTTCCCCCTGACAAGTCTGAATAGAAAAAAAAGGGGGGGGAGATTCCCGTCTAGAAGGATAGAAAAGCAAAGTCCTGGCTACTACCTGTCTGCTGTGATGAGGTTCCAACTGTAGCCCCGGCGGAGGCAGGAGGGGTTTGAGCAGTCCACGTTCCAAGGCGACTCCCTCAGCTCTCTCTCGACACACCCTTGCTAAAACCTCTTGGTTCTTATAGTCTCTTTCCCACCTTTTTGGAGAAATGAGAGCAGTAGGGGCAGTCTTTGCCCCACAGATGTCTTCAAACTCTGCTAAGGACCTTACTCTTTATGCTTTGATAACTCCTAATGGGTGTACTTAGGAAAGCAAAGGTTTGGGTCTTCCTGCTGATGGGACTGTTTTTGGAGAACGCTACTGGTGGTATTCGCCCAGTGGGGGGGGGGGGTGAGCCATATCTTTTCAGGAGAAATCCTCCTGTGTTTTAGGCGATATGCAATATTCAGGTCTTAATCAATGCAAGCCTGCCACTTATTTGCCTATGCATGCCTCTAGGCTTCACTCAGTCTTCCATTCAAACCTTCGGTCATGACCTTTTGCCTTTTGCCCTGCTGGGGAGGTGGGCAGGCTGCTTCTTTCTTTCCTGAACCCTTGCTTACCCAACGCTTCTTACAAGGGCTGTGGACTTCCTTTTGGAGGTATAGCCATAACCAAATGATCAGAGCTATATCTCAACAATAAGGCTTCCCTGGAATGCTTTTCCAAGGATGCAGCTGACAATCATGGGCCACTGGGACCACTTGACATTGGCTTCAGAGACTCCATGGCTTCCTGTAGTCCTTTGGCTGCAATTCAATGCCATATAAAGACCTACATGGTTTGCATACCACATGTTTTAGAGACTGCCTCTTTCTCATCAAGGCCCCTAATGTCAACAGAGAACATCCCCTTACTTACAACAAACCATGCACCAAGTGTACACTATAGGGCACATAGCAAGGTGTTCCTATGTGCTGTTCAACAATGATGCAACATAACAAGAGGAAGCATAAACCTACACAGAAGCATCTGGACTACCTGCCCATTCTCTGCTGCTGCTGGGCAGAACCCACAGTAAGTACATGAGGAACACCCCACCCTATTTTTCCTTGCTGTTCAGTTATGGCAGTTCAGTACCTGCATAACTCCCCTGCCACCGATATACATTTCTCAAGCTTTCAGAACAAACAAACACACTTGCTTGGAATGCTCTCATCAGGGAGACTTGCCTGGCTCCCACTTTTATATCCTTTCAGTGCCAGGCAAGGGAACCACAGCTCAGTGGCAGAGCACATGCTTTGTATGCAGAAAGTTCCAGGTTCAATCCCTGTCATCTCCAGGTCGGGCTGGAAAAAGCTCCTGTCTGAAACCCTGGAAACCTGCTGCAAGTCAATGTAAACAGTGCTGAGCTAGATGGGCCAATGGTCTGACTCAGTAGAAGGCAGCTTCCTATATTCCAAAATACTTTATTTTATTTTTCCGAAGCCCTTTAAACTGTTCTTTGAATATGGCCTTCATCTGTTGCTGTGATGCTGCCATGTTTTCATTGTCCTGTTTTATTATTTTGATATATTGTTTTAACAGATGGTTAGCTGCCCTGAGAGTATGTTACTGAAGGTTGTTTCTATATCGCTTATAGTGCAATCCTAAAAAGATTACTCAGACCCACTGCACTGAATGGGACTTTCTCCCAGGTAAATGTGTACAGGACACACACACACACACACACACCCGGATACAATTACATACATATTGCTTTCACCTATTGACTTCACTGGCAAAGTGTGTGTGAGCCTTCACTCCATGTCCATCAGTGCATACACAGAACTTGTCCATGTAGTCCAAAAGTTCTCATGCCAACTGTCTCATATAGAGCCACCTCTGGATTATTAGCTTGATAAATGATAGTCTAGTAGCCATGATAAATGAATTGGCAGGATCCGCATACCTAGAAGAGACAGCTAAAGCAGTTAATGTATTCAGTTTCTTGATTAAAGAGATTTATGGATGCAATTTAGTTGTGTGTAGTCCATAAGGGAAAAAAATCACAACTTTATAAAGTATTTACATATCCTGAAATTATCTTACATTGATGGAAGAGAAGCAATCTGCAGAACTATTCAGCTCTGCTTCACATACTGCTCTTTGTTTTCCCTGAAAACATCATGGTTTTTCTTGATGTAAATTGGCCCAGATTATTAGTTAATGATTATTCTATACTGTAATATCAGATGTCACAAGTTGACACAACCAGTTATGAATGTGAGATTGTGCTTAAGACGGTGTGCATTTGTCTCTTCCATATTTAAGTCTTTCCCACTATTCATCCAAAATCTCATCAGGACAGATAATAAACCACTTCATGAACAGATGTGCCACTTATTCATCTAGTTCTGTAATGATAATGAAGAAAATTTAATCTGGAGTGTCTGTGCAAGATGATCTGAAAGACAGATTGATATGAATAATAAATACTCTACACTGGAAACTAAGAACTGACATGAAAAGGCGATCATTATGTACTTTACAATGCCGCCTTTGATATCGTCCAAGAGTGTATAAAAACAAGCACCTCTTGGGGGCTGGGCGCAGGAAGGAGCTACTGTCTCTGCAGTTTATAAATGTTCTGAATTGCTTTTACTTTAAAAGGTACATGAAAGATACATTTTCGACAGCTGGAAGCTACATCTCACATTGCCAAATTCTTTAAATATGCTAAGGAAGGATTAGCAATCTCACACTCAGGCACAAGCAAGGTGAACATGTGCAGTGAATCCTCCTCTGCGGAGTCAAAACACTGATGAAACAACACCCTGAACTTTACCAAAAAATTGGAAAATACTTTTGGACATCTTTTTGAAAGAACTAAATCAGTTGCCCCTTAGGAAGAGTTAATATAGACTCAAAATGTTTTGGGTCAGTAAACTATCCTCTGTACACCTCAGGAGTTTCCTCTCTTCATTTTTTGCATCTGGTGCTCTCCCATTTTTCCTTCTTGAGACTCTTTCCCACCCCATCACTGCTGCCACTGCCCATGCTCCCTAGACATAGGTATGACAGAAACAAAAGTGAAGGAATTGACAGCGAAGAAGAACATAAGAGCCCGGCTGAATTAGACCAAAGGTCCATCTAGTGCAGCATCCTGTTCATACAGTGGCCAACCAGCTGCCTGTGGGAAGCCCACAAGTAGGACATGAGTGCAGTAGGATGCTCCCCCTGCTCGTATTCCCAAGCAACTAGTGTACAAACTGCTTCTGATATTGGAGGCAGCATATAGCCATCGTGTTTAGTAGCCATTGACATGCTTGGCTTTTAATAAAGGCCCATGTCTAAAAGAAAACAAAAAGCAGTCTCCATCCCCAGTCTGAACTCTTCTTCAGGAGAAGAGAGAGGGCTTCCTTTCTGCAAAAAAAGAGAGCTAGGAATGGATGAATCAGTCAGTTTCCCTTTCTCCTGCATTCAAATCATTAAAATCTCAAGTGCTTTCCATCTCGAATGTGAAGACATGTGCCAATTTTGGTAAATTCTCATCAAAAACAAAATATGATTAAATTCCCACCCATCTGTACTGGCCAAATTTAACAGGTACAGCATGGAGAGGACCAGGTTGCACCTGCCAGCCATAGAGCTGCTGAAGATGAGACGCCTGTCAGAAAAAAGAGGTGGCAACTCTAATTCAGCACAAGAAACTTGATTTAATATACAGGGATATGAACCCAGACTTTTAAGAGCTAAGTGCTTAGCCCTGGGCCTGGATGGATGATCCCGTGAGTTTCACCCCCCAACCCCCCAATATTCAGTTTTTTTCTGAATTCTTCCAGCATTTTCTTTCCACTGTGGCCAACTAAATGTCTCAATGGGAAGCCCAGAAGCAGGGAAACCATGCAATCGCACCTGCCCACTCATGTTGCCCAGCAATTTTTATGGAAAACCATACTCTCTCTAATATTGGAGGGTTGTTGTGAGGATAAAATGGAGAGGAGGAGGAGGATTATGTAAACTGCCTTGAGTTCCTTGCAGGAAAAAAAGGTGGGGTATAAATGTAATAAATAAATAAATAAATATATAGCTATCATGATAAGTATCCATTGATAGCCTTATCCTCCATGAATTTGTCTATTCCCCCTTTAAAGCTGTCCATGTTGGTGGCCATGACCACATCTTTTGGTAGCGAATTCCTTAGTTTAACTGTGTGCTCTCCAATGGTAAGTGTGTGTGTGTGTGTGTGCGTGTGCGTGTGTGTGTGTATCCTATTGCTTCTCTTTCTAGAATGTGAAGTAATGTTGGCTGTAATTCTTCATATATTAGTGTTGGACTTCAGGTGAGTCTTTTCAGTTGATTCTGGGTCAAGGAATAGGTCTGCGGAAGAAGCCATTATTTGCTCATCTATATCAAAGCCAATTTCACCTGTTTATCTTGCTGAGAAATTGCTCTCCAGGAAGCCATGATGAGCTGTCTGAATGTAACTACTTTCAAGGTCATTCTGATTGATAAATTGCTATAAGTGCTTTGATTGATTATTCTCTTCCAGAAGGATGTATTTTAGTGGAACTATTGTAGAAATAGGTTGTTATTTAAAATAAAATCTGGCTCTGTTATCCAAAAGTAAGCATATCTAGTTCCTGGATTCTTCACTTCAAAGCACTGGGGGTGAGGGTTGAATATCTGAGGCTGGGTTCAAGCCTTTTCCCACGTCATACTAGTTTATATGTTCCATGAGTTTTTATATGGGACAGCACACATTTTTATTATTATTTATTACATTTGATACCCCTGAAATTGTACACCCCAGCGAAAGCTGTACTCCCTGACTCTTTTTGATCTCTTGTTTTGCAGTATAGGCAGCCACGTTGGCTGAAAGAAAAATTCCCAAAGTAAATTCATGTTAGCATTGGTAAATTCCCAATGCTAACATGAATATTAGCTCGATCCCTTTATTAGGCTGACTCAAAGGTCACAAAATACCATGCAAGCTTTCAAGATCTTCAGAACTCTTCACCAGATGCTTCTCACCCTATAAGGTTTTGTACCCCTGTTTTAAGACGATTAAGGCTGCAATCCTGTTAACATATTCTTGGGAGTAAGCCCCACTGAACTCAGTGGGACTTACTTCTGAGTAGGCATGCATAGGGTCAGGCTGTAGGCATAGCAAAACCAGTTCCAGATGGGTTAGTCCTTTAAACAAACAACCAAATTCCTGGCAGTGCTGATCAATGATTTTGTTTGGCCAGAAAGGTTGAATTGCCTTGACTGAATTCCCCCAAGAAAGGTTCCTCCATTCGCCAGCCCCCACTTGGAAGCTTATTTCCTGTTTATGTCCCTGAACCATATCCCCGTGTGTCCTCCATGCTGACAGAGTGCAAAATTATTCCCCATAGCAAAAGAACCAGAGGGGAAATCACAGGCCAATAATAGTAAATCTTTTTTTAAGGGTTTGTCAACAAATAAATGCTGTAGCTGGCACTAAAAGTATTGCCAAGCATCTGTCACAGGAGCTGCAAATTGTGGACAGAAAAGACAAGGGAGAGCGATATTGTTTTTTAAAACAGATTGCAAAATAAGCAGGTGTAAGTGATCAAAACATAGTGCAGCCCCTGAAGACTTACACCTGCTGTCATTAGAGATGAGATGAGCCCAGAGACGTCTGATATGTGGAAGTAGTTACTCTGCAACAATTCTGTCCTGAACCTCTAGTGCAGTGCAGTGCACTACATTAAAACAGCAGTTACAATCATTACTATTTTCAGTGTAGTGGTAATTTCATTTTAATGTTCTGTGTAAACATGGACAGGACATATGAGCCCTATTTGGGCATTTGATAAAGTGTGTCATTTAAGGAGGGGGAGTGCTCCAGCCCCGTCCCTCTCTTTCATCGCTCTTGTCATGCTGAACGCATGGAAGGTGACCATCTGAAGTGGGCAGCTTCCTGTATCTGTGGGGGCTTTCCAGGCAACCCAGAATGCTGGATAATCAGAGTTCCAGATTATGTGGAGAGCCCCCATGGATAGTGGAGGCTCTCCACTTCAGACAGTCACCGGCCACGTGTTCAGCACAACATGAGCGACCACAGAGGGGGGCAAAGCTGGAGAGCTCCCCCTCCCCTCATGTGTTTAAACAACACGCTTTATCCAATACCTGAATAAGGCTACAGTTATAGAGATGGGTTAGATCCAAGATCTGCTTCTCACAAGAGGAAGGGTTCTGTTCATGGAAGGTCTCTCTGCCCGATTCTTGAGGATACCCTCTCTCCACCCACCCACCCACCACAACTCACCCCATTTAGCAGGGTCTCCTCACTCTCTGTGTGGCATTTTCAGCAGGCTTGAGGGGCTGCCGTGGGAAGGAGGGGGCAGGAAGACACTTCTGTCAGTGCAGTTGATCCAGCGTGAATCTGGATCCAACTCAGTAAGTGCAGTGAATTGGATCTGAGACCTAAAATGGCCTGATGCAGGCTTATTCAGGCACACCCTGAAATTGCATTCATAGCCCTTGAGTTTAAGCAGCAGTTTAAATATATGGATTTCATTGGAATTCATGTGAGTATGTATTTGTGGGTATTTTCAGTGATTGTATTAATCAGTGATCAATGCTGGGTCTGAGGGATGATGGGAGTTCTAGTCCAACTAGGGGTGGGTGATCTGCTGAGATCCAACCCTCCTCCGGCTCCGCAGACGCTGCTGCCGCTCCTGCTGAACTGGGCCGAAAGCGGGCATGCGCCACACCACTCACCAAACTTCCAGGTTCCCAGCGGGCTGCTGTTTACATAGAAAATTATGCAAATTGTGGCAGCTTTGGGCATATCTTAAGGCAATCTCTACAGAAACAGCACCCCCCCCTCCGAGAACCCGGAAGTTGTTTCCCTGGCTCGACTCAGGAGAGTCGAGCCAGGGAAGAGGCAAGCAGGGACAGAGTTCGGGGGGGGGGGGGCTGAGCCCGGCTAGTCTGCTGGATTTCTACCCCCTGAACGAAATCCTTGCAGATCCCTAAATCCAACAACATCTGAAAGGCCACATGTTGCTCACCCTGCCTGGCATAGAAGGAGTGGCATGCAACAGCTGCCTTGCACAACAGCATACTGTTTAGCCTTTATCAACATGTGCCGTATTGTGGCCATCACATATAGCAGCGGTGGGGAACCTCAGGCCTGAGGGCCAAATCTGGACCTCCTGGGGTCCCAATCTGGCCTTCTGGGATTCCCCAGAAGCCATACCCCCTCCCACTTCTGCTGGCCCCACCCTCTCTTTCCCAACCAACCCGCCGTTTGGAGGTTTCCCGACTTTTGTGCAGTTTCCCCCCCATTCTAAAAGTTTGAAATGCCTCTCCTAAGGCTGAGTTATGGGTAGTAAGAGATTAAGCTGCAATAAACTGGGATTTTTTTTGTACTTTTAGCCCTGGCCCCTTTGCGTTCAACAACCCCATCTTCAACTGGAATGCAGCCCCCGAGAGCTTCTCTGAAATTGAATCTGGTCCTTGGGCTGAAAGAGGCTCCCCACCCCTGATGTATAGGATTAGTTTGCTAGGCTTTCCAAACCAACATTCATGTTGTTGTTGTTGTTGTTGTTGTTGTTCTACTTGAATGCCACAACCAGTGCAGCGCAAGCTGTATTGAAATCAGTAGGACTTCCATTAAAAAAAAGACCAGGTGTGGCAAACAAACCAAAGCTGATCATATTTATCACTCTCATAAGTGGCTGCCTAGATCTATGCATCACTTCTCAGCACTTACACAAAGTCAAATGCTTCTTATTTCAGAGAGTGGCATCCAGCAGTGAGCACAAATGCTCTTATATAAACCACAGAAAAGTGACATACTTAAAATAATAATAATAAAAAAAATCCTACAAAGCAGCCTGTGCTCCTTGAATGCTGAGCATAAAGGAGTGAAAAATATGATGAAAAGTACTGTATTGATTTCAGCAGGACTTATTTCCAGGCACATGTAGTTAGGAAATCAATCCTGGGGTTGTCAAAACACCACAATTGTGCAAGCCACACCGAAAACATTAGAAGATCAGTTCAGGTGTGATAGTTATGGGCTCCAAAAATCATCTAGATATCTTCTGACTAAAATATTTCATATCCAATATATTTTCAATATTCGCAGGCAGATGTATCATTTATTATATTTGGATAACTTTTTATCTTTGGATAATTTGGGTTCTCCACATAAAAATAATAAAACTCCAATAGCACTGAACTAATGGCACACGCGCGCGCGCGCGCGCACACACACACACACACACACACACACACAGAAATAGCAAATACGTAAGTTATTGTATTTCTGTAAAACCTAAAACCATCTGTTGTGTTGAGAACTGATGCAGATATTAGACTATTGCAGAATATATACACCAAGATGATAAACACCAGAACAATGCACATCTAGGAAAACTCACACAAGTTTGTATTTAGGAAAGGCACTGATTTGTTAACAGAGGCATACTTTTAACTTGGCAGGATAGTAGGTTTAAAATTTGTGGCAATAGAGCTTGGATATATCTTGGATTTGAGGTGGACATTTCAACTTTGAGTTGATTTTTGGCTTCTTTGCCCTGGACACGCCCTACTCATGATCTCCCACATCCTTGCTGGGACTTTCTAATGTTAATGAGGCTACATGAAAAGAACTGGGTACCACAGTTGACCTTCATTTTGAGAGATACCAGGCATATAAAATAGCTCCACTGGGTATGAACAGAAGTTTTCAACAGTACAGCAGTGTAAACTGGCTTGGTATCCTTTCCCCATATTACTAAAGAATTCAAGGCCATCCTAAATAAATTACAACTCACCATTGCATGGCATCAGTCCCTTAACATCACATGTTGGGCAATTGTAGCATAAAACAAACAGTATGGACTCTTTACTACATTTACTGAAATCTTTTACTGTTTTATTCTTAGGGGGTGGTCTCTCACTTTCTTGGAACACCAATGTTGCCAAAGTGGGTCCATAGCTCAATATTACTCTCCCATGGAAGCTAGCACTGGATTTTCTGAGGAACAAGGGACAAAACTAGATGAAAAGGATCATATTCTCAAGAGAATGGCGTTGTCCTTTCTTTTGTTCCCCTTCAAACCAATCTTGGCAACATATCAGTTTCCAGTTATTTTTGGTACTGAGAATAGAGTTGCATCAGCATTGTCAAATCTCATTCTGTAAAAGGTGAATAGTACACATGCTACTTTATTTTAGGTACACTCTTCTCCTCAGGAGAATGACGGGTGGTACTTTTTTGGATTGGAGTGTGGGAGTGGCGGTGGGGTGGGGGTACTATACACACGAAGGCTGAAAAGCCTGCTGTTTGGTATATTCAAGATTAGACAGGACAAAAGTAACATAAAATAAACTGTGTGTATTTTAAGAACATTTGTTGTGGTTGCTTAATATAACTACAGCAAAGTCATCCACACAGGTCACATTCCCCCCCCCCCCCTTGGCATGCATACCTCGCACCTAAGCCCATTTAACTGGTTAGAATAATAGTCCTGGTAAATAATTACATAGGAGCTAAAACACAGGCAGAGGTGACTTCCCCTTCCCAGTGGTATTCTTGAGAATGATAGAAGGAGGGGAAGTAGTATAGAATCTCTCTCTCTCTCTCTCTGCTTTATGCCGCTATACCTTTCCTCTTTCTCCCTTTGGTACATTGCTGCCTTTGAAAGACCGTCCTTCATTACAATGAAAAAACAAGTATTTCTCCACAGGATCAATCAATATTCTAAAAAGGCTTTCCCAAACCTGTTGTTTAGAGTCATGTCTAACTATCTTTCACAGTTTCCGCCAAGCCAATGGTCACTAGAGGCACTGGTTGGGTAACACAGTAGATGATCCTCCTAGCATCAAAGTTAATACAGCACTGGCATCCACTCCTGCCACGTTCCTGGGAACTCTGTCTCCACCTACTAATCACAATGTTCCCCTGCACTCATTATGCATGTGTGGAAGTCACCAGACAATATGTTGCACATGATGTGGCCAAAATCAGGGGAGGCCGGTGACTCCTATTTCGATGGGGCTCCTAATCCATTGCAGGTTATATTTGGAGCTATATAGGAGCTATCCGTGGTGCTGAACTCCATCCCCAAAATAGGTTCACCACCATGGAGAACCATGGTTAGCTCCTATAAAGCTCCAAATAAAACCTGTAATGGATTAGGAACCCCACCAAAATAGGAGTCACCATCCTCCACTTGCTGAAACACTGCAATGACATCACAGGGCCCATTCCACACCCACTCATACATACAAGAAAAGCCCACAGTGTTTGTCCCATAAGCCAAGAGCCTAAGAACAGGATACCTGCATACAGAGCTTATAGGTGACCGGGTTCAAAGGTACCCCTATTGATAATGTTCTTACAACTGCATGCAGATGGTGTCTCTGTTAGAGAGATGCAGCCATTTTGTCAGAGAGAGAGATGGGAGCCATAAGGATAAATCACACTACAGCAGCAATATTCACAGGAGTTGTCTGGTACCTCACTGGAAAAGTGCAAGTTAAGGGAAACAGGAAATGTGTTTAAGTCCCAGTTCAGGGAGATGCCAGAGTGACTTCTAGAATAAAAATTCTCACCTTGTGGGTGTCCTGCTGGCAACAATATTTTTAGATGGAAAACAGGGAAGCCAGCCACATGATTAAAACGCAAACCTCCGGAGAGTAACACCCCATTATGTAACATATAAAACAACAACACAAACTCACAAAGAAAGCAGAAGGCAAGGCACTAGCCAACAAAATCAAACACATTCCCAAAGCCATTGAGGAGATCAAACCTGCCAAGTTTCAGATGAATAGGTACAGGGAGCTTTGAGCAAGATCAGCCTTGGCAGTTTGGGGGTTTCCAAATAAGAATGTGCCTATTCCCTACATTTTTAATGGGCAGTTATTATGGATAGGACATATAGCACAGAGGTAGCCCTAGTTAAGAAAGCTACAAAATTTCTGAATCATAGGTGCATCATTTTTTGTGGCAGTGGAGTGTCAAAATATTTTTTGGAAGGAAGTGATTCATTTCATATTTTTTTTGCAATTTATATGAAAGTCGTATAATTCAAAGAGGCAAGGAAATTGCAAAATTTCAGAAGGATAGGTGCAAGGGTTAGGGAGTTATGATAAATGAAAAATAGTTTAAGACTTGTTTGTTTTCTGCTCCAAATTGTAACCAACATCACAGGTGGATGATGGATGCAGAGCACACAATGTCAGAGGCAGAAGGACTTGAACACATTCAAGCATTTTCCATGCACTCACCCAATTCTACACCTTCCCAGATCCCACAGACTCTATCAGATCTCTTTTAATGCCCCTGCTCCTCAGAGAGTGAACTAGTAAAGATCACTTCAACATCCCTCCCCCAAAGCACTGGGATTGGTGAGCCCTGGTAAAACCATTCACTGTGAGTAGAAAGTAGAGCTGTCAGTCACAACATTACACCCCCTCATTACATTACATTACACCCCCTTGGTGTTTTCCCTATATGGAGAGCTTGTGGGAAAATGTATCAAAATCATATCAATCTGTCTGTGACTCTTTGTCCCTCTGAATTCTGAATCTTCAAGAGTGTTCAGATTTGGATTCTGTCTGCTTCAGAAGAGACCTGCTTCAATTTGGACATCTCCTGAATCATCCTGATTTGGTTGAGGATTCAGCCGAATCTGAAGCACACTCAACACCTCCAGATATCAGAACACTGCATCTGTGAAATGTCTGGCCTCATGAGGGAAAGCAAGTAAAGATGGGGAAGCCAGTAAAGATGGGGCTGTGCAGGCACTCTGCACCACAAGAGTTGTAGCCTGCCACAACATTACAACAGTATTATATTATATATGGGGGTGTTGTGTTTTTCTGGTACAAGGTTATTATAGTGATCCTGTTCCACTCAATCAGACTAGTCTGGATACAGGATTGCTGCTCCATTAGACATTAATTAAGGCTTCCGTTATGCACATTCATAGGCTACAAAGAGGCTTGAGTATGGCAGGTACATCCAATTCAGTAAACTAGGAAGTAGTCACCAGGGTACTGCGGTGGGTTGTCATTTAAAAGCCCTATTTGATTCTGGTGCAACTGGCACTGAATAATTTGATCTCAAGTTGGTTGGAGTGCCGCAATCAGGGCCTAATGCTACCATTAGGCCAACTAGGCAGCTGCCTAGGGCACAGGGCTAAAGGGTGTTCCAGAAATGCCTTGGAAAAAAATTCAAGTGGGAAGGGGCGTGCGCTAAATATCTGATCTTGCCTAGGGCACCAAACTGCCTTGCACCAGCCCTGGCTGCAATATGCACCAAAATATCATGTGATGTTCTTAAGCTGTGCTGGCTATTTCTGTGGTCTGAGAAATATTCACAATAACCGCTTGGGACTTGCCCTCACCTTGGTGTACCCCAGCAGACATGGACAGACAGACATGATCTCCTAGAGAGAGGTAAGATCACTCCTCCCCCCTCCCACTCTCTCTCTCTCTCTCTCTCTCTCTCTCTCACTCTCTCTCTCTCTCTTTTACATTTTTACATCTGTGCCTTGAATAATTCTCATTTTGTGGGATATAATTTTTTCCCTTTCTGATTCAGTGAAGGACAAGATTGGAATGTCTGTCTGTTGTGTTAGCTTTTTCATATTAATTTGATGACTGTAGGAGTAGGAGTTATGCTATTTTTCGTCTTCTCTCCCTTGATAACAGTTTGAGGAGACGCAGAGTTATAAGCCATTTCAATGGGATTTGGTTTCAAGTAAAGTTTTTAGGTCAAGGGTGCTAGTCTTCTCTGAAGTGCTTACCAGGGTACAATTTTCTTTTCTTTTTGTAAGGCTGAGTTCTAGAAAAGGCCAAAGTCCCATTGCTGCATGAGCAATTCCAAAGGAATGCAATGAAAGAGAATTACAAGGCATTTCACGCTATCAAGATGAAACTGAAATTTTCTGCAGCTTTCCAAATGAGTTGTGACTGAGTCTATACTGAAACGGATGAGAAAATTGAACTAAGCATACTTGTTACTTACTGTGGTATTTTCATTCTTTCTCCTTTACTTACTACATGCATTACATAATAGATAATTACCTTGTTTTCACCTTCATTCAAGTTGCAAGGGATTTTATTTATTTCATCCTCTCATTTACTGGCCCTCATTCATATAAAATCCCATTACTTGTGATAAACATGTGCATCAGGTATATAGATATATAGATAGATAGATATAAATATATATTCCAGACTAGCAGCTCCCTATTTAAACTGGGGGAATCAGTGAAAAGCATCAGTACAAATGAATTTCTCCCCACTCAAAATCTCTGGATCAAGATCCTACCTTTTATGACTTTGTACTAAAAAGTTCTTTTTCAGCTGGTAGTGCAATGTAGGAATCCTACAGCAGGGCACTCTACAAAACTGGTAGCACTGGCAGAATTGATTCTTCTAAAGCAGGGGTGGGCAACCGTATTTCCCCCTGCATGGGCATGTCAGGAGGCAGATATCAATGGCGAGCAGGGCCAAAGCCAGTGGTCAGTGGGGCTAGAGCCAAAGGTGGATGGGTCACCCCTTTTCTCTTTCTACCACTCCGTTTTCTCTCTCTCCCTCTTCCTTCCTATGCAGCGGGCTGCCAGGGAAGGGGCAGATCTCTCTTGTCTGAACCAATCGCATACAGAGAGCTTCTGAAATTAGGCTGAGACCTACACATTGCCCATCCATGTTCTAAAGCAGTGTTCTCCAACCTTGGGTCCCCAGATGTTTTTGGCCTACAACTCCCAGCATGCCCCAGCCAGCTATGCTGGTTGAGGCTTGCTGGGAGTTGTAGGCCAAAAACATCTGGGGACCCAAGGTTGGAGAACACTGTTCTAAAGTCTGCCATTTTTCAGTCAGTCAAGCAATCTTTAAGTCAGGAATGTATCTGTAATGTTCCAGAGTGTCATGGCCCACCTTCACACTTAGCTGCCTGGCCGCAAGGTAGCTCTTCCCACATTCATTAGTTTGATATTGTGGATTTTACTATGATTTTATTTCTGTTGTTGTTATTATATGTTGATGTTATTGTAAAATGCCTAGAGACATTTATTTTATGAAGTATTTAATAAACAGAGGGAGCAATCCTATGGTCCTTAGACAGCATCTGAGGGGCCATAGGATATTTCAGATTCCCAGTTCTTAGGTCAGAGATGAGCACTCTGACCTCGGAGCTGGGAATTGGAGAACCGACCCCCTCCCCCACACAGCTGGTGTGGAAAGAACCATGCCAGCTGTCTCTCCAAGGTCAGGAACAAGACCTCAGAGGGGTAAAATGGGGCATTTCAGTGGGCGGGGAAGGGATGAGACTGGAGAGGCCAGAATATGAGCTATCCTGCCTCTGATTTTGGTGGTAATATATAGCCATCATGGCTGGTAGCCTTTGGGAATCTTATTCTCCCTGAATTGTATTTGTTTATTTATTTTTATATGCTACCCTATAACAAAAAACTTACCAGGGTGTATCAAACAATGAAGCAGGTTAAAAAAAAAACAGATCATAATAAAAAAAATCTAAAATCCAAAATGCCTGGGAGAAGACAAATGTTTTCACTTTGTGCTGAACATATAGCATGGGTGCCAACCAAGCCTCTATGGAAAGGCATTCCGTAAGAGGGGTGCTGCAACTGTAAAGGCCATCTCTCTTGTAGCCACCAACCTAGCTTCCTTTGGTGGGGGCACCTGGAAGAGGGCCTCTAAAGATGACCTAAGGGTCCATACATATGGGAGGAGGTGTTACTTTAAATGTCAACATCAACACTTTGAACTGGGCCTGGAAATGGAGTAGAAGCCACTGCTTCATGTTGTCATGTTGACCAGTCCCTGTTAGTAGCTATATTTTGAACTAACTGAAGTTTCTGAGATGTCTTCAAAAGTAGCCCCATGAACACCACATTGGAGAAACCCAGCTGGTGTGGATAATTGTCGGCAGGCTATCACTGTCCAGATAGGGCTTTAGCTGGTATATTAGCCTAAGTGGATAAAAGATGTTCCTAGCCACCGAGGCCACCTGTACCTCAAGTGACAATGATGGATCCAGGAGCATCCCAAAGTTGTGTACCTGATCATTCAGTGGCAGTGCAACTCCCTCCATAACAGGTTGAACACCACTGAACAGGGAAAATGAACCACCGACCAAGAGTACTTCCATCTTCTCTGAACTGAGCTACAATTTACTAGCCTTCATCCAGTCCATTACAGGAGCAGGCTAAATTTGTCTAATCCACCTTTAAATTAATTGAAGTTGATGGCTGCCACTACACTTTGTGGTAGCAAATTCCTACCACAAGTATGAAAAGGATTCCCATCCATCTGTCTTGAATGTCCCACCATTCAACTGAGATGGGTGAACATGTGAAGTTCAAGTTCACTCCGAATTCTTCCTTGAAGCTCATTTCACCTCATTTGCATCCCCAAACATGAGTATTTCTTCCCATCCCAATCAGGAAAAATGTGCATTTTTAAAAGTGCACATTTTCCCCAATTAAAAGCAACAACACGTTTTTTAATGTATATTTTCGGAAGTTCACATGTGCATATGCGCACTTTCAAACACGAACGCAAGCTTAGGAAATTGCAAAATTTTCCTGAGAATTGAGCTCCTGTTCACATTTGCATTTGGAGTGACAAACAGGACATGTTCACATGATTTATGAACAGAAATAAAATTCTCATATATCTGAGTATCCACTCTCTCCACACCATGCAAACTATATACAAAGTACATAATATTTTAAGTACAAGGATTAGAAACTCATGTTAGATGCAGCGATATTCTCACAGTCCTAACTGGAGTCTGGTGATTTTGCTAAAAAAGAAAAACAAAGGGGGGGGGGAGAATAAAAGTTGCAACAGCAGCAAACAAACAATCTGCATTCATGAATTATTGAATGCAAGATGGACATGTTAATCCCTATATTGATGCTGGATCAATACTAGCAGCATAAACACATGCTGCTAAATATAATATAATAAACACTGGCACAGAAACATAACCAGTATGCTGTGCCATTCAATATATATATATATATATATATATATATATATATATATATATATATTAACGGGGGTGGGGCAGAATGGGCCTGGCCCTATTGCATTTTTGATGACTGCTCTAGAGAGTGCTTTCAAAAGGCTACAGGGGACTGAAATTGGGTGGCGTCTGGCAGTGGGCCTTCTGGGTTTCATGAAGGGCTGTCTCCCCTCCCTTGTACCCATTATATTATATTTCATCAAATATAATAATAAATACGTGTGGTGCTGACTCACATGAAATGATCTACAGTCAGGCCCTGATTCAGCTAAATTTAGTTTGGCTCAATCTCATTCAAACCAATGGAATATATTAATCCCGACTAAAGCAAGTTCCATTGCTTTGAAAGACCAGGTCATGATTAACTTTATTTATTTTATTTATTTATTTAATACATTTTTATACCGCCCAATAGCCGAAGCTCTCTGGGCGGTTTACAACAGTTCAAATCAAAAAATACAATATAAAATATAAAATTTAAAACCACAGATTAAAAACAAACAGCAGAGCTAGCAGCAGCAGTTACAATAACGGAATTAAAAACAATTACAAGATTAAAATAATTTAAATGATTAAAACTTTAAAATGATTAAAAACTTTAGCCGTATTGGGGCCTGTTGGTTTGTTAAAGGATGTGCCATTCTTCAAACTCCAAAGCAAAAGCTGATTAGGAGTATTCTGACAATATGGAAACCAAAGGAAGATGGATCATTCATCCAATTTCTTTCCCAAGATTACCAGAGTTTGTGCAGCCACCACCTGCCCTGACAGAATATGGTACACTAGTTTCTCTTTGTCAGAAGGACTGATGGGCTACCATCACTCTTATCTACCTTGTATATCTCTAACCATTCGATTACTTTTCCATTTCTTACTGTGCTAAATGCAGGTGCTCAGTAAAAGACTAGATGAGATTCTAATCCACAGCCTTCCGTTATATAGGCCATTGCTAGGATAATGGGTACAAGGGAGGGGAGACAGCCCTTCATGAAACCCAGAAGGCCCACTGCCAGACGCCACCCAATTTCAGTCCCCTGTAGCCTTTTGAAAGCACTCTCTAGAGCAGTCATCAAAAATGCAATAGGGCCAGGCCCATTCTGCCCCACCCCCGTTATTATATATATATATATATATATATATATATATATATATAAAATATTGAATGGCACAGCATACTGGTTATGTTTCTGTGCCAGTTCCTATAGTTGTGAATACTAAAGAAAGCTGCCTGTCATGACCTCAGGTCTCAGCATCATCCCAAAGAGGACTCTGAGCCCAGTGAGACACTGGTCACCCCACTCCAGGAAGGACCCTCAGGAATCCATCAGACAGCTCCTGGACTCACGGACCAGCACTCCCATCAACCTCACACCCCATGACTCTCACAAAGTCTCTCAGGTCCTTCAGCCATGTCAGAGCTTAAGGCTACAGAAATGAGTGTGGACCTTTTAAGGTTGCAGCAGTCAATAACCAGGGGGAGGCGGGGTTTCTGAGAGACCTGACCTACTTGTGTCCTCATTTGCTATTAGCCCCTTGCTGGAACAACAACTCCTTTCATGAGGACTTGCTCTCCATCCCCAGCCTAGCAGCACCTGCATCGAGCTGTGCTGTCCATGGTGCTTTTAGTCTCTGCCTTACTGTGCTCCTGTTTACTTGCCATAACTGCTGACCGACTGTTGGGGATGTCAGAGAAATTCACAATGGTTGCAAATGAGATTGAATTTCTGTGAATCTGACCTGCAGATTCCGCAGCGTACTGGCTTTTTTCCGAGTCACGCGGATTCCGCAGACTTGTGGACCAAGTTTTTTTTACTTTGGGGAGGGGATTTGTGCAAGCGTACATTAGTGCTAATGTGCATTAATGCAAGTGTGCCTCAGCCCTAATAAGTATGAGTGCGAATGTGCCTTTGCAAACAAAATTCTCATACAAAAAATCCAGTTCTGTCAATGAGCAGATAACGAAACGAAAGATGCCTGACAAATTGCAAAATACAGATGGGATGGATCTAACAAAATCTGTACATCCCTACCAAACATGACCTTTGCCTCACCACTCATAGCTTCCTGCCACCAGAACTTCCTTGAGTGCCTGGTCGAGGCCCACCCCAAGCCAGGGCACTGCCAAAGAATGGAAAATCATTGTTCTATTGACGTCAGTATGTTTCCATGCTGCTCACTGTCTTTTCCTTGTGTTGAAGCTTATCCAGAGAGCTGGGGAGTCCGGTGTGGCATACAAACCAGAGCAGTTGATGCCAGCTTATCATATTTACCACTCTCATATTTACCACCATGCATTTATTTATCACTGTTTAGTGCATGCACAAAATCGAATCTTTCCAATTTCATTGTGCGGCATAAATTCTTGCAGGGAGTGCAAATGGTCTCATATAAACCATAGATAAATAATAGACATCTTCAAAGTCGGCTGTGCTCATGAAAACACTAAGCTTAAGATGCGTAAGGGAAGTGAAGTGAAATGAGAACAACAGTCAGTGCTGGGGTGGCCAAGGGGAAGGGAAATGATTGGTCAACCATTGACTTGCACCAATGCACCATGATCTTGTGTAGTGTAGAGTTGACTACATAAGACAATGCTAGTAGGGAACAGCTGTGGCCTGGAGGGAATGTAGCACCATAAATGTGTGGTATGAAAGATGGTGGATTCCAGTAGGATGTGAGCTAAGGAGGAAAAGGGTGTGACAACTTCCATGGGCTTCGCACAATTAACAACAGCACATGCTGGACAGTTTGTGAACTTGTGATAAGAGACAGCAGAAAAAGCAAATCCTGGGATAGATCATACTGACACCGCGTCAAAGGAGGGTGCTTCCCGTTGCAAAGGCATTTTCTTCTGAGCCCTGTTGTACTGTAAAAGTGATAGAAGGGAAGGAGGAAGTCAGAACATCGGAGAACCCCAACCGTCGGAGTGGTGTACGCACCTTGGTCCCCAGCCTCCGGAGTCAAGTCTCACCGTTTGGGAGTTGGCTTCCCATAATAGTGACTGGTAGGTATGAATGATTAGAGCTTTGTGTACTCACCTATAATTGTAACATTAAAAGAAATATTAGCACAAAGGCAATTCCATGTGGCTGTGCTGTTTATAATATCCTCCCCTCTATAAGGTCCCGAATGTCAGGTCTAATGAGCCTGACACAAGGGTAAATTTTTCGTAACAGGGATATATGTCTGGCTATGGTAGACAGAATTTCATAGATTTCATAGATCATAGAGTTGGGAGGAGCCTATAAGGCTATCGAGTCCAACCCCCTGCTCAATGCAGGAAATTAGAGGAGGGGTCTCCCATCCAAGTAATAACCAGGCTTGACCCTGCTTAGCTTTCCACGCTCAGACAAGCTGAGCCAGCATAGACTCTACCTGGTCAGAGCCTGGAAGTATCCAGTTTGTTCTTTGAGAAGGACGTTGGAGGGGTGGCGAGGAGTATAGAGCAGTGTTCTCCAACCTTGGGTCCCCAGTTGTTTTTGGCCTACAACTCCCAGCATGCCCCAGCCAGCTACGGTGTGGGGCTACCCTTGAAGATGACCCAGACACTTCAAGTAGGGCTAGACATCTCTCCTAGTAACCAGGAGGCTTATTAATTCATTGATGCTTATATAACACTTAATGTAATAAAATCCCTAAGCGATTTGCATATAACAATATTAAAATCGGAGCTTAAAATACACTATTAAAAACTATTTTGCTACAATAGCAATTTAAAAAAATAAAATGGACTTTTTTCTGCCAAAAATAGAAAAATAAGCAATACTTACTTTTTCTAGCACTCTTTACAGATCTGAAGTTGCTTTAGGACAGTTTCCCCCAAACTAGTACCCTCTAGCTATTTTGGACTTCAGCTCCCATCAGCCCCAGGCAGCATGGCCAATGGACAGGAATACTGGGCTTGGAGTCCAAAACATCTGGAGGGCCCCAGGTTGAGGTAGGCTGCTTTAGGAACATAAATTATATTATGTATAACTTGGTTTGCTCATAAAATTATCATTAAAATTAAAAACTTTAAAAAAGTAAACTCAGTAAATTTGTAATTATTGTCCAAAGAAACTATACTTTTGAATTTAATATACCAAACATGCTTAAAGTAAGTTATAAAGAACACATTTTAGGTTCCTATTTTGTGTCTAACAAGAGGGAACTTCAGCAAGTAGTCGCTGAAACATCTGGATCATCCTAGAAGCCAGAAGAAGCAGGAAGAAGAGGCAGAGGAAGACTGGTGTACAACACTGGTGAGAGCCAGTGTAGCGTAGTGGTTAGAGTGTTGGACTGGGACTCGGGAGATCTGGGTTCTAGTCCCCGCTCGGCCATGAAACTCACTGGGTGACTTTGGGTCAGTCACTGACGCTCAGCCTAACCTACCTCACAGGGTTGTTGTGAGGATAAAATGGAGAGGAGGATGAGGATTATGTAAGCCGCCTTGGGTTCCTTTCAGGAAAAAAGGCAGGGTATAAATATAATAAATAAATAAATACAACATGTGTTCTTGTTTGTAAGGAAGTTTAGGGAAATCTGGTCTGAAGGAAAAACTGTTGAGATTCTGTTTAGCTGGGAAGGTCTCAGCTTAGGAATGGTAAGCAACCATATTTAATTTAAGAACCTTTAAGCAATCTCAACCTATTATCAGAAGAATGACATTTTATTCATTTCTGTAAATAATATCCATTAAGGACATCTTGTTTTTTGTTCATTTTGAAAGTTGTCTCTAGTGGTAATGTCAATCCCTATCATAGGAAACAGGCTACTGAGTTTCTTTTAGGTCAAAAGTGTTCATTCTAGTGGCAGAAGTTAAAAGGCTTTATAGCTGAGGCAGCATTCTCTAGTGGTGATGTCTAATTGAGAACTTTATTAAGGACTGTGGCAGTTAGTTCTATAGACCAAAGTCTCAAAGTTAATTTTAGAAGAAGAAATATAGGTAGGATAACTCACATGCTGTTCTGTTGCATGTCGTGGTTGTTGTGGGATAACCTACAGTGTTTCTTTCACATGTGGGCTTTACATTACAAGAATGTTAATTGACTGCTACAGCATCTAACCAGAACAAGCTCAGAAACACAGGACTATATAGAACAACAACCAAACTGTCAAGAATGCACATCTTCTTCCATAATATGATATGGTGACTCTACTTCTACTCACATGTTTGAAAACTGAGCATGACTTGGAGCAACCCTAAATGTCAATCAGTAAAAGATACATCAGATCAATATTTTTTAAATAAGGAATGGAAGGAATAAGTATGCTGCCTGTGAATCTAACAGAAAGGATTTAAAAAAAAACATTTCCACCCATGGCTTCATTATTTCCAGAATTGTTTTACGTATCTTGTCTTTTTATACAGCTCTTCTTATTATATAGTTTTTAGAAATCATTGGCAGGGAAACGAGAGTAAAAGCTGGGTAACAATATATTAACACCGTTTCTTAAACATTTTATTCATCATTCTAAAAGAAAATATTTCATAATCCAAACCTGTTCAATTTTTCCAATTTTGTAGGGGGAAATCGGGGGAAACGTTTTTCTTTTTCTTTTGGATTTGTCTGTTTCCCCCCAGGTCTTCACCTTTCTAGGAATGACCATCAAAGCCTCCTCTTGCTTGCACAAAGCTTGTACATAGTTAGCCTTTTCTGTACCAGTTGCATTGGTTACAAAGAGCAATGAGAACTTGAAATGTTCAATAACAGCACATGTAAGGGTGCAACGTTATTCTTGACTTGACCCAGTTTATATACCCATGACCCCTCATAGTAGTTAATCCGTGGATAACTCCTTTACACAGGGTAAGCTCCTGTATTATTTGTAAGGATGGGGTCCTTATCAGGATCCGTGTTGGTACTGAGCCAGGACTCACTGCTTTCTGGCAGCTTCAAGACTGTTCTAGAAATAACTGAGAGGCAGCATGGCTCAGGTCATCCCTAGGCCTGCTGCACCCACCTTCCATATCCGGAGTCCCTGGCATATCAAGGACATGGAAAGGTTGCCCCTTGCACACCAAATGCCTCATAGCAGATGAGAAGAGGCCTTGCATGGGCTGAGGGGGCCTTCCCCAAGCAGTGCTAGTCTGCTCTGAGGCCTCTGATGCACCAAGCGGGCAGTGCTATCCCCACATCTTTGGTGTGACAGTGCCTGGGAGCAAAGCATGAAGGCCTAGGCCTGGTCCAAGAGATTAAAGGAGACCAGCCCATGTGGCACAATGGAAACCTCAACTCATTGATGGAGAAGAGGCCTAGGTGTCTCTGCACATGACTGTAGCAGACTGCAACATCCATGCTGCATTCCACTTTGGAGTTTGAGTAGAGCAGCAGAATGGGTTCATTCTGGTCTTTGCCAAAACATTTTTGGGCAGAACCAAGTGGCTTTATCCATCTGGAATTATATGTTTAACTTCTCTACATATGTTATATACATATACTTACATATATTATATATAATTCTCTCAGAAGGAAGGATTCATGGGAGGAAGGAATGATTAGGAGCCTATCTCAGGCATATGAATGATTAGGTATGGTCCTTATGTGAATACACCTAAGGACTTGCTTGATCATGACCAAAGCCATGCAGGATACACTTGTATATACATGATGTATGGGCAGCTTTGATGCAGAAATAATGCAGAGAAGAATATAAATATCCATTTTATGCACAGTATTTTGGCTGTAGACAATGGGCTGGATTCAGATTTAAGCATGAGCAACTGGTCTGATGGAAGTGGACTTCCTCACCTGCTCCTTTTCGCTGCAGCCCCTCCAGCCCCTGAAAATGCTACACAGAGGGTTAGGGGACCCTGGTGAATGGGGTAGTGTGGGCGGGGAAGGCGGGATCCCCATAAATCCCAGGGAGCCCTTCCGTCCACAGAAGGCAGATCATGGACCCAACCCAATATGTTTACAATGTGAGCGTCTTTCCTGGGCTTGATTTTAATAAATAAATAAATAACAGCTTGTGTGTGTGTGTGTGTGTGTGTGAGAGAGAGAGAGAGAGAGAGAGAGAGAGAGAGAGAGAGATCGTGACTGTGATGTGTGGGGAGAGGGGTCTAACCCTTGCCCCCATGCCATTTTACAAAAGAAAATCTCCCTCTGAAGCTGCTATTTGCCCCTAAAGATGCCATTTATTGGAATTATCTCCCCCCACCACATCCCCGGCATGCACGTGCGCACATAAACACACTGCTGTTTTTAAAAAGCCTGGGACAGGCAATCACATGGTAAACATATCTTCCATTTAAGGCCTGTATTTCCTTTAGAATCTGATCTTAGATGTAAAATTTGCCTGATACAAAAGCCTATTAAAGAAGGGAAGCTTTATGTTCCCCGCTCCCCATTCTTCCAATAATCAACTGTTGCTTTTGGCACCTGTGAGCCTAACATTTTCTATTATGCCTGAGTCTCTATAGCCTATACCACATGATGCTAAAACCTAAGACAAAACATTAGCACAGAAGGCTTAAAAGTGATGCCATATTCATTGTTAGTACAAACAATAACCTTGGATCCTGCATTCTGTTCCTCTGAGCTGCATAATCATAATCATTCAGATGGTGGTAGTTTGCATGGAATTAAGATGGGGGGGGGGGAATAGGATAAAGGATGAGCTTCATGTTAATGGGGGACAGTTGGAAGTCATTTACGAAATCATTTGAATGTACAGCATGAGCGTATTAGGTATATAAAGAAAGCTAGCATACACACACACACACACACAAAAGGAACATCCGTCTTCCAAATTACTGTAATTTTTCTACTGCCCATGTGTGTTTACTTTGTAGATCCTAACGTTTTGTCACAACACGAACCTATTAATTCCTAGTATAGTATAGAACTGTGTATACACAAATATCTCTGCAAGTGTTGGGGCAATCCTCCTACATATCCAGGTTTAGAAATGGAACAGAAATAAAGCTATAGCAGGAAGAGATTCATGTTCCGAAGTATTTAGTAACCCAGAAGCTACAAAAGTGGGTCACTTTGGAAAAGGGGATTCCAATATGATTACGTATGTATTTCAAACCCTTGCAAGGTTCGGAGCTATTCAGAAGAAAAAGAAAGGAGATACAGAAGGATTCGGGCTAGCTATAACACTGAAGGCTAATTTATGACTATTGAATGATGAGATGGTCTCTGTCGACCCTTAGCCAGCACCGATCACCATCTTCGTGTGGTGATCAGAATACCCAAGAAAGAGATATAATCCAAGCTGGTTCCTGTATAGACGCTTGGAGTGGTTTCAAACACGCAGATGTGGTCTTTGTGTTTTGCTTCACAAATTAAATTGTTGTTCTTGTGGCACAGTTTACCAGGAGAGTTTTGAACTGGACATCTCGGGCTAGGCATGATGTTTTGTTGCATTACATTGCGGTCTAGGTGGCATTTTAGTGGAATAGTTGTAGGAAGTGGCAGGCCCTGGGCAGCTGCTGGCATGTGCCATGATGCCTGCCCTGGGCGCACCATGTTTATTTATTTTATTTATTTATTACATTTATACCCCACCTTTTTTCCTGCAAGGAACCCAAGGCGACTTACATAATCCTCCTACTCCTCCTCCTCTCCATGTTATCCTCACAACAGCCCTGTGAGGTAGGTTAGGCTGAGAGTCAGTGACTGGCCCAAAGTCACCCAGTGAGTTTCATGGCCAAGCGGGGACTAGAACCCAGATCTCCTGAGTCCCAGTCCAACACTCTAACCACTACGCCACACTGGCTCTCAGACTGTTGGCTGACAGGCAGCTACATGCTGCATTTTAAATCAATTGACCCAATGGGGTGCCCAATGTAGTCTGTCTCCATGACATTGCAGGAAATTTAAATGGTGTCCCTCCCAATCGGGGCTAGCATTTAAATTTCCCACAGTACCCCAGAGTGATGCTACATCAGGCACTCCAGAGCATTGTGGAAAATTTAAAATGGTGGGTGGTAGTCACCTAGCACCACATAAGCCCCCCCCCCAAATGAGAGGTCCACTGATGTAGGATGGGGCCCAAAGAGGGTGCTTTGCTGAGTGCCCTCAAACTTGGAACCAGCCTGAGTAGTGGAACAAACATTTCAAAAATGGGAAATAATGGAATAATTACGCACCAGGGTTAGGTGCATGCAACTGGGCTGGTGAAAGCTGACTTCCTTGCCCAATCCTCCCCCTGGGGGGCCCTTCAACCTGCTGACAACTCTATTAACAGAAGGTCAGAAGAATCTGCTGAATGGGGTGGACTGTGTTGTGGGGGAGGAAGGGGTTCCCCTAAAGTCAGGTGGAAGCACTTTCCATGAGCAGAGCCTTTCCCTCAATGGAAGGCAGATCCTGGATCCAGCCCAATTACACATTGACTTTATCACTGGGAAACATTATGCTGAAAGTGCTACAGTACCACTGGAAGAAATGCTTAGAATTCTCACTCAAGCCTTTACACACATTCATAGCAAAGAAGACTTAGTCTTCCCAGACCCACTCCCAGAGTTCAGGAATTATCTTCCTAAATGATGCCACTCTCACATGTTTCTAGTTAACATTTGAAGGAAGCAATAGTGGCCAGAGCCTGCGATGTTGCTATGTCCCACGGCCCACGCCAACATTGCCAGGGCCTGGTGGGAGATATAACCTCATCCTCCAGCTTGCCCCATAATTGCTTCCTCCAGATATGACATGGGTCACATGGAAGCACCTGTGCCACAGTGGTGGTCCTCATGGCACATAATCTTCTCCTGTCCTGCTGCAAGTAATGTAAGCATCAGCCTTGAGTCACCCACTATCCCATTTTTTCCTGGATTTTGTTTCTGCTTCTGTCAATATTTGACTGCTCAGGGCAGTGGTGCCAGCGGATGGCAGGGAAGAAACAACAGCAAACATGGTCCAGGATCCTTGTGGCTTTTTTTGGAACATCATTCTACAATGGCAGCTGCTTTATAGAGTATTTGCCATGCAATGGTGGTCCTGAGATCTTTGCCAGTTGCCCCTGGCTAGACTTTTCAAAAGAATGGGCCACTGCTGTAATGAGGGCTGAAGAGACCTTCAGGCAGTCTTAGAATAAGACCCATCCAGACTTGAAAACACAGGCCAGCTATTGATTTGTTTGCTGTATAGTCCTCTGAGATCTCACGCCAGCAGTCATTGCCCTGTTTATAGCAGGTTCTTTCTGCCTAAAGAAGTTTAAAGAAAATAAACCCTGACACTACCTGCAACAAAACATTCACTATTTGTTCACAGTGCCAGTAGTCTCTTGCTTCTTACTGAGGGTTGCTTCACATTTTAAGAGAAAAGATGGGTGCCCAATTTTTACCACAGGTTGACCATGTCTTCTCTCTTGTCTTCCAGAGGGCAAAACATGTCAGTCTGCCACTGAAAAAACAACCGAGAGCCTTCTGACCCCCCCCCCCAATGACTACCTCAAGAGACGCAGGTGATGGGGACAGGAACAAACAGTCCCAGCTTTGGCACCTGGGCATGCTGGAGCTGACTGGGGCTGATGAAGCTCAGAGCAGCATCCTTTCTTACTACTTTTAAAAAAAGCTATCTGGCTCAGCTGGATGGGCATGTACATGGTTACAGATGCTCACGTTATTATTTTTTGCTTTAAAAAGATGTTATCCTTTTCTACAACAAAAAGGTGGCAGGGTGGGGAGAAGATGAATGTTAGTTATGTGCTTCGCAACTGAAGTAATACACATGGCTGCCTAAAGGGGTGGGTGGGATAAGGCTGGTAAGCCCAGGGTTTGAAATGAGCCTGCTGTTCCACTGCCTACCAGACACCCTGATGTTAACTCTGTCTGTCCCCATATCTACTCAGGTGAAATTACTGGGCCAAATAGTATCAAATAATAAGGCTATCAATGGCTATGGGTCAGGGTGGCTATATGGCAGCCTTCTCCAACCTGGTGTCATCCAGATGCGTTGAACGTCGCCTCTGCACTCCTCCCACCATGCGAAACACTTAGATGGCCAATTTCGCCCGTCTAAGTGTGTAGCCTTGGAGCACGAGGAGAGGAGTCTGAGGGGCTGACAGGATACTGCATATACTGGCGGAGCCTGCCTCCTCCCCTCCCCCAAAAGCCCCTCTCCAAGGTCACTCTCGTGACCTCAGAGCCAGAGCTGGCATGGTTCTTTCTTTCCACTCTGGCTGCAAGAGCAGGGGGATGGCACTCCAAGTTCAGAGTCCCAGCTCCGTCCGACCGACCTCGGAGCAAGTTTCCAAGGTCGGAGCTGGAACTCCAAATTATCCTATGGCCGTCTAGAGACTCTGTCTAGCAGCCATAGGATTAGTGCCCTTAGTCTCAAATTATTAGTAGTATTAGTATTGGCAAGAATCTGGAAGATTACTGGACATTTGTAAGAATAATTATTAGTTCAAGATAACTCCAAACTTATGTTTGTCTTCATTGACCTTCTCTTACTGCCAATCTTCTTAGAAACAAATACTTTCAGATACCTAGAAACATTTACCTTCTTAGAAACAGTCAGATACCATGGTTATAGTGAAACAGAGACACATCTAAGACTATGAACTACTCATGATTTATTGGAAGAGAAAATATTTGTCTGAAAGAATAGTAATTTTACAAAATGACAGAGGGATTATGGGCATTAAATCAGAATATATTCATGAATATCTGAATAGTGAATAGCTTAGTTAGCAAACAGACGGCTGTCCACAGCTAATTAATGCATCTTTAGTAGGTCAGGATTAGACTGTCAAAAGGGTTCTCTGGTCATCAGAAAATTTGCTTTGTTTTTAAAAAATGTTAACTTCACCAGGTCTAGCTGTCTCAACACCTATCCCATCAGAAAATAATACAGTAGCTGTCATACTGGATAAAATTTAAGAAAAATGAAAGAAGCAGTGCTATTTCTATCACTCTGCAAGTACGGCTCTTCAGAAAAGCAGCAATAGCCTGGAGGACCCCTTTGGGATCACACAGAAGGTGTATACAAGGCTGTGGGATCCTCATCAACACTCCACCCTACAACTACTATATAGCAGTTTAGAACTATATTTGGGTTCCATAAAATATGCCTTTTTGAACATAGGCTCCTTTCTATAAACAAAGGTCTTGGGGGCAGGTTAATGAGAAAAGGACCAATTCATCACTTGTTGGGACATATACCTAGCAATAGGAATGGGGGAGAAATTCGTTTGGTTTGCATTATAATGCAAACTTATCTAATTATGCAATTTTGAACCAGTAAGTGAACTGAAACTCCATTATCTTTTGATATTTGCCCTTCTCCAGATTTTGCAATGGAGCTCTCCAGTCAAAAATGGGGCACAAAAATGCATATATTATGGGAAATACACACAAAAATGTGTGTATCAGTGAAAGTAAAGTTCAAAAATGCATTATATTAGGAAAATTGCTTGTATATATTAGGCAAGATTGCATACAAAAATGCATGTATGAGCAGAAACAAATTTTCATGTGAACTTTAAAAACAAAATCTCAATATACAGGATAAACCAAAGTTACGACTGGAAAAATGCTCAAAGTTCAGGACTGACTGAACTTAAAAGAGGACAAATGAGAAACAGAGAGAAATCAAAACTGATGGATTTATCCATCCCTAAGTAGTCACAGAAAACATGTGTGTTATGTCTTTTCTGTTGTTGCATGTGTGTGCGTGAGCAGCAGAGTGCGTGTGCGCATGGGAGATTTAAAATCCTGTCTGTGTGCTAGCAGAGGCCTGTTATTCCACACACAGATCTTCCAGATCTCAGCTCCCCCCTTCTCGCAGCGTGCAGCGTGTTGTGAAGATGCCAGCCCAGCCTGCCTGTAATCCAACTTGCTTCCAGCTTCCCCGTTTGCAGATTAATCCATGGAGTCAGGAAATTCTCAGGGATGTTGAAGAGTCCTTGGTCTCGAGTCACGAGTCGAGTCACGAGTCTTTGGACCCGAGTCTCGAGTCCGAGTCCGAGTCCTTGGTCCAAAATGGTGACTCACGAGTCACGAGTCACAAGTCACTCCCAAAGCAGATTCCACGAGTCCCTATTAAAATCAATGGGGTTTTTTCCCAACAAAATAAGGCTACTTCAGATGTGTGGCTTAAATAAATTATAGGCACAAGTGTGCCTTTTTATTTCAAAACTCTGCAACTGATTTTGGCAAGAACAGACCAGGCAGAAAAACCCAAAATAACCAGGCAGGCAGAGGAGGCAGGGAACCCCAAAGCAGGCAGGCAGAGGCCTTTGTCTTGGACAATTCAACTGTTGAACTGGTCAAGAAGAGACCAGGCAGGCAGAGGAGGCTGGGAACCCCAGACAGGCAGGCAGAGGCAGCCAAACCCAAAATGTCTGAAAGGTTGCATTTTAGAAAAACCATTTTAAAAAATAAACTTGCTGTACTTCCTAAAATTTATCCATGTTGCATTTGAGGAACATTATTTTTTCTAAATGTTTGGCCCCCATTCTGGAATGGTGAGATCTCATCACAATTCCACCCTCACTGAACACCCGCTCCACTGGTGATGAACTTGCTGGAACTAGAAACACACTCAGAGCAGCCACACAGAGTAATCTCAGGTCCTTCTTCTGCCTCTCCCAAGTATGCAACACATCAATCAAAATAAATCTTGACACACTGTTGGGGCTGCACTCCTGGTAGCCGTCCATAGTGGCCAAGCAGAGGCACACCTCGCTTCCATGTGCTCTTCGCCGGCAATCATGCTCCTCTCCACTCCTTCTGGCACAGCCCAGGGATGTTGACGAGTCCTTGGTCTCGAGTCCCGAGTCGAGTCTTGAGTCCCATTAAAAATATTGGGACTCGAGTCCGAGTCGAGTCAGAGGGGGGACTCAGTCCGACTCACGAGTCGAGTCCTCGAGTCCGAGTCCCCATCCCTGGAAATACTCTGTAACACCATAGGTCTAATTCTACCTGTTTATTCACTTAGCAAGTAAAGTTCTACAGAGTATACATTTCCTAGTTACAGTCCATGTGCAGAGTATAAATGCATAGCAAGCATTACATCCAGTGGAGTAAGTTGAGCTTCACTCCACCTCAGCAAAGAAGTTACATTGTTGCAGTGACAAAAGTCCAGCAAGAAGAACAAAGGAGAAGAGAGAAAGCAGTCCTGCCTCTCTCTAAGATGGCTTCAGACAGAAAACAAGTTAGCACGTCATCAGAACATACAAACCATGTGACTAGCTCATAATGCTCCACGGTCTAGGCTTCCCATGCTGAAAAACACGAGAACCCAGAAAGACATAACAAACTTGTTTACAGCCATTCTGTTCTTCCATGTTTACACCATGTGTAAACAGTGTGCTACAGCTGGTGAAGTGATACATATCACAATATTTTCTTGGTTTGCTAATAATGTCATAGCAGTGAGTGAGACATTTTGGTCCTTTTCTTTGATGGAGCTGCTCTCAGATTTGACCACTTCAGACAGAGGGTGATGATGTATGAATTGTTTGTATTATGATGGTTTATTGGTTGTGGGATTCCTTGAGATTTGCTATTGGAAAGTAAACATGCATATCAAAGGACTCCAGTGCCATTTTCAATATTTAATAGTGACTGCTGAAATACATGTAGTGTGGCTCTGACAAGCTCCTAAAGTGTCCAATTATTACTACTACTACTACTAATAATAATATTTATAATATTAGTATTATTATTAGTATTATTTACTAAGACTTTATTAGTAAAGTCTAATATTAATTTACTAATATTAGTATTATTATTAGTATTATTTTCTTAGACGTGGGATAAAGTTATTGAAGGGGAAAAAAATTAAATTAAGAGAAGCCAGGATTTCTACAAACTCATTTTGGTAAAATGGCATTTGTTCACAGGGGGTTTGGATCCAGATTTAGTCATGCTTAGAGTAGACCCATCTACTTCAGGTATGACTAAATTTGGATCCAACCCATGATTTCGAACGGAACACACTTCAAAATTTGGTTTTCATACTGATATTAAGGCTGAAGTTCCTTTGGATTACTGTACTGTCTGTGGGGGAAATTATTATAAATTGTGAACACCCTGGTGCACCCATTTTAACTGAGAGCCGGTGTGGCATAATGGTTAGAGTGTTGGACTGGGACTCGGGAGATCTGGGTTTGAGTTGCCACTCAGCCATGAAGTTCACTGGGTGACTTTGGGCTAGTCACTGCCGTTCAGCCTAATCTACCTCACAGGGTTGTTGTGAGGATAAAATGGAGAGGAAGAGAACCATGAAAACTGCCATGGGTTCCTTGCAAAAGGAAGAAAAGGCAGGATATAAATGTAAGAATAATAAACATTTCCTTTCTTTATTATGTATATATTTGGTTAATACCATTTAAAAAACAAAAATAAATAACATATAAAAAAGAAATTGTGCACGAAACAGGAAGCAAACAAGTACACTTGAGAATCAGCTCACAGTAAGATTCCTTTTCTCCAGTTTGGCATTTTATAGAAATGGATCAAAGCTACAGAGAAAAATTATAAATATTAATCTAGCACCTGTTTCACATTACTTTCAGGTAAGAGGAGCAGACAGAGTCTGGTGTGTACTGTGTCACACAGATGAAGTGGATCCTGATGTGTCTTCAAAGTTTACTTTCATGCTTTTGTGGGATGTCATTGGGTTTCTCTTTTAATTGGCACTCTGGGTAGGGATAATATTCAATCAGCAATGGCTGCACTCAAGAGGGCAAACCTTCAGAGTCACACCACACCATAAGTAAGATGCCTACTTTCTCAGACAGAGACCAGTCTCTTTCTTTCCTCTGTTTTCTCATCCCAAGGCCAAAACAGACATGACTTTAAAACTGTATCTAGCAGCTACATCTTTTGTTCATTTTGACTCTACAGTAGGTTCTAATCCACAACTTAAATGCTCCCTACCCTCAACACAAGGGTTCCAATGCAAATCAGCCCCTCACTCCCTATTCTGGAGTAAAAATTGAAAATATGTAGCTGTGAGACACACATTTAAAGTCATGTCTGTTTTGACCCTCTCCTTTATTATCTAGATACTAGTAGTTCTTGTCAGCACATTTTATAGCAATGTGATTCCTCATCATATTTTGACAACGAATGGCTTCTCTACTAGTGCTTACACCATACACACACTGGCCATGTTCGGATGATCAATTCCTTTGCTGCTGCTCTCCTCCTCCCTTCACATAAGAGGCAAACAAACCAGGAAGCTGCAGTTAACCATAGTTTCCTGTTACATCAACACTGGGTACTATGTTTAATAGCTACCAAACAAGCCAGGATTTGGTTTCTGAATCCTGGCTTGTTTGGACACCATTAATCATAGATCCCCAGTTTGGATATAATGGGAAACTATGGTTAACTGTGGCTTCTTGGTTTGTTTCATCGCTCACACTAGAGGTGTTCACGTACCTTCGAGGGGGACCGCCTCGCCACCAGCCTCGTCTCTCCACGGCGGTGGCCCCCCATCTTGATTTCTTGAGCTGGCGCGGAGCATTTCTCCGCGCCGCTCAAGCCCGCCATGCTGGCTGCGCTGGTCCTGGAGGTGACGCGACGGGACCCTGCGCAGGTGCGCTGGGCCAAAATATGCAGCATGGGGGCCCAGCGTGCCTGCGCAGGGTGCCATCACGTAACTTCCGGCCAGCCGGAAGTGACGGGATGCAGGGCCGGATTAAGATAGGGGCTATTGGAGCTGCAGCCCCAGGCCCATAACAGAAAATAGGCCCACAATATAGGGACCTGCGGCACGATTTGAGTTAGCTCTGATCGTTATCATTCAGCATAATTAATGATTTTTTCAAGATTAGAAAGGTGTTCTAAGCACATCTGCATTACAGGCTTGAGGCAAGACCTAGCAAGAACTGTTGTTCTCAAATTAGCATTTCGGTAGCTTTTTGCATTTCAATCACTGTTACTACATTTCTTTGAAGCACATGGGGGGCTTGCTAGGGTCTGTAATATTCAGATTTAGAAGGGACCTCTCTCTCCAGCCTCGAGCAAAAGATCTTTCTGATTCGCAGCTCAATTGTTCAAATGCTAGTTTAACAAAAAACAAAAACGAAAACGACAAGCACAAGACAACACAATATTCGCAAAGCTTCTGGCTTTGTTGTGGGCTTTTCTTTTTAGAAATAATTTGGGGAATGGGAAACCAGAGCGTGGGTTGGCAGCAATGAAATAAACCATGTTTAATAAAATGACATTTAACCAAAACGGCTCAAACCTCAGACCGGCCCATATGCTTTAAGGCCCGAATGAGGCCGCCGGAGGCGTGCCATGGAAGCGAGCCACCACCGGTAGGCCCGTAAGCGGTAGCCTCCTGGAGCAAGTCACACAAAGGGGTGTGTGACATTTCATTTCATTTAATTTAATTTCATTTCTAATACCGCCCCACAGCCGAAGCCTCTAGGCGGCAGTTCACAACTTTTATTACATAAAAACAATAACAATAAAAACATATAATATAGTTAAAAAGATTAAAAACCAAATTTAAAAGCACAGTTTAAAATGACAATACAAAAGTTAATAAAACTAGCCTACCGGTGACAAACCCCCCCCCCCACCGCCCCCATGTGCTATTTTGAGCCCTTAACTGTTGAATGTCTTGGCATAGAGGGAAGTCTTAACTTGGCGCCAAAAAGATAGTAAGGTTGGCGCCAGGCGGGTCTCAGTGGGGAAATGACAGCAAAAGGGCTGCATATGGACACTTGAAGCCTGTGACCAGGAGTTGATCATCCAGACTGGGCCACTTCATAATTATATAAAAATATATATTTCACAAATTAGCAGAAGTTCAATGTTATTGTGGGAGCAATCTTATGGCCTCTAGACATTGTCTGAGGGGCTATTGGATTTTTTTGTAATAATCCCAGATCTGAGGTTGGAGTTCCGCCCCCTCACAGCCAGCATGGAAAGAACCACACCAGCAGCTGCTCTCTGAGGTTGGAAAGCAACCTCGGAGAGGGGATAGAAGGGGGTGGAGAGGGGGGCAGGGAGGGGAGGAGATGGGAGTGGCTAGGATATGAGGCATTCTGAAGCCACTTCAGCTTCCTTCCCTTCCCCTTTGAGATGCTCCAAATAGATGGCCAAAGAGTCTGTCTAGTGAAAACGCAGAGCGGGAGGAGCAGGGAGGCGAAGAGTGCCTCTGGTGCTCCTCCCACACTGCATTGGATGAGTGTGAGCCTCTAGGTTCAGGGGCTTATGCTCATCTCCATAGGACTGTGCCCTGTGAAATACAAATGCATACTTAATACATACTTAAGGTCCAAAGCATACTGATGGGAAAGTAATAGAGTGATTCGACCTATGAGTCATGCTCACTGGGTGGGATTGGATCATTATTAAATCCTGCTGTGCTGACAGAATGCAATAATAGAAACTATCTTCTGTATAATAACAATATACAGTACTCAGATGTACCTTATTATCAATTGTCTCTTTAATACAGCATAGCTTACTGCTCCATTTATTCCTTGGTTTATGTGTAAAAAGCATTGGGCCTCTGTACAGCTTGAAGATTAAATATATCTTACAAATGTTACCTTTCTGTAAAAGAAAAAAATTATATTCTAGGTTAAAGCTCAATTTATTCACAACCTCATTTCTGCCCACACTTGAAATTTACAGTTTCTGAAAGACAGTTGCCCTATGTCACCTGCTTCTGAAACATTCTCACAAAATGAAAGCACTCATGAGTGCTAAGATTGAATTTTAGCTCTGGGTATAAATTCAGCAGTGATTGCACCATCCTGTAGGCCTCTCAGAACAGAAAGACATACATTTATCTTTTACCATCTAACTTCGCTGACATAAGACAAGTCTTGTCTTTTGCACACTGCCTGACATATTAGTTCAGCTCAAAAAATAAAGACCACACCAAGACAGACCTTCTCCCCTTAAAACAGCAATTGAGCTGCTGCCCTACCACGTTCCCACTGAAGCTCTCCAGTACTTTATAAAAGTTAATTGTTACACCGCATAATACTTATTTTGAAGAATAAGTATTCTTGTGCATTCATTACATTCACCACTTCTCTAAACTAGGTTACCATTTTGCTGTTGTTGCAGGGACTGGGATGTGTGATGCTGGGAATGCCATTCTGTTTAAGCCTAACGGGATTTCTCAATGTTTGCATGTGTATAGGTGAGATAATGAAGAGTCAGACACAAGTATATATGGTTTAAAGTCAGGGCCACATTTATTGAATTAAAGATCTGTGAAGGGCGAAGGGCGGTACTAATCTACTCCTGGCCATTGGCCGGGTAAAAAAACAAGATTTGAGTGAAGCCATCCTAACCGAATCAGAGGCAGGATGCCCCGCCACCGTCCAGTTGCACTCCATGTGGAGCTGTAGGGCCTTACCAGTGTCGTCGCCTCCCATTGGCGCCACGAGACAGCCAATGTAGGTGAGGAAAGGTAGAACCCCAAAGGCGGCCCAATCTCGCTCCTGCCAAGCCGCAAGACATTAGTGAGGGAAGCCTCGGGTAACCGCCAGTCACCTTGAAAAGGTGCCACTGGATGCTCACCAGGACCCGAAGCCCCACTGCCTAGCCTATTTCCGCACTTCCTGCAAAATGCGACCAATTTAGCTACGATTGAATTGATTGAATCAAAATTCCCCAATCAAAAATTATTTCTCTCACCCTGACTCACAGTGTAGAGTAGGCAAAATACGCCCATTGCCTCTGCCAATTAAGACAATGGACCAAAATTCTTACTCGGCCCCCAAACGGGCGACCAGAGGAGCCTACACTGCTAACAGGGCGGGACGGGAGGGAGCCAAAAAATGAAAGAGGCAGAGGGAGGGGAGACAGGGTCTTAAGTGAGGGTCCCAGCGCCCCACCCCGCTTAAGCCCATTGACTTAGTCCATGTGGCTTGGCTGTATTCTGACTCCTCATCCCTCCCCCACACGCAAACTTCTCCCCGACCCCAGAAGGCGGTGCCGGGGAAGTCCATTCTGTTCTGATAAGTAGCATAGCAGTGCTTTTTTTCTGGAGAAAAGGGTACCGGAACTCTTGGATTACATTTCCTCGGGAGTAGATGGCGATTAAATTGTAATGCAATTAATAGAAGAAAAGGTGCTGGAACTCAGTTCCGGTGAGTTCCACCAGAAAAAAAGCCCTGAGCATAAGTATCCACGATGTATTCCCATGGTAAAAATCCTTGTCAGTTTCATCCTTTCCACACACTACTCGGTTTAGCCCAGCAGAGCCATATTCTGTACTTGTCAAGGAACTTGTCAATTTCATCTTCCACTTTGGGGCTTGCCTTGCCGCTAGTGAACACTTTTTGTTTCAAGGAAGCCTGCTTCACCTTACAAGTACACCGACCCAGTCCTAAATAGCAATGAGTGGAATTGCTGAACATACACAAATGTCATGGCAAAGCAGTAACAGGGGAGGAGTGGGGAAGAAATTGTGTAAATTTCAAGCAGAGCACTAACATGGAGGGAAAAGGGGGGTGCTCAATATCTCCCCCTTGACAGTGTCTTCCTCTAGCTATTAAGTCTTGAACTAACACTTGGTGGTGTCCTTCCCCCTTTTCAACACTTCCCTGAATCCTGGGGAAGTCAGCAAAGGGGAAATATTGCCCCCACATCATGTCCTTTTTGGGGCAATTACTGCTGGGGTTCCTTCAGCTGCCATTCTCCCTTCTCAGCCTCAGGATGATTTCCCCCTTCTTCTAGGAATCATGAAGAAAGGAGGACACCAAAGAATGTCCCGAATGCATTTGGAATTTTCATTTTTTTTAATTTTGCTCCTTTGCAAGTGCGCAAGAGTGAATGACAGCTGCTAGAAGAGAGAAGGCAGGATGAAATTGGCAAGAACATTGATGCCTGCCCAAAGTGCTTGAAACAAAATGTTAGAAATGTTTTACAAGGACATTGACATTTTGTTTCAAGCACTGCAGAGCAGGCATCAATGTTCTTGTCAATTTCATCCTGCCTTCTCTCTTCTAGCAGCTGTCATTCACTATTGCACACTTGCGAAGGAGCAAAAATCCAACCAAACAAAAAGCACTAATAGTGCACTATGACCATGATAAAGCACCATTTGTTGGTTAGAGAAGATAGCTAGCTAATCATTACAGCTCCCTCCTGCACTATAAATAAGTATCAATAAATCAATGGCTTATGCTGGCTCAGCTTGTCTGAGCGTGGAAAGCTAAGCAGGGTCAGGCCTGGTTATTACTTGGATGGGAGACCCCTCCTCTAGTTTCCTGCATTGAGTAGGGGGTTGGACTCGATAGCCTTGTAGGCTCTTTCCAACTCTATGATCTATGAAATCTATGAAAGGTGGGCTGCCAACAATAAAGAATTCTGTGCTTCTATGTTTGTATGCCTGTTCAGACTCTCTATTTAACCAACTGCAAGTCAGATCCCCTGCATAGACACACCTTGCAGAGGGCAGCTTTTTCAGTGTGGTGTCCTCCCTCCATGTGGGGTGTTAGGAAAGACTCTTGCAACTGGTCTCCACTGACATGGTGGTGCTTTTCACATATGCAACCATATAGCATAGAATTGCACACCATGATGAAGTGTGTGCAGGCTCTGTGTGTGAGTGCGACCTCTCTGGAAGATGTACATGGATATCTGAACCAGCCCTAGGTGCTATTTATTCATTTTAAATGATATTTAGACTGCCTTTAAGGGTAGAACTCTCTCAAGGTGGTAAACAAGATAAAAACAATACAAAAATATGCAAAAACAAATAGAAATACAATAAATATTCAATAAAATACTATAAAAACAGATAACACCCATAATACCTGTTGCTCACAGATTATGGAAAAGTCAGCAAAAACCGGTGGGTGTTCATAGCCTTCCTGAAGATCTGCAAAGAAGAGGCCTGATGAACCCCTGATGGAAGCTGATTCCAGAGAATGGGACCACCACTGAAAAGGCCCTCTCCCTTGTACTCACCAGCCTAACCATGCTTGGCAGCAAGCAGGTGAGAAAGGCCTCCTGCTGATGACCTCAGACTGTGGGCAGGCCCATATAGGAGAAGGCAGTCCTTCAAGTACATTAGGTACAGTATTTCAGAAGAGATGTATTCAGTTCTTAAATAAAGTTACAAATACTTCCCTATGCCTAAATAGAAATGTGTCTCACTCCCAGTTAGTATGTTCGGGAATCACATTTGCCTCTTTTCAGCCATATTGTCCATTTATAATAGTGGTTCAGACAATTCTTTTCAGTGAGTGGTTCAATTTTTGAACAAGAAAGGTGGGATATAAATCATTTTAACAAATGAATACATTAAATAAGAATTGTATTCCAGCATGGTGGTATAACATGAACTGGAAGGCAAGTGTCTTTGAACCTGAAATGAAGTGAAATTTGGTATCATATGCTCCAGGACCTCTTCTTACCCTCAAAGCCTACCCATTATATGTAAACATTTGAGTGGGTGTCACAGAACCCATTATGCTTCTAAATCAAAGAGATTACATTGTTGCTCCTTTAAGACATCTTAAAGACAGCTGTTTCATGTAGCTTCAGCAGCACCAAAAATAAAAGAAGAAGAAGAAGCAGGCCCTGGGGCTGAGGTTCCAGATTCAAACTAGTTTGATGTTTCAGTCGAATTATTAAATGTTAATGTTATTAAAATGTTAGGGAAAGAGTTTCAGATGGATGCAAATCAGAATGATCAGAAATGTTGCTGGCAAGGAACAGATGACTTAATACTCTCTTGATGTAGCAAATTCCTGCTCCCCCTTCCCTTGGGTCAGAAAATTAGAGATGAAGGACTGTGAATTGTGAGTATGTTTAACAATTCTCTCACATCTGTACTCTTCATACATGAAGTTACTGGCTGTTTGCCTACATTAGGCATCAGGTTCCATTTACTGGAATGGAAATTCCAGGAATTAAGTCATCCACTCAAAATGCCTCCTTTAGCTCTTAGAAGATGAGAACCTCCTTAGATGCAAAAGGCAGTAAGGAAGAGGCATCTATTTTAGAGAGCTGAAAAGGTTTCAAGTGCATTTTTAAAAGGAAGTTACTATGTCTTGAAATTTCTTAGAAGCATGATGAAAGTGGATGGGTTCCAGTTGAGGATGATTAAACAGGTTGCTGGAATTCCTTATCTATGCAAAGGGGGACAGAAAAGCCAGGGAACCACCAGGAGTTGAGGCCATCCAAAAGTTGTAGTAACAGGGAGTCAAAGACATACAGTCATGCCTTAGATTGAGAGCATAATTCATTCTGGAAATGTCACGTGCTTGTAATCCAAAACACTTTTATATCAAAACGAAATCCCCCCCCAAAAAAAGATTTTTAATTTAAGCCGTACTACAGTACTTGTATTGCAAGACGTCACTTGTATATCAAGTAAAAAAAATTAAATAAATATTTAAAAATTTGCTTGTCTTGCAAAACGCTCTCAACCCAAGTTACTTGCAATCCAAGGTATTACTGTATGTTAAATAGGCCATGAAAGTTATATGAGTGCAACTGACCACAGTTCTTAAATCACTCAGGAGAGATGGGTTTTCTCTTTCTGAATTTAGAGCTTTGTGTTAGACATATGGGTAACCTTGCATGCATACGGTCACTAGGGGAGGAATGGGTTAATGGGAACCAACCTGCCTAACCACACCCACTTCCTTCCACACCTGGGAATCTTCCTCAGAGGAAGTTTCTCTCTCTCTCCTCCAGACCTCACTGAGGCAACATGTGCCTGGCTGGCTCCCTTCCAGCTATGCTGACTTCCAACAGACTCTAACATATTTTAAGCTGTGCCTACACGGACTAACAAGTTGTGCAAGAATACCGGATGTTGCGAGTACAATGAACATCCTGTTTTGTTTGCTATAACTGGTCTGAATTGTTTTAATTCTAAGTAGCCTTTCTGGGTTAGACCACGTGGTGAGCAGCTTTGCAGTTTTGAGTAAGTTAGTGGTAAAGTTCTGCTACGATATACCAGTTCCCTTTTCCTCAACAGTTTGGATCGAAGATCTGCCTTCTGTAGATGGAAGGTCCCCACTCACAGAAGGTGCCTCTGCCTGATTTAAGGGGATCCTGCTCCCTGCACATACCACAGCTCACCCACTCAGCAGCGCCCCCCCCCCAAGCCCCTGTGTAGCATTTTCAGGACACTGGAGGGGGAAAGGTAGCAGAGAAGTTCATTTCCACCAGGCCAGTTGCACCCACTCAAATCTGGATCCAACTAAAGATTTATCACAACAAACGTTATACTTTGACAATAAAAAACCCCTTTCAATTTTTCATTGTGTGGCATCATCCAGCAATCCCCCTTCAGCCTGCATTATTCACGACTCTAGTTTCCCTAACTGGCTTTGATATTGCTATTGATCTATGGGTCAATTTGAGGCAGCTGAGAAATATCTGTCCAACATAATGTCTAATTGTTTGGAGCAGAAGTGAAATTTAATTGCACAACTGCAATTTCTTTTAAGATAAACATGGGGGTGGAATCAGAAACATAATTTTGATAATGATGAGCAAGCAATGTCTCCTGGTTTTAAATGACTGTCACTCATTAAGCAACATCAGAATATGAACATGTTATAATACTTTCCTATAGTGAGCCATATCATACTAGCTTTTGTATTAGAAAAGAAAAAGTGGGACTGGAAACAAAATGCTGCTGTGTATCCTTCCTAGCAGAAATGCTCCTGCTTTTTATATTGCTGCAAGCTTTTGCTTCCATGTTTGACTAGTTATAGCTTTTGTAATATCCAAACCTGGACAGCTGTGGTTAGTCTTATGGTTTATTCTATCAAGCCACCCTCAAACCATAGTTTATGAAGTTGGCCTGTTTAAATCAGACTTCAGATTAACCACAGTTTAGGGTTTAGAGCAAAGGGGAAACAGACAATGAATTGAAATAATAGAGGGAGCAGGAACTAGAAACCAAACTCTGCATTCCCAAATCCTTCTGGGTACAGAGTAAAATGGGGCTAAGCATTCACCCTCCTTCATCCTTTCCTGCAGAAGAGGGAGAAAGTGGAGATGTGATTCACTCCAGAGAATGCATTCATCTATTTATTACATTTTAATCCCATCCTTCTTCCAAGAAGCTCAGCTGGCACATACAACTCTTCCCAATTTTCCCCTCATAACAAACCTGTGAGGTAGGTTAGGGTGAAAAAGTGACTGCTTGAAAGTAATCCAATAGCTTTGTTACATTTGCATCCCACCCTTCTTCCAAGGAGAGGTATGTATGTATGTATGTATGTAATTATAACATTTATATCCCATCCTTCATCACAAAATGATCCTAGGATGGGTCACAATACACAATGCACAGTAAAGCCAATAAAATGAAAAATGCACAGCAACTGCTCAGTAGTATCAAATATGCTATACTGCACAACCCGACATCTCGCTCTAATACAGAGACCCAACTGTCGAATCAAGAGGCCTGTTGAAAAAGGATTGTTTTCTCTTCTCTTCTTCATCACTGCATCTGGTTTGCCTGCTTTTCACTCTGGCCCAGACAACGGTGGTAGTGGTGGTGGAGCAGCAGATGCCACTCCCGACTTGCTCACCAGCTCTCTGCCTGTCAAGCAAGCAACTGTAGCAATGATGAGAATTCCCCTCCCACCCACGCGTAGCTGTGGCGGGGGGGGACAATTTGCGCGTGGGGGAGTAGACGGGTCAGACCACAATGGTCTGATATTTGAGCTACCAATCAGAGGGCAGGAAGGGAGGGGCGGTAGAGCCGTTATTTTTATTTATTTATTTATTTACATTTATCAATCGCCCATCTGGCCGGCAACCAGCCACCCTGGGCGACGTACAAAATAAAATACATTTAACAAGATAAAATACATTTAAATTTTAAAACAAGATAAAATATATTTAAAACAGTATTAAAATTTTAAAAAATCTTAACCCACCCCATATTTCCGCCTGAACAGCCAGGTTTTAATGAGCGGCGGAAGCTCAGCAGAGAGGGGGCATGGCGGAGGTCACTCTGGAGAGAGTTCCACAGTACGGGGGCCGCCACAGAAAAGGCCCTCTTCCTCGTCCCCACCAGTCTAGCTGTTCTGGCTGAAGGGACAAGGAGAAGGCCGTCTGTGGCAGATCTTCTTGAGCGGCCTACTTGGTGTTGCTGGAGATGCTCCTTGAGATAAACTGGACCAGAGCCGTATAGGGTTTTAAAGGTCAAAACCAACACCTTGAATTCGGCTCGGCAAGCCAACTGGTAGCCAGTGCAACTCCTTGAGCACTGGCGTGATGTGATCCCGGCGGCAGCTGCCTTTAACCAGGTGAGCCGCCACGTTCTGTACCAGCTGTAGCTTCCGAACCGTCTTCAAAGGTAACCCCACGTAGAGCGCATTACAGTAGTCTAGGCGAGAGGAGACCAAGGCATGAACCACTGATGGGAGCAGGTGATTAGGAAGGTAGGGGCGCAGCTGCCGTATCAGATGGAGTTGATACAGCACCGCCCGGCTCACAGCTGACACCTGAGCCTCCATGGACAGCTGGGAGTCTAGAATGACCCCCAAGCTGCGGACCTGGTCCTTCAGGGGTAGATGTACCCCATTCAGCAGCAGGTCAACATCCCCTAACCTCCCCTTGTCCCCCACCAGAAGTACCTCGGTCTTGTCGGGATTCAGCTTCAGCATGTTCCTTCCCATCCAGCCACCCACTGACTCCAGGCACTTGGACAGGGTCTCAACAGCCAACCTTGGTGAGGACTTGAAACAGAGGTAGAGCTGCGTGTCATCCGCATACTGATGACACTGCACCCCAAACCTCCTGATGATAGCTCCCAGCTGGTTTTAGGTAGATGTTGAATAACATCGGGGAGAGGATGGAACCCTGTGGCACCCCACAAGTGAGCGGACGAGGGTCCGAAGCCTCCTCCCCGAGAACTACCCTCTGGTACCTTCCAGAGAGGAAGGACCGGAACCACTGCAATACAGTGCCTCCCATGCCCAACCCCCCAACCCCTCCAGGCGGTCCAGGAGGATACCGTGGTCAACGGTATCAAAAGCCGCTGAGAGATCGAGGAGGACTAGAAAGGAGCATTCGCCCCTATCCAAGGCCCTCCTCATATCATCCACCAGGGCGACCAAGGCCGTCTCCGTCCCATGTCCAGGCCTGAAGCCCGACTGGCATGGATCTAAATAATCGGCTTCATCCAAGTGTGCCTTCAACTGAGCACCCACCACCCACTCAATCACCTTGTCCAGAAATGGTAAATTGGAGACTGGGCGGAAGTTGTTTAGATCCTGGGGATCCAAGGAGGGCTTCTTTAGAAGCGGTCTTATTACTGCCTCCTTGAGGGCTGATGGCATCACTCCCTCCTCGAGGGAGGCATTCATCACCGCCTTGATCCCCTCACCCAGTCTCTCCCTACAGCTCATAATGAGCCAGGACGGGCAAGGATCAAGCAAGCAGGTGGTCGGCCTCACAGATGAAAGCACCTTGTCCACTTCATCAGAAGGAAGAAGCCGGAACCGATCCCACAAAACCGGACTGCCATTGACCTCCTCCCGCTCACTCCCTGTGTCCACGACGCACGAAATCCCACTCCTAATCCGATCGATTTTATCTGCGAAGTGCTTTGCTAAAGCCTCACAGGAGGCTTTCGACTGTTCCATTGGGTCCGGAGCGGCTGGACCAACCAGACTCCAGACCACTTGGAACAGCCTCCTGGGGCAGCACTCCGCAGACGCAATGGAGGCAGCATAGAAATTCTTTTTTGCTGCCTTCACCGCCACCCGGTAGGCTGAAGATACAGCTCTGACCCGTGTTCGATCATCTTCGGAGCGGGAATTACGCCATTGGCATTCTAGCCTTCTCACCTCTTGTTTCAGAGCTCGCAGTGACGGAGTGAACCATGGTGCCGCGCGAGCTCTGTTTAGGTGAAGAGGGCGCTTCGGGGCAACTCAGTCTAATGCCCTGGTGATTGCAGCATTCCAGTCGTCCACCAGGGTCTCGACCGAGCTACCGTTTGTGTGCTCCAATTCCCCAAGCGCGTTCAGGAATCCATCCGGATCCATAAGACACTGGGGCGGACCATCCTAATAGGTCCCTCACCCCTACAGAGGGGTTGTGGTATCGAGAAATCCAACCCCACCAGATAGTGATCTGACCATGACAAGGGGTTGGTGGATATACCCCCGATTTCCAGATCATTTCCCCCCTCTCCAGAAACAAAAACCAAGTCCAGTGCATGACCGGCTACATGGGTAGGTCCAGTTAATACAGGGTGCAGCTCCCAGGAAGCCATGGTCTCCATAAGTCCCGAGGTGCCCCTGTGAGGGCAGCCCCCGAATGCACGTTGAAGTCCCCCAACACCAATAGCCTGGGGGACAACACACACACATCAGACTCAGAGACCACCTCCAGCACCTCGGCCAGGGAGTCTGTCTGTGCAGCGGGGTGGATGGTACACGAGCAGAATCCCCAGGCTGCCCTTTGGACCCAACCTCCAGTACATGCACTCAATAAACTTGGTCTCCCGGAGAGGGAGTCTGGTAAGGACCAAGGACTCCCGGTAGATAACAGCCACTCCCACTCCCCGTCCCCCAACCTTTGGCTGCTGGGCATACGAGAAACCGGCCGGACACAAGGCCGCCAGAGTTGGAGCAGCGGCCTCGTCCAGCCAGGGTTCCGTAATACATGCCAGGTCCGCACCCTCATCCAGGATCAGGTCATGGATGAGAGGTGTTTTTTGGGTAACGGACCTGGCATTGCACAACAGCAAGCGCAAGGTGTGGGGAGGAGCCACACATCCCCCAGTTATCCCTTGGCTCTGGGCAGGCCCGGAACAAGGGATAGGTATTAAGCATCGATCCCTTGTCCCCCTTAATCGGCGTGGCCTGCCCCCAGCGTTCTGCCAGCGTCTGCCGCTCAACAGTGGTATATTTTGCCCCCCAGAACTCCCTCCATCATCTCCCTCGGAGAGGCACATGCCCCCTCGCTTCCGCCGATCAGGTGGGAGACCCACCCCTAAAATCAACCCCTAAAACCCCCCAGCCCTTCAAAAAGGAAGGGCCTCTTAAAACTCTCAGCCCCACCTATATCCCCATCCACAGGAGACAGGCCCTCGCCCTCGTGCCACCCCCGAAGTGGGTCCCCCAAAGGGGCGGCCCCCTTTGGTGTCACCCCTTCGGTGGCGACCCCGGCGGCGGCGGACCCGCCCCCGCTGGGGCCGGATCTTTATAGTCCCCTCCAAGTTGTTGCAGGTGGGGCAGGGTGGCTCCTGGTTGGGCCCGGTCCTGCAGGAGGCAGCCAGCAGTCCCACAGGCGGGGTTGGCCTCCAGCAAGGCAGCAGCACCAGGGCTGGGTCCCACTTGCCTTGTTTGCTGCCTCTGCTTGCTGGCAAAAGCCCATGTTATTAGGCTCGCACGTCTCTCCCCCTGGCTCCTTTCTAACGCAGCTCCCTCCCTCCCATCCCTGTTTGCAGTGTAGGTTTTACTGGTCGCCTGTTTCCAGGAGCCGAGTAGGAATTTTGGCTCATTGTCCTAATTGGCCGGGGGCAATGTTTGTGTTTCGCGTACTCTACACTGCACTTCAGGGTTTGGGTGCTTAGTGGCATTTTCAGTTCGGTCACATTGGCGGTTAAGTGCGGGATTCGGCAGTTTTAGTGGCTCTGTATACAGGCCTGTGGCTCACGCTGGCTGAGCTTGTCTGAGCGTGGAAAGCTAAGCAGGGTCAGGCTTGGTTATTACTTGGATGGGAGACCCCTCCTCTAGTTTCCTGCATTGAGCAGGGGGTTGGACTCGATAGCCTTGTAGGCTCCTTCCAACTCTATAATCTATGAAATACTATGGCACCTTTCAGGTGAGAGGCGTGCCCAAGGCTCCTTCCGCTGACTGCCTCACGGCTTGGGACTGCGGAGATAAGGCTGTCTCTGAGGTCTTCCTACTTCACCTACCAGTACCTCACGGTCTGGTCGAGGCTGACTGCAGGAAAGACCTTCCAGCACCGTGTGGTGTTTAGCAAGGAGGGGATGACTTGGATGCCGTCACCCTCCTTGCTGGATGTTTCGCCCTATAGCAATGGTGACCGACTGATAGCCGGTGTAATTAGTACCCACACTTCTTTCCCCTTCGTAGATCTCCTATTGATGATTCAATAAATGTGGCCCATTACTTTTACCACAATTTGTACCCTACCATTGTGCCTGAGTCATTATTTCTCCTCTACGCGTGCAAAGAGCAGCTGGTGACAATGGCAGGGAGACTGTAGAAGGAAGAAGGCAATTGAAGGTGTCTTGCTCAGTGCTGGCTCCAGGTTTGGGGCAGGGCTTGGGCAAGACTCCATCAATGGGCCCCCTCCCTCAGTGAGTCTGCCTTCTCACTGCCATTGTCACCAGCTGCTATTTCTCCTCATCCTCTTTCTCATCATTGCTACCACTTGCTTGCTTGGCAGAGAGACAGTGAGCAAGTAGGCAGTGCTTTTCACTACCTCATTGTCTGGGCTGGAGCGAGAGGCAGGTGAACAAGCAGGTTGCAGGGGTGAAGAGGAGCAACTCCAGCAGTGCCTCTGCTGGGGTGTGGGCCCTTGGCAGGGGTCCAACTATGCCTGTCCTTGATGCCAGTCCTTGTCTTGCCCAAAGGCCTTCAGAAACCTAGAGTCAGCAGCACTGTCTAGTGCAGGGCTCTCCAACCTTGGGTCCCCAGATGTTGCTGGACTACAGCTCCCAGAATACCTTGCCGTTAGCCATGCTGGCTGGGTATGCTGGGAGCTGTAGGCCAGCAACATCTGGGGACCCAAGGTTGGAGAACCCTGCTCTAGTGACTATCTCCTTCTCCCACACTGTTGTCAAACTACTGTAGTAAAGTTCTTCCCAAGCTACATGAGAAGCATTTGACAATTACCACATTATGAAACAATAGACTGGAAAAAGAGCCTTGCCCTGAAGCCATCAAAGTCTAAATGACAATAGAAATCATATGCACACCACAATTTGTGCATTCTCTCTGTAGCAGAGAATGCCATCCAGTATGCTGCCCTTTAATGCATTAATCAGCTAGCCCATATGCACACATCACATTACCAGTATTAAGCTTCCTATAGTAATAAAAGAGAGACATTAATTCATTGCAGACCTCATTCATGGCTGTATTTTCATAATATTGCCATAAAGTACTGTAACCACAATATTCACTCTGAAACACGCGTATTTCCATGGAGAACATAAGCATATGGCAATGCATTAATGCAAACAGATGGTATGAAATGGGAAGTTCATTTGGGAATTCTATAAATTAATAGAACGTTGGCTTGGGGTGCACCAGTGTATCATTTAGGCAGTTACTGGGAGTATGTTGAACTTCTCAAGCATTGACTGGTCAGTAAATTATTACTCCCTATTAGTTCTTTGACACAGGTATATCGATGAAACCAATTCTACCTTTCTTTCTCCCAAAACTGGAGTACTGTATCTTAGAAATTTTCATAGTTTATTAGTAGCTGCAGGAATATGTACAACTAAATGTTGGGAAACACCATCTACTCCACAGTTTTTTATATTTGCTTAAAAATTGCTGGGAAATAGCATATTGAGAAAGTTAACTTATTTTATAATAAGGATGCAATCCTATGCAAGTTTAGACAGGGGAAAAGTCCTACAACATGCATAGGATTATGCCCTAAGTTGTTTTAGGCTTAATACAGATGGGTTGATAGAGAGATGGTCTTTGTTTGTTGATGTCATGCCCTCTCTGGTGGACTCCCCTTCAAAGGATTACCAGGAGCTCCCCACCCCAAACATGGCAGAGGAGCAGCCTGTGTCAGCGTTCCTTGAGGTAGTCATAAGGATGGGTGAGGATTTTGTTTCAGTTTGGTTTTTATAAGAATTTGCCAAAATATATCAAGTTCATCTTATTCGGGACAAAATGATCTTGAGAAGGAAAAAAAATTGAATGAATGTGGGAGAAACTAAAACTGCTAGATTCATCCACCCAAGCCCAGGGCTTGAAGTGCATTGCTCTTAAAGGTCTGCATTTGAATCTCTGTGTATTCTGCCATGTTTGTGGTACTGAATTGGGGTTGCCACCTCTTTTTTCTGACAGGCTCCTCATCTTTAACAGCTATACAGCAGGCAGGTACATCATGCTCCTCTCCATTATTATTATTATTATTATTATTATTATTATTATTATATTTATAACCTGCCCTTTTCCCAATACTGGGACTCAAGCTGGCTTCACAACATTAAAATTTGTACAGTTAAAACATATAAATAGAAGACTACAAAAGTTAAAAATATAATTAAATCAGCAACAGTATTAAAATTATATAAAATATCACAGCTAAAACAACAATAACTATAAGAGCATGCTGGGAATAGCTGTACCTACTGAATTTGGCTGGTGCAGATGGGTGAAAATTTCATCTCAGTTCATTTTTGATAAGAATTTACCAACATTCATAAAGTTCATATTTGGGAGAGAAAGAATTCCCAAATATTTTAAAGCATTTGAATGTTGGAAAAAGCAGAACTGACAGACCTGGCCCATCTGTACAGGCAGACTGGGGGGGATCCTGCTCTCTTGGAGGAGACAGCAGTTGAACCTTCCCCTCAAGATGTGGATAGCTCCCTCTCTGAATCAGAGGCAGATACTGAGAAGCTACCCAGTCTTAGGGAGGGCAGGTGCCTAAAGGTGCCAGCTCGGCTGCCATATTGTATTGTATTGTATTTATTTTAAATATTACTAAGCCACTTTTCAGGGCAGAAACCCTCCCAAGGTGGCTGGAGTGCCTGCCTGAGGAATAAAGGCTCCTTGTGAATAATGGGATCCTCTTGAGCAAGACTCTCCTCATGAGTAGACCATTCCTCAGGTGGCACCGATGGCCTGCAGCTGTGCTCTGGGATGGGCTCTGAAGGCTTAAAAACCTTCTGTTCTAGGCACACAGTGCTGGAGCGATGTCTGTGTAGCAGTTCTCAGATAGCAATCTTGTGTATCCTCTGATTAATGGGATTGTCCCGCTGCCCCACCCCCTGTATTTGGACTGCCTTCAGACTGTGCTTCTGGTACTGACTCTTGATCATTCCTAGCTGCTCTGTCTTTGCACTGTCAGACGCAGTTGACTCCTGAAACTATTGATATCAAGATGGTGTACAACCTTATGTTTTTTTCTCTATTATAAATATGTAATTACTTTATTGCTGAATTATTACAAAGAATTAAAAAAAATGTCTATGTATGTGCCTTTTGTTATTTTTTTTTTTAATACAACAATATTTTTAAAGCATACTTTTCTGGGCTAACAAGCATACCTCTTGCTCAAGTAATGGCTCGCAACTGGGCATCACACATGCCAGAGTTGAATGATGGGCCAGGCAGAAATGTCTCCTGCCAGCTTCATTCAGTCATGCCAGAGGCTGCCTCTTGGCACCCATTCTGGTGATCCAAGTTGAATCGATTGGGGTTTGCTCTAGAGCAGAGCTCTCCAACCTTGGGTCCCCAGATGTTGCTGGACTATAGCTCCCAGAATTCCTTGCCATTAGTCATGCTGGCTGGGTATGCTGGGAGCTGTAGGCCAGCAACGTCTGGGGACCAAAGGTTGGAGAGCCCTGCTCTAGAGCAATCGGAGACATGTATCAAGATATATCATGACTTATAAGGACAATAAACCATTAACTACATGCTACGCTTTCCTCTTCCCTCAATCATAGCTCATTACATCTTCCTGTTGATTATTTGCTTCTGCCGGCAGCAGAACACAATAGCTTCTGCTTCAGGCCTGCTAAATGACTGTACTCTCTATGTACCTGCTGTGCGCTTATATCGTAAAAACTGTGCCGTAATGCTGAGCCACGTGCTCTAGGCAAATTACTGCCTCTCTTGATTTTTAAGGGTGCTGAAAGTAATTTAAATTGAACATCATGAGTCTGATTTGACTCCTCTCCCTCCCCTTTCATGAACCATCTGCCAGGCTTATACTACAGCATTAAATCATCTTTCTAATCATCAGATTATTCAAGACAATAGTAAAGATCAAATATGTCAAAATAAATGTGCTGGCAGGCAGGGGGAATTAACCTGCTGCTGACGAGCATCTTAGGGACAGGGAACCCAGCAACTGGTTAGACAGTGACATGGAGGTGCCCTTTCTATGTTCAAATGCAAAAGGAATTTTATGCTGGCCCTTCTGCTGAAAGGCTGGGTGAAAAAATAATATATGAATAATAGCAAATTATTAACCAGGAAGAAACCATAAGCTGAATTCCATAGTGAATTGGATCCAGTGAGTTGGATCCGTCTGTGGGAGGCTTGTTGGGGGGGATCCCGCCAGTGGAAGTGGGGAGAGGCAATCTTTGTTGCATCCCCCTTCCCCTGCAGTCCCCAAGCCCTTTAAAAATAAGCTCTGGAGGTTGGGAGATCCTCTAGAACAGTGGGGGAGGTGGCACTGGGGCTGCAGAGGGAGGGGGAAATTGGCAAAGTTCCCCTCCTCTCTCCTTTCCATCAGGAGGGGCATTCTGACTGGAACTCTGCTCATGGGCTGCTCCCACTGGTAGAATAAAAGCTGGATCCAACCTTTTTATATATATATTTGAGTAAGCACGCATATATTTTTTTATTTCTATATAACTCAAGGTTGGAAGACACTGCATGCACTTGAGGATGAAATTAATGTGTGGAAAATGTATTATGGATTGGAGGATTCCACTTAAAATAATAACATGTTTACTTAGAGAGTTGCCTGCGTTGTACCGTCTGTTCATAGAAGATAAAGGGCTGGATCAAGACTTGGTCATGCTTGAAGGAGACCCCTTGGAATCAACAGGGCAAGTTAGTCATGATAACCTCAAGCCCCATTTCTTTCAGTGGGTTTACTCTAAGGATAAGTAAGCCTGGTTCCTACCCATAGAAATGAGTTCACTCCTAGTGCCAAGACTTCCTGGGATATGCAGCACAAAAACAGAACTCCCAGCTATATGTAAGTAGCTTCCAATGTATATTAAAATAAAATTTTAAAAAATTGCAGGTCGTTCAAGTGAGTGTAGCTTGTTGAAACCAAGAAAACTAGCCACGTTAGTCTGTGGTAGAAAACAAGCGAAAGAGTCCTGTGGCACTTTAAAGATGAACTGATTTGCCATAGCATGAGCTTTTGGATGCAAGACCCTATCGCATCAGATGAAATAAGATGCCACATTATAGTTTTGTCTTCTGGTGAAAGTGATAATCCACACACACACACACACACACACACGCACGTGCATGCGAACATAGTCAAGTTAAAACATGCAAAAAGTTTTTAAATATTGGAATCCCAGTAGTGGAATGAAGAATACCGTATGTTGGTGTTATATGACGATCTGACAAAGGATGTGAATCCACAAATCTGTGCTGTAGTGGTGCAGCCTGGGCCTCTCACTGTATATGGATCAGATTTATCACCAAGTTCTTCTATGTGACTTGGGAACAGGTCCGGTGCAAGGCAATTTGGTGCCCTAGGCAAGATCAGATATTTAGCGCCCCCCCTTCCCACTTGAGCCCTCCCTCCCTCCAGCCCTATGCCCATTATGAAATAAATTTCCCTCCCTGGGAACTGCCGAGCCCCATAGAAAAACTTTGTGGACTTTGAGACTTTTCCTTTGTGTTCACGAGGAAAGCAAAGAGGCAACATCAGCCCAGCTATGCCAGGAACTCCCAAGGGCCTTCTCCTACTCCATATATGTGTAAAAGCCTGTCTCCTCCTGCAGGCAGCACAAGGGATATGAAAAAAGGATGTGAGAGAGGTGTGGTGGCGCTACCTGTGAGGAATAGAGACAAAAGGGCGTCTTGCAGCCTGTCCTACCTCGCAGGGTGGAGGTGCAGAGACACCGGTTTGACTCGTACACCTTCTGGGTTGCAGGGGGGGGGATGCATGTAGTAGAAACATAGCAAAGAGAGAGCCCGTGGATCATCTGGTTCAAATTTAGGAGGGGATTTACGAAACTTGCTACTTCCCCTCCTCTCTCTATCACTTTGTTGCAATATTTCTTTATCAGAATAATGTATATTATCCTGTCTTTCCCTTTACCAGCCTAGTGCTCAAGGCAGACAACAATATTCAAAGTACAGTAAAGAAAACATCAACAGCTCAGGGCACAATCCTAAACACGTTGAGGCAGAAAAAAGCCCCGCAACTCCCAGCATTCACCAGCCAGCATGGCTGGCTGTTGGAACGCTGGGAGTTGTGGGGCTTTTTTCTACCTCAACGTGCATAGGATTGCGCATGGCTGGCTGGGGAATGCTGGGAGTTGTAGGATTCCCCCCCTCCAAACACGCATAGGATTGCATCCTAAAACCATTTAAAACCAAAACACAGAAACAGCATGGTAAATAATTAAAACATTGGAGCCCCAGCTAGCTTAAAATACCTTTCCCTCCCTCCCTGGTTGCTGGAAATAACTGCTTTCAGGAGACCTTGAGCTGAGGAACCTGAGGCTCGCGCGAGGGAGGGAAAGCGAAGGAGGTGTTTGCAGGTGCATCCTTGAGAGGGAAGGCGAAGGAGGTGTTTGCAGGTGCATCCTTGAGAGGGATGCATCCTTCCAGCCGCCCACCAGCCTCCCATCATTGGCCCCTGCCCGCCTCCCCTCCTCCAGTCTGTAGCCTTCTCTGCCTCTTTTGATGCTGGTTGTGAGGAGGAGCCTGCCTGCTGCTGTTCCTGGTAACGAGCTGGAGGAGAGAGAGGGAGGGGTGCGCTTCTTTCGCCTTCCCTTCCCCGCCACAGGACATGATTGGTAAAACAAACTTGGCAAAATACGTGATGTATTTTTTTTCCCCCAAGGCATTTCTGGCGCCTCCTTTAGCCCGGCGCCCTAGGCAGCCGCCTAGTTGGCCTAATGGTAGCACCGTCCCTGCTTGGGAAATGTTTATGATGAGGGGTTGTTGAAAAGCGTGTCTTGGTTCCCTCTGAAGGTTGTTAAGACTTATATAAGCCAATGTATAAGATGTGTATTGTTGTACATTCCGGGTTTTTTTTTGTCAGGATGGGGTCTTTGGGGTCCCTTCCAGCTCCATGATTCTTGGTTCTGAGAGGGAGAGTTAATTGGCCTGCAATGGACCAAGTAGGTTTTGCCCATGCACAGTCTATTCTTAGGTAAACTAGGAGATAGCCTAGGTTGCCAATGGGACTGATTGTTAGACCACCTTCCTTTGAATGACAAGGAAGTGGCCAGAACCCCTTCTGGAGGGCTGGCACATTTTTATTTTCTCTTTGTCCTCATCTCATTGGACATGATGTCATTCAAGTGTGTATGTGTGTGTTGTGTGTGTGTGTGTGATGAAACAGCAGTTTGGGGAAAGACAAAACAGACTGAGAACTGAGTTTGGAGCTCTGGAAGTATCATAGGGTGCTGGCTGCCTCCCCCCAAGATCTGACATGGGAGCAGCCAGTGATCTTTCAGCTCAGTTGGAGTGTTAAGCTGTGAGCTGCCACCTATGCTTAACCTGTACATCTATATATATAAAAAGAAGGTGTCCTGACTGACTGACTGATTGACTGACTCATCAACGCCCAGCTCAAACCGTTTAACGTGAAATTTTGAAGGGGCATTGCTTTTATGACGTAGACCCCCACTAAGGAAGGACTTTGCTTTTATGATGTAGTAGACCCCCACTAAGGAAGAATTTTGGGAAATTGCATCCCTAAGGGGGTGAAAAAAGGTGGCAAAATTGCCCCACTCTCATATCTGCAGTTCTGCAAATAGGCCTCACCTCATAATTGCTGCAGGAGCCAACTTGCTGCAGGAGCCAATAGCAGCAGTTATGCAAATAGCCCATAGGACACTTAGAATGTTTGTATGAATTCCTGCAAGGGCCAATAGGGCTGGGTATGCAAATCTCCCCTAGGCCATTTAGAATGTTCTCTGAGGGGGCGAAAAGGGAGGGAAACTTTTTACATGACAGGGTGAAAAGGGAGGGAAACTTTTTACATGACTGACTGACTGTTGTGTGGTGGGCATCGTCGCATAGGCGTCCATCACGTTTAGACGGATCTACCCCAAACTTGGCATGCTCACTCTTAATCACCTGTAGACTCTCAGGATTAACCTGATTTTTCTTTAAGAACAGATATTTCTGTCACAAAAGATTTCTGCTGCCAGCACCCAGCCTAAACGTTACACTTTCAGTCAGAGACACTGCATCTTTTCCATACACGTTTCTTTTAAAAACAATTATACGAAATCCTAAAATCCATGCGAGCGCAGCCACGGCAACAGCTAGTTTGTAAATAAATGCAAATATTACAAATCAACAGGAATCCTCAGCAATCTCATACTAAAGAAAGAGAGAGAGAGAGATTTAGATAGGAGGAGTACATGTGTGATCTACTTATGATTATTTTCAAGTATTGGGCAATTTCATGAAAATATCACTGCTCAAGTTGAATGAAGTCCTTTGTGTTTGTTGTATTTATAGATTCATAGATCATAGAGTTGGAAGGGGCCTACAAGGCTATCGAGTCCAACCCCCTGCTCAATGCAGGAAACTAGAGGAGGGGTCTCCCATCCAAGTAATAACCAGGCCTGGCCCTGCTTATCTTTCCACACTCAGACAAGCTGAGCCAGCGTATAGGCTGGCCTCTTTTCTGCATTCTGATTTCACTTGGCTTATGCTTCATTAAATGTGCATGAATCTGTCTCTTCTTCAGTGGCTTGCAGACAGGATGCCAGGAACTAATACAATGTAGATTGGAAATGACCCTGTAAAGTTTTTACTGGTGTTATGAATACCTATCTGAAGGGAAAGCAACACAATGAGCTGATGCGGGTGGAGGGGGAAGAGTTATATGTTCAGTTCAAGAAATATGGATGAAACATGATCAGGAAAGTGGGAAATCACTACTTAAATCAAATTCATATATCATATAAGTGGTCTTAAATATTGCATGCTTATTTTAGCTTGCTTCCCACTAACAAATCTTCCATATGTAATCCATGCAAATAATAGCTGGTCCATCATAGCCATTTTCATTTCATTTCATTTATTTCATTTCTATACCACCCAATAGCCAAAGCTCTCTGGGCAGTTCACAAAAATCACAACTGCAAATACAAGATAATAAAAACATAATATAAAATCTTGAACATAAATAATTTTAAAATGGTTTAAAACAGCTAAAAATGGTTAAAATAAGATACTAGGCCCTGATAAACAACTGACATAATGCCCTATCACAGTGTTCTCCAACCTTGGGTCCCCAGATGTTTTTGGCCTACAACTCCCAGCATGCCCCAGCCAGCGTAGCTACAGCGTAGACTGCTGGGGCATGCTGGGAGTTGTAGGCCAAAAACATCTGGGGACCCAAGGTTGGAGAACACTGCCCTATCATATGCCATCAATGAAGGTGCGCAAGGAAAAACAGAGTGCCTCGCATGAGTGAGATGGAAGATTTAAAATCCTATTCCCGTGTGCAGACGCCCATAAATCCACACACAGAAGTTCAGATCTGTCTCTCCCACTCCCAGCGCAGCTTTCCAACGTATCGGATGTCAGCCAGCTCAGCTTCCTCCTGTTTGCAGATTCCAGTAGTAAGGAAATAACTCTGTAAACTCCACAGGTCTATTTACTACCTGTTTATTTACTTAAGAAAGCTTATTCTACAGAGTATACATTTCCATGTGCAGAGTACAATGCATATCAAGCATTTAATCCAGTGGAGCAAGTTGAGCTTCACTCCACTCAGCACAGACATTACATGATTGCATTTAGTCCAGCAAGCACTAGTCAGAAGACAAGAGAGTGAAGAAGAAAGAACAGTTCAACATCTCTCCAAAATGGCTACAGACAGAGAAAAAAACAAGTCAGTACGTCATCAGAACATACAAACCACGTGACCAGCTCGTATTTCTTTCACACCTACTTTCCCCATGAGAAACACACAGGAAGTAGGAGATAAAACATAACTTGTTTACCAGCCATTCTGTTCCTTTCATTTGTAAACAATGTGCCACAGCTGGTGATTGTGATACATGTCACAACAATCAAATGGCTGGGAGTAGAGGAAAATCTTAACCTGGTGCCAAAAAGATGAAAATTTTGGCACCAGGCGTACCTCAGTGGGGAGAGTGTTCCACAGTCAGGGGGCTACCACTGAGAAGGCCCTCTCCTTTCATGATAGCTTGCACAGTCAAGCTATCATGACAGGAGCATCTTTTGATTACACCATTTAGCAGTGGTGATAAGAGCTACAAGGTGATCGTGTTTCAGTCCACTTGATTATTAGAGAAATCTATCTGATGCCACATCAGTTGAACAGATGTCCCATTCCTCCAAGAATGTCATGGTGCATTCTGTCTATACCAGAAGGACAAAGTTTAAGTGGAGAAGCTCAAATTCTGTTTGTTCCATTGGATTCTAGTATCAGATGGTACTAGAAGTATCTGGCCCACTAACATTCAGGAAGTGTAGCTGCTGCACCGGTTGATACTAAGATGCTTTTAATGTCAGGGGATGGGATTTTTAGTGCTTTCACCAGATATAAAGCTCACTATCGGCGATGATTTATGAGAAATGCCAAAACCTGACCTTTAAACCCTGAATTCTCAGATCACGCATACAGAGTTATTCTGCAGTGCTGTGAATGTACCGAAACAATCCTTGATTTGCAATTGCTAACAATAACTTACAGCTGTCTTAAGTGCTATTTAATTTGCAAATAGCTCGTTTCTCCATCTGTCCAAATACAAAGTAATTTCACAGGTAGGATCAGGAACACAGCAACAAGTTAATTTCGGCAGAAAGACTAACTACACTATTTTATTAATACCGAAGGGGAAAGATCAACAAATTTCTTTGTTATGTGTCAGAATGAAAGCGGGGGGGGGGGGGAGAGATTGAAAGAAAAAGCCAGAGAAGGATGTTTAATGCACAGTGGCAAGTGCTGGGAGAAAAATCCAAGGCTTGCTGTGAATTAAAAATGGCAGCAGTGTGATAGACATTTTCATAATACTAGTCAGTTTTTATTGATGTGATGAAATACTGGTCTTACTTAGCACTTCTCTTTTATTATGTTATTTATCTCCTGCATTTCTTCCATCATGAAATTCAAGGCAACGTACATGGGCCTCCAAGTGGCCTCCCATTCAGGCACTGGACCCTGACCTCCTTGGCTTCAGCAAGATACCTGCATCACGTGCCTTCCAACAATGCCCTTGACTTCTCAGATGCAGAAACTGTCTGCATTAAATAGCACTTTGTGTAACATTGGGTAATCTATGCTAATAATGGAGCTGGTACACAACAGCCATACAATAGTGATATCTCCAGGGGACAAAGGACCGTATCCTCTGATTGAAACATGCAGAAAGGATGTAGTCTGTCTCCAGGATCTAATTCTTATCTTATTGTTTGAGGACCTAACTAGACATTACAGGGAGATGTGCCTCCTACTACCAACCCATGTCTCCCCAGTAAGTCTAGTAAAGTAAATGCTGGTGTAACATCATTACTTCTCCCGCAAGCAGCAAATGAATTGGAAGAGTTGTAGAAATGCTGACAAAGACATGAGATCACACTTCTTTCTTTTTTTACTAGACATTAGGGATACACAGGGAGACGCAGTTCAGCAATGGCCACATGTCTCTTGTAATGTCACCAGGTGCTGCTGGAGTTTAGTTGTATATAGGGCAAAGTATCCTGTGTCTGTTCTGTTCCTGCTTAAGAGACAATCAAGTTCTTGTTTTGCTAGTGCTAAGACAGTGCTTCTCAAACTGTGGGTGCGAACCTACAGGTGTTACTGATGTGTGTCCCTGGGTGTGCCACACAATGAACCCCACCCTCATTTTCATTTCAAGGGGCATTTTATCTTTTACAGGGCCAATAGGCGGCAGGAGCAGGCAGAGGGAACATCAGGGCCTGCTCCAGTTGGATTGCCCCCCACAGGGCTAACTGACGTTCTGTTTTTGTTTTGTTTTTGTATTTAATTAGACTGTACATCGCTCAGAATGGCCAGATGACTGGCCAGATGGGTGATTCAAAAATAGAATAAATAAATAAATAAATAATAAATAGCACACCATTATAGTTATGCAGCCCCTTCAAGAGACAGGATCACTCCATCCCTCCCTATAAACCAGCCTTCCCCAACCTGTTTTGGTCTAGAATTTCTGACCATTAGCCATGCTGGCTAGAGCTTATGGGAGCTGTTGAAGTCCAAAACGTCTGAAGGGCACCAGGTTGGGAAAATCTGCTATAAGCCATGCTTACATTTTATTCAAATACTCTCTCAGAGCAGTCCTACGTGGGGCTGATGGGGGGGAGGAGTAAAGCAGTGGATCCTCCGCTGCTTCCAAAGCCCTGCCAACTCACAGTGGCCAGGTAGGTGGAGTGGGGGAGCCGGCTTTGCCTCAGGTGTCAGCATCCTTTAACATGCATGCATCTCGATCTAGAAGAATAATCCACACAAAGAAATGAAAGTTGTTATATGCCTGTATCACTCTTGCTGGATTCACTGCTTTCTGGCATCTAATGGATCCCCTGCATCCCTGAGTGAATTGACTCAAGGGACACTTCTGTCCCATTTAATCCTAAAGAAGCATAAATTTTCTTAAGCAAACAGACCTTCAGACCAGTGGAATGTTCTGTCCAGTCAGCAGAATACTATGATAATCGTCATTATTTCACTGGCATGCCTTTTTTTGGCATGCCAGTGAAATGAGGAGAATAGCATGTTTAGTCTGGACAGAGCTTCAGACTGCATAACTGATCCAGTGTGTGAAGCCTGAGTCCTCTTTCACCCCTTTGGTTTCTACTTCTACTCACCCTTAGGGATGTAATAACGAATAACTTTCCTCTAATAACTTTTGTACTTGACCATGCCTTTTGGTTGCCTGGCCATACCCTTGGCCACACCCTCATGTTGCCTGGCCACACCCTCTTGATCACACCTTCATGTTGCTTAACCATACCTCTTACAAATTCACATGTGTGTCCCTATTTTCATCTGTGAAATGTTGGAGGGTATGACTTCCTTCTAAATGAACATGTGCAGGATTGGATTGCACTGTGTTCTGGGAAGACAAAATTGCTCAGTAGTACTAAACCATTCATTGAATAGAGAGGCACTTTGGAAGAATATTTATTCATAGACAGAACTGAGCAAAACCGTGAAGAAAAACACCCAGAAAAGAAAAAGGTAGAGGTACATTCTGTAGCTAGGCCCCAACTTGCTATTACTTAATCCAATTTATTTATTTATTATATTTATACCCTGCCTTTTTTCCTGCAAGGAACCCAAGGCGGCTTACATAATCCCAAAAATCCATATTGACACTATACCATTTGTTCTCTAGATTGGGGAACAGTTTAGCTGCAATAAGGCTTATCTTTTCTCATGGTTTCCTGTTTTCCTGCATCCCTGAGTGAATTGACTCAAGGGACACTTCTGTCCCATTTAATCCTAAAGAAGCATAAATTTTCTTAAGCAAACAGACCTTCAGACCAGTGGAATGTTCTGTCCAGTCAGCAGAATACTATGATAATCGTCATTATTTATTTAGGATCCCTAGGGATGTAATTTATACTTATGTAAGCATTGATCTGTATTGGACATAAAATCAAAATGCCTCAAAGTCACTACCAATCAGCTTGTCAGGAAGTCATTAGGAAAGAAAGCAAAATTGTCTTGAACACAAAATGATCCAAATTTATGAAGTGAGTATGGATGTAGGCATTCCAATAAATTTCAGCTAATAACAAAGCAGAAGTTTATTGAATTCATAAACAATACTGCAAAAGATATCATACATAATATTAAAAATGCATTTATGCAAATCCTGCAACAATTTATTTATTTATTTGTTTATTATATTTATACCCTGCCTTTTTTCCTGCAAGGAACCCAAGGCGGCTTACATAGTCCTCCTCCTCTCCATTTTATCCTCACAACAACCCTGTGAGGTAGGTTAGGCTGAGAGTCAGTGACTGTCCCAAAGTCACCCAGTGAGTTTCATGGTTGAGTGGGGACTAGAACTGGGATCTCCCGAGTCCCAGTCCAACACTCTCACCACTACGCCACACCACTACGCCACACAATGTTAATTTTGCATCATTCAGTAAATTCAGTTAAATTTGCTGAGTTAATTTTTCTTCTGAAAACCTGCTTCAGCTCAAGCACACCAGTGGTTTCATAGACAATAATTGGCATGCTAGACGTAGGCATTGGAAGTAGTAGCAATTCCCTTCAGAGATTCCCTGAGGTCCCAGCTCTATGAGGAAGTATGCTAATACTTAGTACTGCACCTTCCCTAGCTCTTTGACCTCCACATCTTTGCTCAGCTTCTTGACTACACGTGTGTATTCCTTTTCACTGGCTGAAGCAATTATTAGGTCATCAACAAATGCGAGGATGTATGAATACTGTCCATTAGTACATTTAGTGTACAGACATTTGTCAGCTTTACCCTGTTTGTACCCAAGTTGGGTCAGCATTGTATGTAGCTTGGCGTTCCAGGCTCTGGCTGCCTGCTTCAGTCCATATAGCCCCTTCTGAATCCGGCAGACTAAATGGGCTTGGTGAGGCTTGATGAAGCCCTTGGGCTGCTTCATATATATCTCCTCAGAGATTTCGCCATACAAAAATGCTGTCTTTATGTCTACATGCCTGACTTCCATCCGCCTTGAAGCTGCAATGCTTAAGAGTGCGCGGATGGTGCTATATCTCACAGTTGGGGCAAATGTGGAGTCGTAGTCCTCCCCATATTTCTGGCTAAATCCTTGTGCGACTAGCCTAGCCTTGTAACGCTGTACTTCCCCTTCTGTCCCATGTTTAATTTTGAAAGTCCACTTACTTCCAATGGCCTTTTTGCCGGGTGGCAGTTCTGTGAGAGTCCAAGTTTTGTTTTGATGCAGAGCTTCCATCTCCTCTTCTGCAGCTTTTCTCCAGAGACTCGCTTTAGAGGCTGGCATCTCCCCAATCTCCTCCCATGTGGAGGGTTGTCGAGGTAGCGCCGACCCTGCGAGGTAGGACAGTCTAGGAGGTGGCACGCCCCTGTTGGAATGAGATGAGCTTCTAACCTGTGGTTCTGGAGGTTCTGGAGCCTCCTCAGGTTCCTCGTCCGATTCCAACTCCGGCATATCCGCATCACTGTTGTCCTCTGGGTCTCTGGTGCTGCAATTAGGATCCCGGTCCTCTGCGTCTTCTTCCTGTTCACGGCCTGTAGAGGGGGCTATGACATTGGAAGCTGGGTGCACAGGGTCAAGAGTTATTGGCGGGAAGCATATTAGTTCACGTGTGTCCCCTTCTGATTGATCAGAAAAATCTAGGACACTTCCTTTGGTGTTTGCCTTGCTGGTTTCATCAAAATGAACAACATGCTTTGCCTTAACTTGCCCTGTCTTTAGATCCATAATTCGGTAGCCTTTCCCTCTAGACGCATATCCCACAAGGATGCCTTCTTGCGCTCTGGAGTCAAGCTTGTGCCTATTTTCTTTGGGAACGTATGAATAGGCAACACTACCAAAAACTCGTATGTGTGACACGTTGGGAGTTTTCCCGTGCCAAAGTTCAAAAGCTGTGCGCGTGGCTCCTTTTATAGGTAATCTATTCTGGAGTTACACTGCAGTGGCTGCTGCATCTCCCCACAAGCGCTGGGGCAGAGATGCATCCTTTAGCATGCACCGTGTCATCTCCATGATGGATTTAAACTTTATTTCAGCTACAGAGTTTTGCTGCGGAGTGTATGGTACAGTGGTTATATGTTTAATCCCTTCCTGTTCCATAAGGGCCTGCATGTCATGTGAACAATATTCCGATCCATTGTCTGTCATTAAGACCTTTGGACTCTTCTGGAATTTGTTTTTCACCATGGCATTGTACTTTTTGAACATGTCCACTACTTGGCTCCTATCTTTTAGAAGATAAGCCACACAGTATCTAGAAAAATCATCTAGAAAAATCAGTATGTATTTGTTTTTCCCCAATGATGGAACGTTCATTGGACCACATACATCACTGTACACCAGGTCAAGCACACTGGTGCTGCGCTGCTGAGTGCAAGGAGGAAATGAGGGTTTAACTGCCTTTTCAGTGACACAACTTACACACTTGGTTGACGCTGATGCATTCTTGGTTATCTCGATTCCCCTTGCCAGCTCCTTTTTCTTCAAGTCCATTATGGCATTTGTGTCTCTGTGTCCCATTCTTCTGTGCCACAGCTCCAGGTTGGCTTCATCTCTCTGGTTTGGGGATGCCACCTTGGCAGATTGAGGCTCTGGAATAACAGTCTCATAAACACCATTAGTTAGAGTTGCTTCAGCAAACACTTTCCCATTTTTGGACACTTGACACATTTCATTTTTGAAAATTATTTCAAAACCTTTTCTTGCAAGAGTGGACACACTAAGGAGGTTACAGTGGAAGTCTGGAACATAGAGAACTTTTTCCATTTGATTCTCCCTTGTTTCACTTCCCACCTTACAGTTCAGAACTCCTGAACCAGCACCTTGTGCTTTTATAACTTTGCCATCTGCAATTTGAATGTGCGCACTTTGTGATGTGTCAATCTCATTAATGTCCATAAAGAAATCTTTATCACACGTGAAGTGACTGGTGGCCCCTGAGTCAATCAGCCACCTGCTTGACTTGTTTTTACAGTTATTAGCTGTAAAATTCATTTCCTGAGACAGAAAGGTATTCTCAGAACTTTCTTTCTTTTGTTGCTTAAAAGAATGAGGCTTTTGGGATTTTGGGGCCTTGCATGCCTTTGCTATGTGTTTATTGCAGTTAAAGCAAACTACCTTCTTTGGTGTGTGTTTTGCTTTTACTTGGGGCTTGGACACACAGTTGTAAGCATTTGCTTTTGTCTCCCCTGTCTGGAGACTCATTTCTCCTTTGTGTGCACTCTTCTTTTAAATAGGCAATTAACCTTTTAAAAGTCAAGTCTTGTATCCCATCCATGAGAGTTACAAAAGTCTCAAATTTGGGTCCCAGTGACCCTAGGAAGTAACAGATTTTGTGCTCTTGATCCATTTTGTATTCTGTGAGTTCTAGTTTCTCAAGAATAGCAAGAAATTCTATCACATGTTTAGCACAATCTTCCTTGAAATTGAGCCTCAATTTTAGCAGATCTCTCATCCACGCCCTGTGCGATCTTTTGCTTGCAAATCCATATGCAAGCTCTAGATTCTCAAGTATCTGAGCTGCAGTATCAGACTGTCCAACAAGTATCATCTGGGTATCTGAAATACTGTTCAAAATCATGGCTTTTGCTACCTTATTCTGCTTTTCCCATACCTTGATTGCAGCTCTGGCCTCATCATTAGTCCCAGTGGGTTTTTCACTTTCAATGGATCCCAAGGCTTCTTTGTTATCAAGAGAGGCTCTTAGGCGCTTTTTCCATTGAATAAAGTTGTCCTCTGTTAATTTGGGCAACTTGAGGCTTACTTCGTCTGAGCTATCATTACTGGCCATCTTAAAAACAAAACTTGGAAAAATGTCCAAAATTCCAAAATCAAGGAAAATTTCCAAAATTCCAAAATCAAGGAAAATTTCCAAAATTCAAAATGGGAAAACTGCTTAAAATTCAAAATCTTCACTGCCTTACTGCCTTTTATCAGAGAAAAAGCAAAGGGTTTTTTTTTTTCTCCTTTTCTCACAATGGAGACAAAGGACTTAGAGAGTGGACTCAAACGGTGGACATTCCACAAGCAGAGCTGGAACCCAGACCATAGAGCTACTGCTCCTCAGCTCCATGGACTTAATCTTTAGGGCCCACATTGTAGCATTACTGACTCTCCTTGTCACTCCACCACTCCCCATCATGACCAGTTCCTGCCCCTTCCTGTTCTTATATTGGCTTTCCTTTCCAGTAAAATCATTGTCTGTACAACATCGCACTTCTGGGTGTGAGGCTCACAGTCCCTGCCCTTGTGCTTGTTTGTTCCTGTTTCCTGTATGCCTTTCCCCAGCTTCTATTGTCTTCCCTATTCTGCTCCTGGTTGCCTTTCACACCCACCTGCTTACCTGCCCCCAGTTGATTCTGACTAAGGGCTGCCTCTCACTGTGATTCTCTTTGCAGCCTCTTGATGCCATCACTAGAAGGTAGAACACACACACACACACACACACACACACACACACACCCAGATTATTTCTTCACTTCCTTTCATCCATTTTTAAAATCACAGTAAGCATATGTTACGATGCATATATGCCCCAACTTCTCTTGGCTTTTAGAAATGGTGTGAAGACACATCTTTGAAAGTTTTGTTGTGATACTTTTAAACAAACACCTCCCACATGAAACCTTAAGTGTATTATTCCTGCATAAGGGCATACATTATTCTTAGGCATATAGAAATGAAGGCTAGAACCACTTCAGCAGTTGGGCTGCATGATGGGCCAGTGGTTTCCTTCCATGCCATTGGCTTGTTGAGGCTAGTTCAGAATTCTGAGTGGCGTCGTCTATCTTACATAAGCAATGCATCTGATGCCTGTGTAGTAGTTAGGATCCAGCCCTCATGTGACCGGACATCCACTCATGCAGTGGGAGTTCTGTTTTCATACTGGGACTTCCCCATCCCCTGCAGCCCTCTGCACATGCCCCATAACTTCTCTGGAAAGTCCCCCAGCCTTCTGGATCAGATATGGAGGATGGGGTGTGGGCTGCAAGGGGGAGGGGAAATCCATTTGTTCCACCAGTGGTTCCCTCCCACTGGTGGAACAGCACAATTAGATTCAACCCAATGCCAATTGTGAACCTCAAGAATTGCTGGGATTCTTAATGGATAAACATTCTAAATGTTAGTGTTTATTTGAACTTGCATCTCCCCCCTCTCAGCTGTGAACTTGCGTATGGAAATTGATATAGAAACCTAGTTGATGGGGTTTCTTCATATTCAAGGCAAAAAAGGGAGGAGGGGGAATGACAATGAATCAATCCTTACTCAAAACTCAAAAAATACTTAGCTCTGGATAGAGGTATTTCTAGTTTCTTCACAGCTTGTTCAGTTATGTGTGTTATCATTTGCTTCTCTAGAACTTCAAAACAAAAAATGTGTCCTTTTAAACTCATGCTGGGTTTCTTTTTTCTTGGATGACTTTGATGCTCTTTAAAAAAAAAATTAAATAAAAAAATCCTGATCTCTCTGCACGTGCTCCACAGTGATTTGCATGCTCATAGGAAACGCATCAAAGGGCAAAGTCTTGATTTGTCACATGCCAGGAGGTAGAAAATCAATTTCAATCCTCGAAGAGGCAAAACTGCTGCTGCAGAAGTCACCTGGTGATTTGACAGGCTCTTTGCCATTGAAAGCTCATAGAGGAGACTCTGTACCTGAAGGGATGTTTGTGCCAAGTTTACACCGTGGCCCAGAATGACACAAACTAGCTAAGAAACAGCCATTGAAAACCAAACTTTCTGGTCCTGGAGCCATTAGTGCGCCTTATGCAGTCACTTTTTAAAATCATATTTTGGGATGATGATTATTTTTTGCCAAGAAACTTTGGAAGTTAAATACTTTCTTTAAAAAAGAAAATGAAGCTCTTGCTATTGAGGCCATGCCCTATAATTGCAGTCCCAGCTCAATTCTGAATCCCAGGGAATGTCTTCTCCCTGTCTGAAACCTAGGTAAGAATGTGAGTCAAAGACAAGCATCTTTAAGCTGCTGTCCTATAATCACTTACCTGGGAGTAAGCCCTATTGAACTCAATGGAACTTCCTGCTGAGTAGTCATGTACAGGATGCATTCTTGGTGTCTTGCATGGAGTTTTGTTGGAAGCAAGTTCTCAAATTGCAGAGAATTCATCATCTTTAGACCAAGAAAAGGTTTTCTCTTTGTTTGTTGTTTTAAATGGCATCACTAATGTGGTGTTTCCTAGACACATCAGATTTTGAACAATGGTTTGTGAAATGCTGCTGCATCTGTAGGCAGATCCTCCATGTTCAGCAACTGTGGTGGATGCAAATGCCATCCTGCACATGCTCTTCTGTCAATGCAGGAGTTCTCTTCACACATGTAGTGTGTGCTGGATTAGGAATTGGAGGTTCACACATGCATGTATATTGCCTGCTAACTGTGGTGCCAAGTGATGACTTGTTCATGTGAAAGAGACATCACAAATCACCACAAATTACTTGTTCTGTACTGGTCCTGCAGAACAAGAAACAGAGGATAAATGAGATGATACCTTTGTTAGTCCAAACAATGTTTAAAATGCTGGAAACACGATTTCTCTGAATGACGTCAAGATCTAACAGCTTTTGAAAGAAAGAAAGAAAGAAAGAAAGAAATCAGTTGTTGACAATTAAGAACACACAATCACATGCCATATGGAATCTAGACATAAATGTAAATGTTTGTAAGATAACAAAAAGTGTTAAAACAATGATACATTTGTCTGCTCAAATGGAAACTGCCTAGCTGATGTGAAAATAGATTGGCATCCCACAGCGGCCATGAGCTAGCTGGCTGGCTGCTCCTGAGAACTCACCAGTATGCAGATTACAGCAGAAGGAAGGAGGCTGATGCAAATTGCTCTCTATTTGATCTTCCACAAACTTGTTTAATATGAAATGAATGCTAAGCTACTGTCAGTGGGGCCGCAAGCTTAATTAGTAGATTAATCAACTAAAGCTTTAATTGATTCATTACTGAGGACCTGCTTTAGTTAGTGGAGGGAAATTTCCCATTGAAAAAGAAACCAGAATGGACAATATTCAATACAGGCAGTCCCCGAGTTAAGAACATCCGACTTATAGACAACCCATACTTAAGAACGGACTTCTGGGTTCCCCAGCACCGAGTACATAGCGTAGTATACTATGCAATTTGCCTAATTTATGCAATTTGCGTAAATGCTGATTTTAATGTATAGAACACTATGCTGTTCCAACTTACATACAAATTCGACTTAAAGGCATTCTTAAGAACGGAACCCATTCGTAACCTGGGGACTGCCTGTATTACGGGAGTAAAGAAGATTATCTAACAACATAGAAAGATTATTATCATGCATAGGAATATAACAAGGACCTCAGTGGATCAGAGCAATGGTTCATCCAGTGCAGCATTCTGTATCCAGCAGGGGTCAACCAGATGCCTCTGTGAAACTTACAAACAGAGCATGGAAAATAGCCTTCCCCTATTGTTGGTCCCAGGTTCTGGAACACAGAGGTACATTGCCTCTAAACATGGATTAGAGTGTTCCATACCCACGCATCTTGGACTGCATGAAATTGGATTATAAACAAAGCTGAAGGTGGTGTCCATAGACTTCCATGACATTAGCTTCTGCAGAGAAGTTAATCTCAGCATTTTCCAAGTTCACCCTTTTTGCCCCATATTCACTTTAGCCCCAGGCTTCATTATGTCTGTGCTCCTGTTTCAACATAGCGATAAATCTGGACAGACAGCCTTGTGTCTGGTTGATTTCTCGAGGGCACCTGAGAGTCTTCCATGTTGGCTCTGGCATTAAAGTCTAATGCTTTTAAATTGATGTGTAGAATTAATAACTTGTAGACCTTCCAGATTTTCACAATTCTAGGTCAGTGGGAATGATGGATATATGTATCTATAAGGTTGTTCTTATGAGACAAGGTAGATATAAAATCACATAATCATAGAACTGGCTGGGGGTGTGAAGGCCATCTAGTCTAGTCCAACCCCCTGCTTGATGCAGGAAATCCAGGGCTAGAGCACCCTCAATATATGGTCTCTGTTTGAAGACCTCCACCAAGGAAGAGCCCATTTATCCCTTTAAGTGATTAGTTCCATTGCCAAACTGCTATTCCCATTAAGAGGTTTCTCCAAAAGTTCAACCTTAATCTACCCTCCTATAACATAAGCCCATTCGATCTAGCCCTGCCCTCTAGAGCAGCAGAGAACATGTCTTTCCCCACTTCTAGATCAGTGGTAGGCAGAAGGTAGCATATACTGCTAGATTTCTAGGTGATTTGCAGTAGATCACCTATGGTCTCCTCCTACTCCCAACTGTTTAACAGCAGCAATTTTTAGGTATAAATTAGATTCCCTGCTCTGCAGTAACTCAGATGTAGATTTGGATTTTTGTATGCAGGCCATTCTAGTATATGGCTCATGGAGTTCAGTAAGTCATTGGCTCTGTCCCCTGAGCCACCATTGTGCACGTGGCTCCAGCTGGTGGACTTCAGGATTCTAATAAAAAGCAAAGTAGACCCTGCAAGTCTGCATTCTGCCCTCCTCTGTTCTAGGTGAAAGCTCTTCATGTATTTGAGACTTGAGAGTCTCCTCTTCTCCAGCCTAAAAATCCTCAGCTCCTTCAACCTTTCATCATAGGACTTGTTTTCCATACCACTAATCATCTTCATGGCCCTCCTCTGAACCTGTTCCAGTTTGTCTACATCCTTCTTAAAGCATGGCACCCAGAACTGGATGCAGCACTCCAGATTTGATCTGACTAGTGCGAAATTAAGTGTAACCATCTACCATCTCAGGATATAAGGCAAGTCTAGCTTAAAGGATCCTGATTGGAGAGGTCCAGAATAAGTGAGTTTTTAACTGTATATTAGAGAGGGAGAAGACTGATTTAGTGTACACCCTGCTGGCGAAATCACATCATGGAGTGTATTATTCAGCAGGGGCCTAGATGGCTTTCCTTTTAATCTATGTGAGAACTGGATTTATAAGGATAGAGTAAGAGCATTCGGAACAAGGCCCATAAAACCTGAAGAGTCATATTTCTTCTTCAGAAAGTAACTTTTAACAGCTCTGTTGGGTGCTCATTTGCAGTCGCCTGGTGAAAATTTTGTCTGCACTGTTTATGGCCCTTTCTGCCTATTTCTGCAGCAGAGGGGGTGAGTGGGTGGGTGGTTTTTTTTAGTACTACTCTTTTTTGGCCCTGTAGTGTCTGGATGTAATCTGCTCTGGGGGTTCTTCTGATATGTAAGATATTGGACTGCTAATGTGCTTATTAGCCTTGAATCTTGATTGCCTCTGTTGGGGGTGGTACACAGATTCTTGTAGTGAAACATTTTGGAGAATGCCCCTTGATCCTTTCTTTGTTATTTCTTTTCCTATACTGAGAGTAATTTGCTTTCCTTTCTTCTCCGACTGCTGGTACCATTTTTATGTTGCTATAACCTGCATGGTCTATCGCTTAGGTGTGACAGTAGCCGTCTTTTCCATTTCTGGATGCACACATTAGTGAAAGGTGTTCTGTCCTTTCATTTATTCATCACAGTACCTTTGTTCCTCTCTAGGCACAATTTTCATATTTAACAAAGCAATACAGCTAAGCACCACCAGTGATAAAGATAAGTTCACTGCAAACAGCATGACCCTGTCAGACAATCCTGTTCAATAGGCACAACTGGAGGAGAGAGCTGAGAAGGAACAACAAAAGATGAGATGGCTAGCAATGCCAAGTCTGACAGGAGAAGCTTGAATGAACTGGGCCATTGAAACAAGGTATGTTTATGAAGAAGACAAGGTAACACAATGAAAAGTTTCCAAAATACAAACAAGACCAAAAAAAAATCAAAAGGAACCATGTGATTATAAAGTGGCTATAGCTCCAAATATAACACCCTTGTTATTAAAAAAAATGGTTACAGTTGTTGTAGTTAGTGGAATTATAATAGTTCTTTGATGATGAGATCTCCAGATAATATCCCATTTCATTGCTTCATCAAAACTTCATCCAAACCAAGCTGAAACCAAAAGATTCCTCCATTGGAACATTTCTCATTCACTGAGGGCAGATGAAATTATTCTCCAGACTCTTCCAAACCACTTGTTATCCAATGTGAATCCTCCCACCTCCCCCCCAGAAAGCTTCTGTATAGAAGACAAAACAATCAGGAATCTCTGAAATGAAGTGGTGGGTCTGGGCTGCTGCTGAAGAAGACAAACCAGGGATTACGGACACATCAGAATTTCATTTTTGCTCACAGAACATGTGAGCATGCCCCACTTGAAGTTCTGAATGCAAGCACGCGAGCACGTGTCCACAGAAGATATTCACAAATTGTCAAACATGTGTTCACGCTGGTCTCGTTCCCGGTTCCCAGTTTGCTTTGCACAAATTTCCTAATTTGCACAAATTTCCTCAGTAGACTGAATCAGACCTGCTTTAGACTGTGGAGGAAATTCGTGCAAATTTGGAAAGTAGGAGATTTGCACAAGTCTTCAACTTGCTCAATTTGTGCAAGTTTCCCGTTCGCATAGAGCAAGCAGCGATCCCAAAGGTGAACGGGAATCAGGCATGAGACGAGCAGTGGGACAATGTTTGGAGAATCCCGGCAATCTCGAACATCGCTCGTTTCCCCATCCCTACGGGCAGGGATAGGATTGTGTGGATAGAGGTCTCTGATTACTGGACTCTATCCATACTGGTTCATGAATGCATAGGAAGCTGCCTTATACTGAATTAGCCCATTGGTCCACCTAGCTCAGGATTTGCGACACCGACTGGGTTTCAGGAAGTAGTCTTTCCAAGCCCTATCGGAAGAAGCCAAGGATTGGATTGAACCTGGGATCTTATGCATGCAAAACATGTGCTCAACCACTGAATTATGGGCCCACTGAGCTTGACCACTTCCTATAATATTCATCACCTGACCACTGCAGCAACAAGTAGCAATTTGTATGTGTAAATAAACCATAGGACAAGCACTGGAGAATTAAACTTGAATGTGAGCATGTGCCTGAGGATGTTATGCCATGCTGTAATATGCATGCAGCCTTCAGAACAAGGCCAGTTTTGAAGATGTTAGCCAGATGTCTTTGCATTTGCACAGGTATAACCATTATATTATAAGTACTACTGCACTGCAGTAGTAGTAATTGTCATCATAGCACTTATATCCCAGTCTTCCTTTAGAAAGCTCAGAGCATCAGTAGTTTTCCATTGGGGCACAGATTAGGTCTATACCTTCTTAGCAGCACTGGTGCTATCAGATTAGATGCTGTCAGACCTTTCACAGGCCATCATCTTCAACATCATCATAAGCATGTTTTAGGATTAGAAAAATACAGAATCACCACCTCTGCACCTAAACAATCCCCCTACTTTTCAAGACAAGGAAAGTTACCCAGCACTCCGATCCAAATAAGGGCAACATGCATTGCACACGGAGGCAGACATCTGCAAGTGTGTTTCTAGCTGGATGAGACAGGTGCAAACTGGTGCTGCGTATGTGGTTGCTCTTCCTGATGCAGCTGCTGGAGCTGCACACATGGAACTCCCTTAGAAAAACAGCAGCAGCCATGCCTTGCAGCTGTTCAGCAGGGGTGGATTTACCACTTCCACCATCCCCCTCTCCTTGCCAGACGTTTGACTGGCATAATTGTTGCTTTCAAAGGAGTCCTCGCTGCATGCAACCTTGGCTGTTGCGCATGGTCATCCTTTTTATGAATGAAAAACCACCAGATCTGATCTTTTCCTGATTAACAACTGTCATCGTTATTTTAGGATTTGTTGACATTTTTGGAAGAGCAGCAGTGTCTGTGTCTGTGTGGGGGGAACAGCTGTAGGCCATTGTTCACAGAGTGCAAATTTTTCCACACAGTTGAAAGGCTCCCTCACAGCATCTGAAGAGATTAAGGTGCAATCTCATGCACGTTTAGACAGAAAAAAGTCCTACAATTCCCCGCAGTTCCCTGCAGTTCCCTGCCAGTATGGCTAAACGTGCATAGGAATGCACTCTAAGTTACTGACCCATTACCCAGCACCAAGCTATATTAATTAGACAGGCCGCAGATCAATTCTGACGAGAAAGGAATCCACTGGCAGCCCATGTTACGTTTCACTCACAAGATGAATTTTTCAGTGGAGAGTGATCTTCCTTCCCTACACCCCCAAAGGGATGCTCACAGGTTTGGTTTGCAAAGCTGTTTGGATATCCTCAACTGATTATTCATCTCCCAAACCTGCCTTCTCCCACTCTCCAGCTGATGCTCGGTGCATTGACATTGCTACACCCTCACCCATCTGGCTGGGTGGCATTTTGCCGGCTGTGAGAGATTGGCTGGGCTCTTTCATTAGGATCTATGTGCCAAAATGCATCATGTTACAGATGATCAGCTTCACTCGGAGTACACGCCTGCAGTCCTGCCATCTTGTAGGCATAAAGTCTGCCGCCATGAGAGCACAGCTGCATGTCTCTCTGTGTACTGAGTTTGCTCCTGACTCCTGAGCTAGAAATCAGATCAGTAACATGGTTGCATCCTTTCTTCCATTTTCAGCATTGATTTCTCCTTACCCACTGCAGATGTTTTCAGTGGATGGCTGGGAGGAGGGGAGTGGGGGGGGAAGAGAGGTCTACCTCTTGTGAGGACCTCTAGTGATGCTTTAAGTTTAAGGACTGCACATCAGAAGGGCATCTGGACTTGAAAGCTATGCTATAAGAGTAGCTGTGTACTCAAAACCAAAGCTGAGCAGCTGGTGCATTTAAAACAGTCCTGTTTGTTCTACTCGCTCCATAAATACAGAATTAATATCTCCTGAGATCAATCTATCACTAATATGTTATTAAAAGAAGAAGCGTGTGCAAAATTAGTGCAGAAAATAGCCTGTTCTTGTTCTTTTCTTCCTAATGTTCAGTGATCCAAACTATTTAGGGAAAGCAGTTATTACCACCGCTAAGACATATTAGGCTACAGTCCAAGTTCTAGCTTGAAATGCATTTCCCACTGTATTCCTCCTCGCCACCCACCACCCGCCCCACTCCACAATGCGTTGGACATATTAGGACCTGATTATAACTTATGTAATGGCCATTTTCATGATTAAAAACATCTATTTTAAAACAGACCGATGCTGGGATATTTTAATGAGGATTCAGCTGAAGAATTCAATAGCCATCTATTTTATTTCGGAAGGGGCTGTTCCCAAGCCACTTGTGAGTGGCATTATGATTAGAAATGATTGTCTGAGAGACTACAGAGAAGAAACTGAAAACTGAACCATAACAGTCTGAGAATGCTCTGTCCTTTCACACTGTTCAGATGGAAAAATAAAATAAAAGAAGTAGCAATAGGAATGGTAACTGTGTACTTTGGTGTGGTGGGATTCTTTTTTTTTTTTTTAAACTTTAAATAGCAGCTATTATCCCCTGCTCCCCAATCAGGATCAAGACAATAAGATCAGGACCCTCCGCCGCTACATACCACAGTCCCAAGGAAAATTGCCCCTCTCCCTCCTCACAATATTGGAAAAATAAAAACTAGTTTGTAGCGGATGCTGGATGAGTGCTTTTGTTAGGTAGAAGGCAAACACCAATGAACCAGTTCTGTCCTTAACCACTTACAACCACAGAAACAAAATAGGTTAAAGGAAAATTATATATATCCAAAAATATAACAAAAAATTAATATATCTCACTCAAGATTAAAACAATTGATTAGCAGTCAAAAATGTCCGTCAATGCATCACATACATAGATTGTACATATTCACAATACTAATTCCCAAATTCAAGGTTGTACATATACACAATACCAATATCCCAAATGCGTCTCGACCAATCTGGTCCTCTTCAATAGGAGAAAATGTAAAGATCAACAATAATTACAGCTCTTACTACCACAACACTAAATGATATTTGAATCCCTACATGGAACCTGAAAAGCAAAATACACAAGCTTAGAGTAGAGATACCTGAGATAACATGCCATACCTAAATAGTCAAATGAATATAGACTAACAAAGGAATCAATTTACCAGTAGCTATTTTATATTAAAAAACTGAGATCCACACCATGTAACTGGTAACTGCATAAAAGAAAGGTGCGGGGAATAAACAATCTTGTGTTAATTTTTTAGTAATCCCTCGGGTATATTTAACATATGACCAAACCATGATTTTAAAATTAGTACGACGATCCCAGAGAGTTTAAAACAGTCTCTGTTTAAAAGCTACAATCAAAAAAGATTAGAGAGCATTCTTACAAAAAATGACTAATTCCATCTGCCTGATGCAGCCACTTAACATAACCAAAATAAACAAACCTGAACAGTTTTTTGAATGCTAACACACCAACTAACTCCCAGAGATGGCTTAGAGCAGTGTTCTCCAACCTTGGGTCCCCAGACCAGATGTTTTTAGGCCTACAACTCCCAGCATGCGTAGCTGGCTGGGGCATGCTGGGAGTTGTAGGCCAAAAACATCTGGGGACCCAAGGTTGGAGAACACTGGCTTAGAGACTATGCACCACCATTACTGCAATTCCTACACAGTCTTATTATCTGAGAGTATGGTAAATTCTCCAACAGTTTCTCACAGGTAGGGCTCACCATCGGCAAGGGTTGTAGCACACCTTCTTCTCCTTCTCCTTCTCCCCAAGGTTTTTTTTTTTTTTTTTTTTGGCACTGCTACTACAAATGGTAACAGCATCAAGTGTGTTGGCAGCCTGGCTGCCATTTTGCATCCTCCACAATACCCCAAACCTAGCATCATTCCAGGGCATGGGGTGGCAGGGAATACAGCCACTATAAAAAATAATAGTGAAGCAAATTTGGAGAAAATTCTGCAAAGTGGCCTTTTATTTCTAGGGGGTAAGAAAAGAAAATTTTCATGACTTTTCTGAGAAAAAAAATGTATCCCTGATCAGCAGGGATCAGCCCTTCCCCAGGATCTTCTAAATCAGGGGTTCCCAACCTTGGGTCCCCAGATGTTGTGGGCCTACAGGTCCCAGCATACCCAGCCAGCATGGCTAATGGCAAGGGATGCTGGGAGCTGTAGTCCCGCAACATCTGGGGACCCAAGGTTGGGAACCACTGTTCTAAATGTTTAATTTCTGAGGGGTGATTCCGCAAGATACATCCTGTCTCTAACGCAGGTGCTGATAATCCCATTCCCTGCAATTCCTGTAGTGGGTGTGAGGGGGCAGTGTCGCGTGCAGCACCAGGGAAGAGGTGGAGCTAGCGCTCTGCCCAAATCTGTCCTCCGATTTCCTGAAAGTTTTCATCCCCCCATGGAAGAGGCTTCCATTTTTCTGCTTCATCCTCAGGGCACTTTTGTTTTGAATTTCTTTTGGAGGTGTTTTTAACCTTACCAAATCACTGTGAGGTGGTTGAGGGTACTCTCTGTGTGTGCTTCTTTCTATTACACATCTCTCCATTGCTCCTCATTCCCCAAGGCTGCCTGCAGTTCCTAATCTGGAAAAGCCCCATGGGAGGAATTACCTCATGCACTGGACAGGACATGTGGGAATTACCTTCTGCACTGGACAGGAAGTGTGGGAAGCCAAAGCGGCTACAGGCTGCCAGAGAGATGATTGTACAATGAAAGACAGGACACTCGTGCACTCTCCTCAACCACCTCATAAGTCAGATAAGCACAAGAACACTGAACCAAACCCATGAGATTTTCTCTGAAATGTCTTCCTTTGGATTTCTTTTTGAAAGCAATTTCTTTTCTATCAAATTGAATGGAAATGATCGAAAAATATGTGGGAGAAATTTTCAGCACAGCACTAATAAACAACCATAATTGTTCTGAAAGTGATTACTGCTTATTTTCCCATAATCTCTTTTAAATTAGTTTAAGCTTTGTCTGCCACATCCTTCTTACCTTCTATTTCTCCCAAACCTGTTTGTTCTAGTACTGTTACCAAAATATGTGGAGTAGCTGGCAAATTCCAAACCAAATTTTGGTTTATTACTTTTGCATTAATCGGTGATGTGAAATCTATCCCAGTATCCATCTATTACTAAGGCCACCACTTTCCCAACCAGAAAGTGCAAGTTACAAAGAAGCTTTTAAAAGTTTCTGAAAACTGGAACTTGTGAAAAACTATTATACACCATATTTTTCTTCCAGATAAATCACCTTGAAAACAAAACTTTTATTTTGCGTGGAATCAGAAACCGTCAGCTTCTTTCTTAGACATGAATTCCTTGATTTTACACTCTGCATTTCAGGATCAGTAACCTGACTGAAACTGTAGCATTATGATTGATGCTGTGTACATTTGGGAAACCAACAAAACTACACTGTGTACGCATTCCTTTTTCTCTCCTCCTCTTTTCCTTGAGCTCTTATGGTAGCCATTTCTTTTAAAGCTGGCTTTAAAGGACTTTTTCTTGTGTAGAAAGACATGGCTTATATTTATTTCTTCATGTATATATTGTGATGTGTGCCCAGTATGGAGGCATATGGTGCTCTATAGTAAACTGAGAATGGGAGCTCATTCTAGAGCAGTGTTCTCCAACCTTGGGTCCCCAGATATTTTTGGCCTACAACTCCCAGCATGCCCCAGCCAGCAGTTTTTGGAGTTGTAGGCCAAAAACATCTGGGGACCCAAGGTTGGAGAACACTGTTCTAGAGGCTGGCCCACCCTTAGATATGAAGACACCACTTGTTACGCAAATTTCCTCAGCGTTTAAAAATAATGCGCAAACTGTGGCTAACTTAGAGATGGAAGTCTGCAGAGAACCCCCAACTCAGCTTGCTTCTCATCATTGGGTTCAAAGCAGGCAGGAAGCCCGTCAACACATCCCTAGGACTTGTTCAGGGTATTTCAGTGGATCCAAGATGGTAACAACATGTTCCCTGATCTACCCCTAGCCTGGAGCAGCTGCAGCCACATGTGTTCTTTGATTGGCATCAGGGACTGAAGTTCCCAGGTGACTAGATTTCTGCCATTTTCTAGGGAATATATTTAGAATTGGGCAGGCGGTTTCTACCCCAACCTGGTGATATGGACCATGTCTCAACATTTTAAGAGTTAAGATTGTGAAAAGTCAATCAGGGAACTTATTTTAATGAAGTATACTTTGAGCTAAGCACTTTTTGAGCTTTTCTACACTTGCACATTTTTCTACTTTACTGTGCACTCATCATCCCCTACAGTCATAGGTTCTTTAGAAGTTGTCATGAACCTCCAGTTTCACTTGTCTTTAAGCAGTGCTTTGGTGAGTTTTTTTAGAGAGGGGAAAATGCGGCATTATTTAAAGAAAGCTAAAGGAAACACTATTTCCACTTGTGTATTTGTGCTATTCTGCTATACCCCAGTGCAACCTAGAGGTTATATAGTGGAAAAGTACTAAAGGAAACACTTTTCGTGTAGTGCTCAGATATCAGTTCTGCGATGAAACAGAAAGTAGATGCAGCGGATTAACAACCTCGTGTAGAAAAACTCTATAAGTGCTGAGCCAGGAAGGATACTGTGGCTACTGGACAGGAATTAGGAAATTGTTGTAGTGTATTTACAAGACACTCAAGTTTAATGGGCAACAACTCAGGGTCAAACTACATGTTGCGCTAATTATATAGTGTGTAGTAGAGCCGTATCTTTTTCTTTACGTTAGAGTAATTGCATACAGCCCTGGTTTGGATGGCCCAGAATGCACTGTTGAGGGGAGCATCAAACCTTTCCCCTCATTTGCTTCCCAAAATCACTCAGTGGGGGAAAGAAAGTGTGTGTGTGTGTGTGTGTATGCTTCCATTGACTCCAGTATAGGATTCATCTATAAAACACTGGCATATATCTTTTTTTAAGTTTGGTTTTACTATATTATTGAGAAATGTATATTCCACCCTCCTGGTGCAAAAACACCACTCAGGGTGGCTTACAAGACAACATTTAAGAAGTACAGCTTCATAAAAACGATGCTATAAACCAGCCCGCCCAATTCGGCACCTTTCAGATGCATTGAACAGCAGCTCATGTTATTCCCAGCCAGTCTGGTGTGCTGTCCAACACATATTCTGGGGGGTGCCAAGTTGGGGAACTCAGATATAAAACAATCAACTAAGGAGTAAAGTCAGCAGTTAAAACAAAACCATAAAAATGTTGGGTTGTATCCGGCATTAGTCACACTTAGAATAGACTTCAGTACTTCAGTGGGTCTACTTTAAGTATGACTACATTAAAGATCCTACCCATTATCTGCCACATACAACAAAAGCCTGCTGGAATAAAACTGTCTTCAGCGACTGGTGAAAAACAGCACAAGGCCTGACGGATGCTATTTATTTATTTATTTATTTATTTTATTTAATGGTTTAATCTACCCACTAACAAATGTTCTCTGGGTGGATTATAAACAGTTAAGGGACTACAATGCCATACAAACTGTGAAAAATATAAAATTCAATACCAATATTTAAAAGAATACAATACAATACAATACAAACTGCATAGGAATAGATAAAACAGATAGAAATCTAGAACTAGGTCTCTAAGAGGCCTGGAAGAAATCAAAGGTCTTTGTCTGCCACCAAAAAAGATAACAATGTAGGCACCAGGCAAATCTCTTTGGGGAGGGCATTCCATCAGTGGGGTGCCATAACTGAGAAGGCCCTCTCCTTTGTAACCACCTGCCTAACTTCCTTCAATAGAGGCACCTGGAGGAGGGCTTGCAAAGATGATTCAAGGGTCTGAGCAGTACATATATGAGGAAATGTTCCTTTTTAGATACTCTGGTCACAAGCCATTTTGGGCTTTAAAGGTCAACACCAACTCTTTTAATTGGGCTCAGAAATGGATTGGAAGCCAGTGCTGCTGACTCTTCTTGGTGCAAGGCGTTCCATAATCTGGGTGCAGCCACTGAGGAGGCCCTCTTATGTGGAAGTTATACTGATATAGACAATCAGTAAATCTACCCTTATTTAGCAGTCACACTAAGTCTGAAGATTTTTTCTCTACTCCACACATTCCAAAAGTTGGAAGGGAGAAGAGAGCCTCACCTCTAGCCACCTCCAGTGATGTAGCAGATAAATTTTGGAAGTGCGGGCACTCATCATGATGGTGCCCATGGTGAGATGCCCCCAAAGGGAGTCCAAAAATTCAGGCTGCCATGTTAATCCATATCAACAAACCAGTTCTGGCAGTTTTCATCTCCACCAGGAGTAGCTCTTTTGTGGAGCTAATGGGTCTTACCGTCTTAATTGTCCATTCAAGATCAGGCCACCCCCAAAAAACTTAGCATTACAACAGGCAACAACAGATTGTTGCTGGGAAAATTCATCCCTCCCCCCCAGCTGCTGTGAGGATTGCAGCTAAGGGAGCAGGGAAGAAGTCTGAGGGGGGTATAGGACATCAGCGGCCCTGCTTAAAATAAGAGCCAGTGCTGCCTCCCTACAAGCCCTGGCTCCACAATGCTACTAACCACCTCCCTAAAATATGCCATGCACTTCTGCAGGGTCTTTTATGTTAGCAGTTCTGATCTAGCTGGTATCCCTCCTCTATACTACAAAGAAGCAGGGCTGTCTTGTTGCCATTATTTCATGTATAGATTTTTGTTTTCAATTAGGAGAGGCTGAAGCATCCAATGGAAAACCTGGCACTGGATAGGAAACTCATCTTTGACAGCTTATCAATAATTCAAATCTTTAGCTGCTGCTGCTTCCCTAGAAGCTGAATCAGAAAGGAAAGGCAGAACTAGGTAAACAATCAGCATGTTTCAAGTTTTATTTAGCTTCTTTATGACTGAATCAGAAAAAGTTGCATGTGCAGGAGCTGGGAGGGGGGACTGTAAACGGGGGGGGGGGGGGAAGCCCTCTCTTGTTTCCTCTGTTTTCCGAGTCACACATTTCACTGTGAAATGACACAGCCCAATGCCACACCAGAAGCGCTGCTGCATTATAATTGGCGGCATTTCCCACATAATCCACATTCCTATGGTAATAAGCTGTTACCTGTTGCCCTCAATTATTCCCAGGTTACCAAGTATAATCTAAGAGTGTTACATTTGAGTCAGTTGCGACTGGGGGAAGAGAGTCCCCAACAGGGGAACAAAGACCAACTGTCATAAAGGGTTATTAGAAATGTAAGTTAAAATGCCCTTAAATGAACTGAACTACATCAATTGAACCTTTTCCACTGTCATCAGTGTCATTGCTGTTGCCCCTGGAATACATAGCATATTCGGCACTAAAATGATGGCTGTGATGGCAGGACACGCGCGGACATTTATAGAAATGGCTTTGCAAAGTGGCCTGTCTTTCATGTTTTGAAGGACCTGAGTAGATTTGATTAATGCCTTTTGTATAAACTCTGACATCCTTACAATCTAAATGGATGAATCTGCCGTTTCTTTCTGAAAGGAAATGAATTATTTCCTTTTTCTAAAATATGGACAGGTGATTTTTTTTTTTTAAATCAGATCAGCCACATTTTCCATGAGTTGAAATGTTCATGTCCACATGTGCATGTTCTGTGTGAGAGAGAGGGCTTTTCATTGAACACCTAAAGTATTTCTCTGCTTTCCTTCCAAGTCCCAGATAATATCTGGAGCTCAGAGAGCTATGCAAAATGTCCCTAGACTGATTTTAAAGGCTATAGGGAATTGTGTAGTCCCTGAACTAGCCCATTAGAAGCAAGGATGCTGTGCAATCCCTGAATTGCTTTGACCAAGCTTGGTGTAGCTACCCAGCCAGTCTGAACTAAAGTTAAGGAAGAGTCCCCCATTCTATACTCCCTGTAAGCCCTTCCCTCAGCTCATTTATTTATTTAATACATTTTTATACCGCCCAATAGCCGAAGCTCTCTGGGAGGTTTACAACAGTTAAAACCATACAATATAATATAAGTATAAGATTTAAAACCACAGATTAAAAAACAAACAGCAAAGCTAGCAGCAGCAGTTCAAATTACAATAACAGAGTTAAAAACAACTACAAGATTAAAATGATTAAAATGTCCTGGGAGAATAGAAAGGTCTTCACCTGGCACCGAAAAGAGTACAAGGTAGGCACCAGGCGAGCCTCTTTGGGGAGCTCATTCCACAACCGGGGTGCCACAGCAGAAAAGGCCCTTCTCCTGGTAGCCACCTGCCTCACTTCCTGGGCTATTCCTCATGTGGCTATTGGGGCAGGTGGGTGTAATTACTGCAGGAGTATGGGTGTATGCACTTACTGCGAAAATGGGGAGGTCCCCCCCGTCATTCGCAGGTGCACAAGTGCCTGGCCCAAAGTCACCCAAGGAGGTTCATGGTTGAGTGGGGACTAGAACCCAGATCTCCTGAGTCTCAGCCCAACACTCTAACTGCTCTGAGTCTGTGCCCAACACACTGGCTCTGTGAATTCAGTTTTAAATGTGGTGGCATAAATAACATTGTTTGCTACTGCCGTTAGTACTTATCTACAGGACTGAGTTGTTCCTTAATCTAGTTATTTTCATTTGGAAAGACCAACTCAGGCCAAGAAAGCTAAGCTCTTATGTCAATAATTTAGTCAAGTATATGAATTAAGTGTTATAAACAAGAGCCAGTGTGTTGCATGGCTAGCATCCTGAGTCTGGATATCAGAAACCCATTCAAATCTCTCCAGTAGCTATGAGGATGACATGTGGCCTTGGGCAAGTTGCAATCTTCTTCATGGAGTTTGCATGCTAACATGACACCCCAAGCCCCTTAGAGGAAGGGAAGGATACCGAAGTAACAGTTGGAAATTGAGCTGGATTTTCAATTAGGATAAATAAGTGGATATCTTCAGAGCACATGCTGGGTGACTTAATTCCCACAGACTTCACATTACATGTCAATCTCCTAGCCAGCTGTGGTGGTACTTGTAGCATAGTGGTGCATTCAGCACAGTAGGCTCTCCCTATCCACACTGTGTCTGAGGGGAAGAGTTTGTATCTTTCCAGGTACAATTCCATGCACTTTTGTCTGTTCTCACAGTATGGAGAGCTGCTTTGTTGCCATGCTCTTATTACATCCCTACGAGAACACTTTGAACATTTACAATGTTTTAGAACTAAAAAAATCCAAATGCAGAAATCTGAATCTGAGTTGAACAAGTGACTAATGAATGCTTGTAGTTCAACACTTTATAACGTAATAATAGGTCCTCTGATGGATTTGGATTGTACCTGTTCTTCTTTTCCTCCCCAGTCATTGTCCTTGGCTTAATCTATCCAAAATAACTGCTGACTCTGAATTGTCACATTTAGATGAGGCAGTAGCTGCTAAACCTGGCAGTAGCTGCTAAAATAGTTCATACATATTCAGAAATATAGGTGGATGAAGTTAGTCTAAAGACTCTGCCTGAATTGCATAACAGTACAGTTCCCAGTCCAAAATTTGACTTTCATTGCAATCTCTCAGTAATAGTGCACAAAGGGATGACAATAATCCTTTTCCCTTGTGCCACATTCCTTTCTAAAATACCAACCAAGCAACAGTGACCACTGACATGGTGCCTACTCATTTCCAGTTCCTTGGCACAGAGTTGGAAAGTCTAGTAGAACGGTTACTATGAATGTCAAAAGTGAGAGATTGTCAATACTCACCAGGGAATGTTGACGTTCCCTCCACTAATTATCATCTATGTTCACCAGTGATTGCTAGCATTTACTGGGGGGGGGATTGGCTTGGAGTCAAAGGTGTTCTTGTGTGATTAGTTTGCACTTCTGCTAATGCAAGTTGCCCCATTTCTGCCAGTCCTCCCCTCCCATTGCAGCATCCATGTCATATCCCATGCCATTCCAGAGGGTCCCCCAATCCTCAAGAAAAGCTTTCAGAGGAGCACAGGAGACTGAAAAGGGAAGGAAAACTCTGTTGCATGAGCAGAGTTCTGCTTCTGTGTTTTAGTATCCAAGCCTGTAAAAAATACAGTTGATAATCTCCAATTTCTGAATTTAATGTATCACTAACTGCAGAATTTGATGAACAGCATCAAGTGTATTGTGTCACCACAAATCTATTCCATTGGAAATTCAACATTAATTCAACTGGCCTGAGCATTTGTTGTGACTCCATAGTGAATTAATAATATGGCTAATGAATGTTCTTTTGCCTTTGGGTTATCTTCATAGGATTTTTCAATATTAAGAATCATAAATCATGGGGATAACGCCAAAAGTTGCAAAATGCAACAGACACTCCTCAGAGAATTTCTACCCAGCCCTGTAAGCTAAAGAAATGGTATAATTTCACAACACATTTTTTAAACAGCCGGGCAATAATAGGTCTGTCAAAGATCAGATCAGGAAAGTTCTTTGTGAGAGAGAGGCACTGACCAACACAAGAGGAAGCCATTGAGATGTTAATGATTAATTTGATTGCATCTTCTTAGTAATGACCCTAACTAATCTCTGGGGAATGATCATCCATAGTCAACAATGTGGGCATGCAGTGTTATTTTAATTGATTTGCTGGCAAAAGCCAAAGTCCTGTAAGACACGCCAATTGTCCTGCTATGACTGAATCAGGCTCAGTGTTAGGTTAAACTAAACAGATAAGCAGTCAGATACAATATGCAGTTGAGGAACCAGAGTCCAAGGTCAGTAGCACAAAGGTTCGATCACAGAGCAAGGTCAGAGGCAGAATGCGCTAGAGCTGGTAGAAGACATTGTTTCCAATGATGGCTAGACTGACACTGCAGGCTTATATTGTCAGAGCTTCCTGAGCCCCACCCAGGGCTCAGCTGCAGTTTGTTACAGGCCTTGCTCCCAAGGAGCCCCTTCCTCTGAGGAGTCCTTCTTTCTATTCAAGTGCTTCCTCTTAAAGGAGCCCTACTGGCCTGCCTCTTGAGGTGACGATGCTCTCAGGGGCTAGGTGGTCACCCAGCCTCCGACTCAGAGGTGGAACTCCGCCCCTCTGTGGGGATGGAACCACTGTCATCTCCCCTGAGGGCCCAGGCTCCTCCAGGTTTCCTGCCATGAGTGGCTCCTTAGTTTTGTCTATCTCTGGGAGCTCCAGCTCCTCCTCAGGGGAGTATTGCTCCAGCAGAGGCATGGGCACCAATGGATTTTAGAGACAGCCCAGAGGAGAGTAGCAGATTATGCACTGACAATCAAAAATATGGCCAGTTAATCAAGCTGAATGGCCTGGACAATTACACAGATGCCAAAAAAAAAAAAAAAGAAAAAGAAAAAGCTATCACCAAACCTACTAAAAAAAAATGTGGAATCACATTCTGTACAGAGGCTAAAAGGATTCTTTTCACAACAAAGAAAGAACTCGAATTTTCTCCCTGAACAGCATTATTCTGGGGCAGGGGAGGGATTATGCTATAAATCTTGTGGAGACACCTTTTTAAGCAGTTTTACTGGATGGCTGAAATCAATCACAAAGGTTTATTTTCTCGATGCATCATCATTGTTCTTACAAAACTAAAAACATGTTACTCTAACTCTACACTATCTCTCCACTAGAGCAAGCCGGGAGCATTATCTTCCTTTGCAGCCTGCATTGCATTTAGCTGCCAGCAGATAAATTAACGAAGGTTGGTGACTCACTCTTATTTGCATATGTAATGTTTTTGTCCCCCTGTGCATTCTTTGGCACAAGACCTGAACTGACTTTTACAGCTGGCATTCATGTTCAGACTAAAAACTGATAGCCATGCAGTATAGCTTTAGAGAAAGTGTTCTGTAGTTCATACCAGACACATTTCCTCTTGGGCTTCATGCCAATAGGTCTAGTAGCCTAACATTAAAGCTGATTAGTTGGAATTAGGTCTCACTGTGATCTTACTTCTTGGTAAGTAATGCTTCAGGTTGTGGCCTAAAAGCTGAAATCCTGAAAACATTTATTGAAAATCTGTTGTAATGGGTTTCTTTAAAAGACAAATGATTGAGTCTCTTATCAAAAGAAGATTCCTCAAACTCTCTTGTGCCAAAAAATCCATAACCCACCTATAAGATGACCACATGTAGAGTGGTTTTAAGTAACTCTAAACCTTGATTTTTGCAATGTCTGTGGGACCTTTATCCAGTTTGCCTGCCCATGATGTCATGGAAGGAGGGGGAGGCTAAAGCCCCCCCCCCCAATCCCAAGAGACATCACTGCTTTCACGGTGCCATTAACAGAATTGGAAGCAGCAATGCTGGCTGCTGCAAGGTCACCAGGAGGAGGAGGAGGAGGAGGAGGAGGAGGCGGCTTCAGCCCCATCCTCCTCTCAGTGACCCCTAGGAGGCATAGCTGCTTTCTCATCACCATTAGCATTGTGGAACAAAAACATGTAGGACTCGTCTACACAATTATGTATGTTGATCAGTTCACACATTACTATATTGTCGAGTGTACCCACATGACAAATGGACGTGTGGAATCACCAGACACCACAATTATCCCTTGTGTGCGCACAGTTTTCCCACATGAACATGGTATTTGTGGAGGAAATCCTCACCCTGAAAGCATCCCTATGGAACGTCTGATTTTAACAATGAAGAGTATTTTGGAAAAATAAGGAAAAAAACACACACAACAGGATAACTCCTTCATTTCCTCAGGGGAAAGCTTTACAGTAACAGTCAAATAAACCTCTTCCAGAATTCAAAGCTGAGATACGGTTTCCTGTTCAACTGTATACTTTAGATTAGTCAAGTATACTAATGAAGAAAGCTATCGTTTTCTCCCAAATTAGTATGGGACTTACTCCCGAGGAAATGAATTCAGAATGCAAGTCTGCAGCTCAGCATTTTGGTGCAAGGTGCATTAGTGCTAATGCTTGGCCTAATAAAAGAAGGATGGGAAACATAATAGACTTCCTGACATAAGCAGGCCTATGCCTGAAAAACAATACAGTGCATTACTTTTTTGACAGAATATCATCCACTTTTCAAGTATAAATTAGAAGCATCAATGAGGCTTGGTATGAATCAATGGAATTGGTCAATTATAAGAGCCATTTCTTATTTGCTTATTGATCCTTCCTGGATTTCGAACTCAAGAAAAGATTCTGAAACAAATCCATACTTATGTCGAGTATTGCATAAGAGGACATTCACTAATCAGATGATCATAGACTGTGGTGGCCACCTCGCAAAACCTCAGTTTTGCGAGGTGAAACTGAGGGCCACCACAGCAAGGCAAGAGGGGCTGTCCCACAATTACCATCAGTTGTGAGAGGTGGTGGCAAAGGTGAGGATATTGCAGCCAGCACCATGCAACCATATGTTTATGGAGTGGATGGTTGCCCAAGAGTGGGCACCAGCTACTGATGTGACATGATCTAGGGTGTGGCTTATGCTGGCTCAGCTTGTCTGAGTGTGGAAAGCTAAGCAGGGTCAAGCCTGGTTATTACTTGGATGGGAGACCCCTCCTCTAGTTTCCTGCATTGAGCAGGGGGTTGGACTCGATAGCCTTGTAGGCTCCTTCCAACTCTATGATCTATGAAATCTATGAAACCCGCCCGGCACTTGACACGTGGTGCACGAGCCGAACACTCCCACTGCGTGAGCCGAGCATGAGCGCCCGCTGAGGTACTCACCGGAGTTCCAGGTCCCCTGCACTATGTTGTTTAAATAGAAAATGGCCTAATTTGCGGAAATTAGGCCGTTTTCTACGTAAACAACATAGCGCCGGGGACCCAGAAGTGGCTTCCCCAGCTGGGGTCGCAGAAACACGAGTCGAGCCGGGGAAAACGTAGGGCGAGCGGAGCTCGGGGGAGTTGAGCCTGGTGAGCTCACCAGACTTCCCAATCGAGCTCCGCGCACACCCCTAGTGACATCACTGGGGCAACTAGCCACTAAGCTGCCTTCTGCTACCTTAAGGTAAAAGTGAGGAAGCCCCTCTGACCTCTCTCATCATGCTGTAGTGGCTGGTAGGTTTGCCTAGAGAACTGCCTCATTGGCTGGCACGGATCATAGGTAGTGACCAAGTCACATGGGGCTCATTCCTGCTTGCTGTGTGTTGGACTGGAAACCAATATAGTGCGCCTCTCCTCTCTCATCATGCCATCTCTCTGCCCAGTCATCATTGTTCTGCTCATGCATGACATCATACCCAGAACATTCACTTCAAGGCAAGGCCTACCTGAGTATTATATTGATCTGTTAAATCGGAACCTAAGAAGCAGCCACTGGTCAAGCTTATTGAAGCTGACTGGCAGCACCTCTCCAGGATTTCAGGCAGAATCTTTCCTAGCCCTACCTGGAGATGCTGAGGTTGAACCTGGGACCTTCCTCATGCAAAGCAGGTGCTCTACCACTGAGGTGTTGTTCCTCATGCAAAGCAGGTGTTCTACTACAGCCCTTGCCGAAGGCCCTGCTTTTATGTAGCCAGTGCACAAGGGAGGAATGGAGTTTTGAAATCTTTGAAGTTGAGTTGGCTTGAAGGGAATGCTCTGCCCATACAAGGAGATATGTGGCACCTGGAGACTGGAGGGTCACAGTCTGCTAGCGAATGGAGCTAACCCTAATTGAACCACTTGCATACGGCTCTCTGCACACAAATCAAGTAGGATTGCAGCCAGAATCTCCTCTCAGTCAGGCACGATTGTGGAATCAGGTTCTGCTGCATTCTGTCAGTAACCACTGTAGCAGGTGTGGTGTGTGGTATCACAGCATCATCTTATATAACCATATTGTGTCATAGGATGGCTCATGAAATGACAGCAGTGATTAATACCTGCAAATAGAGGTGCAGCCTTAGTGTCACTCCTGGTGCTGCTGGAAGAAGGAACCACATTATAACGTGTGAACTAATTTATCTGGGTGTCAGGTGCATCTGTAGTACTGTTTACTATAACAAGCCATGTACTCTTCTTTTTCTGCACATACAGACACTCCATTTCTCATTGCAGTTACCTATACATTCATGAAGTATGAAAGTACTGATATTTTCTAAAGCCTTAACCAGCACAGCACAGTAAGATTTCCTTCTTTCTCTGCAGGACTCATCTTTGCAAGCGTTTAAGACTGGTTAAGAAATGTTAGCTTACATCATATCACACCCGTTATGACATGCTAATTCACTGTTACTCAGAATGCTGCGAAAGAGCTGAAAGTTGCAATTTTATGCTCAGAATAGGCTGAAATTATATATATATATATATATATATGCACAAACACACACATATAGATAGATAGATAGATCTTAGACAAGGCTGTTTAATCCGTTGTTCCTACTTCCGCGTTCATTTGCAGAATTAAGAGCGGATCTTTACACTAAGAGCTTTTCCTTTCCTGCCTTTCCATGCTACATAACCTCTAGGTAGTGTTGTGGTATAGTGGAATAACGCAAGTACACCGGTAAGTAGGAAAGTGCGCGGAGCTCGATTGGGGGGTGGAAGTCCAGCGAACTTGCCAGGCTCGACCCCCCGAGCTCCACTCGCCCTACCTTTTCCCCGGCTCGACTCGCGTTCTTGCGACCCAAGCCAGGGAAGCCACCTCCGAGTTCCCGGTGCTATATTGTTTACGTAGAAAACGGCCTAATTTCCGCAAATTAGGTCATTTTCTATGTTTACAACATAGCGCCGGGGACCCGGAAGTCCGGCAAGCACCTCAGCTGGTGCTTGCGCTTGACCCACACAGCAGGAGTGCTCGCCTCGCACGCCATGAGTCGAGGGCCGGGCGGGTTGCTCATCCCTACCGGTAGGGATTTGTGCTTTGTTTTCACTTTGGCAAAAAATACTTGATTTTCCCTGCTCCAACCCCACACTCCCTGCATGAAATTTCTTTTGAAAAACAGAAGTGAAACTGGAGGGTCACGACATTGTGTAAAGCACCTGTAAACAACCAAGAGTGAGGAATGACAAGCGCACAATAAAAGCGTCTTATTGTTATATTTTATGTTTCTGTTAACTGCTTTGATAGTTTACCGGGGGAAGTGGTATACACATTTACTTAATCTCATATATATATATAAACTGTGATCTATATATATAAAAGAAGAAGTCCTGACTGACTGACTGACTGATTTTGATTGACTGACTCATCAATGCCCAGCTCAAACCGTTTAATCTAGGAATGTGAAATTTTGAAGGAACATACTTTTTATGACGTAGACACCCACTTAGGAAGGATTTTTGGAAATTCCGTCCCTAAGGGGGTGAAAAAAGGGGGCAAAATCGCCCCATTCTCATATCTCCTATGGGCAAAACAACAGGGCAGCGGTTCTGCAAATCGGCCTCACCTCAGAATTGCTGCAGGAGCCAATAGGAGCAGTTATGCAAATAGCCCATATGACACTTAGAATGTTCATATGAATTCCTGCAGGGGCCAATAGGGGTAGGTATGCAAATCTCCCCTTGGCCATTTAGAATGTTCTCTGAGGGGGCGAAAAGGGAGAGAAATTTTTTAAATGACTGAATGACTGTTGTGTGTGGGGTGTCGTCGTATAGGCTCCACTCCATCACGTTTTGACGGATGTACCCCAAACTTGGCACGGTCACTCTTCATCACCTGTAGACTCTCAGGATTAACCTGATTTTTCTTTAAGATCAGATATTTCTGTCAGAAAAGTTTTCTGCTGCCAGCACCCAGCCTAAACGTTACACTTTCAGTCAGAGAATGACTGTTGTGTGTGGGGCATCCCAAATCCTGTGTGTCCATGTGTCTGTGTGTATGGGCGTTTGCGTGCGTCACATAGGCTCCTATACGGTTGGACAGATCCGCCCCAAACCTGGCACGCATACTCTCCATCACCCAAGGTCAAAGACTGGTGTGTCAAATCTCCGAAAAAGCCATCACTGCACCTATATGGCCCAAAATAGATGATAGCCAATGGCGTCACTTGGAATGTTCACAGGGGCCATTCAGGAGCAGTTATGCAAATCACTCCAACAACATTTAGAATGTTCGTATGAACTGCTGCCACAGGGGCCCAATCATAGATTTCATAGATAACAGAGTTGGAAGGAGCCTACAAGGCTATCGAGTCCAACCCCCTGCTCAACGCAGGAAACTAGAGGAGGGGTCTCCCATCCAAGTAATAACCAGGCTTGACCCTGCTTAGCTTTCCACACTCAGACATGATATGCAAATCTCTCCTACATCAAAACAGAATGTTCATATGCACTGCAGCCGGGGCCTACAAGGGGGGAGGGAGCTGGGATTTCATTGTTGGGTAGTCCCAGGGGGGGCAAGCTGGGATTACATTGTTGGGTAGTCCCGAGGGGGAGGGGGAAGAGGGATTTCATTGCTGTGTAGTCCCAGGGGGGCAAGGTGGGATTTCATTGTTGCGTAGTCCTGGGGGGGGGAGAGCAGGGATTTAATTGTGTAGTCCCGGGGAGGAGCAGGGATTTCATTGCTGTGTAGTCCCGGGGGGGCAAGCTGGGATTTCACTGATGCGTAGTCCTGGGGGGGGGGGAGAGCAGGGATTTAATATGTAGTCCCGGGGGAGCAGGGATTTCATTGTTGTGTAGTCCCGGGGGGGAGCTGGGATTTCATTGTGTAGTCCTGGGAGGGGAGCAGGGATTTCATTATGCAGTCCCGGGGGCCGGACAGAAATTTGATTGTGTAATCCCGGGGGGGGGGAGGAAAGCTGGGATTTCATTGTTGTGTAGTCCCGGAGGGGGGGCATGGAATTCATTGTTGTGTAGTCCCAGGGGGGGGGAGCAGGGAATTCATTGTTGTGTGGACCTGAGGGAACTGGGATTTCACTGTTGTGTAGTCCCGGGGGGGGGAGCAGATATTTCACTGTGTAGTCCCAGGGGAACAGGGATTTCATTTTGTAGTCCCGGGGGAGCAGGGATTTCCTTGTGCAGTCCCGGGGGAAAGGGAACAGGGATTTCATTGTGTAGTCCCGGGGGGGGGGAGCGCTGGGATTTCATTGTGCAGTCCTGGGGGAGCTGGTAGTCCCAGGGGAGCTGGGATTTCATTGTGTAATCCTGGGGGAGCTGAGATTCCCGGGGGAGCTGTGATTCCATCATGTTTCTTTTGAAAACAATTGTAGCAAATCCTAAAATCCACACGAGCGAAGCTGCGGGCAACAGCTAGTTATATATATAAAATCATAGTTTAATCCTATATTTGCATATGTATTATTATTATTTTTTATTTATCCTGAATATAAAATACTGTAAAATGTATGTTTGTCCCCTAACACCTTCCTCTTCCTACCTGAATAGGTGCTCCATTTTTATGAATGGCTCTAAGGATGCTATACTTTTTGGGCTTCAACCCTCAGTTTCCTGAGTAGTCCCACTGGCTTCAGTGGACCACTCTAGAGTCAGTAGTTTCAAGATTACTACCATCTTTTCCCTATTCCCTTGCTATTGAAATCATTGTTTGCTCCTCCAAACAATTTGAGACATATCAATAACTCTTGTAAACAGGGATGGGGACTCAGACTCGAGGACTCGACTCGTGAGTCGGACTGAGTCCCCCCTCTGACTCGACTCGGACTCGAGTCCCAATATTTTTAATGGGACTGGGACTCAAGACTCGACTCGGGACTCGAGACCAAGGACTCTTCTTCAACATCCCTGGGCTGTGCCAGAAGGAGTGGAGAGGAGCGTGATTGCCGGCGAAGAGCGCATGGAAGCGAGGTGTGCAGGACAGGTGCAGGGCAGTTTGGCGCCCTAGGCTAAATTATATTTAGCGCCCACCCTCGTGCTGTGGGGGGGGGCTCCGGAAAGCAGCCCTGCTCTGCAACCTCCCGCCCCCCACCGCCGCCGCCGCCGCCACCGCCACCGGACCCCCCCCCGCATGCTGCCGCTGCTGCCGCTGCCGCCCCCCCACCTACCTTCCCAGTCCGACGCCTCCTCCGAAAAGGGACCCCCGCGCTCTGTTTTTGGCCGGGGGAAACCAGAGCAACAGGGCTGTTTAAGCCCTGTTGCCCTGGTACTTCCCGCCAAAACAGAGCGCGGGCGGGGCTCCGGAAACAGCACGGAGAAGGTAGGTGTCGGGGGGGGAGGCGGCGCGGAGGAGAGTTGAAGCGAAGCGAGGTGGGGGGGAGGCGGCACGGGGGGGGAGGCGGCGCAGAGGCGAAGCGAGGCGAGGTGGGAGGCGGCGCGGAGGCGAGGCAAGGTAGGGGGGAGGCGCCCAGGCTCGGCCCCACCACTACTCCGGGCGCACTTACCTGGCTTTCTCGGAGAGGAGGGCGGGCGGCCGGGCAGGGCAGGAGCGCGCCGGCAGCGAAGAGGAGCGCAGCGTGCGCCCTCTTCCGCTACGCGCCCTAGGCAACCGCCTAGTTGGCCTAGCGGTACCGCCGGCCCTGGAGGTGTGCCGCTGCTCGGCCACTATGAACGGCTACCAGGAGTGCAGCCCCAACAGTGTGTCAAGATTTATTTTGATTGATGTGTTGCGTACTTGGGAGAGGCAGAAGAAGGACCTGAGATTACTCTGTGTGGCTGCTCTGAGTGTGTTTCTGGTTCCAGCAAGTTCATCACCAGTGGAGCGGTGTTCAGTGAGCGTGGAATTGTGATGAGATCTCACCGTTCCAGAATGCGGGCCAAACATTTAGAAAAAATCATGTTCCTCAAATGCAACATGGATAAGTTTTAGGAAGTACAGCAAGTTTATTTTTTAACATCATTTTTCTAAAATGCAACCTTTCAGACATTTTGGGTTTGGCTGCCTCTGCCTGCCTGTCTGGGGTTCCCAGCCTCCTCTGCCTGCCTGGTCTCTTCTTGACCAGTTCAACAGTTGAACTGTCCAAGACAAAGGCCTCTGCCTGCCTGCTTTGGGGTTCCCTGCCTCCTCTGTCTGCCTGGTTATTTTGGGTTTTTCTGCCTGGTCTGTTCTTGCCAAAATCAGTTGCAGAGTTTTGAAATAAAAAGGCACACTTGTGCCTAGAATTTATTTAAGCCACACATCTGAAGTAGCCTTATTTTGTTGGGGAAAACCCTCATTGATTTTAATAGGGACTCGTGGAGTCAGCTTTGGGAGTGACTCGTGACTCATGACTCGTGAGTCACCATTTTGGACCAAGGACTTGGACTCGAGACTCGGGTCCAAAGACTCGTGACTCGAGACCAAGGACTCTTCAACATCCCTGCTTGTAAATAGAATCCCATTCATCCAAACTTCTAATTAGCCACTGTTATACTTTCGCCTGCTGGTCTCTGCATAAATAAAGTTGTTCTGTGTTGGTTCATTTTTATTCTCCCTCGAGTCCTTGGTGTTTTGGTTTCAGGACTATGTTCAACATCTCCTTCAATCTTGGTATAAGTATCCAGGCCCTCTAAGCTTTAAATAACCTCCGGGGTGGGGGACGGTAAGATGTTTAAAAGCTTTATGGTTATAAACACAGTCATTCACCGCTTTCAGATCAGGGCATGAAACCTCCAAATGCCCATCTCATGATACATCAATATCTTAATTAGAGCATTCTCTTACTGCAAATACCTATCACACTGGACATTTTCTGTTAATTAAAAATCCTGAAGAGTCATCTCAGAGTCAAACAATGTCAGCATATCTCCCCCCCCCCACAAAGCAACATCTTGAATGCAAGGAAGCAGCCAAGCAGCCCCTCCCATCACTTGGGGTGCTGTCAGTTGTCAAACAACTCAGCACTAAACTTTATAGCAACAGAGTAATGACCTGGAAAAATTAGTTGCTGCATTACATTACCCAACTTTCATCACTTAGTTGTAGACCATTAAACAGGCAGACATGTTGAAGCTCATTTTTAGTGACTCTGTGCAAGGAGAAGTCAACAAAGAGAGGTATCACAGCAACCACAAGTAGCAAGATGAAATCCCTGTGGAAGAGAAGGGCATCAGGTCGACAAGATTAGTCCATGCACAAGAGAGAGCATCTCAGCTATAGACAGAGGTGATCTGCATAAAGATGGCATGGACCTGGGTGTGAGAAGGCCCGTTGTGCATTGTCACAGTAGTTCAGGAGTCACTTTCCTCTGGCTTCTCTCCTTGGGCTTTCAGTAGTGTTAGAAGCTGGAACCAAGTGAATGGGTTCAATCACACAGCTCTTTCCCCTGCAATCATTACCTGGCCAAGAAGGAAAACAAAAGATCTCATTAAAAAAAAACCCCACACATATCATGTCATTCAGGGTTCCCCAACCTTTTTGGACCTGTGGGCACATTTGGGAATTTGAGCCAACACAAAATGGCTCCCCTGGAGCATGTGGCTAGTCACATAATGGCTGCTGTGGGGCCCTGGCTAGTCAAAAGTGAGCTAAAGAGGTGGGAGGGGAGAGAAATAATGATGCTAGAGACTGGGGGCAGACGGCCTTTAGCCCACCAGGGCTAAAGCCCCAAATTTGGAGCCTCTTTTGGAGCCCTGAATCTCTGGGAGGCCATCTGCACCACCACCCTGATGTCTAGGGGCACTGGCTGAAATCAAGGTACAGGGGTCCTGATGATCTCTGTTGCATCTGATCCCCCTGGATTAGCTGGCTTTTTGCCCACATGGGCTTCACCTCCTGCTGCCCCTCCCCCAAATCTTTCTGCCTGAGGTTTTTTTCCTGAAATCAAATGCCCTCCTCTCACTTGTCCATGCATCCCTGTTTACAAATTGGGGTGTCTGTAGGAGACAGGGACCTTGAACCCTGCCCCCCCCACCACAGGGATACTTTAGAGCAGGGCTCTCCAACCTTGGGTCTCCAGATGTTGCTGGACTACAGCTTCCAGAATCCCTTGCCATTAGCCTTGCAGGGGAAAAGGCGGGGTATCAATATAATACATAAACATCTGGGGACCCAAGGTTGGAGAGCCCTGCTTTAGAGCATATGTAAATTAGCATATACAAATTTGTGTGTATGTGGTGTGTGTGTGTGTGTGTGTGTGTGTGTGTGTGTGTGCTGTGGGTCTGAGCCCTGGATCTTTTCAGAACCTAGCACCACCCCTGCTGTGGTGGTGGGAGGAGAGAGAAACAGCAGAGTAAAGAGGTGGGGGGAATAGCAAGGCTAGAGACTGGGAGGGAGGGGGAAATAGCAAGGCAAAGCTATAGAGGGGAGAGAAAGAGCAAGGCTAGAGGCTAGAAAGGGAAAGAAAGAAGACTACCCTAATGTTTCCCAAGGTTTTTATTAAAACATTTTCTTTGAAGGGGACGGGGTGGAGAGCTTTGTGGGCACCATTGGAGGTTCCCCACGGGTGCCATACCCCCATTGTTCTGGCTTCTAGATGTTACCACCTTGGCCATGGAAAGAAGCCATGGCTAAGGCCACTTTATGAAAGGGTCCCTAAGTGTTGCCACTGGTCAGGACCGCAGCACTGCCACTGGTGCTCACACGCAACAAAAATATGGGCTCTGTGAAATCATGCCAATGCTGTAACTTCATCAGAGTTGTCTAAAACAAAGTTGGGAATCCTTGGAAGTTTGACTAGTTTAGTGAAATATCAATGAAATCATGTTTGTTTGTTTATTTATTCATTCATTCATTCATTTTCTATACCGCCCAATAGCTGAAGCTCTCTGGGCGGTGTACAACAATAATTGTCTGAAAACCTGGAGAGCCACTGCCTGGCAGGGTAGAAGACCAGGGGTGGGGAATCAGTGGCCCTCAAGATATTGTTGGACTCCAACTCCCATTAGTCCCAGCCAGCATTCATGCTGGACAGGATGATGGGAGTTGGAGTCCAACAACATCTGGAGGGCCACTGGCTCCCTACCCCTGGTGTAGATAATACTGAGTGGGAAGGGCTGTGACTCATGCAACATGTGTTCCCAAGGGGTCTTTCTTGAATCAGTCAAACCATGAAAGTATTACGAAACCCACTGCTCCTGATATTCATGGTTCTGCTTCCTGTTGGAATCTAATATGGGAATCTGAACTGAACAGAACTGAATGGGTTGTGCTAGCATGCATTTCCTCCATATGTGTCCCCATATGTGTTGCAACATGTGTTCCCAAGGGGTCTTTCTTGAATCAGTGAAACCATGAAAGTATTACGAAACCCACTGCTCCTGATATTCATGGTTCTGCTTCCTGTTGGAATCTAATATGGGAATCTGAACTGAACAGAACTGAATGGGTTGTGCTAGCATGCATTTCCTCCATATGTGTCCCCAGATTCTCAGTCACAAAACTTCTCAACCAGTAATATCAAGGGGACTCTGCCAACCATGAGTTGAAATTCTGGGATTGCACCCGTATGCAATTTCTTCTTATATCACTGTATTTTGATAGGGAACCTTTGCAATGGAAGCAAAAAGAATTTTAAATTGGGGGAGCTGGCACTCCAGCTCCTCAGCTATTTTATCAGCAGTCCCTGCTAGAAATGTTGGCAAGGAAACAAACAAAACAAAAACAAATTCAATGTAAAAATAGCAGAGAGTCTCATGGCAGAAAGAAAATACATTTTGCTGAGGACCCGGTTTCATTCAGAGTGACGAGCCTTTTCTAGCTAGCTTTCTCACCCTCACTACGAGTAGCTGTGATTTTTAATGAAGAGTTGCCATAAAATTGGCACATTTCTTTGCTACTGGATTTCAGGGCTCTTGGCTTGGCTCCTTTCTCAGCTTTGGTATGACATACATCAAGTGCAAATCCTTCCTAGATGACAAAACCTTCTAGAGGGAATCAAGGGAAATCATCCAGGATTTGAAAACACTGACACCCTCAGAAAATCAGAGCGAAATACTGAGCCTTGTGCTCTTTTTCTCCGACAACTTTCACACTTGAACTGACCTTTTCCTCACACTTTAAATGATAATTGCAGGGCATGTTCAATAATGCATGTTGGCGAGGACAATTTCACATCACTCTGTGTGAATATAATGAAGGGCCTGTCAGGGTAAAACGCGGAAGAGCGATGGTGCACTTGAGGAGTGGAAGGAAAAGCAGTGGGGCTTGGCTCGTTTTCTTTGGCATTTTGGGTTGTTGTGAGAATAAAGAAGATAAAGATATAGCATTGCTTACCCTGAAGAAAACAGGCTATACATCAAAATAAAAACGCAGGAAAAGTTTCAGGGGACTCTTGCTGACAATAAGAGTACCTGAGCCCATCAAACCTTGCTTACCATTTACCAAGATAAACATGTCCAATTACACACTTTTCTCTAGATGCTGCTGAAAACACACAGACACACACTGACTCTTTTCAGAAATTCGTTCTACCACATGCACAAACCAGTTGAATAGCAATCCCCTCTCTCTAGAGGGCCATGGTAACTGAAATTATGTGGGAAAGGCTAGGAACGGAACTGGAACAGACGTCTCAGCACCCTCGCCAAATTATTGAAATTCCCAAGAATTTTGAAGGGAAGCTGTGAGACACCAATATACGTTTTATATCTATAGGTCTTATCTGTAAGTAGATTAGTCCTCTAAAACCAAGTAATGCATTGGGTTTGATCCTTTGGGGGGTTTGGGGGACCCTCCAGAGGAAATTTGGAGGGCATGCAGGAGGGCTGCAGGGAGTAGGAGAGGATAAAAAAAAGTCCTGTTTTGCAAGCTGTAGCCTTCTGTATGAGGAAGAACATTTCTGGATCCATAGATTTCATAGATCATAGAGTTGGAAGGAGCCTACAAGGCTATCGAGTCCAACCCCCTGCTCAATGCAGGAAACTAGAGGAGGGGTCTCCCATCCAAGTAATAACCAGGCCTGACCCTGCTTAGCTTTCCACACTCAGACAAGCTGAGCCAGCATAAGGCACAGGCCTGTCTCCCAACCCCTCTTTAATAAGTACTGGATAGCTTGTTTCATTTTTAAACTGATTTTTGACTTAGGATCTCATCCTACTGTTAACCTGTTTTTGTGAACAGCCTATAAGATGGATCCAGCAGGAATAAAAGATTTCACTGCAGCAGAACAAGCCATGGAAAGCTTAAGTGGAATAATAATGAAGAGTTCTGGAGCTCAAAAGCTTGCTCGCTATTTCATGGCATATTGGTCGATCCTAATGCAGGTATTGCTTACTGTGGGTTTTGGAATTTTTCTTATGGACCAACATGGCTGCCTTTGTTTTTTTTCTGGAATATATTCCCTCATATACTTTCCATGGGCTAAATGCAATGAGTTGCAAGTGGAAATTCAATTGAGCAATGGGAGTTTCCTTTCACCTCCTCCCCACTTCATCCCCCCACCCCCTCCAAATCTGCTCTGGATGGTCCCCATCCAGCGTTGGAGGATGTTTGGGGGAGAGGACATTTGATCTGCCTGTGCTGTCTCTTATCCTGATGGAAGGACACCATTGGATACAACCTCATGTGTTTGCACAGATGGGAATCAATTTAAAGAGTCATGGTGCCGGTGTAAAACATTACATTTTCATGAGTACCCACCCCAACTTTCAGCTATCAGACTGTGAACTGATGACTTAATACATGCAGCATAATCAAGGCAATCCACTAGGTCAGAAGATGGTAAAGATGGCTCACTTCAAAGAGTAATCCATGCATACAATCAGGGCAGGGATGTTGAAGAGTCCTTGGTCTCGAGTCACGAGTCGAGTCACGAGTCTTTGGACCCGAGTCTCGAGTCCGAGTCAGAGTCCTTGGTCCAAAATGGTGACTCACGAGTCACGAGTCACGAGTCACTCCCAAAGCTGACTCCACGAGTCCCTATTAAAATCAATGAGGGTTTTTCCCCCCAACAAAATAAGGCTACTTCAGATGTGTGGCTTAAATAAATTCTAGGCACAAGTGTGCCTTTTTATTTCAAAACTCTGCAACTGATTTTGGCAAGAACAGACCAGGCAGAAAAACCCAAAATAACCAGGCAGGCAGAGGAGGCAGGGAACCCCAAAGCAGGCAGGCAGAGGCCTTTGTCTTGGACAATTCAACTGTTGAACTGGTCAAGAAGAGACCAGGCAGGCAGAGGAGGCTGGGAACCCCAGACAGGCAGGCAGAGGCAGCCAAACCCAAAATGTCTGAAAGGTTGCATTTTAGAAAAATGATGTTAAAAAATAAACTTGCTGTACTTCTTAAAACTTATCCATGTTGCATTTGAGGAACATGATTTTTTCTAAATGTTTGGCCCCCATTCTGGAACGGTGAGATCTCATCACAATTCCACCTGACTGAATACCCGCTCCACTGGTGATGAACTTGCTGGAACCAGAAACACACTCAGAGCAGCCACACAGAGTAATCTCAGGTCCTTCTTCTGCCTCTCCCAAGTATGCAACACATCAATCAAAATAAATCTTGACACACTGTTGGGGCTGCAGTCCTGGTAGCCGTCCATAGTGGCCGAGCAGCGGCACACCTCGCTTCCATGCACTCTTCGCCGGCAATCACTCTCCTCTCCACTCCTTCTGGCACAGCCCAGGGATGTTGAAGAGTCCTTGGTCTCGAGTCCCGAGTCAAGTCTCGAGTCCCATTAAAAATATTGGGACTCGAGTCCGAGTCGAGTCAGAGGGGGGACTCAGTCCGACTCACGAGTCGAGTCCTCGAGTCCGAGTCCCCATCCCTGTATCAGGGTCACATAAACTGGATTAAAAAATCAAGTTTATTCAAGTAAAGAATCAGGCTTCCTTAAAAGACCAATACCCTTGGGGGGTGGCATTGTGAAGTCCCATTGCTCAGACTCAAGAGGCGGTGGGTGGGTGGATGTAAAATTGATATTTGGTTTGCAAGCAAGTTAATGTTCAGCATGGGGGAAATGAAAATACATCTGGTAACATTTGATTGTTTTAACAAACTTTGGTAAAACACAATCCTGTCAATATATAGCTACACTGAGCTGATACTATGTAAGTGGGATGCACAAGGAATATGGGCAAAGAGGAGTTTGGGATAATTAAGGTTAAAGAAAATTAGCTGCGGAGTCTCCATTTGTGTCAGTAGTACTCCTGCTCATTTAACAGTAAAGCTTACAGCACTGGGGAAACAACCACACCTAGTTATTTGCAGGGATGGGGACTCGGACTCCAGGACTCGACTCGTGAGTCGGACTGAGTCCCCCCTCTGACTCGAGTTGCACTCGAGTCCCAATATTTTGAATGGGACTCGAGACTCGACTCGGACTCGAGACCAAGGACTCGTCAACATCCCTGCTTGATGCCACCTGCAGGTGCTGTCTGGACCTAGTTGCAGTAACAATCCAAGTTTATTTTTTTAAATCATTTCCTAATGCAACCTTTCAGACATTTTGGGTTTGGCTGCCTCTGCCTGCCTGTTTGGGGTTCCCAGCCTCCTCTGCCTGCCTGGTCTCTTCTTGACCAGTTCAACAGTTGAATTGTCCAAGACAAAGGCCTCTGCCTGCCTGCTTTGGGGTTCCCTGCCTCCTCTGCCTGCCTGGTTATTTTGGGTTTGTCTGCCTGGTCTGTTCTTGTCAAAATCAGTGGCAGAGTTTTGAGATAAAAAGGCACATTTGTGCCTAGAATTTATTTAAGCCACACATCTGAAGTAGCCTTATTTTGTTGGGAAAAAACCCCATTGATTTTAATAGGGACTCGTGGAGTCAGCTTTGGGAGTGACTCGGGACTCGGGACTCATGAGTCACCATTTTGGACCAAGGACTTGGACTCGGACTCGAGACTCGGGTCCAAAGACTCGTGACTCGACTCGTGACTCGAGACCAAGGACTCTTCAACATCCCTGGTTATTTGCCTTTCATTGTTATGCTTTTTCGTTACTTCTTGGCCTTGAAACAGATTGGACACTGAAAACAGCACAGAAAAGCGTTAGCCTTCCACTTACTTTATATGCAATTTTAGGCACCATTCTCAGGCAATTTGCACCATGCTGGCGCATTTACATTTCCAATATCTTGCTGGAATGCTTAAATCCTTGGAAAGCTGATTTCAGACATTTTGTTTCCACACCACAGCGAAACATACATTCACACTACAGCTCGCACACCATCCAGCGTGTGCCAGAGAAGAGTTGATTCTTAACCCATAGCTACCTTGCTGGGGTTTGAGACTGTCAAGAACCAATTTACCATAGGAACCACAATGATGTCTTTGATAATTATGCTTGCTTAACAGACTCATTGTAAAATTAAGCTCCACTTCTCCATGGAAACAGGTTAGTTTACAGATGATACAATTAAAACAACAACGACTGTGCGGGGCAGTGGGGTTGCCATAATGAGTATCTCAGATAAACTCCCTAAAGGTCAAAGACACACTGGGAACTAGACCAGGATTTTGTCTGTACAAAAGTATTTAAATTTAAGAAGACATTTAGCCCACAATCTTTGTGTTAATACTGTAGTTCTAAGGATCAGAGGAAAATGGCCCCTGTATTTTCCTCTGATCCCTCAGCTGGTGTCCTTTGTAGGCCTTGTTAGCATTAAGTGACAAAAGTGATCATCAGATCCAAATTCCATATAGAATACTGAAGGATGTTACATTAGGGCTATACAAAGCATATTGGCCAACATTTTGCCTATTATATATTATATTTTTTATAAAAAAAACACCAGCGGTTGAAAAGACAGGAATAGCTATTATTTTGGGGCTCATGGAACTTGTATAGACGACGTTTGCTGTGCAAATAGTGTTGGGCACCTAGCACTTCACATGCTGCCCATAAGAAGTTTCAGACAGGACTGAGTAGAATTTATTTACTATTCATAACATGTTGCAGGGTATCCTCAGATAATTCCAAGGCCAGATAGCAGAACATTTTCTGTCTGAAACTTGAATAGAAGTTAGTTAGTCATCAACTTTAAGGTTAAAATGTCACCTTCAAAATTGATATTCACAATTGGTAAGTGCTGTCCAGAGTAAACTTGGGTTTTTTGGGGAGAACAACCTGTTCTCATAAGACAGCACTATTTCAGATCTTGCTACAGCCCATCTTATTCTCTGTTGTTAAGGATATTGCTGGGCACTCTTCATGGCATCCAAATGCTAGAACATCTAGGTCTTGATCCAATCAGTGCAATCATGAGGAATCCGCTCAATTGGATTTTCTTTTCTTTTCTTGCAGATTTCTCCAATCTGCTTACCCAGAAACAAACACAGACCTGGATACACTTTGTGTCTGGAAATCTGTACGTGTCAGGACTTGTGATGCATTCCACAGAACAAGGGAAAAAAATGTGTCCAATTAAATGCACACATTTGAAAGGTGCACAAATAAAAATGTTTACAAATGTTTTATGAAAAATGAAAACAAATAGAAAGAACAAAATAAATGCAATTCAGATTAATGGAAATTAAAATGAAAGCAAATGGAGAAACAACCTAAGAGTAATAGTAGCCGAATGAAATAGGAAAGCAGCAGTCTTGGAGTTTGTTGAATATGCAGTGGCACCACTGTTCATCTCCACATGATGGTCCCTTTTGTTGAGAGCACTGGAATAATTCCTATGTACCCATGGAATTCCAGTTCACTATCTTCAAATAGTCAGGAACCACATGAGTTTGGATATAATCAAACGGAAGAATTCAGCAGTTCCACTACCAATGTGAACAAGCCATTTAGACTAATGAAAATATAATTTTCTTTTACAACAGAGTGTGTATCAAATTGCCTATTTGTAAGCATCACCTTTTGCTGACTTTCCATATACAATAACAATTGTTTTATCCTGCACCACTACGAGACAAAAGGGGGCCATTTTGATGTAGCATTAAGGGACAATCTAAATCCCCTTATCTTCAAGGGACAGCATAGGAGTAAGTGACTGGCCAAACAGTTAATGGAATTAGAAACAGGGATGGGTGAGAATTCAGTTCAGTTCAGTTCAGTTCTATTTATTTATTTATTATTTATATTTATACCCCACTTTTTTTCCTTCAAGGAACCCAAGGCGGCTTACACAATCCTTCTCTTCCTCTCCATTTTATCCTCACAACAACCCTGTGAGGTAGGTTAGGCTGAGAGTCAGTGACTGGCCCAAAGTCACCCAGTGAGTTTCATTTGACAAGAATTTACCAAATTCCACAAAGTTCTCCATATTAGGGACAAAACAAGCTTGAGATTTATTTATTTATTTTTAATTAATGTGAGAGAAACTGAAACTGCCTGATTTATCCATCCAGGCCCAGGGCTGAGAGTGCTTAGTTCTTAAAAATCTGGGTTTGAATCCATGTGTATTCAACCATGTTGGTGCTGAATTAGGGTTGCCACCTCTTTCTTTCTGACAAGCTCCTCATCTTTAACAGCTGTATGGTGGGCAGGTACATCATGGTCCTCTCTATGCTGGGAATAGCTGTACCTATTGAATTTGGCCAGGGTAGATTGGTGAGAATTTTGTTTCACTTCATTTTTGATAAGAATTTGCAAAGTTCATATTGAGGGGAGAAAGAATGTTGGATTTAAAAATGTCAAATGTGGGAAGAAGTGAATCTAAGAAATTCACCCACACCTAATATATACTATCACTCTAGGCGGTGTACAAAATAACAATCTATTAAACAAATAATAAGTATGCAATAAGAACATCTATTAAACATAAAAACAGTATTAAAAATCCATTAAAATTTTATAAAATCAATACAATTCCATAGAATATGATAGAATATTATAAAAGGAAGGCCTACTGAAATAATAAAGTCTTCAGTGCCTGCTTAAAGACATCCAGAGAAGACAGCAGGCGTATTTCAAGTGGCAGGCCATTCCACAACTGAGGGGCAGCAAAAGAGAAGGACCTCTGACAAGTAGCTGCCAGTCTCACATTCGGCAGCTGCAGCAGATGGCCCTCCGAAGACCTTAAGTGGCGGGGTGGAAGATAGGGGAGGAGGAGCTCCTTAAGGTACCTTGGACCTAGACCAGGGGTCTGCAACCTTTAAGACAAAAAGAGCCACTTGGACCCGTTTCCGAAGAAAAAAAAAAACTGGGAGCCGCAAAACCATCAGAGGGCCCCATAGCAAAATTTGCAAAATAATCTGCCCCCCTCACATAAAGTAATAATGCCCCATCCTGTGCCCCACATATAAAATGTAATAATTTCCCCTACCTATGCACCCAACATAATCCACCAGCGAGAGCTGGTGGATTATGTTGGGTGCATAGGTAGGGGAAATTATCAGCTGACGGATGATGGGGGTGTTGCTGGTGGATGATGGGATGCCACCAGCAACATCCCCCCCCCCAAGCAGTAGCATCCCGTCATCAGCACCATCCAGCAGTAGCACCCTCATCATCCACCAGGAACACCCTCCATGTGGTAATAGCACCCCTCATCATCCATCAGCAGGATTTGCTGGTGGATGATGGGGGTGCTACTGCTGGGGGGAGGGTGTTGCTGGTGGATGATGAGGGTGCTACTCAGGCCTGTCTTTAATGTGGGGCAAAAGGGGCAGCTGCAACAGCTGGAGGCACCCTGATTGGGAAACAGAGCACTTCCCCCTACCCTGGGGCTCTTTAGCTGTTGCACAACTACAACTCCCAGCAAGCCCGGATAGCCAAAGGCTGTCCGGGCATGCTGGGAGTTGTAGTTTTGCAACAGCTGGAGGCACTCTGATTGTAATCCCCCCCAGCCAATTTAATTCTCCCCTGATCCATTTGTGCCCTGATTAGAGGGGGGGGGAAGAATCTCAATGAAAATACCACAAGGGGATCAGGGGGGTTCAATCCTGGGCCGGCCATACATTTACCAAATTACCCCCGGTGGCTCCCCCGCCCACAGCCACTCATGAAAATCTCTCCCCCCGAGTCCCCCGGCCCCTCATGATACCCCGGTCCCGACCCACTCCTTCATTTTGGCACCCGCTCCCATCCCCGCAGCGATATTGTAATTTGTGTTTTATTCTTCTTTATAACCTGTTTTGGATTGTTTTTAAGAAATGCAGGGTTAAAAAAGCAGTTAATAAATAAATAAATTTATGGAGATATTATTTTGTTCTATTGCTATTAGTTTTCCAATAATTTGTACATGAATCTTTTCCCCCTTGTTTTCTGATAACTATTACTGCTTTCACGCAGGCCTACCTGCCTCCTCGCCTGCTTGTGCTCTCCGCGGCGAGCCGGCCGCGCTGGTCCCTCGACACGCTGGACCCCGCGCTATGTTTTTGGCGGGGGGGGGAACTTTGGCGCGTGCAGGAGCCCTCCTGTCTTCTGCCGCTCACCCGCTCGCGTCCCTGCTGCCCGGGGGGGGGGTGCTGCCGCCGCGCCAAAGTTCCCCCGCCCCGCCAAAGTTCCCCCGCCAAAATCATAGCGCGGGGGTCCAGCGCGCCGAAGCAGCTGGATGTGACGCGGTGGCGGCGGCGGCTTCAGCGGCTCCGGCATTGACTCCAGCGGCGGCGGCGGCAGCTAGAGCGGCGTGGAGAACGCTCCGCGTCGCTCAGAAGAGCGAAATCGGGCTGCCCCCGCCAACAGAATCAGGCCATATGTGAGGCGGCGGCAAAGTTTTTTGCGGAGCAGGCAGCCTTGTCCTGCTCTCATCTCTTCCGCTGCCTGCCTGCTCGAGTCCCTGCTTCCAGGGGGGGGGGGCAAAGTTTTTTGTGGAGCAGGCAGCCTTGTCCTGCTCTCCTCTCTTCCGCTGCCTGCCTGCTCGAGTCCCTGCTTCCGGGGGGGGGGGTGCCGCTGCCGCTGCCAAGTTTTTTTCCCTGCAGGAGCCCTCCTCCTGTCTTCCACTGGACCGGTTGGAGGTACGCAGAGGGGAAAAATATTTGGTTTTTTTTCCCAGCATTCCAGCGGAGTCTCAGACCGGAGCGGAGCCGCGGCAAAGGTTTGAAAGAGCCGCATGCGGCTCCGGAGCCGCGGGTTGCAGACCCCTGACCTAGACCATGTAGGGCTTTAAAGGTAAGAACCAGCACTTTATACTTTGCCCAGAAGCAAATTGGCAGCCAGTATAAAGATCTTAAGACCAGTGTTATATGGTCTCCACGAGGAGTCCCGGAGACCAACCTGGCCACCATATTTTGTACTAGTTGAAGCTTCCAGACCAAGTATAGAGGCAGCCTGAACTTGACAGGAGGAATTGGATGGATTGATGATAGGACAATCCTACCTTTAGATTCAGAGTGTTCCAGTATCGGAGCCTCCGACATATGCTAAGTCCTGCTAGGCTCATGCTCACAGAGAAGAAGGGAGGGAGGAGTGGTGTTCTCCTTCCTTCCTGTTCTGGAGGGATGGACGTATTTCTCTCCTGTCGCAAGTAATAGGAGGGAATTATTTATGGCAGCTCCAGGCATTGTGTAAATCCCACCTCCCCATGTTGGATCGTGGTTGGGGACTGGGAGGGCTTTGGATCCGGTGGATCCAAAGCCTCTCCCGATAAGCCCAGGACCCCGATCCACCCCTTTTGACTTTTCCTGATGTCAGAGCTCTGACATCAGGGAAGAAAGAGATGCAGAACCTTCTGTGGTGGCTGGGAAGGGAGATCCAAAGTCATATCTCCCCTTCCAAGGACTTACCTCCCAGTGGCCATAGGATTTCAGTCTAAATTAGCTACGGAGCCACGTTCAAGGTTATGTTGCTGACATATAAAGCCCTAAACGACTTGGGACCAGGATATCTAGCAGACCACCTTCCGCTATATATACCAACCGACCCTTAAAATCATCAGAGGAGGCCTTGCTGGTCATTCCAAAATTATTGGAATGCCACTGTATAATACCTCAACACTGGGCCTTCTTGGTAGCGACACCCACCCTGTGGTGAAAACTCCCTCATGCCGTTTGGGAGGCAGAAAATGTGGCATTTTTTAAACATCTCCTGAAAATGCACTTGTTCACCCAGGCTTGTAATTAAATTAACTATGCTGCTCCACTCCACTGCTCCTATACTGCGCTATATATTATTGTAATTGAAATTGTTTTTAAAATTGTATTTTAACTGTGATTTTAATGTTTACATGTAAACCGCTTAGGGATTTTCTTAAATACTTAGCAGTAAAGAAATATTACAAATAATAAATAAATACAGGTTAATTAACTAATGATGTTATAGTTTCTCATGGTTGCCCAGTATATCAACTAGATTAGAATAATGAGAGACACAGCTCTGCTGCTCTGTAATACTTGTCGCTTAATTTGACAAAGGATGGAATTCTGCAGAAATGTCTGCAAACCTGTCCTCTTTCCAGGATGGTACATCAGAGAAATATTTGTTGGCAAAAATAACGAGTTATTGCTTTTTACAATGAGCTAATGAACATGTGCAGTGGGGTTTATACTGCATTAAAACATCACTAAAAGGAATGTAAGAGGCACTTTAATGGAAGCACAAGAGGAAACAGATGCCTTAAAAGCGTGCGCACACACACGCACACACACACGCACTCTTACACATGTTGCGTTGTTTTCAGTGGCATCAGAATTTGGGCTGCAATTCTACATACACTTACTTGGGAGTAATTATAGAGATGTGAAGGTCCAGGGGGACACTGGAGGAAAAAGACAAAACACCTTTGAAATATTTTCTCTTTTGAAATGAGTGAAATGCTTTTAAAGACAAGGTTTTACTCACTCAAAGGGTGTAGGATAAAGATTTTTTTTAATGTAAAACAATCCACAGCATTGGGGAATTATAATTCCTGTGTATATCATAGGCCAGACTTCCATAACCTGGTGCCCTCCAGAGACGTTTTGGACTTCAACTACTACCAGCCCCAGCCTGTATGGCCAATGGCCAGGAATGCTAGGAGATTTAGTCCAAAATATCTGGAGGGCACCAGGTTCAGGAAGGCTGCTGTAGACACCAGAACACTCAAATCCAAGATGCATTTCTGCCATCTTCAGGAGAGGAGCATACAGGGCCTTTGTTGCATGTGCATTGTTCTTTGCCTTCTTCTGGTGACCTTTAATCTGCTTTGGAGATACTAGAAGCAAGTATCCTGCATTAATTTTTTATGCTGTATTTTATGTTGTATTTTATGGTTTTAATTGTCAACCGCCCAGATTTTGCTATTGGGTGTTATAGAAATTTAATTAATTAATTAATTAATATTTTTGTCCTCCAGCAAGGCAGGGCAATAAATTGCTGGAGGATAGCAAGGCCAGAAGGAGTTGAGGTAGAAAGTGCAAAAGACCTGTACTGGGTACCAAAGCCTCAGAGGATAAATCTGACAAACCTGCAGAAAGAAATGGGTTACATCTAGCTCAGGGGTGGGGAAGCTCTTCCCTCAAACAACTACGACACACACACACACTGCTACAGACTGGGTAAGTGAGAGCATCAACTCTTGGGCAGTACAGAAACGTAATAAATACGGTATACCATCAAACAAACCTCAGGCCTGGAGGCCAAATCCAGCCCTCCTGAGGTCCCAATACAGCCTTCTGGGGCTCCCCAGATGGCAATGCCCCCTTCCCCCCACTACATCTAGCTTTATTCTAAGTATTATATGCTAAAAAAGTAGCATATATATATATATATATATATATATATGTATGTATGTATATATATATATATAGTATGTTGTTAAAGCAGTAAAATGAGTTTAGATTTTATAAGAAAATGCATTTATTAATTTTAATTTCCTCCCCAATTTATGTTTTTTCCCCCCCAGGGGCGGGGGAGGAATGGATTGGGGAACAGTTTATTCCCATGGCTTTAAAATTTCCAGAATGTTTGACATCTCTAGGAATAAATCCTATTGAACTCAATGGGACTTATTCCTGATTCATAGACATGCAGAGAATTACATGGCTAGGCTCAAATCCCAAACATTTTACGTGCATGCATATTCAGTTGAGGCAAAAAACAAAAAAAAAAGGGGTGAGGTGGAGGTAATCTTATACCTATTCAATATGTTCAGTTTTGGGTCTTAATCCCAGTGAGACGGCTACATGGTTTGTAGTAAGAAACACGATTTAAGAGATAGCGAAGCAAAGCAAAGAGTGGTCTAAATAATAATCCAAAGAATAGCAGTAATTTCAGTGGGGAACATAATCACTTAAATATCTATATCTATCTATACATCTGCCAGAATTGTGGATTTCCACAATGGCTGTATCTTATTCAGCATCTGAATAAATGGCCTTACAAATTAATAGGCTTTGTATAACAGTGGTGGGCAGACTTGAGACCTGCTGATGTTTACTTGAACAAATTTTGTTGTTTACTAGAACCTTGAAAACTACCAGTCAGAGCCCGATGCAAAAGACACGTACTTAGAATTAAAGGGCAGTATCCAAGCGGGCACTAGCACTAACGTAAATTATGTTGTACTGGAATAAGGGACCTCTAGTAGCTTGTCTGGGTGTGGAAAGCTAAGCAGGGTCAGGCCTGGTTGTTACTTGGATGGGAGACCCCTCCTCTAGTTTCCTGCATTGAGCAGGGGGTTGGACTCAATAGCCTTGTAGGCTCCTTCCAATTCTGTGATCTATGAAATCTATGACAACCAGTAGTGTTAGCTTAGCTGGCACAATGGGTTTTCCAGGGAATCCCATCATGCCAGCTAATGCTAGTGGTGTTGCATTAGAGGTCCCTTATGCTGGTACAATGTAATTTGCATTAGTGCTAGTATCCAACGGGATATTGCCCAAAGAATTCTGAGCCCAGGAATTGGTTTTAAGTACCAGAACTGAAAAGAGCTCACAGTCCCGCCATTCATAAATCCATTCCTGGTTACCCCAACTATAATGAGGCGGGTATATTTTGTTGCTGCTATTTTTTAAACAACTGGGAGTAAGAAATCCTTGCCAATAGACTTGCAAATCATCCAGTGATGAGAAACAGTAGATTCATGTCTACCTCTGCCCACCCATGATTTATAATGTACAAAGCCCGGGATCCAAAGCACTGTACATGGTGTTCAACGTGTGCACAGCGGTTTCCACTTCCCCAGTTCTAGTAGCCAGATTCTGTCCAGCCCCAACTCCCTGAACATTTTGGGCCTTAGGGAATAAAGCCAGACAATGAAGCATATTCAAGTCATATATTTGATTAACAGGAAAAGTAAAATCATCTACTCACATGAAAACACACACAACAAACGGATTCTAACAAGCTTTTATGGCTATTTGTGAGACCACTAACTTGGTCAGTTTCATACAAAAGCAGGTTGTTGTTTCGTTGTTGTTCTGGTTACTCTTGCACCTTGTGGTAATATCATTAAACACTAGGGCTAAAATGTAGAACCATTCATGTTAAATTGAAGACTACAACATGAGGGAATGATAGAAATCTATGAAGTTTCAGTTTATTGAAGCCATTAGAGAGGGAATAAATGTACTAACATCACCCAGTGGAAACTACGCATCCCTTAGCAGTACATGGCCTTTAGTGATAATAAGGGTCTGTCAGCCCTCAAGGTACATCAAGGCAAGTCCATAACAACCTCCCTTTTGTCCCATTAGTCACCTGAATGGATCTCATGAGTATGAGGAAAGAACAAACATTGACTTTAAAAAAAAATATCAGAATTTCGTCTGTCTCTTGTTAAAGAAAACGACAGCAAAGTTTTTCAGAAAACTTAACTTTCCTGCTCTTGAATGTGTATGTTTCAAGAGCTTTACAACAGGCTGGATAAATACATTATATTTCTGACAGCAGAAACCAGTTCATGCACTCTCTTTAAACAACAACAACAACAACAACAACAACAACAACACATAGTTACACACACACACACCTCTTGGCCTCCATTTTGGGCGAGTGATCGTTTAACCTGCTTCATAATATTTCAGTATTGTGAATAGAAGGACCCTCCTCTGTGGTGCACACACATTTTTAAAATTCCATAATAATAATAATCTAAAACCCAGTGAGAATCAGCAGCCCTTCCTAATTGGTGCAATGGTAAGCAGAGATATGCGCTGACCCCCAGAGTTGACTCAGATCCTGATTCGATGCTTTGGAGACTGTCCACGTTGACTCAGAGGCCATCTGCTTTGACTCGGGTATTGAACTGACCTGAGATTTGGAATTCCGAGGCTTTGTGCTTCCCATTGACTATCATGGGAAATTCAAAAAAGTCTATAACTTTTTTCTCTTTGTCAAAATTGGGTGATATTTGCAGGCATAAGTAGCCCCTTATAAAGGAATTACACCTGCCCAATGTAAAAAAATAGCTGCAGGGGTCTTTGTACTATGCACGCACACACACACACACACATAGTTTAAGGGAACTGCTGATAACTTTTTTTTTTAATTTCTTGGATGAAATTTCCAGGAATATTTGCCCATTCTGGCTTTAGTATGCCCCTCCTCTCCCCTGGTTTTCTCTCCCTGCAAAAGAGGCATTTTTTTCCTGCCTCTTTTGTAGGGAGGGGGAATTTTGAATAATTTTCTCCTTGGAGAGGCGGACAGGGTTTCCACATACCTTTTTAAGTTTAGGAGGTGCCTGAAGGGTCTTCTTCCTATTTTTTTTTAAAAACTTTAAAAACACCCTGTGCACTTGCAACAGCACAAGACTCTTTACAGAGAGGCTTCTCCAACCTGGCAGCACTTTTTGAACTCCCATGAGACCACGGGACGTCACCCTCTCTCATAGGCATTCAGGAAGAGCTCCCGGGCTGCAGAAGCCTCTCTACAAAGAGTCCTGGGCTGCTGCAAGCAAGGACAAGTGGGACTTTTAGAAAAACTCTGATGTTGCTTGCAGCAGGACAGAGCTCTTTGCAGAGAGGCCTGCCGCCCAGCAGGAGTTCCTGAATGCCTCTCTGCAGAAAGCATCTCTGTAAAGAGCTCTGTGTTGCCTGCAAGTAAGAACAGAGTTTTTCTAAAGCTCTGAAAGAAAAGAAAAATAGAAAGAAGATCCCTAAGCCACCGCCTACACTTAAAAAGGTAAGTGGAAATGCTGTCCTCCTCCCCAAGGAGAAAGTTATTCAAAAATTCTCACCTCCCCAGACTCTTTCAAGCAACATTCTGGACAGTGAGTTGGTGGCCCAGGACTTTCTCACGGTCAGAGAAAGTGTGTGCTGTTTGTGCAAATTAAACTAGGATTTGGAGCTTGGGAGACAGAGTAATTTGCGGTTTCCTATGTGACATGTTCTCTCATGAACTACCAGTCCCACAGTTCCTTGTGCAGAGGGAGGAGTGTAGGACAGCTGGTGGGAGGGACAAAGCACCATAATGATTAGGGCTATTGATCCCAGGAGCAGTGGGGTCCTGTGTGCGCTTCTGCCTAGTAAAAAATTACAAAATAGCAAGTTTTATAGGACTTTTCTTGAAGCTGGACGTTATGTTAAACAAAAATAGCAAAAATGGGGAAAGGCATGGTAGAAAAGCCCCAGGGTAGACCATGTGTAATTCAGGGGTGGGGTGGGCATTTTTGTCAGGGGAGGACAGCACTGCTGCAGTGGGAGGGAGAAAGCCACACCTTTCCTTTAAAAGCAGGCCTGTGAGAAGCATGCACCTTGTTAGGAAGCAGAATTGCACTCCCAAAAGTGTGATATTGTGTCTGAACAAGGCAAACACTCCCTGTTCCTGAACACCTTGTTTTAAAGGAAAATTGCTGCTTTATCGCCACTGTTGCAGCACTGAATTTCAGCTGCAAATCCAAAATGTGGCTGCAGCCATTTTGACGGCGCAAGGGAAAGATGCAGTCCTGGTGGTTTCAGGGAGGGGAATTGGCCCCCGGCCCGGATCCACAGAAGTTGCCCACCCTTGGTGTAATTACAGAAATGTAAAAAAATATAATTACAGAACTAGAATATAAAATTTTCGTTCAGAACTCATGGGATTGCATGTATGGGATGGGATCATAGTTGCAAGTTTCGGGGCGTCATGTTGCAAGTTTGTACCAGGCTTCAAAAAAATGGCGTTTGGGGCTTGGGCACAGAAAAACTCCTGCTGCCGTTTACCTTCATTGTAAGCACAGCTTGTTACTTTGAAACGCTACTATCTGACAGGTTAAGTCTGATAGGAATGAATTTCTTTCCCAGATGAATCTTGGTTGGTGGCACTGGACAATTGCATGCATCAGTGAAATAGCACTGCTGCACTGGATAGTTTTCAGTTGATTCACTCTAAATTGGAAATATATGTTTTAGTCTGTAATAGCTCCAAAATGTGTTGATTATATCTCTGGCTGTTCAAAGGAATCCTATGTGCTAAGTCCTAGTCCACACATACTAAATAGTGTGTGTGTATCTGTATGATTTTAAATGGCTATTCAAAATGCTTCTCTCTTCTTCACTGAATTGTGTTGATCTCTTATGAAGGATGGCCATGGCTCAGGACTCAGGCGAGCACCTGCTTTGCATGCAGAAAGTTCCAGGTTCAATCCCTGGCATCTCCAAACAGGGCTGAGAAGGACTCCTCTCTGAAATGCCTGGAGAACTGCTAGAAGTCAGTGTAGGAAATATGGACTTAGGGTCTGGACTTTGTATACAGCAGCTTCCTACTTTCCTAAATCATGAATTCATTTCCTGATTAACTATGCAACAACATGTTATGCAGCCAATTAAAAATATCTGGGGTCGGATGCTTCAGACAGCTTGTTGTTTGTCTATTTTTCTTTGTCAAAAAAATATGCATGACTATAATATACAAAACTACATCTATGCTCACAGATGTCACAGTGATGACCTTAAAATAAAAATATATATTGCAAGTCATAAGAGAATCCTGTTGTAAATACCAGTATACATATTGGGTTGGATCTAAAGTGCCCCTTCTGCAAATAGAAAGGCTCTTCTGTTTGCAGGAGGGATGGAGATCTATTGAAGGCTTCCACAGAGGAAGGGGCAGGGAAGGCTAAATCACCAGAGGGTCCCCCAACCTTCTGGAGCAGCTTTTCAGGGGGGAATTGGCGGACAGGAAGAACTGGCAAAAATTGCCTCCATCCCTTTTCTTCAAGCAGGAGCATCTCATGTACAAAGTTCCATACAAGGGAATTCTGGATCCAAGCCATTGCCCAGTACAATAATCTACATGATGAGTTGTGTTGTCATTTTTACCGTAAGGACTCCAGAAACACATTAAAAGTTACAATGCAAAAATGCTAGACCATCCCTTGCCACACAGCAATACTGTGTATTATGGACAGGTAACACCCTGATCTCTTGAGTAGAAGGGAAAAGAACAAAATAAGGTACACACACTCCTTTTTGTTCTTCCCTTCCTGTGGTCTTTTCAGCTACCACCAGGTGAAAGTATTTATTTCTGTGGCTGCCTCCACTAAACCAGCCTCAGAACTCTCTGGGTCTCAGGTATCTTCGTTTGTGTGGAGTTTGCCTGTTCAATGTGAAATGGATATGCCAAAAAGAAACCACAAAATTTCAAACAACACTGTTTAATTTTCAGTGAAGAAAAATGGCAATAGAAAAAGTTTTGAATTCTGAATGGATACACCCAACACAAAATTACCATATGAGCAATATGGTAATAAAACAACCAGGAATAAATGCATCTAGCTAACCTAACTAATGTGTCCCTGTTCTATCCAGATCCTTTATCCAAGCAAAATATTACTGTCATTGGACCAGTTCTCTCAACCAGTATTCTAGTTCCAGCATCTCTGACTCATTCTTCTAGCACTCTGGTCTTCTTTCCTTCCTTCTTTTCCCCTCTCTCTGTCCCTTTGCCTCTCTGCCTTTGGCTTATATCTTCTAAAATTATGTTTTCCCTTTCCAGCTCCTGACAATCAGGAGGGTAGTTTCTTGTCCCCTCTTCCTCTGACCTTCTGCTGAATTGAATAATCTCCGGCTTTTTGAGCACAATTTCCTAACCTCTAATTTCTAACTAAACTTTTGACCTCCAAACCATGACCTTTTGGCTGAAACTGACTAGTGCGCATGCATGCACGCACGCACGCACGCACGCACACACACACACACACAGATATTTAACTCCATAATATCCTAAAACCAAACCAAATACAAAAATAGAGGACAGTTCTGTTCCTTCACACTGTTTCATTCAAGAATATATACTTTCCCCTTAGGACTGAAATTGTATTCATTCTAGTCCCTTGTAAATGCCCTTTTGGTCACTTGTTAAGAAGGTAAAAATTACTTGCCATTAAAGAAATACCTGCCTTGTCTCTCAGATATTAATTGCTTTCAGAATCAGAAACGCTATGTACAGCATAAGGGATGTGGCTGATAAGCAAGCAGGTGAATGGACGATTCCATGGCAGTATTTGATTCTTTTCGCTACGTTACAATAATTAATTAAAATTAAACACAAATTAAACAACCATTTCTGTAGCCCAGGGGTGGGCAACCTCCGGCCCATGGGCCTAATCCATGCTGGGGCCCAATCAAGCCCACAGAGGTTTGGGCAGCCGCTGTGGGTCCCACCACCTCCCCTCCCCAAGCCCTGCCCTTTCCCCAAGCCTCATGCCCTGGGGAGAGTAATCTCCATGGTAACTCCGACAGGAGATAACAAAGGCATTCCCAGTTGCACTGCTCATCCTTCCTCAGACAGAGACCGGAGATCGGAGCAAAGGGGAATCCCTTTGTTATATCAAATCAAAGACCGGAGGTTATGGGGATTCCCCCACACCACTTGGCCGGGCCTGCAAGCCTTAGGTGAGTCCCTTCCTCTGCTATTCGTGCCCCAATTGGGAAATGGACAGCATGCGTGAGGAGGAGCTGCTGGACTTAGCCTGCAAGACTGGCCGAGTCCCTTCCTGCCCCATTTGCATCCTGATCGAGAAGCAAGCAGTGCAGGGAGGACCGAGCAACCTGGTTCAGCCGGGGCCTGCAGGAGTCAACCCAGTTAGACTCTGTCTTCCCACCCCGAACACACCCCAGTCAGGATGCGAGCAGGAGTACAGGCCTGTGGCTCACGCTGGCTCAGCTTGTCTGAGCGTGGAAAGCTAAGCAGGGTCAGGCCTGGTTATTACTTGGATGGGAGACCCCTCCTCTAGTTTCCTGCATTGAGCAGGGGGTTGGACTCGATGGCCTTGTTGTAGGCCCCTTCCAACTCTATGATCTATGAATCTATGAAAGGGTGTGAAGGGGCTGTTTGACTGGACTGGCACTTGCAGGAGCTGGCTGAGCTGCTTTCTGTGCAGGGAAAGGCATGGAGCTCTGTGCCTCTCTCTGCATGGAAAAAAAATAGATATTCTGGGAGGGGTATGGACTCTGGGGTGGGGCCACACCCCTTTGATGTCATCTGGCCTGAAAAGAACCCCCCCCCCCCCCGCTGTAGACCAACATGAGCAACTTACCCCTGACTCTGAGTACCACTCTGGCAATATCAGACATCAGTTGCTTAATAACTGTGTACTTCGAAGTACACAGTTTGGAAAATGGAAATGGAAAACATTGTGGCAAAGACAACGGTTAAGTCTGTTTTCCTATTTCTTAATTGCAGTTGCTTGTGCTTCATTGCAGTTGCTTGTGCACGCAAGTCAATAAACTAGAATGAATCACGTCTCATCTCAGCCATGAAGACACTCTTGTATATGAGGAGATTGCAGTAGAAGTGGTGGCCTTGCACCCTATCCTCTACAGCAGTATTTCAGGAGTATAAAATAAAATATTTTTTTAAAGAACAGGTTCCAAAATGCTCTGGATGTAAAGGGTGCTGCCAGCAGTCACATCAAAATGTAGATGTGTTGAATACTGAAATAGCAGATTGAAAAAAACACACATAGTTTTTGTTGGAAAAACAAAACAAAATGTGAAGTCACTGATGTGTTACACATGGTTAGAGATGCACTCACTCAAGGTTGTAATTAATGCACGTGTTGGAGCTTAGTAGATAGCAAAAGAATTTGACTGTGATTCTATCTAGCCCCCAGTAAGATTCAGGGATTTAGTTCTGAAGGAGTCACAATGTCCATTGCCCTTCCTGTCCTCTGGTCCATTGGCTATTATTTATCAAGCTATCCCAGTCTTATTAGGATGTCATCCTCTACTGTGGTACATTGAACATAAAATATTGACCAGGCCAGATCATTCAAACATTTGACTTCCCCAGCCTGATTAGTTCAGTTCCTAATTTAACATTCAATTAACTAGAAGCAGCCATCCAATATAGTCCTGACTGACGTGCTCTTGGCCAAATAAACCCTCATGCTGTACTTCGTATGAGTTGGTCGATATGCGTTTTCCTGTGCAGAGATGATCTTTGGAAAACAAACATAAGAAGCAGTGCCACATAGCCTTATTTTTTTAGTGCAATCCTATGCATGTTTACTTAGAATTACAGTAGGTCTCACTGTGTTCAATGGGGCTTACTCCCTAGTAAATATGTTGAGAGTAGGGGTACATCAGGTTCAACCAAATCCTGAACTGAATCAGGCTGATTCAGGAGATGTCCAAATTGAAGTAGGGCTCCTCTGAAACAGACCAGATCCAAATCTCAATGCTCCTGAAGACTGAGGATTCAGAGGAACACACCGATATACAAACAGTACATGTTATTATTATGTATTTATTTATTTCATTCATTTCTATACCATCCAATAGCCAAAGCTCTCTGGGGGTTTAACATCTCCAAAAATTAATGTATTTCTCTTCCCACGTTCTCCATATAAGGAAAACACCAGGGACAGGAGAAGGGAGAAGAAGGGTGTGTGTGTAGTTTTGTGACTAGCAGCTTTACTTTCTAACCACAGTGAATGGTTTTACCAGGACTCTCCAATCCCAGTGTTTTGGGGGAGATGTGTTGAAGTAATACATCACAGGACTGATCCAGTGTTCATGCACTTTGCTTGTTCTCTCTCCCAGGAGCAGGAATATTAAAAGAGGTTTGGTGCAGTCTGTGGGGCCTGGGAGGGTGTAGCAGTGGGTGCTCGCTTGGAAAATACTTCATGTTCAAGTCCTTCTGCCTCTGACACTGAATACTCCTCATCCAACCCTATTTCACTGCACTTACTATGACTTTGGTGCCAAAGAAGCCTTAAACTGTTTTTCATTCATCATAACGTCTTAGCCCCTGCACCTATGCTTCTGAAATTTTGCAGGTTTCTTGCCTAGGGACATCTCTACCACATATTTCATTTGCATACAAATTACCAAAAAACCCATGGAAGTGTAAGGAGAAGTGAATCACTTAACCCCCCTACACACACACAGTTGAACACTTCACTTCCAAAGAAAATGCTGCTGCAGCTATCCTTCTGACATTTTTGCAGGTTTCCTAACTAGACCCACCTTTATGCTGTATGTCATTTTCATAACAGTGGCCCACAAAAAACATAGGGGTATAAGTGTATCCTTTGGGGGGGGGACACCTCAAACTGTATAGGCTGCTCTTTCACAAAGATCTCTTATACTTATTTTTCTGAAACTTGGCAGGCTTGATCCCCTCTGAATGAGCAGCTATTCCTACAAATCTTAGCCAATTCTGCTAAGAAACAATGTAGTTATCAGCAGTTCCCTTTTTGGGGGTAGAAAATCAAAATGTGAAGGTGTGTAGGCCAAAAGCAAAGGTATTTGTCTGAAATTTGGCAGGAATAGTCCCCTCATAATGGACTACCATTCCTGCCAATGCCATCTAGTTCTGGCAAGCATAAAAAAAAGCTACAACCATTTGTTTATTTCCAGTGATAATCTATAGGAGGCATAAAGATTTGGATTTCTGAGATGAGATTCAGATTTGGACCCGAGTTGAAGTGGGTAGCCCACCAAATCAGTCTGAGCCAAATTGGGCTATTTCTGAATCACCGAATCAGGGTCCAAACCAAATATCATGGTTGGTGGTGCACACCTCTGCTTGAGAGCCGTGCAACCTCTAGAAACATAGTTCTACACTGACTAAATAAAACCTGATACATATTAATACCATACCAGCTTATATTTTGGACACCAATATCAGACCACTTCCCCCCTTTAATTATGCCACTTTAACAGTCGCAAGGGGAAAGGAATCCCATGGTTTCCTGATCAGCAGCAACTTCTTACCAACTCTCAAACTGCCCTTTTCGGCTCCACCATATCAAAAACTGCTTTGCAGTTTCCCCATGGGAGAAGTTTAGCAGGAACCCCATGGGGAAAAAAACATCTTCTGCATGTGCATTAGTGCTAATGTGCATTGCCGTTGCCATCCCTTATTGCAGCTGCGCCCTGTAACAGGACTGAGATGCAGTGATGTGAACTGGAAAAGGAGGAAATTGCATTGCTCATGCCCTATTGTGCTCCTTCGTGCATGAAGGATTCTAGTTTAGAGGGATACAGATTTTACAGTCTTTACAAACTCTGAATCCATTGGTGAGAATGACTCTATTTCCCAGGAGCTCTAAACTCATGGTTACTTGAGCAAGAGAGCAGCTGTGAGTTAATTAAACTCTACTGTCACCAGGCTGCTGGAGACTCACTTTCTGCTCTTATTTCCTGAGATGTTGCCACTGTATTAGTGGGGTACTAGGGTGGGGTGAGGCATATATTTTACCTGGCAGCTATGTCTACATTTTGTGTGGGTTGGAGGTTGTTAAAGACAGGAAATACTGAGGTATAAGGAAGTTTGGGATATAGCCCTAAACGATAAACTAACTTGTAGTATCAAATGCAAAAAAGGACAGTTAAAGAAGAAGAATTTTATGGATATATGGAATCAATTATTAGACTATGTATTAATAAAGGGGAAGGGGAGTATGCCTTGTCGGGATATGTTATATTTTTGGAATGTGGAATCCATTTGATCAAGGGGATGGAAGCATATAAATTGGTCCCTAGGAGGGTGGGGGGTGCACTTTATGATTTACTAGCTTTTTTTTACCCAGCGTTGCATGGGTCGTCATTTTCCTAGAGGCACTATTTGTTTGAAATTCCTTAAGGTAGCTGACTGCTGTTTTGAATCGCTCCCCCGGGACTACATAATGGAATCCCAGCTCCCCCGGGACTACCTGCTCCCCCGGGACTACACAATGAAATCCCTGCTCCCCCCCCCCCCCGGGACTACACAATGAAATCCTTGCTTCCCTCCCTGGACTACATAATGAATGAAATCTCAGCTCCCCCAGGACTACACAGTGAAATCCCTGTCCCCCCCCCCCCGGACTGCACAATGAAATCTCTGCTTCCCCCCCCCCTGGACTACACAATGAAATTCCTGCTCCCCCCCGGGACTGCACAATAAAATTCCTGCTCCCCCCCAGGACTACACAATGAAATCCCAGCTCCCCCCCCCCCGGGAATACACAACAATGAAATCGCAGCTCCCCCCCGGAACTACACAATCAAATCTCTGTTCCCCCCTCCCGGGACTACACAATGAAATCCCTGCTCCCCTCCCAGGATTACACAATGAAATCCCACCTCCCCCCCAGGACTACACAATGAAATCCCTGCTTCCCTCCCCCCCCCCCAGGACTACACAATGAAATCCCAGCTCCCACTCGGGACTACACGAGTCACACGACAATGAAATCCCTGCTCCCCCCCCAGGACTACACAACAATGAAATCCCTGCCCCCCCAGGACTACACAATGAAATCCCTGCTCTCCCCCCCCCCGGGACTACCCAACAATGAAATCCCAGCTCCCGCCCACCCCATGTAGGCCCCAGCTGCAGTTCATATGAACATTCTGTTTTGACATAGGAGAGATTTGCATATCCGCTCCTGTTTGGGCCCCTGTGGCAGTTCATAAATATCTGACAGAAATATCTTATCTTAAAGAAAAATCAGGTTAATCCTGAGAGTCTACAGGTGATGAAGAGTGACCGTGCCAAGTTTGGGGTAGATCTGTCAAAACATGGTGGAGCCTATGCAACGATGCCCCCCACACAACAGTCATTCAGTCATTTAAAAAGTTTCCCTCCCTTTTCACCCCCTCAGAGAACATTCTAAATGGCCTAGGGGAGATTTGCATACCCACCCCTATAGGCCCCTGCAGGAATTCATATGAACATTCTAAGTGTGGTATGGGCTATTTGCATAACTGCTCCTATTGGCTCCTGCAGCAATTATAAGGTGAGGCCGATTTGCATAACTGCTCCCCTGTTGTTTTGCCCATAGGAGATATGAGAGTGGGGTGATTTTGCCCCCTTTTTTCACCCCTTTATGGACGGAATTTCCAAAAATCCTTCTTTAATGGGTGTCTACGTCATAAACTATGTTCCTTCAAAATTTCACGTTCCTAGATTAAACGGTTTGAGCTGGGCATTGATGAGTCAGTCCATCAGTCAGTCAGTCAGTCAGTTAGAAATTCTTCTTTTATATATATAGATTGTATGTAGTTTTAGTTAAATCTTTGTGTTATTGTTGTATTTTGTTATATTTTGTTTTGAAAATTAAATAATTTTTTTTTTAAAAAAGAAATACTGAGGGGGTGGATTGATATTAGAAATGAAAGACTTTTTTTCCATTAGCCTTTCCGGTTACCTCTTTTAAACATAATGCTTCTATCTACCTACAAATAATGTGTTATATTAATAATTTAAAATAATTATGCAGATGATCTGTGGTCAATGAAATTATATATATATAACCCAATAAATAAAACATTTGGAGCAGAACCAGTACATAAATGGCCATAGATCATGGCAGAATATGAGGAAGGAATTCTAAATATTCTTTGGAAAGTTTATTTGGTGGGAGTAGCAAATATCCCTACAAAACAATAGTCTGGAGCCTGAGTGTGATGGAGATTATTATTATTATTTCTTTAAATGGTATGAGGGATTTAAATGGGAACTGAAGTTTGCAGCATACATCATTTCTAGTCAGCACACTTAAGGAACAGAAGCATATGCTAGCCAATATTGCAAGGTGATAATTTAAGGTTGCAGTTGTTTCAATATGTAGGATGAAAATTAGCATTCACATAGTGCTTTAGGCTGCAATTCTAAACACAATTACACGGGCGTAAGGTCCATTGAACATAGTGGGGCTTACTTTTGAGTGACTGAAAAATACTCCCTATTTTCTGGTTCTTATAAAAATAGAAGCCCCCGTTTTGTTCCTATTTCATGTTTAGGGGGAGATATTGTGGATACACACATGCCCAGAGTCCTTATAGGATTGTGCTACAGGCTCAGGCCAAGTTGGGCTGCTTCTTCCTGCACCACTCATGCCCTGAGAAGGGACATGACTAGGGCTTTCAGGAGCCGGTTCCTGTAGGCCCCAGCCAGATGGTGTGGGGGAATCCCCACCCACATTATCTTCAATCTCTGATCAGATATAACAAAGGGATTCCCATGGGGATTCCTCTCTCCCTAGGGGGTGGGGCTTAGAGAGGGCAGGGGGTGGGCCCCAGATTGGGCCAGAGGTTGCCCTCCCCTGATATAAATGGGGTGCTTAGTATTCAGCCAAATCCCAAACTAAATCAAGCTGATTCAGACAGATTTGGGAAATATCCAAGTTGAAGTGGGGGTGCTCTGATGTGGACCAAGTCCAAATCTGAACACTCCTGAAGTTTCAGGATATGGAGATGTAGACAAGGGGTCTCCAAAAATTGATACATTTCTCCCCAAGTTCTCTATAGAAGGAAAATAGCAGGGGAAGGAGAGGAGGGACCCTGGAGAGCTGCTGACACTCATGGGAGACAATACGGAGCTAGGTGGACAAAAAGTCTGACTTGGTATCAGGCAGCTTCCTGTTTATCTTATAAACAACCTCTGAGAACAGCTGCTCCAAATTTCTAAGCCGACTGCGTGAGTAAGTCTGGGTGCTTAGATCTGAGACCCAGCTTTGATGTGCTGAGCACCATGTGTCTACAATATCAAAGCCCATTTGTTGTGATATGTTTTCTATGCATTTAAAGTTGAAGCATGTCCTTCTTTTATTCAGAGAGCAATAGCTTGATGTACCAGAGTGTTAATGCAAAACCCATATTTGTGAATTGAAGGAGTGACAGCAGGTTTATGAACTTGACCTTGATGCACTTTCTTACAAGAGGGCCGATCACCAGATGGAGTTTTCCCCTAAGCTCTGATGAATCTATTAAATATGCACATAAATGAAAAGAAATGACTAGGAATTATTAGCAGACTGTGGTAAATCAAAAAGGCAGGCAATATTCATATGTTGGCCAAAAAACAGCTGGTCCAGTTAAGACGCTGATACAACCACTGAATTGCTATATAAATTCTGTCTTGAAAGTAAACCCTGGGATCAGCCTGGAAGGATCAAGTTGGAATTTGATACACAGATTGGTATGCATCTGAAATATGACCACTTGTTGCCTAGTTGATCTAATAAGTCTCCATTTCCACCATGAGAGAGATGTAAAAATGGGATATGACACTTTATGCATCACCTATTCCCGTGAGGCCATGGAAGCTGTCAAAGACATTGATATGCAAATCTAAATGTATGTGATTTAAAGGTGTAATGGAGCATGATAAATCCTCAAGAGTCCTATGAACCTGCCAGGGCTCCAGCTGTGAGTGCTTAAAGCTGCTGCCTGTAAAAAAAAGGGTAAGACTCCAACAATGCTTGAAGCTAGAGCATTAGCCAAACCTACCCTAAAAACTAGGAATTAAAAAAACCCCACGTATGTTCCAACCATCTGTATTTACCAGGGATAGTCCCCATTATCTAGTTCTTGTAAAAACAGGAGCCCAGTTTTGTTCCTATTTCATGTTTGGGGGAGATGTGGATGCACACATGTGTAGCAGAGTCCTTCAGATATCAACCACTCCTTTGGGTCTCTAGAAGTTAGATCTCCAAAGCAGTGATCAGAGGGAGGAAAGAATGCTGAATGCATCCTGATTCTGGTGCACATTTATGTGAACAGATGCACATCATTACAAAATGCTAGTGTGCTAGCCAGCTATCCCAAGAGTAAATGTTGATGGGTGTGTGTTGCCAGATCCAGTGTGAGAATGACATTCAGTTAAGCATTCTTAAGGTTGTTTGTTTTAAGGAATCTCGTCTAGACAGTTTTTTAACACATGCTTCTGAAGTCAGCACAGGACTGGCTATTGCAGTGTAAATTTATACAACATACAGCAGGTGGAGAACTTTTTTGGCAATGTGCAATTCTGGGAGAGGTAGTAAATTTTGGATTGGGGGTACAACAACTACACAAAAGCATCCCTGCTTTCATCAGTGAAATATCAACAGCTATGTTTGCATATGCCCCATGTCTCCTTTGAAAGACCTCACATGGCAATATTTCTGTCTTCATCATTCCATCCCTTGTTTCACATTTAGATCACAGACACCCTCTTAGGCTTCTATTAATTGTGTTAACTATGGCATGAGTGGTCACTTCAAGCATCTTGATTCCTCTTCAAGCACATTTGCTGAGAGACTTCAGGGACATTTTACTGATACGAACAAGCGTATTGCAGTTGCAAAGCTGAACTGTCAGACTTAACGTGTAAATCATCTTAAAACATTTTTTCTTAAAAAGCCTTTCAAGGAAAAGAAAAGATAAAAAGGATTTTGATTTACAGGGAAGAAGGCATTTTCCAAAAACCCTTAAGTGAGCCAATGGAAATGTGTGTGTGACTGTGGGGGGCTGAGAGCAGCACCCACCCAGACATTGCCGCTGAGATGGAACTGAGGCAGGGGGAGAGGTGGCCTTGCCACGTGGCCAGGGCAAAGAGGGAACAGAGCTGTATGGGGTAGAGGTGCAGATAGAGGCACTGCATCTGACAATTGCCAAATAGTGCCTGGCAGGAGGAGTGACAATGATGACATCATTCATAGGTGGACACTGTTGGCCGCTCTTGTTCTGGTCAGGAGATGGGGGCTGCTCCAGCCATACCATTCTTCCCACAGGTACCTGGGTTCATGGCAGCTATGATCCACACAGGAGGGGGATTCAGTGGAGTAAATAAATTCATTTAGAGGCACCTGCGACGACACAGTCCTTTCACACTAGGACCAGCCACATAAACCCTTCTCAGGCTAAGCACCAACACTTAAAAACCTGAGGGGAGGGTCAAATGAAACCTTTCCCCTACCAATGAGGGAAAAGATTAATACAGGTTATTAAGGATCTAGCTTAAATCTATGATACCGTGGATACAAAGGTGTGTGTGTGTGTGTGTGTAGATTTAACAGTAATGCAGGTTAATAACGCCAAGCTGACACGTAGGATTTGGGTAGCAAACAAAATAAAAATAAGTTTACTTTAATTCTCAAAATCTTAGTTCCAGAAAATAACTTTAAACCTGCCTACCCCAAACACTTTGTAATTAACCTACGGTAAGTCCCTATAACTCTAAATACTTTCACTCTTCAGACAAGCACTGATTTCTCTTAAAACTCCTGACAGACAAGACATGAATAACTCCAACTAACCTAACTCCACAACTCTCTAACCACCTAACCACTCCCAACACACTCACACTCAATTAACTACTCTGACATCACTCAAACACTCCTTATATACTCCCCCCCCACCCTTTCCAAGACACCACAAACCATACCCACTCAGTTCAACGTTCTATACTCACTAAACATACTAATGCAGACATACACCAGGGGACTGAATTGTGGGGTTACGCCACAGGGGGATTCAGTGGAGTAAATAAATTAGAAGCACCCCTTCAGAAATACTGAAGAATGATACTAATGGGACATTGGCGAAGAGGCTTCTGGAGTAATTCACCTTTGACCCGCACCTTTTTACTCTAATGATTGACATCATCATGGTTGATAAGTATGATCAAAAGTAAATTGTCCCCGCCAACAGCAACCATTATTTTTTCCATCGCTAGTTTTTAAACCAGTTAGGGTGCAATCCAATCTGGATGCCTGGAGCCCTCCAAACTTGGAAGATAATGGGCATGCCGCATCCTATGAAAGGCAGGAGGAGCACGGAGGCGAAGGTTGCCTCTGCACCGCTCCCGCCCTACAAACACTTAGATGGCTGATTTTGGGGGGGATTTGTGCATTTCCGGGTGTGCTTATTTGTGTAAATGTGTACGAACGCATTTGCAAAATACCAAATTCTGTCAATGAGCGGACAACGGAACAAAAGGCACCTGAAAATCTGTGAGATGCAGATAGAATGGATTTAACAAAGTCCGTGCATCCCTAATTTTGCCTTTTCACATGAATGCCCCTTTTGATCTTGATATTTGCAATCTCTGCTTTTGTGTATTTTCCTGCAAGTGACCTTGAGTGTATATGCATATGAAATGTTTTGAACTTTCCCTCTCCCTCCTTTTTTAAGACTATTTTTGGCCAACTTACTGTTACAGTTACTGTTAAAAGAGTAACTGTTGTTCATAACTTAAATGTAAACAATATAGTTCTAAATTGCGCCATCATTTATGCATCTTAGTTATCCGTGTGCTGTTTTGTCACTTAGCCACGGATAGATCAAGTAAACCCTTCATGGGTTTGTGAGAGCTGGACTGACCCGGGTTCAAAAGCTTCCCTAGCCAGTGACCCTCAGTCCCAGTCACGCAGGCGGAAGGAGGAGATAACAGCAGTTAATAAAGATTAAAGAGTTTATTTGTAAGACCCAATTACATGGGATTAAGGCAAGCAATGCATCTCTTACTCACTACATGATTGCGGACTCAAATCCAATACCCCAGTGGTAAGGCTAGATGAAGTGAAGTCCAGAACAAGAGACAAGTCAAGTCGAGCCGAGCAAGACGAGAAGGAGTGAAGACGAGAAGAGAGAGGAGTGAAGCTATCAACAAGTGTGTTAGCTTTATACCACAGACCCTGCACCTATAAATAGGATATTACTCACCCCAGTTGTATAACCTATTCATCAACATGTTGATTCCAAACCTGTCCAAGGTTGCTGAGTCATATAATCTTGAGACTATGTCTCGTGACTAGAGACCTTGTGTACTTCATCTCAAGAGACAACCTCCATGTCAGGTGATAATCCTGATGTCAGGTGGTAATCTCGTTCTGCCTATGCAAAACCTAACATCCCCCTGCTTTTGCATTTGTCACAGAATGTGGTTATTTACCTCATACAACAGCAACAGCTTTGTTGACATCTGATGCTGTTCCTTCATCTATGGACTTTGATAAAAAAAACTTCTGCAGGAATTACTTTACCTGCCAGAAAATTTGAACCACCATCAAATCACTTCTGATATATCCCTCCTCATAACACAGTTTTATTTGCAAACCCAAAACGTTGTGTATTGCTATCTGCCTGCAGCATAGCAATCCTGCCTTGGTTTCCTGAAAAAACTGTATTAGGTTTTTCACATCAATCCCAGCATCATTTAAACATTTTTAACAATTTAAACTATTTAAACAAATGCAATAACTATTCAAGCTTTATAATAGCACAATACATAATACAATGCATTCAGTTCAATTTCAGTTGAACTCTAACTTTCAGATGATTGTTTCTTACAAAATCAATCAAACAAAGTATGGTTATAAAAATAACAAACTTCAGGTGTATTCTTGTTGTTCTTACTATCACAACCACAACTGGCATTTCTGTGAATCTGTAAGCCACCTGTGCTCTGACTTGTAAAGTAATCTGAAGTGTGATGTTCCTTCCAGATAACACACAACTCCTTTTCAGAGCTCTCCAAGCATGTCCTGTTGGTCTAACAGTCTGCCTATTACACTGACAGCAATATCTGGCCTTGTTGCTTGTACAGTAAAGCTCAACAGCCCATTTCCATCCTCCTGTGCTCCTGTGTAGCATTCAAACTGCTTTTCCATCAGCATGTGCTTGAAAATCCTCAACTATTTGGAGTCTCTCACTGAGTTAACTATATCCAAAATTCTCAATCACATCCATGATATTTTTCTGGTTTGTTGCAGTAAGTTACTGCCCTCTTGGTTCTCCCTCAACTTCTATTTACAAATAAACAGTTGATCCACCACCAAGCAGTTTCAATTCAATGAAATTCCAAACCCTGGATCAATTATATCATATTGCTTTTATCTGTCCAGAAAAAACAATAGATCATCCATTTAACAAAGTACATACAGTCTATGTCCCTGTTCCTCCTGTCTAACTAACAAACATTGATCTGCCTCTCTGTGCAAATCTCAATTCAGCAATGTTTGAGTTCAAAACAGAATTCCAGCCTCCAGCTGATTCTAACTTTTCTACAGAAATGTTCTCACAGACAGTTTTCCAAAGACTTCCTCTCATTTAAAATGCTTATGTTCCAATATTTCCAACTGTGAAATATTCATACATGTCTCCACATTCTTAAACATCAGTCTAACTGTTCCCAAAGCAAATTGTTGTTGCAATCATCTTATGATTATCCAGCCCCTTTTTAACTTGAGCAAAATCACAAGCAACCAATCTTGCTATTTGTCATACATATAACCTTTTCCAATCTGGTTAGTTTTCACTTAAAAAATCTATCTGGTAACAATGAGTTCCATGGACTGCTGTTTGTTTCACCAGCTTCCATGTTTTGTTCTTTATCCAAAGAATTCAACTCAGCTTGCATAGCCTGAAGCTATGGTTTAGCTTCCTTAACAGACAATTTTTCACCTCTTTGAAATTTTGAAGTTTCAAATGGCTTTTCCTTGCAAATTCATCCTGATATCTCACAGGTTGTTTGACTCACCTGTTTCTTACCTCATCAGTTATCAGGTTTTTGTTCTAATGAACTTGCACCAATGATGAACAATCATTTGTTTAGCCTCCACTAAACCAAATGTGTATCAGAGTTTGTCAAATTTACCTGACTGTCTTTCAGCAAATGCTTTTCTATTCTGACTCTGACCTTGATGCATCTCCTGCATTAACAGAATCAATTTTGAAAAATGATCTCACCTTTTCATTCAGCATTATACTCAACACTTCTAGATAATCTCACTATCCAAGTGTTGTTCATGTGAAACACAATATTCTCATTTCTAGAAAAATCTCATGTAAGCTCCCTTACAGATTTCTTCTAACTTTGAGGTGTATGTACCTACATATCAGATCCAAGATCCTGAAATGTTTCTCCAGAAGATTCTTCCTATACACTACTTTCCATAAGGTGTACAGTTCATCACACAGAACTTCTATCATGTACATAATTAAAACATTTAAGAGCTTCTACCCAAACCTCATTAGCCAAATTAGCATCACCTCTTCTGAGTGTTTGTTTACTCTTCCACACAATCCATGTGTTCAATATCACATCCTGTTAGAAATGTCATCAAAATATGCACTGAATTGAACTTCCCCCCTTATCTCAAAAGAAATAGGTAACATGGGTAATATGCTTGTTTCCCACCCAAGCACAAAACACCTTGACTTTGTTCAATACTCCAGCTTGCTTTTCTAACATGTACACAACCTGTACCTCGTGTATTGATCAATCAACATCATGAAATAACGTGCCTTTCCTCTAAAGACCATCAGAGTATCCACAAGATTACCATGAACAAATGTAAATGAAATGAACTGGTTTTTCAGCTTGCTTTCCAGTTTACCTGTTGAAGCTAGCATCCCTTGTATATGTGCACAAAATTACATTTCATGTGAAAATTACAGTTTTCCAAATGCTTTCCCCAACATAGTTTGCATTTTCTTTCACAGGCCTGTGAATCTAAATCAACCAAACATCATGTGATATGCATGCATGTACATGTCATACATATAAGCATTTAACTTTTTTATAGTTGCAACAGTACAACTTTCCATTTCTTTATTTACATCATTACAGTATGATAAAAATAATCCATCTCTTAGCTTTGCCATATAAACATACCTACTAATTATTCAGTATTTTACATTTTGCTACAGAAAAATCCACAATATACTCAAGTCATATACATTTCCTGACATTTCCAGAGCATATATTACACTTTCTTGAATCCAAGTTATCAAACTTTCAAGAAACACGGTTTCAAAAACATGACTGTTAAACTCCTGACCATTTGCATAGTCCTCTTTCTGCTTATTTATGTCCAACACAGAAAGCTTCGTTTAAACAATCCACTGCTTTCTGTTCACAACAAAATAATGTCGATTTTGTTATGTCCTGGATTAAAACACAAAGTTTTTCCCATCAGCAGCACCCCTGCTGATTTCAAGCTCCTTCTTCTGTGATCCCACATGAAGAAAATGAAGAACAGCATCACATTTTAAGCACAGCTTTCTCTGTTCAAAACTGCCGCGCTGTTTTCCCCCTGCTGTTTTAAAACCACGCCTCCGCTGGTTTGATACAGCCTCCCGTGTAGTATCAAGTTTCCCAAGATACGTTCCTGTCACACGTGACTTTGCTGCGACATAACGCTCCAGACGCTTTACCCACGTCAGACGTAATCCATGTCATTTGTAATCCAAGCCACTTGTTGATACAATGCAAAAGATAGCTGATCCGCTGCTGAGTGAAGAAGCAAACTGTAATAGAAATATGATCCTCCTGCCGGTAGCCTTGAGTCAAATGAGTAGACACAGAGCCTCCTGGAGATATTTCCTTGCCCGATACAGCTCCTTGACAATCACTCCAGCAAGCTGTGGAAAACGAAATCCTTGTGTCCAGCATTGTTCACTTTTCAGCCTAGTAGCTGCCCAGCCTGGCACCTCCGTTCCAGCTGCTTCCAAAACAAAAAATCCTCCGTCTCTCTGTCCTGCATTCTTCAGTTGTGCTGCATTCCAAGCCGCTGTTATCAGCACCCAGCTCTAGCAACATACATCGCCTTCCCGGTTTGTTTCCTGCCAAGCTGGATAGATGGCATCACCAAAGGGTTAGCTTGCACTTGCTGATGAAGCACTTTGGTTTTTTTTATGTTAAGTGAGAGACCAAGTTTTCCGTATGCTTCTGCAAAAGCATTTAGGATAGTTTGGAGATCATCCTCTGTACAACATCTTCATAAACTCATCGAAAAAATCTGGATAAGAGAAGAGATCCCAGAAGACTTCAGGGATGCCATAATTATCACCCTCTTTAAGAAAGGTGATAGAACAGACTGTGGAAACTATCGGGGCATTTCTCTCTTAGCTACCGCAGGTAAAATATTTGCCAGGATTCTCGCAAACCGTCTTCTATCTATTTCAGAAGTGATCCTCCCTGAATCTCAATATGGTTTCCGCCCCTCTAGAGGGACAGTAGACATGATTTTTACTGCACGTCAGCTCCAAGAAAAATGCAGGGAGCAAAATCAACCCCTTTATATGGCATTTATTGATCTTGCTAAGGCCTTTGATACTGTAGACCGAACAGCTCTCTGGACTATCCTTATGAAAATTGGATGCCCCAATAAATTTGTGAACATCTTGCGACTTCTCCATGACAACATGACGGCTACGGTCTTGGACAACAACGGCTCTCATGGTGCTCCATTTAAAGTGGGATCAGATGTTAAACAGGGATGTGTTATTGCCCCAACATTATTTGCTATTTTCATCGCCATGATTTTACATCTTGTCGAGGGGAAACTTCCCACTGGTGTGGGAATTATATATCGAACAGATGGAAAGCTTTTTAATCTCAGCAGACTGAAAGCAAAAAGTAAGGTAATTACAACCTCCGTTGTGGAACTTGAGTATGCTGATGATAATGTGGTCTCCGCACATTCAGAGGATGATCTCCAAACTATCCTAAATGCTTTTCTGGAAGTAGCATCGCTTCAGCATCAAGGTGCGAATGAATGGAAAGAGATTAGCATGCCACACTTTGAAGATGCCTCAATTTCCAGCATACCATGATTTGCGAAAGCTTAGCAAATCTCCATGACATACTCGTGTGTACACGTGTACCATAAAATTATATATTACCTTCTTTAGAAAGGGTTCATTAGGAAGATTAATGAGATGCTTTCCCCTCTCCTTCCAGAAGCATATGCAAACAAGGCACAAGTAATCCTTCTAGCTGTGGGAAGTAAGAAGCGCTCTCTCCCTAGAGCTCCCCCCCCCCCGTTGCACCGTGTCTCCAGCATTTAAACTGCTCATTCTTTGAAAGTGTTATTCGTCAGTTTAATTAGCCCTAAAGGAAGCACTTGTTCCAAATTAGGACAACAGCTTTTCTGAAAAGGACATAATGACATTAACAATGGCAAGTTGTTTAAATAATGGAGCTTTTAGGCACCATTTTAAGAGAGGCAGGGCAAAAAACCACAATTGTTTTAACTCAGCGGGGGATTGTGATCCTGCTTTTGATATCACCTACATTTTTGTAATTATGCTTCTTATCTCCACCCCACTCATTAACTTCATATTAGCATAATTACATTGCTCTTTGTGACTGAACTGTTGTGACAACAAGGGGAGATTATAAAGACAAGACTGAGCCAACCTCCATGCTAGGCGTGAAACCATCAGATTTTTCAACTGTTTGTTTAGGATCTCTATCACTTCTCTCCATAGGAGGACAGGCAGGCAGGATGGCCTGGGAGAAGTGACAGGCCTCATGAAAACTTGATCCATTTTCCTCTACTACCACAACCTGAAGTATGTGCACAGTGGTGCAGTTAGGCCTAGACATCAGGGCCAAAGTCCAGGGCCCACAACCTAGCCCCCCCCCCCCATGACTACCCAGCAAGCGGCTCAGCACCAGCATCTGGGCTGTCATGGGCATTTTGGGGTCCACCAGGGGTAATTGTGGTTGCCACAGCATCCTTTCTTCTTATTTTTAAAAACATGTTATAGACTATAGTCACTGTCAGTAGGAGATGGCTGGGCATGTACATGGTTACAGATCCTACCCCCTTTCTATGTTTTACTTTAAATATATATTATCCTTTTTACAACAAAATGGTGCTTATTCCCAAGTCAGTGTGTTTAGCATCAGGGCAGCAGAAGTAAACTCCATTTTATTCCTGTAGTCATGATGGTGCTTTGAGTTAAGTGAGTTTGATACAAAACTGCACCTGTTCACAGTATTTCCCCACTTCTTTTATCCAGGTTGGCAAAGAGTTTTGTTTTTTGTTGGTTGGTTTTGCTCTAATGTATCAGCAGCAATGGAAAAGCAGTTGTAAAGCTATGCTGTCTTGGATGCCATAGTTGATACAGGTCTGGTGGTCTGTAACTTTGGCCCCTGCTTCTCCAGTTACAATGGATACTTTTCCATTTGTACAGCCCAAGAATGTGGACAGGATACATGGAGAAGTGAGGCCTACCACTTGTCTGTTGGACACTTGCCCTTCTTGGCTTATAAAAGCAGCTGGTGGGGACTGGCTGAGTGGGTAATGTAGTGGTGCACGCCTCTTTATGGCAAGGTGTGATTCCATCTTGCCTAAAGGAGGCTGTGCTAAGACCTCTGTTGGGGGGGGGAACCCTTCCTGAACCCCAATGTATTAGATAATTTCCATCTGGTCTCTAAAATTCAATTCTTGGGCAAGGTGCTGGTGTATGTGATGGCTTGTAAGCTCCAGGGATTTCTGGATGATACATTTCAATCTGGCTTCAAGCCTGGTTATGGGACAGAGACTGCTTTGGTCACCTTGGTGGATGCTGGATGCTGGAAACGGGACAGGCTGTGTGTGTCCCTGTTGGTTCTGCTGGACCTCTCAGGGGCTTTCATTACCATCAGCTATGGTATCCTTCTGAGGAATCTGAGATGGGACTGGGAAACACTGTTATATGGTGGATCTGGTTCTTCTTGGAAGGGTAATCTCAGAAGGTCATGCTGAAGGATTACTGTTTGATGCCATTGCCATTGGCCTGTGGTGTCCCTCAGGGTTCCATTTCCCCCCCCCCATGCTATTTAACATATATATTAAACCACTTGGAGAGATTGTCTGGAGTTTTGGGGTTCAGTGCCACCAGTATGCTGATGACACACAACTCTATCTCCCTTTTCCATCAAAATCCAAGGAAGCTGTTCTAGTTCTAAATCAGCAGGGATGTTGAAGAGTAGTCCTTGGTCTCGAGTCACGAGTCGAGTCACGAGTCTTTGGACCCGAGTCTCGAGTCCGAGTCCTTGGTCCAAAATGGTGACTCACGAGTCACGAGTCACGAGTCACTCCCAAAGCTGACTCCACGAGTCCCTATTAAAATCAATGGGGTTTTTTCCCCAACAAAATAAGGCTACTTCAGATGTGTGGTTTAAACAAATTCTAGGCACAAGTGTGCCTTTTTATTTCAAAACTCTGCAACTGATTTTGGCAAGAACAGACCAGGCAGAAAAACCCAAAATAACCAGGCAGGCAGAGGAGGCAGGGAACCCCAAAGCAGGCAGGCAGAGGCCTTTGTCTTGGACAATTCAACTGTTGAACTGGTCAAGAAGAGACCAGGCAGGCAGAGGAGGCTGGGAACCCCAGACAGGCAGGCAGAGGCAGCCAAACCCAAAATGTCTGAAAGGTTGCATTTTAGAAAAATGATGTTAAAAAATAAACTTGCTGTACTTCCTAAAACTTATCCATGTTGCATTTGAGGAACATGATTTTTTCTAACTGTTTGGCCCCCATTCTGAAACGGTGAGATCTCATCACAATTCCACGCTCACTGAACACCCGCTCCACTGGTGATGAACTTGCTGGAACCAGAAACACACTCAGAGCAGCCACACAGAGTAATCTCAGGTCCTTCTTCTGCCTCTCCCAAGTACGCAACACATCAATCAAAATAAATCTTGACACACTGTTGGGGCTGCACTCCTGGTAGCCGCCCATAGTGGCCGAGCAGCGGCACACCTCGCTTCCATGTGCTCTTCACCGGCAATCACACTCCTCTCCACTCCTTCTGGCACAGCCCAGGGATGTTGAAGAGTCCTTGGTCTCGAGTCCCGAGTCGAGTCTCGAGTCCCATTAAAAATATTGGGACTCGAGTCCGAGTCGAATCAGAGGGGGGACTCAGTCCGACTCACGAGTCGAGTCCTCGAGTCCGAGTCGCCATCCCTGTAAATCAGTGCCTGATGCTGGTAATAGAGTGGATGAGGGCAATCAATTAAAGCTTAATCTAGACAAGACAGAGCTGCTACTGTTTAGTTGAAAGGCTGATCAGGGAATGGGGATTCAACCTGTGCTGGACAGAATTACACTTCCTCGGAAGACTCAGGCTCACAGTTTGGGAGTACTCCTGGACTCGGCCTGGATGCCCAGGTTTCAGCTGTGGCCAGGAGTGTGGTTGTGCTCTTCACCGGGCACGCAAAGATTCGGGTGCACGCGCGCTGTGCTTCTGAGCTGTCTGTTCAGTTAGGAGGAGGCCGGGTGCCTGCGCAGTCCGCTTCTGGGGGTGGAGATGTTGGAGTGTGCCTGCCTGTGGAGGCCAGCGAGGAATGAGTGGAGAAGAATTACTATGGAAACCTGACGCTGAATGCAGAAGGGGATGGTCTTTTCAAGATCTGGCGACCAATGGCTCAAGTGCCCACAGAGAGGTCCCTGCATGCCAGCTGTGGCCACACGTGCCATAGGTTCGCCATCACTGCACTACAACAAATGGCACATGCATATATGGATATACCAGCAATTTCATAGGCATGTATGGCTGATCCTGTAATCTGTCTGTTTGGAAACATCACAAGAATTGAGTGTACAGGTTACAAACGGTGCTTCACAAATTGCCATACAATTTGTGGGAAGGGGCAGGCACATCTTGGACTTCTTTCTCACTTCTGCCCTGGGGAACATTTTCAGAAAGCTTCTCAATAGGAACTAGGAAATGGAATATCTATCTAGACAATGAGATGGTCCTCCTTCTCTAACCTTTTTATATCTCTATATGCAGACATGCAAAGGGATGAGGTCCTGGTGCCCTCCAGATGTTTTAAACTTCAGCCCCCATCAGCTCCAGCCAGCATGGCCACTGGTCAGTTGAATTCTGACCTAGGCAATGAAGGACATATTTCAGTTCTTGTTGTTTCTTCTGCTGCTAGCCATGCCCCCAAGCACATCCCTCCCTGGGCAGCCTCCCTGTCTGAAAGGGGGGGGGGGGGCTTTTAAGACATGGATCTGTATCTTCAAGGGCTGGGCTGGGGGTGGGGAACAAGAAGGCAGAACTACCCTCTCATATACGCTCAAGCAAATTGTTCATCCTAATTTTCAAAAGAGAAGTTGAGTTAGCCTGTCATAGTTAGTCTGGTATTTATTTATTTATTTAAAATCTGCTGCGGTACCTTAGAAAATAGCTAGTTTGCCACAAGCTTTCACAGGTAATCTACAAATTCATGCTGTGGATTGAGAAAACAGTAGATAAGTGTCCACATGAATGGAAACACAATGGAGCATAATCCAAGTCAACAAGGGGAGCACAATAGTATACAATGCTCTGAACTGATTTCAAGAAATCTCAGATCACATGGTGCTACTATAAAGTAGGAGTGGAAAGAGAACATTTCCAAGCTGGTTCAATGAAATACAAGAGAAATGCGTTCTCTCTCTTTTTTCAGAATGCTTTTTGCTATAGGCACCAGAGGCTTCTGGGATATGAGTATCATCATAAAATACCATCTCGCACAAACAATCCGCCTCCCTGCTAGCCAAAGAACTGGCATGTTTTGAGCTTCCTGTCTGATTTCAAAAGGCACTAACCACTTTGAATGAATCTGTACCTGAACCACAATCAGAAGGATGGCTTGGCAAGAAGGATTCCTGGTAGTCTGTTTCACAGAGGATCCATTACACCCATCACATCAGGGCTCATAAACAGCAATGGTAGGAAACCAAAAGTTCTATGAAAGGAACCCATCCAAGAGAGAACATTTCAGTATCTATCAGTGAAATATAAAATAATAATTACATCAAAACGGCTAAATAATCTAATTTTCATGTCATCAAAACAATCCACTGTCTGAAATGTGAATAGATCTGAATGTCCCCTGTTGCATGCAAACAGGATAATTTCTTCGTTTTTTATTTCTTTTCCCCAAAGTAGAGTTAGTGAAAGCCATAGGCCAGAAAATTTAAAGCGAAGCAGAGAAAAGGATGGGAAAACAGAGCCAGCCATGAATAACTCAGCAGGAGATATGACCTTGCCTGGTTCCTTCCTGTGGCAGCCTATTCCATTCTCTATTGTGTGGGATCTTTATTCCCTTTAAGATGTTTCCAGATGAAGTATAATTTCTGTGTTTATTGCCTGCTTGCAAATAGTCATTTGGAGTTCTTCCCCCGACCCCGCTGCCATAAATACTCAGCCTTAAGCACCAGCTTTTTATGGATTGGCCACTATTGTAAATGTAATCGACGACACTACCTCACGCAGGCTGGCAAAGCTTCAAGTCCTTCTTCAGAAGAAATTAGATGCACACTTAAGAGGGGAAAAATGTAATAGTCCCTCACAATTCTTCTTCTCCCCCCCCCCCTCAAACTGATGTTCTAACTGAAAGCTCTGTTTCAAACAAAAAGAAGCCTTTTCAACGTTGGGAATATGTAATTATGTACAAAGTTTCTTTTTCTTTCTTTTTTTCCTTTTCCACCTATGATCAGTTTTGATTTGCACTGTGTTTTCCTCAAAGTCCAAAATTCTGAATCAATAGGACTGAGAGTGAGATGTTATTTTCAGTCCAAAGACAACTGTTTATAGTGAGTGTGTGAGAACACTTGCAAACCAGCATGGAATTCTTAAAAGATACCAGTGATGTGTTCTGCTGGCCTTGTTTTAAATATATACTGTATGTTAGAAGTCGAGGGCACCAGGTTTTCACCCCTGAACAGTCTGAGGATGAATGGTATGCTATTAAGATATCTCTCCCTTTTTCATCTTTTAGGGGGTTTGGCAACTGTGCCCAGTTCAGTCAACTGCTACTTTGGTGCCATCTCCCTTTTTTGGTGGTAGCCCTAAGGATTAATCTCCTGCTCTGCTGGAGATGTAGCAAGGTATTGGGGGCAGAGTTTGTCTTTATTAAATGCAAGTTCCTAGCACAGGGGTAGGCAAACATTTTGGGCCTCTGGGCCCATTTGGCAATTTGAGAAACTGTCCTGGGCATCAGCACAAAATGGCTGCCATGGGAGGTGTGGCAGAGGATAGGTAACCTGCCTGAATGACTTGGTACAAGACAGAGGTGGGGTCTGAGCCACAGCACACTAGACAATTCCTTTGAACCCACACTATTCAGCACCAACAGAAACTGATTTCACAGTATTGCCAGCTGCTGGTAAGAACTTGTGTTAAAAAATTTTTAAAGGGGGGACAGGGAAGGCACCTTGGTGGGTGCCAAGAAAGGTGTCTTGGGGTGCATTGGTGCCTACAGGCACCACATTCATTGCCTAATCCTGTCCTAGCAGAAGGCTGTTTCTGGTTTATGCTCTGCATCTTTTTTGTAAGTTACGCCCGATTTATTTATTTATTTATTTATTCACTTATTTAATAGAGATCTCACCTTTCCACCAGCAAATGGCTTACAGTAGCTTCTTTCTAATGTACCCACACAATTCCTTGGTCTTTCAGGCTCAAATCCAGATTGGGAGGATTGTGTGCCTGGGACCAGCAAAGATACCCCATGTTGTCGTGGTCCTGTAATGCCTTATGAAGCAGCTGAGCCTTACCTTATTGCTAGAGGAATCCTCCTGTGAGTTGAGCCATGCAAGGTTTTTGCTTACATTAGTTGCTGGCAGGATGGGTTAAACAGTGAAAGGGGGACCTCTTCTAGCAGTAAGGCTACATGCTTAATAAGGCAATACAGGACCAGGACAACATGAGGCATCTTTACCGACCAAGGAAAAGTGTGGGTGCATGGAGGGTAAGTTGTAAGTGATTACAATTTGTGACATTGCCCAACATCATCACTGATCATGGTGCTTGTCAGTTAAGGCACTAGCCTTAGGTTCCAGTTTCCTGGCTATGTGGAGCCTGAACCAACATGAGATAGCCTTAACACTGGTCTGAAACCAGCAGGTCTTTTTTTTTATCATTGAATATAACTTTGGCTGGTGTAACAGTAGACAAATTCAATTTGATGATGTCAAATATTACTTCATAAGGCTAAGAGTTAAAGGCACACTTCTGTAATTTTTGAGCCTGTTTTGATTTTGTTATGTTATTGTTATGTACATTAAATATGGCTTTTAATTCTAACAATGAGTGTTAGCATTTATGGCTTACTGCATCACTGCCATCTAGTCCTGTGTTATTGGTGACTTTGGTTGGCTTGGCTCACTTGGAAGTTGCCTGTCTGGTCCATTTTCAGAAATATGGACTATTGCCAGGAACTGGAACATGATTTCTCTAAAGTTTTGTGGCTTATTGCATCACTCCCATTCAGTTGTGTGTGACTGGTGAATTTGGTTGATTTGGCTCACTTAGAAGATGCAGTTCCTTCCAGGCCATTTTCCAGAACAGGTACCAAAATGTCGTTTCTGTGGAAATGTTATGGCTTATTACTGCATCACTCCCATTCAGTAATGTGTGGCTGGATAATTTTATTCATTTGGCTCAGTTGCCGTTCCAGGCTGTTTTCCAGAATATGGAGTATTTCCCAGAATGGGTATCATTCAGAATGTGGTTTCTGTGGAAGTTTTGTGGCTCATTGAATCTCTCCCATACAGTTATGTGTGGCTAGGGAATTTGGTTGGCTTGGCTCACTTGGAAGTTGGCATTCTGCTCCATTCTGTTCTGTTCTGTATGGGGTCTGGGCACCATGGGGTTAATAATAATATAATCTTGGAAGCGTATCAATCCTAATATATTGTTCTCAAGTGTCTCTAATACATGTCATTGTTTTGGGCATTATTATTTTTTTAAATAAAGGGGCCGTTCTGGTCCATTCCGTTCGGGCTCTTACACTGTCCCCTGGAGAGATGGTCGTCTGTTTATGTATGGCTGTAAGTGCTGGTGTATAGTTGGATAACTAGTTTTGCAGAATCAACATAGGGAACCAATGAAGAGAGAAAAAGAAACATGATTTAACAAGTCATATCCCCCACACATTTCCACATTACCTCTAAAGCACTGAAACCAAGAGCTTGTGGAATTGGCAATGAAAATGTGCCCCCAGAAAAAAAGGTGGGCAAATTGTGAACTTCCATATATTTTGGCTTGCAACTCCCATCTTCTCCCACCATTGGCTAGGCTGGCTAGGGCTGATGGGAGTTGTAGGCCAAAACATTTAGAGGGCCACAAATTACCCACCCCTGCTCTCGAAACTGGGTGATCATTGCATACCATAACTGAATAGAAATGTATCTTGTCTTATTTTTGAGAGAAGGAGAGAAGGTTTATTCTTATACTAGATATTACTCAAACATCTATCCAAACATCTATTCCAGTGTTCTCCAACCTTGGGTCCCCAGATGTTTTTGGCCTACAACTCCCAGCATGCCCCAGCCAGCGAAGGTTGGAGAACACGGATCTATTCAAACACCTACGGTGCATCCCATTGTGGTCCTCTCCCACAAACGTCATGATAATTGCTCGTTTGCTTGATGCAAATATTAAAACAAAGTCATTTCATAACACTGGCAGGGAGTGAAATAGTTTTAAAATAAACAAATAAATAAATAAATAGTTACTAATTAGTAAATGACAACCATTGGTGCCTGCCCTGTTAACCATGCACTCAGTTTATTAAAGCAGTCATAGATAATAAGGTTTCTACAAGTTAACATACATACCGAATGTTTCTTCATGAAACAGATCTTTCTTTTCATGCCTTTATCTATCTGGCAGAGCCAGTGTGATCTTCAGATAAAAGCCCTGCAATTAGCCTGCAAGTGACATTTTATTAATTCATGGGACTCTTCAAATGGTGGAAATTCTGCACTAAATGAAAGATTTCTTGTTATTCATAAGAATGTTCAACGGCCCCCGAGTGGGCCTCCCATTATCTTTTCACGGCAATGTACAAAAAAAAAAAAAAAAGAGAAGCCTCCACCACAGCAACAGTACGAAAGATACTCCAAAGCTTTGCGCTGCTACAAAGCTATAGATTCTTCCAGAGGAATGAGCGACAAAGATTAATGGCCATTTCAAGCCATCCTAGTTATCATTATGCTATTAATTAGTTTAATGGTGCATTCATTTAGATTGGAAATATGATACCAGTAAGGTTTAATTAAAAAAATCAATAACTCATTAACAAGTTATTGCTGTACCTACATGGCTCTCCAGATTAATTCCGTGTTGTTCGAAAAGAAGCACCTTTGATTCCAAAGGGAAGATTTATGTCTATAGATCTTTTTTATTTCAAGTGATTGCTTGTTTGGAATGTCAGGGATATAGAATTATTGAGTCATTGACTTGTAACTTACAAACCTACTGCATCCAGCAGGGCATCTGTAGCTTCTGCAGTTCTGTGATCAAAGCTGTTCTGTTTGGGTTGGAACTAGCATAAGCCTCTGGTGGACAGAGGGCTCCTTGCTTCCACAGGAGGCTTCTGATCCAGAAGGGGAATCCTGCTTGCAGAAGTGGGGAAGGTGGTCTTTGTTGATGCAGCCCCCTGCGTCCCCAAAAATCTGTGGTGGCAGGGTGGGGGACCCTCTGGAACAGTGAGGGAGGTGGTGTTGGGAGCAGCAGGGGGAGGGGGAAATCCCCTTGGCAGAGTTCTGTTCAGAAAGCACTGGGAGAAGCGGGGAGGTCATCTACCCTGATTCATCTAACCACTGCAGGAGGCTTATGCTGTATCCAACCCTATGAGTTGCTTTCATGAGAAGCTGTGTCAGCCCATGGTAGAAGCCAAGGCAGAGAACATGTCTGAATCTCTATCACAACAGATTTGGAGTGGGAAAACGGTGGGTGAGGAAAGCAGGGCTGACTCCAGGTTTAAGACCCTTGGCAAAATTCCTTTTGGGAGTAGAAGGGCGCCTATGTTGGGCTTACCTGGCAGCAGCACTGTAATCACTTCCGGGCAGCTTGGAGCTGACATTTCAATTTCCCACAATGCCCCTGATGTAGCATCACTACAGAGCATTGTGGGAAATTTTAAATGGCAGCTCCAAGCCACTCGGCATATCAGTGTTCCCCCCTCAGCATAAATGCCTTCTTTAAAAGGGAAAGGTTTTCACCACTTTGGAAGTGTGCCAGAATAGGTCAGGAAGGCTAGAGAATGCTCTGAGGTGTAATTGTAGGGCTTTGACAAATAGGTCAGAGCCACACAATATTGAGTAGCAGTGCTTTGATTTACTTGTGCTGTCCTATAGTAACTTCTCTGATAACTATTATGCCATCATTTTGACCACATCCTGTAATTGCCCCTGTTGTAATTACTTGCCTTTCACACCAGATTACTTGTTTCTGTTAGGTCAAATCTGTGAGTTGAAGATAGCCTAAGCCAACCACACATGCTCTGCAGCAGATGTTCAAAAGCATACAGTATGTCACGCCAGGCCAGAGCCATTTGACCTGGACACAGAAAGATTACCGACTGCAACAGGTTGCACTGGATTTTTACTCTTATCTGCTGCAGGTCATGACTTGGCAGCAACGACTAAGCTCCCTACACAGGACGTAATACCTTATCAATCACTGAATGTATCCCACACCCACATGAAGTCCTTTACCTCAAGACTTAATGACTGAATGTCCATCAGACAGCACATTTTAGGAACCTTATTTTTAAGAAAGAAAGAAAGGTTCCAACCTGGTGGATAAAGGGTTAAGAATCCCCCAAGAAATTGTTTCCTAAAAAAAAATGGGGTTGTGGGTAGAGAGACCATGGTACACTAATCAGATTGATTCTCTCCCCCCACCCGATTAGTTAATCATGGCATTTACAGATTTCCTTTCAAGGTTGTCAAATATCTCCACTGCAAAGGTGAAGGCATACAGTTTATTAAAAAATATTTCTAAATTCACCCAGTTTTTGTGCTGAGATATTAATTTGGAGCCTAATTTGGAGTTTGCATGGACAGATGTTCTACATATTTAGGTTTATGTAAATCACCAGGTTCCTAACATTGCATAAGTTCCTAGAATGCATTTGTACTCTTCAGTGAACATATCTAAACACAGAGCTTGCTTCAAATTTCTGGTATGTCATAGATATTTGCTAGGTATTTGTGGAAAGGGATGGGTTATCTGTGTTTATTTCAATTAGTTTCACTGTTTCACCCACAGATTAATACTGTCAAAAAACCACTTGTGAATAATGGAACATCAGGGAATCTAGAAATACCAAAGACCATTTACAAATTTGTCAGTGGTGAGGTATGAGCATTGCTGAGAGGTGGCAAGCCAGACCAGGTGCTTCAGTAGAACTTGTCCCTCTTCTGGCTACTTAGCTCTTTGCTTTGACAACTCAGCGATTCCACACTTACAGTGTATCTTGTGCCTCTGGCCTTGTACTTAATTTTTTATGAGTGGTGATGCACTTGGGAGATTATGGTCTCCGGTCTGACAAGGCTACAGGCCTACATACATTATCTCAATTATCCTTATGACCTTACTGTAAGGGAGGTCAGTAACCTTCCCCGTGTTACATAGTGGCTTGATACACAGGGATGTGTGTAACAACAACCCCCTTCCAGAACCTCCCAGGGGTAGTTTGAAGTGGAAGAAGTGGTAAGGGGGTGCTGAAGTAGTTTCCATCTATAGCTTTTCCTTTGAAACTCCTCAATGCCTTCTTCGTTCACACAGGTTCAATATGTATAATTGCATGCATCTGGAACACTATGGGGAAGAGGACTTGTGGGAAATGGCTGGCAGAAGAAATGGTTAAGACGCACGCACGCACACACGCACGCACGCAGCTATTTGGCTCCATATCATCTCCTACCAAAGCTGATTTTCTTTAGCAGTAATGGCCATCAGGGTTTTGTTAAATGCGTAGTTTCAGCTGTAAGACTAGACCAGTTCCTAAATGAAGGAAGTGCAGAGAGCCAGAGATATAGCTATGCTGAGCAATTTGTTGAAGGTGAAGATTGGAAGTAAAAGACCAACTACACAAATGACTGCACTTAAATATGCTTCTGGCACTCCTGTTTTGTTTGGTTTTTAAAGAAGCATGTAGGGAAGGGGTGGGCAAACTGCAGCCCTTGGCCCAATTTCGTGCGGCGCTCAGCATAATTTCAAACGCCCTCTGCATGCAATCAGCTCAGAACTCTGACGAGCAATCTGTCCCGTCCCTGGCAGTCTGCTTCATGGCAAGAAAGAGGGAGGGGGAGAGGGGAGAGGGGAGAGGGGGAGGGGGGAGTGGCAAAAAGAGAATAAATGTGGCCTGCCCACTTTTGGCTCTAGCCCTGCCCACCACTGGCTTCGGCCCACCCACTGCTGACATGCACCCCCTGACATTTACCCATGAGGGAATGAGGCCCTCAACAGTAAAATGGTTGCCCAGCCCTGATGGCGGGTATGGAAGAAAGTATGCTGGGCACACTACCATATTTTTTCAACAGTGAACGCATTTACAGATTTGGCCATCATTGTCAGCGTGCCAGATTTGTGTCTCTTGATTCAGACATCAAGCCAGAAGACATGCCCAGGATTTTTGTTTTCTCCTTTCAACCAAAGCAGCCTTAGGGCTGAACTACATACAGTAGTTATGAGAAATGCAGAGCTGCCACCAAAAAACACAGCCCTGCGTCAAGTTCTCCCCCGACTCCCTCTGTAACTTATAGTAAAACTTATCCAAGATTCATAGATCATAGAGTTGGAAGGAGCCTACAAGGCTATCGAATCCAACCCCCTGCTCAATGCAGGAAACTAGAGGAGGGGTCTCCCATCCAAGTAATAACCAGGCCTGACCCTGCTTAGCTTTCCACACTCAGGCAAGCTGAGCCAGCATGAGCCACAGGCCTGTACTGATATCATGTGTGTTTCCCAGCCCCTGCAAGAGTCAGCTAATGTCGCAGAGTGTGAGCAAGGACGCACAGAGTGATTGATTATTCAAGGACCGAGGATAAGCTTTACCATGCATTATGGAGGGGCGGAGACTTGGCACACTGGACTGCCATTTTTGATGGTAGCCCTTATATTTCTCCTAACATGTACTTCTGACCTCAAAAACAGACAAACAGATGCTCAGGAATGTTAAGAGAACTCAGGATGAATCACTGAACCTTACATTTCCCCTGTATAAGGTAGAACGGCTGTGGTATGTGCAAGCAAGAGACCAGATTCCTGCTCACTAAAACACATGGGGGGGGGGAATCACCCAGCACTTTCTTGTCTAGTGAAGTGTCTTCAGTGTGGGAGAGATCATACTGATTACAATGACAAATGGTCCCTAATCACATTAATATGAAATGTGAACACCACATGAAATGGGACATCCCTTTCACCGCGTGCCTTTCCTTCATAAATAGCAATACCTATCTGCCACATTCCAGATAATGCGACTGTCTATTCATATTTCAGTTGCAATGAGATGACTTGTGTGTGACAGATCTCATTACATTATGGATCGGCCTGTCTGAAATTAACGTAGGCTTGGATTAAAACCGATTATGTCGAACTCATGGGTGCTTCAGGAAAGTAAACTCCACTCCTTTATGTCTCCTCCTTTCTTATAAGTAGAGTCTAATGCATAGAAATAATAACAGAATTCTTACCAAATCAAATCACATTAACCAGAGCTGTCAAAAGCAGCAATTGGAAATCATACCCTGAGATTCCAGTCTGCAAATGAGTCAGCACTCATCTGAAAAAGACTCTTCAGGGCACATTCCTATGCATGTTTAGACGGGGGGGGGGGGGGAGTCCTACAATTCCCAGCATGCCCAAATTGTAGGACTTTTTTCTGTCTAAACATGGATAGGATTGCACATTCAATGTGATATTGACATTGATAAAGATTGCTTTTATCCGTCTCTTCATCCCTCTCCCTATTCCTTCTTCTATTTCTCCTCTTTCCCTCTTTTTCTTTCTCTCTGCCTTGCTTTGGTTGTTGATGTGGTTGTTGTTTGTCATTGTCAGTCCTGTGTTGTTGTCACTTGTTTTGTCCACATGTTTCATGATACCATTGGTTGGTATATGGGGGGAAGAGAGGAGCCATATTGGGTGGGTGTGGGATGAGTGTTCAATCACTGTTCATACTGTAAGAAAAACAACAACACTTTAATAATTTCCTTATGACAGAGAGTTGAGCAGACAGAACCAGAAGCCTGAAATATGTAAATAGTATGTTCTTCCCTAGCTTTTATACTATAGTGAAAATAAATATCTCTTGAGCCGAGAATTTTGAAATAAATTCCCTGCAAATCCCAGGAAGGAATTTGGCAGATACTGATGTGTATCTACACTAACACTCAATATTTGGTCTTTATATTTGGATAAATTATTATTAAAGGTCAGAAAACAACTTTAGTTCACCTCTGATAAAGTAATAACATATTTGATTGACACAACTATTTTTATAAGTATCCACTCCAGAAAATAATGAAAGAGATATTTAATTTCTCCAGTCATCAATTACTCATGCCTGTGTAATTGCCAGAATAGTTGACATAAGGCAGGAAGGAAGTGCACTCAGTTCTCAATGTTAAAAAAAATCAGTGTGCTGACAGAGAATGAGTAGCATTGTTTCAAAATGTGCTGGCGGGGTGGGGGGAGTTGCTTTTACTATCACTTAAATGCAATCATGTTTTGATTTACTCTGTTTGGTGGTGGATAAATTCATGTGTACATTGAATAACTTTGTTACCACATGTTTTCTCTTACACATGCATGTGAACTTCCATGTGAACATATGTTATGGCAAAAATGGAAAGAAAGGGATCTTATCCAGAGGTGTGGTGGTGACACACACAGAATTGTGGTGCAGACTATGCACGGTACATCAACAAAATGGGGAAATTAGCCTGGGAACAACTATTAAGAGTAAATAATACAGGTTTTATTCCATCACAGATATTTTGCAGAATAGAAGAATGCTTAGTTAGTATATCAACTCCCAGCACACTATTCCTAATAACAGTAGAGCCCTGCCCAGGCATTCACCTGTATGCGTGAGGGCTTAAAGTGGGTAGAAAGTCGGGGCTGTCTATGCTGGCTGCACCCCCTACATCTCCCAGCACGCAGACCCTGCCCCCCCCCCCAGTTCAGATTGTACCATGTTGAATCAGCAAGGTGTGAAGGGGAGTTCTATTTGCATTTGCTTGAATGTGAGTAGAACCCTCCCCTTGACGGGGAACCCTGATAACAACGGCTCCATCACTCTACCCACTTTAAGTCCCCCTGTTATGATGAGATATAGTTATGATCATTTGGTTGTGGCTATAGCTCATAAGGAAGTGCACAGCAAGGCCCCAATAACTTGGGTAAGCAAGGATTCAGGAGAAAGGAGCAGCCTTCAACAACCGGAGCTGCAGCACAGGTCATGACTGAAGGTTTGTTTGAATGGCGAGTGATTGAGGCTTAAAGGCATGAATGGGCAACGGATGGAGGCTTGCAGTGATTAGATTAAAAATGCACATCACCCAAAGGCACAGGAGAATTCTCCTGAAAAGAAATGCCCCCCCCCCCCGCCCCACTGGGCAGATTCAGCCAGAAGTTTCAATTCATCAGGTAGGCAGCCCAACAAAATGTTTTCCTTGTGACACCCATCGAGGGCCAGCAGCAGAAATTAAGGGCGGCAGGGGGACAGAGGCCACCCCTGCCGCTCCCATATCTCCAAGAAGGCAGGAGAAAGGGTATAAAAACCAAGAGTTTTAGCAATGGTGTGTGTGTTGGGAGTGGGCTAAGAGAGAGACACGGCCAAGCTGGACTTGGCATGCACTGCAGACCTCTTGAGTGCCTTCCGCCTCCACCAGAGCTACAGTTGGAGATTCACTGCAGGGAGCCTCAGAGGCCAGGTAGTAACCAAAACTTCTTCGATCCCACTAGACGGAAGCCTTTCTTCCACCCCTTCCTCTAACTAGGTTGTTAGGGCCAAAGGGGACTCTTTTTCCTCTTCAGAATATAGAGTGTGTTTGGTGGCGTAAGGATATTTTGCTGCCTGAGATCACTGGGTTTGCTTTACCAACAAGTAAGAAGCTATACCTACTCTGTTATTTCCTCTTTAATAAAAACCACACTTTTGTTTCTGGAGTCTGTGTGTGTGTAGGTTTGTTTAGGTGTAAAAGGGCAAAGTGCATACTCCACCCAGCAGCTCGCATTTTACCTCAGCCAAAGATCCCAAACCTTTCGCAAGAGTGTGGGGTTAGTCTCTCTCTTCTCGGAGGGAATCTAACTCCCAAATTATCTGTCGTAACACCCCTCACATGTTCAGGTGAACACCTGAGCAGAGCTTAGCAAAGACAGAGAAAGATGGAAAAGAAAGAAAGAGGGAATTAGAGTTTGCCAAATAAGGAGTGGGGAGGGTGCTATAGAACCAGCAAGGCAGGGTTTGGAAGGCTGTATGCAGGGAGCTCAAGTGTGGGTGACATAAGATGGGCCATGTGATGGGCAAAATGGGTAGACCCAGAGAAATTTCAGGAGAAAAATAGAGCCAATGCTCTATTTACCTTGTTTCATAAGGACCTCAGTTTCCAATTGAATTGATCACAGGCAGTTGGAAACTCAGTGGGCACAGGCTGCCCTATGGCCTTCCAGCTTTTGGTTATTAATTCAAAATGGGGCAATCACCCTGGTCTCCTAGATACTTGAACACTAAGTTGACCTGGAACAGCCAAATGAAAGATACATCTAGATGGCTCTGCTAGATTGCTGGCACTCATGAGGGTCAGCCCTCCCATGAGGTGGGATTAATTCCCTGCCTCAGGTGCTGGAGTGGGAGAAATGGAAAATTGTGTGTTTTTCCCCCCTGCCGGGAGGCCCTCCAATAAGTCCTGCTGGATGGATGGGCTTCCGGGTGGGCGAGTGCTGTGCAGCATGCAGGTGATCTGGAGAGCCCTGCCAGCCATTCTCCCACTGCAACATTTGCTACAATGGAGCCATCAGGGCTCTCCGGAGCACCCACCCGGCAGCACTACAGCAGGGCTCTTTGGAGCAGCTGACATCCACCCTCTGGCTTACTCTGAGGATTCTCTCAGAGGCCGCTGGCGGGTGGGCGGGCATACTCACTCTCTGAAGAGCTGCGTTGGCCATAAAAAGCGGCTGGTGTGGATGTACAGAGAGCCAGCCAGACCCAAACGCCTGGCTCTGAGGGGCCCTTCCCGAGAGCCAGAAATTGTGGGATGGGATGTCCCTGGGGACTGTCTGGAGATCAGAGAGCAGCAGCAATGGGGAAGTAGGTGGCAGACATGGCAGGTGGAGATGGTGGTGGGGAAATGTGGCAGGGGGCTGGGAGATTGGGGGAGATGCAGCAGGGGCTGGGAGACATGGTGGGTGGGAGGTACGGTCAGCGGGCTGAGATGCATGGTGTGGGGGCTGGGAGATGCAGCAGGGTGGTGGGAGACATGGCAAGCATGGGAGACACTGTGGGAGGGGGAGGGAGACATGGTGGAGGGCTGGGAGATGTAGCTGAGGGATGTGCAGGATTGGAGGAGGCATGGCAGGTTAATGGGAAACATGGCAGTGGTGATAGGGGAGATGGGGTGAGGAGAAGACACAGTGAGGGTGGCAATATGGGGTGGGCAGATGTGGTGGAGGCACATGTGTAGGCGGGAGAGCTTGTGCCAGCCCTGGTATTCATTGTTGGAATATGCGACGAGAAGATGTAAACTCTGCAGGGAGGGTATTTAAGATGACTGCCCTTCAAGGGTTAAGGCAGACTGTGTATAGTCTGATTGAGGGATAGGGGCAGGGTTCTGTGGACTGAACCACTTGATTGAATCAGGGGAGAGAATGTTGGATGTTGCCTAGCAACAGGTTTGAATTCCATTCTAACACTCTTCTGATAGTTAGACAGTTAGACTAGCAACTGTTTCTAGTTACTGTAACTAGTAACTGTAGTTATCATGTAAGCCGCCTTGGGTTCCTTGCAGGAAAAAAGGTGGGATATAAATATAATAAAATAAATAAATAATAGTGTTAACTGATGCTTGTTGGGTTAAGCAATGAAGGAGGATTGACCTGTGTGTGTTTTCCTTACCTCACAGACTGAATAACATTTAAGTAACTGCGCTTCTGTAACCATCAAGCTTTAGCACCTGAGTAATCTTATGTTACAGTTGTTTATCTTTTTAACAGCATCTACTTACAAATAAGTCCTTTGTCTGCATGTGTTTGTCTGAGAGAACTCCGCTGCTGCATTTGCGCTCTGCCATCATTCATGTTGATTAGGAGACTGATTGCTTCATAGTCGGGTAAGCATTTTCTTGGATCTGGAGTTCCATAGGAGCAACTCCACGTAATTCGATCAGTAGAGGGCATACATGGGCAATTAGTTTCTAGCCCCCTGCTGCCTTCCAGGGCTCTCTCTCATGCCCAACAGCCTTCAAGTCTCTTGTTCTTGCTGCCTTTCTCAGAACAAAATGGATATTTTATCCAAGATGTCAGGGCAGTGCCAACAAAAATACAACATACAAACTACATGTGTACAAAAATGTCATCACAGCTGAGCTTCTTTGTAATAGCTTTGGAACACTGAAATGTCAGTTGACACAACTTATCTGTATTATAAAGCAGAAGAGGAGCTATACAAAAGTGCTCCAGAACAATAAATGTCCTCAGGATTTCTTACAAGACTTGAATACATAAAATCTATGCCTGTGGAGTGGATTTTATCGTAAGTGCACATAATGCAAACAAAGCCTTTTGTTTTTGAGAGCCAGTGATTCAAACAAGCCATAGTAAGAAAGTGAAAGTGATTCAATCTTCCTACGTAACAAAATGGATACTTCTGGATATCGCCGCCGCCACCACCCTTTACAAGAAGTGTGTACTCCAGGTGCATGTGGAGCTCAGGCCTCTTGCCTCATGGAGTATGCTTGAGCCATGGTTCTTCATGTTAGGCCGCAGTTGCTTGTACTTCCTCTGAAGTGGCTCTTGCCCTCGGGAAATAGCTTGGGAGCCTCTAGATTTAAAAAATTTAAATTGTCAGATGAACAGATTCCCCAGTATTATGGATGGGCAAACTCCCCCAGTCTGTCTCTCCCCCATTGACCTGGTAATGAGATTATTCCTCTTTCAAAACAGAACCCTGAGAGAAACGGATCCTTGTCTTGAGTCAGTCTGAGGGTCTTGCAGGGCTGGCATCAAGGGTGGGCATGGTCAGGCACATGCCAAGGGCCCACAACCCAGCAGTGGCCCACTGACAAGAGCTCCTTGTAGCTCAACATTACAACCTGCTTGTTCAGTTGTGTCTCGCTCTGGCCTAGACGATGGTGCTGTTGCTGAAGAGGAGGAGCAGGAGATGCTGCTCCCTACTTGCTCTGTTGCTCACTGGCTCCCTGCCACTTGCTGTCAAGCAAGCAAGTGGTAGCAATGATAAGGAGGAGGAGGAGGAGGAGGAGGAGGAGGAGGAGGAGGAGCTGGTGACAAGGGTGGTGAGAAGGTAGACTCACTGAGGGAGGGGGCCCATGGAGGGTGTCTTGCCCAAGGGCCCTCAAACACCTGGAGCTGGCACGCGGGTCTCGGAAAATGGAGCAGCAGGGACACCAAGGAGATGAAGAGTGCATCAGGATGATGGAGAGGAAAGGGAGAAGGAGAAAAACCCCACATTCCACCCTGCTCTCTCCTCAGCACCACTGGTGTCACTCCAACTTGATTTAAAAGTGAGTACAGGAGAAGGTGGGGAGGATGCGATGGGGATGGGGAGGGAGCCAGAGAAGAGCTGGGGCAGGTGCCTTAAACCCCACATCTCCACTGAGGACTTCGAAGAGCCCTGGTACGAATTCTCAGCAGGCTTGCGAGACTTTGTCCAAGCGCATAACACCCCTGCCCAATAATCTAGCCCTGTGTCTTGCCAAAAATGAGGATCTTCAGCAAAGCCGGTCACAATATTTGCTTTGCCCGGTACACAAATTATACTCAGCATATGCCCCATCAAAGTTAAAATGGCACACAAAACGTGAGAGTGGGGTTTGCCAGGTGGATTCCCCACTGAGTTCCTTATGTGCTCCACAATCTGAAGTCCTGCTCTTCAGTTTGTGTAAACTAGCACAGCTGCCTAAAACAAATTAACATGCCAACTAGTGCAATTTATATATGCAACATTGTGCAAACTGACTGCCTTACCCGCAGCCCCAGACACAAAATGTTAGGGGATATCATTCACTGGAATGGCCTTCTGATATCAAGCTTTGAGGCCTCATGTGGCTCATTTTTCATTCAGACAGAAAGGTGTGTGTGTGTGTGTGTACACACACACACACACACACACACACACACACACAGAGTACAGTAATACCTTGGATTGCAAGTAACTTGGTTTTAAAGCGTTTTGCAAGACAAGCAATTTTTAAAATATTTAATATTTTTTTTACTTGATATACAAGCGACGTCTTGCAATACAAGTACTGTAGTACGGCTTAAATTAAAAATCTCTGTACAAATTTTTTTGGGGGGATTTCGTTTTGATATAAGAGTGTTTTGGATTACGTTTCCGGAACGAATTATGCTCTCAATCCAAGGCATGACTGTAATAAAATGACAAGTAACTTAAATATAAATAAAATCAGAATAATAATGCAGATAGTTCAGTCGTTGCAGGGTTATAATACATTTTGTAAAGTTTAAGATGTATTGACAATTACCTCGTACCAATTTCTTTATATAACTGCTATTCTTCTGGGTTCAAAGGGCAAGACCCTGGAAATCTGAACAGGAGAAGAAAGCAAGTGGTAGTGAGATAAAATTTCAACAACTTGGGACCAGGGACCACTTATTTTATGAAGTAAGCGCTGTGTGCAGTTCTTTCCTGAGCAGTAATATAATAAAGTACATAACCGTTTTATGCCAGCCAAACTAACAAAAGAAAGCATTTTTTGTGAATTCCCATGCTGCAAGTAACAAGTTTTAGTGATTGTTTAGGACATAGATATCATTATATAAACTACCACAATTCTGCCCCCGTTTCACTGAAGAACTCCTGGTCTCAGACCCAATTTAACGGCATGCTTATAAAGGCAGCCAGCTACAAAGTTACAAAAAGGTGAGGAGTATTTAGTCTAAAACTGAGTTGAAGTATCATCACCCAGCAAAAAACATGGGAGTAAAATCGATGGTTTCTGACTGAGATGTAAAATCCCCCGGGGGGGGGGGGGACAATAAAGCACAAACAAATTTACCTCCATGATTGTGTCCTGTGTGCAGTCACAATGATCAGAGCCATTTTGTTCTACAGTGCTGGAAAACAGGAAAGAGTCTCTCAGCTTCCTAGGCGATGCAGGGATACTTTCCCAGTCTGCCCATATTGTGATACAATGCACTGTTCTAGAAGACATGGAAGAGCCTAGGCAACCAGGTGACACTTCCCAGTCTGCTGGTACTGCAGAACAAAATGGCTGAGATGGGGCTTCTTTATGTTATGCCAGAATAATGCTGTTTTACCTCACAGGAAAGGAAGAGAAATAATGCCAGAAATGAGTAATTAACGGCCTCATCCCCCATGGGAACAAGAAGCTGACTAATTGATTATTAAAGGGGAAATGCATCACCAATACCCTACTGTATTGAACAAGAAGCAATAAAAGGGACAGAAGCGGCAAGGAGGAAGCTACTAATTAACATATCTTTGCTGAATAGGACTTACTTATAAATAAACATAATAGAAGGATCAGGGCCACGAGGAAGGGCATTGCTGAATATATAGCTCTATATTAAGTTTTGTGCAGAGCTACCAAAAATAATGTAGCTCTATATTAGGAAGGGTTGCGCAGAACTACCTCAGTGTGGAAGCAACCACAGGCTTCTCAAACATACATCATACTCTGATAAATTTCAGCACTTCTCATTACGCATGTATTTGTGTGTGACCTGTGTCTTCAAGAGATATGCCTGGTTGCAATAGCTGTTCCCCCTCCTCTTCGGGTTTTCTCCATGTCCCAGTTAGAATTGGTTGCAGTGTGTTAGTCTGCTTAGTAACCCTAAGTGGTTATATTGTCTTGTTGGTATCTGATGTTCCTGAATGAAGAAGGTTCTTGAAGCGATCCTGTCTCTTGCTGCCTCTTGGCCTTAGGGCAGGCATGTTGGAAGGTCATCTCACCTGGTGAGTGCTCTCCACCAAAACCCACAGAACTAAACTAAGGAAATTCCACAACTTCTTTTCATAAAACTCCAGAACTGAAGAGGCTTATACATCATTAAATCCTTCCAATATTAAGTGTACTGCTTATTTCTCTAACAATTAATTTTATATTTTACAAAATTAGAAGAATAAATTCAGACACTAGTTTACAAATGATTTACTGTATAACCTGGTCTTTTGAATATTTGCATTAACTAAAAATGGTGCGCTCATGTCTCATGAACTATAGTGGAGTAGGGAAACCTGGGATCTTCTGAAGCCAGTTTGTGATCTATAATAGGAAACATCAGGCAAGTGATAATGGAGTAGGTGTCAACTGGCTAGGTTTCATCTGAGTAAGAAAGTAAAAGGAACCAGCATACATGTTTTCACTCTTTGCCGTGGGACGCTATGAATTTATATTGTTATCATAATTAGGGCTGCATTACTGCCATAGCTTAAAACAATGATATTCAAGGGTGTGAGAACAGCTGCTATCTATAGTTCTGTAATTACATTGTTATTGTTCTCCCACGGACTTGGGTGTGGTTCAGAGAAATGATGCTTAACTTAGTGCCTTTCAGGAATATTAATAGGCTGCACAGGAGCAATCATTCTTCACAAACAGCTTTGGAACATACAGCCGAGCAGTGAAATTAAGGATGGAACTTGTAGCGATGACAACACTGTAAAAGTAAAACCAGCCAGTAAATCACTTTGTCATTTATATAAAATGTAATTCAGAAGCAGTGGCACATAATTTTGTGGGACTATGAAAGTGGTGGCAAAGTAGATAGAAGATGGAAATCAAATGTTTTGCAAGGCAATCCCATGGTCTCTTGAAACCATTTAGCTATTTTTGTCATTTAAAAAAAACAAAACAAAAACACTCCCACATTACCATTGGCAGCATCACAATGCATTTCATATGTCAAGCTGAATGAGTTTCATATGTCATCCTTTATCTGTTGGAAATTGTAATATTGCCTGCTTAAAATCAACAAAAGTGAGTGATGTAACCACTGATTAGAGTGGGGGGGGGAATGGGTTAACTAAAGAATGAATCCCAGGGTGCATGTCTTTGTAATCTCTCCTCTCTACTTTTGGCCTCTCTGGCCAGAGCTCTCTGCTGCTCTCTCTACTTCCTGCTTCTTTGTGGAAGTTAGCTTTTGTCTGCTCTCCCCTCTCCCAACATGGAGGACACAAATCCAGACTGGCTTGGAGCCAGAGATCTACAATGAAACTAATCTGCCTATATGCATCTTGCATATATGTGAATGAAGTGTAAGTAAAACTAATAAATGTCGTTATTAGTTTTAAACCTTGTATGGACATTCCACTCCTTTTAATAGCCTTAAGAGACAAGAGTTTAGCAACTCCCGTGGTGAAACCAGTTTCAATAAAGCAGGCTGCGCTTAAGGAGGAAACTCTGCTTTGTCCTAATCATTATAGGACTGACTCCTTTTAACCATATCCTCTAACATTATCAATGCATTCAGTACTACATTTCTTGGTTTAGAAGTTTGAAAGTTCTTACCGCTTGCACTGCCACATTATCTTTGTTTTACACATATCATAGACAACTCTAGAAACTACCCTATTTAGATTGACCCATATAATGTGGGTCACTGAAGTTCAGCTGTAATCAACAAGCCTACTCAAGGCCAATTGGTGTAAATGCAGAATGGTGGGAGTCAATGCAGAATTGGTGGCTAACTGCCTAAGTTTTACATTCAGTAGTCAAAAGCCAGAGTAGCATGATATCCACTGCAGCAACATGTTTCCTACTGACTTCTGGGGAATATTGCATGACCAAAGAGAGAGAGCTGACAAAGCTTTTCCTAGAAGGGGAATGAGGCCTTTGGGCCAAATTAGGCTGCAACCCTAGAAAGCTAGGAGCATGCATGGGGGAGTATTACACCCACAAGTGGAATTATCTTAGAGCAGCACCTCCTGCCAGCAGACATTTGTTCAGAAACAGGTTGGGGGAGAAATTCAGGGACATTCAGGAGAGGGGCTTTTGGGTGATGGGTGGTTGAAATACTGTTTTACAAGGTGGTCTGAAGGTTGGTTTCTTTAGTTTGCTTTTCCTTTACTTTTAAAACAAAGCTCTGGCACAGTGCCCAACAGTATGGATGCCACCCTTAGGAAATGAGGCTGCCAATGCAACATGATAACATGGCATGATTAAGGGGCATTGTTCCCAGGGGTATTGTACAGATGCAGTCAGCCTTTGGACCACCTCGTAAAACAGTAGGAAGTGGAACTACTACAATTCCCATCACTCAAATATCTCTCCCAGCTAACATCCACCACTTCCTCCCAATCTTTGGGAGTGGTCCTCCCGCCCATAAAGAACCTATAAATGCATATGCAAACCTTCTTACACACCTCTGAACAGAGAAGCAACTTTCCAGTGTAAAGCTAGCATGCCAGTAGATGCATCTTCTCTGGCTGCATTTGCAGTTTTCCACATGTGCAGCATGCATAGCTTTTTTTTTAGGATTACAGCCATGCAATCATATGCATGTTTTAAATAGAGCAAATACATTTGTATGGGATTGCAGTATTTGTCTCTTTTGTTCACAACACAACTGGCTTAATTGACCAGAGGGAATGCAATAGAAAGATCTTGACTTGATTAATGTTTTTACTTAGGCTTAACTGACATTCTTCTATGAATGGATGTGTAATGTGAAGTAACATGAACTACCATAAAAAGTGTGAACATTTTGGGGTTTTTAAAGTACGTACCTAGACAGTAGTAAGTCATGAATCAATGTCAAATTGGAAAGATGTAAGGAGAACCACACAAGGGGCATCCCTGAAGGAAATGTTTAACATCCTAAGCAGGGAGTTGGAGGCCTAGAGAAAACAGTGGGAAACTTCAGATTGTCCAATGCTCTGATATAGAACCCTAATTACTGGATTGCAGTCTCAAGGATGAATACTACAGAAAAGACCACATTGTACTATGAGGCCATCCAATGTATTAGGCTGGAGGGCAACTGGGAAAACAATATACCAACCATTTGCACATTTCCAAAAGCTGAACAGCTCCATTCTGTTCTTCCAGCTGGAGACCATTTAGTGTAGAAAGAAAAAAAAAATCTTAGAGCTACCAGACCTCATCTTTCTAAACCTGTCTATTTTTCTATTCTTGCTATATTCCTATAACATTTAACCTTTGGTTGAGAATGAAAATCTTTAGCAATGAGAATTTCTGTCACAGTAATGTCTATAAAAACTGTCAAATCGGGTAAAGGAAAAAAGGAAAGTCAATCCAGAAGTGCATGTGTTCATCTATAATGTCCACAAAATCTGCAGTGTCATGTCAAGATTTTTTTAAAAAATATAGGCTCTTCTAGCAGCAGCCATGTCAGTCATTATTCTACATTCAAACATAAAATACTATAGCCCTGACGTGTGCACAGCAACAAGGGCTACATGCTAGGTAATGTGCATTCTGTCTACCTTGCCTTTCCTCCATGGGAAACTCATTAATAGGTTTGTTACCTGGAGGACATGTAATTACCCATTAGGAATCACAGCTGCAACTGTATTTGTCTATTTAACTGTATTTTAAAATCTCAAGATACGGTTGAATGGGAGTAAAGGCTCAGTCCAAGCCACTGTCTTAATCTGCTACCAGTCTCAATGCAGAGGTGGGGAACATTTTCAGCTCGAAGGCCACATTCCAATCTGGGAAAGGTCTTGAGGGCCACATTCCATCTGTGGGCAGAGCAAAAGGCAGTGGGCAGGGCCACAATGTGTTTATTAGCGATTTTCAGCATATGCAGGAGCAGGCAGGACATCTTCGGCAGAAATAAGCATGAGCAGCATGTCTACTCACAAGTATGTAGGACAAGCCTCAGAAGTAAGCAGGACTGAATCACTCAGTAGCTTTCTCCCCAGAGATTGCCCTCTCTCCCCTGCAGGGAAAACTCTTATCTCCAAGTAGCAGCTGATTGGTGACAGGAGCTTTTCCCTGCTGCAGCAGGGGAAAGCTTTTACCTCTTACTGGAGATAAGAGATTTTCCCTGCAGGTAGAGGGGAGGGGCATGGGAAAGATGTTGGTGGGCCAGATGGGGAACCCCTGTGGGCTATACAGCATTGAATGTTTTAGCTGATTTAAATTGTTTTTAGGCCCATGGAGTTTATGAAGCATGGCTCCTTGTCAGCAACTGCTGACCACTACCTCATGTGACAAGCTGCATTAGTGCAGCTCCTCAGTGAAGAACCTTCTGGACTGACTTCACCCAGCACGGTCATTGGCTCTTTCTTGACAGGAAGGGGTATAAGAGGGCTTCCTGTCTCAGTGATACTATGCTTGAGCAAGAAGCTCTACCTGAACTCTGATATTTCCTTTGAGCCTGCCTCCTGATCAGCCCTATGATCCTTCTTGAGTATGAACTCCTGGTTCTTCATTCATTCCAGATTGTTGCCCGTGGCCAGCCATGACACTCCTTTACTTAGTTGTTGTTGTGGGGGTGGGAAGGCACACCATTGCTCCCATTGGGGAAAATACATCAATTCTCTTATTCTCCTTTACAAATCAGAAAGGCCTATGGCCTCCCAATACTTTCACAGTTAATTTCCCTGATGCCCCATCATGCATTAGGCAGGCCCAAACCCTCGGCTGGTGGAAATCAATGTAGCAATGTTAGCATGAGTGGAATATTAGTAATCTAACACCAGACCTGAGGATCTGTACCTCAGTCTCTCTAGCAGGAAGCCAGCCAGCTTTCTGAATCACAGCCTTGTTATTCTGGCAGCTTATCTCTGTATACAGAAACCAATTATTGCTGGGATGCATTCATTTTTTATTATTATTATTTTTTGCTCAGCTACATTTTAAAGCTTTTTGGAGCCCTTGCTTTTCAGTGCTATTCCAAAGCAGAAAGAAAGCTGCTTTAGAAATGGTAGCAGAATAATAAGCCAGGTGTCAAGGTACTAAGGCAAATGTTGGGTGTTTTACCTCATGCACTGCTACATTGAAATTTCTTTTTTAAATAAGGGGAAGGGTGCATTTCCCATGAAGTTCTGAAATTATTTTTTTTCTGTAAGGTTTCTTTGAGTTTCAATTACATAAAATATCATAATTAATCATAGCTGCTATTGATGGATAACTCATCTCAGTTCAATTTAGACTTTCTCAGCAAGCATTTGGGAAAAGTTCTCCTGGGTTTGGGGATTTTTTTGAGAGCTCTCTCCCAGCTGATAATGCTGGTACATAGTGCCTTGTAGAAGTAGTCAGTCCCTTTGACTTTTCCACATTTTGTTGTGTTACAACATGGAATTGAAATGGATTCCATTGGCATTGTTACCACTTGATGTACACAAGATACTCAACACTATGATGATGCAAAATATTTTTATTGTGGCATAAAAGTTAAGTAAACAAAAACTAACTGGCACTTGTTGGTTGCATAAGTATTTCTCCCCTGTGCTGTGACATGCCTAAATAAGCTCTGGTGCAACCCACTGCCAACAGAAGTCACATACTGTAGTTGAATGGAGTCTACCTGACCTGTGTGCAGTTCCAGTGCCACATGAACTCAGATTAAATGCAACTGTTTCTGGAAGGCCCCAGAGTTTGTCAGAGAGCATATCTAAACAAACAGCATCATAATAAGACCATGGAGCTATCAAAACAACTCCAGGATAAAGATGTGAATAAGCACCAATCAGGGTTGGGTTATAATATATATATATATATATATATATATATATGATCCCAAACTATGAACATCCCCTGGAGCACCATTAATCCATGATTACAAAATGGAAAGAGGATGGCTCAACCACGACTCTGCCTAGAGAAGGCCATCCACCAAAACTCAGTGACCGGGTAAGGAGGGCATTAGTCAGAGAAGCAACCAAGAGGTGAATGGTAACTCTGAAGGAGCAGGAGAGATCCACAGCTGAGATGGGAGAAACCGTCCATCAGACAAATATCACTTGGGCATTCCACAAAGCTGGGGTTGATGGAAGAGTGGCAAGAAGAAAGCCATTGCTGAAACAAGCCCATTTCAAAGCCTGTTTGGAGTTCACAAAAAGGCATGTGGGAGACACAGCAAACATGTGGGAGAAGGTTCTCTCATCTGATGAGACCAAAACTGAACTTTTTGGCCTTGCTGCAAAGCCAACAGTGCTCATTGCCCTGAGAACACCATCCCCACAGTGAAGCGTGGTGGTGGCAGCATCATGTTGTGGGGATGCTTTTCCTCGGCATGCACTGGGAAACTGATCAGGACTGAGGACAAGATGGATGGAGCCAAATACAGGGCAATTCTAGAGGAAAACCAGTTTCAGCCTGCAAGGGGCCTGGGCCTGGGATGGAGGTTCACCTTCTAGCAGGACAATGACCCTAAACACACAGCCAAAGTAACACTGGATTGGTTTAATAAAAACAAAGACCTAAAGTCTTAGAATGGCCCAGTCAAAGCCCAGACCTCAATCCGAATGAGAATCTGGCAAGACTTGAAAGATGCTGTTCACCAACGTTCCCCATCCAACCTGAAAGAGCTGCAGCAATTTTGCCAGGCAGAAGGGGCAAATATTGCAGGATCCAGATACACAAAGCTGATAGAGACTGACCCAAGAAGACTCGCAGCTGTAATTTATGCCAAAGGTGCTTCTACCAAGTATTGATTCAGGAAGGTGAATCCTTATGCAACCAACAAGTGCCAGCCAGTTTGTTTTTGTTTACTGAGCGTTTGTGCCACAATAAAAATATTTCGCACTTCCAAGTGTTGAGTATCTTGTGTATATCAAGCAGTAACAATGCCAATGGAATCCATTTCAATTACAGATTATAATGCAACAAAATGTGGAAAAGTCAAAGGAGTGGTGGTGGATGTAAAGATGGGACCTGTAGTGAAGCCATGTTGGATTTCCCTCTCCCCCCCCCCCTGCTGTTTAGTTAACGGATTTTTACTTTAGTCTTTCTTTGGAATGTGCTGGGAGGGCAGTTGGGAGCACCTGGGAGATAACGATGGTCTGCAGAGCTGAGAAGCAAGGTCAGGCGTTAATTGGGATGAAGTCATGAGAAAGTGTCTGCAGCTGGAAAGGGCGGGGGCCCTCCTTCTCCAAGCAGGAGGATGGGATTGGTGGAAGCTGGGAGGGAAAATGGTTCCTAGTTGCAATAAAGGAGCTAGGTGAAAAAGCTTCAGGGTTCTTCCTTTGGGCTTGGACGCTGTGGGAGTTCCATCTGGGCAAGTATGCCACTCTGACAGGATAGCTAGGAAAGCTAGGCCTGGTTTGACTTACTTTGTTCTTGCAGACTTTTGGGGTTTGTTTTTACATCCTTTTAGAGTCCCTTTTTATCCCTTCTTCCCTTTCTTCACAACAACCTACCTCACCCCCTTTCCCCTTACCTCCTTTTAGCCCTTTCTTATAAGGGAATATTTTATTGTATTGGACCTTGGAGACCTTACACTGACTAACTTTTATTTTTGCTTTTTAATAAAGTCTCCATCTTAAAATTGATGTGTGTTCTTTTTGTTTAAAGGCTGGGCTGCTACACCAGTTTGGTGTACAGGACCCTTGGGAGGGGGGTGACAGTCCAGGGAACATTGGGGCTGTGGCCTACCCTGTAGGGCTGGCGTCCTTCACAGTGAATACTTCTGCAAGGCACTGTATGGGTGGTACCATGTATATGCGCATTATCATATTGCCCCCTTGGAATAGAGTTTTGTTTTACCTGCTTTCATCTATTCCATAGCCCCAGCCATGGCAGAAACCCACCTAGAAATTCAACACCACCACCCCAACACACTCATAATGCATCTTGGTTGGAAGAAGAAAGGGTGTTAAATCTGGATAGCAGGAAGAACTGCATAAAATGTTGGCAAGAAACAAATCAAGAAACCTGACAGACTCAAACGGAATGAAATCACCAAAAAGAAAGTACTGTAAGGTGGTCTGGTCACATTGTTTATAGCAATTGAAGTGTTTGCTATTGAAGACCTTTTGTGCATACACTTAAAGAGCAGCTGACTTTGTAGTTCACATAAGCCCTCCTCGGGCATTATTAAAGGACTCACATGATGAGGGGAAGAGAGATGCTCCTTATGGGAATTAGAATGTATTCTTGCAGTTATTGCATTCTATAAATATTTAGGCTTGAGAACTGGAAGTGTTGCTGATACCAAATGAAACTGAAAAAAGTGAAAAGGCATGACACCAGTGCTCCAACTCCAACATCTGCTTTGGCTCACTACTAGTAAACCTAGAAAGCCCTAGAGGGTATGAGATGGAATACATTCCATTCCATCAGATTGTCCCTATGTTACTTTTACCATTAGTATACTAACACAATACAAATAGGTATTGGAAATACATTTCTTCCTCTGAAAACTAGTCAAAGTCTGAGCATTATTAGGACATGTAAGGACTATACATATGGCAAATACAAATTGTACAACTATGGAAGCTCAAAAAAAGGTTTTTCCTCTTCCTCCTCCCTACCCCCACCTTCTCCATGTCATTTATTACTATTCCAATCTACATCCACATACAGTTAAACACTTTTGACATGTACAAGTAGAACACACTATAGTTGAGCCAAAATTTCTCAGAAGACATTTTTCTGAGAACATTTCTGAGATTTATCCTCACCCAGAGCCGGGGTCAAAGTGGCTGTAGAAATTGAGGAACTTGTTCTTTTCTACTAGCTCTGGATTACTGTGCAACATATTTGTTGGTTGGATGTGGCTGTTTAAGTTCCTCTCACTTGAGAGTAATGCATCATTTCATTCCCTTCAGGCACAGCAATTTTCCCAAAGCTAAAGCTAATTATACAAGATTTATCTATATGAAAACATGAGGATTAAGTAGGCAGAGGGGAGAAAGAGCTAAAATGTATTTTAGTTGCTCTGTTTAGTAAAAAAGACAGTAATGAAAAGAGAGGTAGTATAGAAATTAAGAAAACACAAAAAAGAAAAAGGGGAAATAATTAGTATTCCATTTATTCTTTTATCCTACCCTGACAGAGCTGCTGTCAAAGAAAAAAAGAAGCATGATGAAAGAATAAATTGATTGTGTGCTGTTTTGTTAGCAACTACAGCTAGTCCCATATGGCAAACGTTGGTTTTGATAATCACCCTTTATTAAGTAGGTATTCATTCTTTTGCTAGCTCATTGTTTTCAAGCTCTGGGTGAAATGAGCTCACCTCAAGAGCCTTGTCCTTACTCTTAGAATAATTTAAGTTTTCCAACAGTTAACCAGTGAAGGAACAAAACAACTAACCATCAACTAGGTGATGGCAGAGTACAATAGCAGCAACAGACTTCACCCTGCAAACACGCGCATGCACAGGACTTGTTTCTAAGTAGATGCTTTGAAAATAAATAATATAAGATTTCTTAGGTACTATAAGCTTGATGGTTACAGACTTTGGAAGTGTAGTTATATATTACTCATACTGTGAGGTAAGGAAAACCACATAACATGTTTCTTTTGCTAAACCCTAGCAAGCGTCAGTTAAGTCTGTTAACTGTAGGAGGACTAGTCTAATTGTCAGAGAGATGGAGAATGGAATTTCTAACTTGTTGCTAGGTAATATCCAGCATTCCCTCCCCTGATACCACTAAGTGGTTTGCTGCACTGAACCCAGCTCCCTGACTTCTCAGAGAAGCTTGGTTTCTGCCTTTGCCCTTTAACTAGACTATAACAGTCTATCTTAACCCTTTACTGGGCAGTCAACTTTAAACACTCTCCCTACAGAGTTGACATCTTCTTGTTGCGTATTCCAACACTAGGGATGTATGGCTTTTGTTAAATCCAGTCTGTCTGTGTCCTGAATTGTCAGGTGTCTTTTGTTCCATTATCTGCTCATTGATGCAATCAGATCGTTTGTACAAGAATTTGATTCATTTGCAAATGTGCATTTGTGCAAATTCCACCCGCCCGCCCCCACAAAAGTAAAATATGGTCTAAAGTCTGCAGAATCTGTGTTACTCTGAAAAAGCTGGTCCACTGTGGAATCCACAGGTTGGATTCAGAGAAATCCGATCTCATTTGAATCCGTTGAGGATTTCTCCGACATCCCTACCACCAAGACACCACTAGGAATTCAGGTAGCTCTTGCCACAATCTATTTGACTAAGTGTAACAGCCGCTCGTGTTACCTTCCTCTAGCAGCCTGGCCAGTAACTAGTTTTACCAAGGTCCACTTTGGCAGTGGGAGGAGGTTGACCCCAAAATAGACTGCCAACAAATTCCATTGCCCCAGTTCTCACCGCCACCTTTTGCCTCTAGGCTGGCAACCAAGATGCAAGTGGTCTTCCTCAGGGAGCTCAATTTTGCCCTGGAGTCTCTCAAGTTGCTAATCTCTACTGTATCATTTCCTGGAGCATCAGGTTTTCCACACCTGTTTCCAATGCCATCTTCCAGGCATAATATAGGGCACAATCCATGTATTCTGTTCAGGCCTGTAATGGACATTTACTTATACCACAGCTATCAACTGGTTGGGAAGAGGGCAGTTTGACTGAATAAAGGCAACCATTTATCAAGTGTTAATTTACCATACGTAACCGATGTAAGCCAGTCATTTTATATATCATCCCGCGAAGTGGTGTGGAGAATTTTACAGTTCCTCTTTGGATCAGGTGCAAAATGTGGTATGGCTGCCTCGCTGTTTAGTAGGGCACTGCAGATAAATCATCTTTCTCCTTTTGTGGCAAGTTAACAGGCATTTGCAAAATGGTTGCTAGTATTCAGTAAAACTGCTTCAAAGCTGCATTCCTAAGCACTTTCCAGGGAGTAAATCCCACTGTCCCATGCTCTTTGAGCCAGTGGATTCATTCTTTGATCCAGGAATGCTGTTTGATTCAGGAGGATTCTGTCAGTGAAACAGGGAGGGAGGTGATTTTTGGTGTTCTTCCTCCTCCCAGAAGCCCACGCACCACCTCCCACACCGTCCCAGAGGATCCCCAGACCTTCCAGAACAGATTGGTGGGATTCAGAAAGGAGGGGGCATCACAAAATATCCTCCCTCCTGGTTCTGCTGGATCAAAGAGCATTCCGTTAGTGGGGAACATAAGAAGAGCCATGCTGGATCAGACCAAGGGTCCATCTAGTCTAGCATTCTGTTCACACAGTGGCCAACCAGATGTCCATGGGAAGCCTACAAGCAGAACATGAGTGCAACCACACCCTTCTGCTCATGTTCCCTCTCACATCAGAGTTTTGCTTCTTCAGTGGATGAACAGGACCAACTTGACAAAAAGCCTTCCGTTCCTGCCTACACCTCCCTCGAAGACTAGTTTGCTGAGGATTTATACTTGTATTTTCTTCTTCCTTGTTCTCTTTCTATCGAGTTCTCCTTCTTTTCATTTTCAGTTTTGTGTTCTTTGCTTTTAATCTCCTCTGCCCGTTTTGGCCGTGGAGGCCTCTCTGAGTCAGATGCCTCTCAAGGCTCCATTTCGCAAGTGCGTCTGCTGTGGCAGTAAGCTGTCCCCAACCGAGGGCCACTCGCTCTGCCTGTTCTGCCTTGGGGAGGGGCATGTAGTGGATGTGTACCCCCACCGCCAGGCTTTTACAAAGCAGGCGCAAAGACATCGAACGGACTGCTTAAAGGCCATATTGTAGCGCAGGGCTCTGGAGGCGGTGGGCGCTTCTCCCCCCCTCTGCGGTGATTCCAACTCACACTGCCAAGCCAGCCACTCCTCCACATCAGGAACCAGTTCCAATGGATCCCCCAACACAGGACCGATTTTTTTACTGTCTCCACAGCCAGAAAGTTGTCAAAGAAGGCCAAGGTGGGTGTGGAGAGGCAAAAAGAATGAACAAAAAACAATCTAAGATTTTCTCCGCATCAGAGTTCCTCTCTACCTGTAGCTCCGAAGACTAAGTTGATCACAATGCCACCCCCTGTGACTACAGTATTGATGCTGCCACCATCCACACTGAGCCTGCGCTGAGACTCTTCAGGAAACTTCTAAATTGGGGAGTTTTGGCGGGAACCCTTCCCCCACCGTCCTACTGAGCATGCTTCTAGCGGGTTGCCACCTATTCGCTCAGTTCCCTGAGATCGCCTATTGTGGCCTCGGAACCGAGATAATTCTCGGCATCAATACAAGGGACCAACATCAATACAAGGGACTGTTGGGTTTTGCATAGGCAGAACGAGATTACCACCTGACATCAGGATTATCACCTGACATGGTGGGTGTCTCTTGAGTTCAAGTACACAAGGTCTCTAGTCACGAGACATAGTCTTGAGGTGATATGACTCAGCAACCTTGGACAGGTTTAGCGGTAAACATGTTGATGAATAGGTTATACAACTGGGGTGAGTAATATCCTATTTATAGGTGGTATAAAACTAACACACTTGCTGATAGCTTCACTCCTCTCCTTGCTGTCTCTCGTCTCGACTCGACATGTCGTATTGTTCTGGACTTCACTTCATCTAGCCTTACCACTGGGGTATTGGATTTGAGTCTGCAATGATGTAGTGAGTAAGAGATGCATTGCTTGCCTTAATCCCATGTAATTGGGTCTTACAAATAAACTCTTTAATCTTTATTAACTGCTGTTATCTCCTCCTTCCGCCTGCGTGACTGGGACTGAGGGTCACTGGCTAGGGAAGCTTTTGAACCCGGGTCAGTCCAGCTCTCACAGGGACCAACATCTATACCAACTGCATAACTGCTTCAGGTAGCCCCATCAAGATCGACAGTGACACTGAAGTGGGGATGGTGGGTGGGTTGTGTGAATGCACAGATGACCACTTGAAGAACCACCGTTTCAGGTAAGCAACCTCTTCTTCTTCTTCTTCTTCTTCTTCTTCTTCTTCTTCTTCTTCTTCTTCAGGAACATCAAAGCTACAGTCTCTAATACAGGAGGTAATAAAGCCATCATGACCAGTAGCCAGTCTTATCCTCTGAAAACCAATGGGATACAGCCCGATATAATTTACCTTTCATGGCCAAAGAAACCTCATATTCTTCATGGAGGAAACTTATATTTTGCACCCAAAATAAATGATCCAGATTATACAAATGAGCCTCATTTTCATAATGTTTCCTCTTTTCTCTAAATTAATGGGGAAGAGATAAAAGGCTTTTCACTAGAGGGAGAATCTTTGCTTATGTTAAAATCCTTATTCCACATGATACTTTTCTTTTTAAAGCATTTTGAGATCTTTATATTATTTCTGTGGGATACAGTGCAAAGAGAAATTGCTTGTACATTCTGGGCAATGTAGCTTTCACATTTATGTTACAGGCCAATTTAAGCACAAATTTATTTAAACCTTGTGTGTGAAAAACACCCATAGGTTGCCATCCTATGCATGCTTACTTTGGAGTAACTGCCATTGAACACAGATAGACTTATTTCTGGCTAAACACACCTATGAGTAGGCGGCTAGTTTGTTTGTTTGTATATTACATTTCTATACTGCCCATTAGTTGAAGCTCTCCGGGTGGTTCAACAAAGGACAAAGCTTAAAATCGTAAAATACAATAACATGGTAAAAAATAATATAAAACCCTAAGTTTAAAACAGAATAAAACCAATGAAGTAACCAATATCAAAACCAGGCCAGCAGCAGTGCAAAGATCTAAAAATGCTCTCACACAATTTTTAAAACTGAAGGGCTAAAAAGTCTGGAAAAAGTAAAAAGGTCTTCACCTGATCCTGAAAAGTCCACAATGTAGGCACCAGGAGAGCCTCTCTGCTGAGGTAATTCCACTACTGGAGTGCCACCACTGAAAAGGCCCTCTCCTTAGTAGCCACCAACCTCATCTCATTTGGTGGGGGCACCCAGAGAAGGGACTCTGAGGGTCCAGGAAGGTATATGTGGAAGGAAACTATCTTTTAGCTGCCTTTGTTAAGTCTGCTTGGGCAAATGGTTTGTAAAAGTAGCACATTATACAACTTTCTGGATATGTCTGGTGAGTGGTAATAAGGCTGCCCCAGCCCTGCCAAGTCTTGATGGGAGATTGCTGATCTTTGCAGTGGTCGTCCAACTTCTCCTCTCAAATTAGATCATCTGCCATTTCCAGTGTACATTGCCAAAGCTTCTTGCACCTGATTCTGCTGGTCTTATATTTTGTGAATACTTGAAATAGAAATGTAAGTAGACATACAGCTACCCTACGCATCCATTCTGTGAAGGTGGAAGAAAAATTGGGATGCATCCAAGTTCAGTTCTGTTCCTGCAGCCTTATAGTGAGATAAAAAATACAGAATAGCCTTAATGATGCCATTTCAAACACACACACAAACACACACACACACCCAAGTCAACTGCAAGCCAACAACAGTGTTTTAACCTAGGTGTACTACAGCCTTCTCCAACCTGATGTCCTCCAGATGTTTTGGATGACAACTTCCAGAGTTTGACCATTGGCCATGCTAGAGGCACCAGGCTGGGGAAGGCTGGTGTTTATTTTAACATTTATTTTAAAGACTATAAATACTTATAATTCATTATAATTTACTACTGCCCTGTAGTTTTGTACCCATGGGATTCTGTCATCTATTTCTTATGTATTTGTATTTATTTAACCTTGTCTGATTCTATTATTTATCCAAAATGTTTGTAAGTATATGTTTCTTTTAATTGTAAAATTTCGTATCTGTTTTTCTATGCACATACTTAAGGAAATGTAGGGCACAATCCTATGGCTTCTTGACCTTGTCTGCGGGGGGGGGGGCATAGGATAGGTCAGTCCCCGCTCCAACCTCGGAAATGCCTTCTGACTGAGGTTGCAGTGGGGACTCTGCCAGCAGAGCGCCTTCCCCGCACCATCACAGCCAGCATGGTTCTTTCCGTGCTGGTTGGGCTCTGAAGATGGAAGACCATCTTCAGAGCCAATGTGTGTGTGTATGTGGGGGGGGGAGTTCCCAGGGGTGAAGAGGGGAGGAGAGACGCACCGCCATCCTCCGCAAAATCCACGTGGTGCCTCAGCCTCTCCTCCTTGTGAGGAGGGGGAAAAACATTTAGACAGCTGAAATAAGCTCTGTCTAAATGTTTTGGAGGGCGAGGGGAGCACGGCACCAATCCTAGTCGCCGCACTCCTCCTGCCTTCCATTGGATGCCCGTAATCCTCTGAGTTCGGAGGGTTATAGGCACCCACATTCAATGGGGCTGCCCGAGTAAAAGTAAAAAGCAGACAGAACATAGAACGCAATAAAACTAGATTCTGCTACAAGGCTGTGTTCCAGATACACTGCTTGCAGGGCTGGCCCTACTATTAGGCAGAGTGAGGCAGCTACCTAAAGCAGCAGATTTGGGGTGTCGTGAAAAGGCAGCAAATTGTTATTTAACTTGTTACTGTATTTTTACTGCCTGGAATGGGGAGAAGTGTTTGTGGGGTTTTCTGAGTCAGGTACCAAAACAACTTGCCTAGTTTGTGGTACTAGGCACCTTGACTTTGGTGGGTTGCGGGGTGCCATTTGCTGTTCCACCTCAGGCAGCAAAATGTCTTAGGCCAGCTCTGACTTCCAGGTTCTACAATTTCTATTTACTCTCACACTTCAGAGTCCTAAGAAAAATGTCAACAGTGTATCTCAAATATGTTGGCCTTTCTATGCTGATACTACCATTCTGTCAACATTTGGCTGCCCCCCCCCCCTGGAAAAAGAGTGCTGAACAACTTATGATGTGATTCAGTGTCATCCTGTCTGCGTTATCTTCCTAAACTGATATTGTCAAAGTCCCAGAATAATTTGTTCTGTTGCATTCCTACAGAGGTATCCTTTAAAAGAAAAATCTGCATCTTCAGTCTCTTTAAAGGTTTGCACACTGAGAAACCATCTTCTGTCACTGTATTCTCTAGTGCCTTTACAGAACATGCAGAGATAAGGAATAGAATGGTTAGCTGATTTTGATACAGCAACTCCCCCCCTCTCCTTCACTCTGGTTTACATATCCGTGTGGCTTCAGTTTATGGAACAGCATGCTGGAGAAGCCCGAGCTGATTGAGGAACGAGTCCATTTGATCCTAAACGTATCGGGTGTTCCAGGATTGCTTTCTCTATGGCTCGTAGGAAATTAGAGGCTCATGTTCTGGGGTTTGTTTAGAGATGTAGTATTAACAGTCCAATCCAATGCCTGTGAACTTAGATATAAGTCCCACTGAGTTCAATCGGGACTCACTCCCAGGTGTGTGTGTGTGTATAGGATTGCAGCCTAAAGGAATAAACAGAACCCTGCTAGTTGTGAGCTGATAGCTAAACTCTACAAGGGTTACAATAACATAATATGCATCAATAAAGTAAAAATGTGTAATTATGGATTCACATCTGAGGTATATAAACAGCTGATACCTCATTTTTGAGAAATGCCTTTTTGGGTCAGAGAGACATACAAGATAGGGTTACTTACTTACTTACAGCATTTTTACCCCGCTCTTCAACCAAAAAAGGCTCCCAGAGTGGCTTACAAAGCTTAATAATAAGACCGTCCCTTACAACCTTACAACCTAAAAGGCATGACACAAAAGGAAAAGGGATTGGGAGGGAGGAGGAAAAACAGCAAAATTCAGGCACCAGTTCTTAGTTACAAGGTTCTTATAGATGTTTCCCCCCACCCCTGCAGGGAAGGGCAAAACAAGCTCCCTGCAGGTGCTCCCTCTCTGGCTGATTTATGGGGTCAGGCTGGTCTTCCCCTTGCCGTGATGTTTTAGACCTGCCAACTTATTTTACAATCGAAAGGTGTCTACTAATCAGTACATTTATGCAGGGCTCTTCAGTTGCATGCCTTTGCTGCATCTCCCTACCCCACCATGCACCACCCCTCCCCCCACCCCTGCTGTGCTTCCCCCACCACCTGCTGCATCCGGCATCTCCCCTCACCCCTGCTCCATGTCTCCCCCAAAACCCCATGCCACGCCTCCCCCCACCCCTATGGTGTGCACCACATCTCCCCTGCCACATGCTGCATCTTCACCCGGCCCCAGCCCTGTGCCGTGTCTCCCCCCCTACATCACATCTCCCCTCCCACGTGCCACGTTTCTCCCCCGCTGTGTGCCATGTCGCATCTCCCACCTCCCCATCCCCGCTGCCGCTGTTGTTGCTGCTCCCACTGCTGCTCTCTGAAGAGCTGCGCTGTCCATAAAATGCTGCCCACCCTTTGGATCTCCCTGAGAGCCGAGCAGCACATGGCAGTGATGAGGGGGGCACGTAAGTCTCTGCTTCACCACCTGAAGTAGGGGCTTCCTCCATCTTCATGGGGGGGGGGGCAGCCCTGAATTTATGGGTTTTCCAAGACTCCCCACGCACCCCTGAAAGTAACAAAAAGGTCTGGGTCTGCGCCGAATACTTTGGCCCATTACTACTAGATGCATTCAGTCCATTGCTGGATGCCATTAGGAACTTCATACATCTGCATGCCCAATTTCTCATCTAGCTAGAAATGCACAGGTGGAATACCCAAGCTGGACTGAGACAGTGGCACAGGAAGAGGGCTATTTGATTGTCTTGGACACAGGAAAATGTGCACACATTAAAGTGTCCCTACAGACCTCGAAGGTGGGGTGGAACAATATATGGGATAGACGGATTGTGAAAATGATGTCAATTAGGATAAAGGAAAATTTTTATAAACTAATTTGGAGATGGTATTTAACTCCAGTAAGATTAAATAGAATAGATAATAATTGTTCTGCATTATGTTGGAGAGGATGTCAGGAAAAAGGGACATATGCTCATATGTGGTGGAGTTGTAAAAATGTATTGGTGTTTTGGCGAGAGGTTTTTACAGAAATATCGAAAATTATTGGTTCTAATTTAGAGGTCTGTCCAAAATTAGCATTGTTATCAATAACTGAGAAGCTTATTTGTGATCAAAATACGAAGGAGTTAATTGTAAACTTGTTAACTGCGGCCAGGCTAATGATAGCGAGAAATTGGAAAGTACAACATGTTTTCCTAATAATAGACTGGTATAAGGAAGTTTGGGACATAGCCCTAAATGATAAACTAACTAGTAGTATCAAATGCAAAAAAGGATTGCTAAAGAAGAATAATTTTATGGAGATATAGAATCAATTACTAGACTATGTATTAATAAAGGGGAAGGGTAACATGCCTTGTCAGGATATGTTATATTTTTTGAATTTAGACTTTATTTGATCAGGAGGATAGAAGTATATTAATTGGTCCCTTGGACGGTGGGGGGGAGCACTTTATGATTTATTGTATGTTGATTATGTTATATTTGTGTGATAATTTTGTATTTTGCTAAATATATTTTCTGTGTTATAATTTGTTTTGAAAAATAAATAAAATATTAAAAAAAAATTAAAAAAAATAAAGTGTCCCTACAGTCATGGTTGGGTTGCATTATCAGGGTGACAGTATTCTGAAAGCGTTTCCTATTCCTAAATTTGTGGTGCTAGAGATCATAAAAACCCATTATACAGCTATGTTAAATCTCTTTACTTTTTCCATAAATATAAAGATACTTCCTGAACAATTGGCTTGGATAATTATAAGCAGAAACTTGGCTTAACAGAAAAAGCACAGCTCCGGCTTTTTCAGTCATTACAATGAAATAGTACATGGGTTTTTTTTTCCAGCAGTCGCTCATCTGTTACTATAACATGGGCACAATTCCAATCTTAGATATGTCGGGTGTATATTCCTATGTCTTGGGAAATCAGAGTACAGATGTAATGTAACACATCCAATCCTGCCATTTTCATTGTAATAGACAAAGAAAATAATGCCAGTCAACCTCTACCCCAAAGCTTAACAAATTCTTTCTAGATACATATAAGCAGTCAACATGAGGAAGGATTAAGGCATCTGAGAAGCCCTATTCTGGTATTAGAATTAGGAGTAAGCACAGGGATGGCCCAAGATGTTTTTCTACCTGAAACAAAAAACAAGATGGCACCTCCTTGCATTCCATATACAAACGTTAACTGCACTGGCAGCTGATTACTCCACTGCACCTGAAGGCAGCAGGCTAGGTACATGGCTGGCCACATGGCACACAGCGTTCTCCAACAACTTGCTGCTGCCTCCCAGCATCTGCCGCCTGAGGCGACTACCTCACTCTGCCTAATGATAGGGCCGGCTCTGCATCAGCACCTGGGCCAGTATGGGCATGGCATGCCAGGCCCACCAGGGCTGATGCTGTTCACCACAGCATCCTTTCTTCTTACTTTTCAAAACATTTTATAGTCAGGGAGTGGCCCGTTGGGCATGTACATAGTTACAGGTTCTCACGTTATTTTTTACTTTAAAAATATATTATCCTTTTTTTTTACAACAAAGTGGCACTTATTCCCGAGTCAATGTGTTTAGCATCAGGTCAACAGAAGCAAACTCTATTTTATTACTGTAGTTCTGGTGGTGCCATAAGTTTAAAATGCAAATTTAAATAAATTTAAAATGCAAAACTGCACATGCTCAGAGTATTGCTTTGTTTCTTTTTTATCGGGGCTGGCAAACAAAGTTTGTTTCGTTGGTTTGTTTGACTGATGGTTTTGCTCTAGCCCAGGGCTCTCCAACCTTGGGTCCCCAGATGTTGCTGGCCTACAGCTCCCAGCATACCCAGCCAGCATGGCTAATGGCAAGGGATTCTGGGAGCTGTAGTCCAGCAACATCTGGGGACCCAAGCTTGGAGAGCCCTGCTCTAGCCTGTCAGGAATGTAGAAGCAGTTGCAAAGCCTGGGCAGTATCCGATCCAGAAGTGGCACCCACCATTGTGCAACAGGAATTTAGCCCTTCCTCTAGGAAGCCCCAAAATGAGCGGAAATGCTCATTTCTGGATCAGAACAGGTTGGTGGAGCTCCCATATGCAAGTTCTGCTGACCTGCTCATTTCCGCCGGTTCCTAGAAAAAGCACTAAATCCCTGTTGTGCAAGAGGTGGGCGTGGTTTGCAGAACGGCGGTGGGCCCCACTTGCTCAATGGGTACTGCCCAGTGAATGAGTGTAGTGGGGAGAGAACAGAAAAATTAGTTGTGTGCTTTACAACTGAAATAATACATGTGGGATTTTGTGCGTCGTGGACACGGAGTGAGTGGGAGGAGGCCAATGGCAGACCGGTTTTGTGGGATCGGTTCCAGCTTCTTCCTTCTGATGAAGTGGACAAGTTGCTCTCATCTGTGAGGCCAACCACTTGCTTGCTTGATCCTTGCCCACCCTAGCTCATTATGAGCTGCAGGGAGAGACTGGGTGAGGGGATCAGGATGGTGGTGAATGCCTCCCTCGAGGAGGGAGTGATGCCACCAGCCCTTAAGGAGGTAGCAATAAGACCACTTCTGAAGAAGCCCTCCTTGGATTCCCAAGAGCTGAACAACTTCCGCCCAGTCTCCAATTTGCCATTTCTGGGCAAGGTGATTGAGCGAGTCGAGTGGTGGGGGCTCAGTTGAAGGCACACTTGGATGAAGCCGCTTACTTAGATCCATGCCAGTCGGGCTTCAGGCCTGCCCTGGACATGGGACGGAAACGGCCTTGGTCGCCTTGGTGGATGATATGAGGAGGGCTTTGGACAGGGGCGAATGCTCCTTTCTATTCCTCCTCAATCTCTCAGCGGCTTTTGATACCGTTGACCACGGTATCCTCCTAGACCGCCTGGAACGGTTGGGCATAGGAGGCACTGTATTGCAGTGGTTCCGGTCCTTCCTCTCTGGAAGGTCCCAGAGGGTAGTTCTTGGAGAGGAGGCTTTGGACCCTTGGCCGCTCACTTGTGGGGTGCCGCAGGGTTCTATCCTCTCCCCGATGTTATTCAACATCTACCTAAAGCCGCTGGGAGCTATCATCAGGAGGTTTGGGGTGCGGTGTCATCAGTATGCGGATGACACACAGCTCTACCTCTCTTTCAAGTCCTCACCGAGGTTGGCCGTTGAGACCCTGTCCAAGTGCCTGGAGTCAGTGGGTGGCTGGATGGGAAGCAACATGCTGAAGCTGAACCCCGACAAGACCGAGGTACTTCTGGTGGGGGACAAGGGGAGGTTAGGGGATGTTGACCTGGTGCTGAATGGGGTACATCTACCCCTGAAGGACCAGGTCCGCAGCTTGGGGGTCATTCTAGACTCCCAGCTGTCCATGGAGGCTCAGGTGTCAGCTGTGAGCTGGGCGGCGCTGTATCAACTCCATCTGATACAGCAGCTGCGCCCCTACCTTCCTAATCATCTGCTCCCATCAGTGGTTCATGCCTTGGTCTCCTCTCGCCTAGACTACTGTAATGCGCTCTACGTGGGGTAACCCTTGAAGACAGTTCGGAAGCTACAGCTAGTACAGAACGCGGTGGCTTGCCTGTTTAAAGGCAGCCGCTGGCAGGATCACATCACTCCAGTGCTCAAGGAGCTGCACTGGCTACCAGTCGCTTGCCGAGATGAATTCAAGGTCCTGACTTGACCTGCCTCTGATGCCTAAGCCTCATGAAAGAGTACTCAACTGTATGACACAAGGGAACCTTTATATACTGCTACTTGATATACTACTTATTCAGATAGTTTCCTTTGCCTTCAGTAATATTTGGGAAGTAGCATTGCAGTAGTATGCAAACATTTGAACTGAAGAACTACCAGAGTTTTTCAAGAAGTCCACTGGCAGGGCTCCAGGTCATGTGGAACCCTTCATGTGTAGGTCCTCTCCCTCCCGATGTTCACACTGTAGGCACCAACACCAGAGGGAAGGGCTACTTGACATCAGGCGTGGAGCTATTTGGCATGGGCCTGCTCCCTGCTTGCATGTTGGACGTACTCCTAACCCTAGTGCCTGAAGAATAGAGCATACATGCAAGGTAGGGATTACCGCTAAATGAGATGTGGTCGCGATCATTCTTGGTTTCAAAAAGTGAGAATGGCGGCCAGCAACAAAGAAAGAAGTGGAGCCAGTCCTGCATCGCATTCAGCAGACCTCTGCCTCAACCAGGCTGGGCCCCTTCCTCCATTTTTGCCCCGAAAAGGACAACATCAGTTTGCTGAGGTAATTAGTCTCTGCTCAATTTGATTAGGATTAGAGCTGCAGTGATTTTTCAAGATGGTTCAGTTTATCGTGCAAATCAGTTTTCAAGGAGGAAGGGCTATTTGTGAAAAAGTGCTCTAATCACTCACTCTCACTCTTTACCTGCCTGTCTTTTAGAGCAGTTTTGCACCTTGTTGCAAAATCTTATCTGCTGCTATCCACAGCATTAACTTCCTGAAATAAAATCACTTGAGTATGCACATCCAGTCGGAACCAGAATAGTTGATACATTTTTAGCATGAATGTCTACCTTGGGTTGGTAGTTGTTTAAAAGCAGCTGCTGGTGGGAGGGTCATTTAAATCAGTACCATGGCACATGGGGACAGGGATCTGACTCTTCTCACCACACAACCTGCCACACAATCTTCCACACACCCCAGTTTCCCCCTCGATGATGCCATTGCAGGAAATGGAACATTTGGGGTCAAATGGCATCCAGGGGGTGATTTTCAGTGGGAAAATGATGTTGGGGGAAGAGTTGGACTTCCCTCTTACCACATGCCATGGTCCAAATTTGGACTTCCCCCTCCATGGCTGCTTTTTCTTTTTTTGTCTTCTTTCTTTTTTAAAGCCCAGAATCATATGACAAAGGTATAATCTATTCTGGGTCTTCTACAGGCATCAAAAATGGTGTGGATTCCCCAGGGAGCAAATTAAATGCTCTTCCAGATTTCCTCACTCCTCACTGCTTCTGCTGACGTGAATCAGTTTTTACAGACAAAAAACAACTGCATGCATCATTGATGGTGCAGTGTCCAAGAAAGTAAGGATGCCTGCATTCAAGCTGCTCCCTGGAGTACCTCTTCTGTGGACAGCATGATCTTGGATGCCTCTGTAACTGATCGCATATGGAGACCCAAATGGAATCAGACTAATATTACCCATAGTGTGCACTCTCCAGGAAAAACTGGTCAATGGCCAAAGACAGGCAAAAGGAACTGAAGAACAGCGGGCAATTTTGAATCAGCCCTCCTCAGCAAGGTAAACAATTGGTTTTTGTTTTAGAGTACAGGTGCAGAACTTCAGGCCCGGAGGTCTCAATCTGGCCCTCTGAGGTTTCCCAGAAGGCCATGCCCCCTTCTCCTTTTCCCCAGCCACCAGCTGTTTGGTGGTTTCCCAACTTTTGTGCAGTCTTTCCCCTCAATCTAAGAGACTGAAATGCCTTCCCTAAGGCTTACTTGCTGGCAGTAGGAGCTTTAAGCTAAGATATGCTGGGCGGGAGTTGTATTTTTATCCCACCCCTTTTGCCTTTGCTCTGCCCTCTTTGCCTTTGGCCCCGCACACCACTGGAATGTGGCCCCCAAGAGCTTCTCCAAAATGGAATTCAGCCCTCAGGCTGAAAGAGGTTCTGCACCCCTGCTTTAGAGAATCCACCTGAGACTGTGGGAAGGACCTAGCCTGGTTGAGGCAGATTCCTGCTGAAGGTGAGGCAGGATTGAAAGTGTGTCAGGCAGATATAGGTAACTAGGATGGCACTACGAGTTGTACTGCTCTGGGCTCAGTATGTAGGCTGCTCTGCAGCCTTTACCTGTGGAATGAGTAGTAGACAATCACACAGAGCGTAGAAATCACTGTGGTGAAGATATTGCTTCCTGCTGTCACAACCTAATTCAAGAGGAGTTGAGTCTTCACTGATACCTATTAGAGGAAGGGAGTCTTCCATCAACTGCATTACCTGTTTAGGTTTGGCACTGCCACGCAGCAAATCCATGGATCTAATGTTTTGTCTTAACTTTCAGGAAGAATCAAATCAAAGTGGGGAAAAGAGATGTGTGCAGAGGGTCTGATTTTGGATTATACTTCAAGCTCCCTGTGCTATTTAATAATCAATGAGTCGATGCTTTCTACAAGCCATGATTAAATAGTTCCTGCCCACAAATCATCTGCTGCTGTTAAGCAAATACTGACATGGGGACTATCTTTGCAACTGAAATCTCAATCTAATTTGGCCTTTTTAGTTCAAGGATGGAATGGTTTGTCAGAGGAGACAGGAGAAAAACTCTGTTCCCAGTCATTGGAGAGATACTTGGATATCTTGCCTATCCAAAGTCATATGGGCTTTTCACTAGTGTTAAATTCTTAATTAGTCAGGGCAGAATGACACATTTTCTGTGTACATGGGTTCCCAGCCACATCTTTGCTGAATAACAAGATTCCAGGATTAGGGATTTTGAGAAGACAGGTGGTGGGAGTGGGAGCTTAGAACACGCCTCGTCCATTGCTTATCCCCTGGGCTGTTGGTTGTTGTCTTTTGCCTCTTCCCAATTCACTCCCCATATCCGAGCTAGTATCAGCTAGAAGCTGAATTAAAACTGTCATTCGAGTTGTTAATTAATATAACACTATGTTAGGGATATGGAAATCAGCAAAACTCAAGCTTGTTGAGGTTCCACGAATCCCACCTTGAAGCTCACCCTGGCTCACGTCCCCATCAGATTGCGAGCTTTGCCATTTCTTTTCACATGAAAAATTCATGTGTATTTTCATGCACATTTCCCCCCCCCAATGGACACATCATTTTTTAAATGTACACATTATTCTCCCATTTTTCAAAACTACTCATTTTTTCAGGCACATTGTTCAAATGCATGCATTATTATTTTTTTTCAAACGTGTGTGTGTGTGTGTGTGTTTGTGTTCTGTTTCTAGCTTCACATGCTTGGAAATGTACAGACTTTGACCACACATTGCAGTCAGATCCATGTTCGGTTCCAGTAGGTGCAAACTGGGTACATTCTGATAAAAAAATGAATGAAATGATTTTCCCCCCATATATCCCTACTACACTATAAATCCCATCAGAATCCCACCCCCCACAAAGAGAAGGTGGTCAACAGCACATTACTGACATAGGCTTGCAACCTTATAGCAAGATCCGAAGGGTGTTTACTCAGAAGGAAGTCTTACTCAGTTAAAGAGAATGTACTCCCTGGAGGATGGGCATAGGATTGCTTTCTCTCCATCTGGTGTGGTTTAAAGAAACTCCTGCTTTTCTTAGCCACAGGCATTACTGAAATTACTGAAATTCTTAGCCACAGGCATTACTGACCTCTTAGGGTACACTCCTATCAGGATGACTGCAAGCCCCCCAACTCAGAGGCTTACAGGCATCCAGTGCAGAGTGAAAGGAGTGGTGGAGGCAATCTTCGCCTCCCTGTCCTCCCACCTTTCATTTTCATTAGATCGGCTTTTTTGCCCATCTAGCTGGGGTGTATCAGAGGGGGAGGGAAGGAGGCTGGAGAGGCTGCAGGATACCTCATATCCTGGCCACCCCAGTCTCCTCTCCTCCGTGCCACCCAAACTGCCCCCTTTTACCCCTCTCCAAGGTCGCTTTTCCGACCTCAGAGAGCAGCCAGTGCGGTTCTTTCTGTGCCAGCTGCAGAGGGGTGGGGGAGGGGGACTGGAGCTCCGATTCCCAGTTCCCAGGTCGGAGTGCTGTCTCCAGCCTTGGAGCTGGGAATCTGAACTATCCTATGGCCCCTCAGACAATGTCTAGGGGCCATAGGATCGTTTCCTTCCATTACTCATTTTCTCTCGACCAATGGCACTATTGAAATTGTCCCATTAAAATTATGTATTTCTTCAACTGAATTATTGTTTGCACTAATGGCAGTCCCACCTGCACTTGCTCTTTAGCACAAATACAAAATGAAACAATGTTTATTCATTTACTTGCACTGTAATGCAAAAAATAATTTATTTATTTTTTTAAAAAAACACGGACAAAACAATAGTTGTTGAAAACTAGTGGGGGAAAGGACCATTCTGCAGAACATGTGATGGCGGTGTAACTAGGAAATCATCATAATCATCATTTAATTTATATGCAGCTTTTCCACAAGTGCCAAGTGCAGAAAATAGCAAGCAGGTTTCTTGTAGCAGCTGATCTCTCCCATGCTCCATTCTCTCATTCTGGTGCAGTTCTTAAAACTGCAACAGAGATAAGGGGTGGTGATGATCTCTTCCCCTGTGCTCTGGATGTTCCTACTGATGAAATAAAGTGCAACCAATACAGAAAGTTGAGGGTTCACCAGCCACTTCAGCAACTGCTCCAAAACTAATATGACTGCTATGTAGCATGTACAGGCTGGAGCTGCAATTGCATTTACACTTTGGGTTCTTCTGGATGGAAGACTCCTAGTGGTGCTACCAGTCAAAAGACATTATGCAGCCATTCCGTCTTTTCCTCCTTAATTGATTTTTGGGGTGGAAAGAAATAAAGACATAAGCAGTGGAGGAAAAACAGGAGGGTTGTGGAAGGTGTCATAATCTGCCTGCCCCGTGCCCCCCCCCCCCGTAAAATTCTATGAATGAGGCAGGATACTTGCACTGTTCAAACTTCATCTGGAAGCACCTTTAGAAAAATCACAACACAGCATGTCTTTAAAAACAACAACACAGAAAGACAGTAAGGAAAAGAGTGAAATGCAATGGTTTGGCAGCAATGAACCCTGGATTCTCCTAAGTGAAGAGATTATATATATTCCAGATAAAATGGCTAGGGTTCGATCCAGGGATCTGCCTCCCGTGAGAGGAAGGGACTGACAGCGAGAAGAAAGGCTCCACTTGCGGTAGGTCCCTCAGCCTGATATTTGGGGATCCCCCTCCCACCCCCAGCCTACCCCATTCAACTGGGTCTGTCTCCTGATTTTCTGTGTAGTATTTTCAGGGGGCTGGAGGGGCTGCCATGGGAAGGAGGGGCGGGGAAGCCCACTTCCACAGCACAGTTGATCCCGTGTAAATCTGGACCCAACCCCCAGTGTGGTAGCAGCTTTTGGGTGCTTCTAGGTGAAGTTTTTATTGTGCAATTGCCCTGCCTCATTCATGGCATTTTATGGGGTTCCAGATGTTGTCCTCTTACATTTTTATCTCTCCTCTGTTTTCCCACCGCTGCTTCCATCTTTTTTCTTATCAAAAAAATATAATTCCATTAAGGAAGAAAAGATGGAGTAGCCACACGACACCTTTGGAGTATTAGTGCTAGCAGCTCTCCATCTGAAAACACCATTTGCTTGGTGCACTTCACCAAATTCCTGTTCCCTGGGCATGAAAAATCCATTTATTTCAGTGGAATCTGCATAGGGTTGTGCTCTTTCTCGTCATCCCCCACATCCTTTCCAATTATTATTTTAGAGACCCTCCTCCCACCAAAAGAAAGGGCTGTGTGTTTTTTTAATACCCATTCTTGCTGAGTAGCTTTTACAAACCACATCAGCTGTGCTATTTTTATCAAATGTTCCAGAACACCAGCACAGTGCTAAAAATTTTAACATGCCAACTGTGCTGCTGTATCTCTTTGAATCTTTATTGCCTCAATGCTCTGACGGTCCTAACAGCCTTTCCCTGACTATAGTTTCTATTATTTACATCAAATGCTACCATTGCAGGTTCACTGAAGCTACACAACTCAGTTTGGAGCTTTAATGCAGCCTGTCAGGTGTTTTGGGTTTGCTAAAGGCCTCCACAATCTCTTCTGCTTCCTTTGTTTATGCAGCAGGAAACACTTTGTTTTGGGAAAAATTTGTTTTCTCTGTTAAATTTCTATACCCTCTCTGTGAGTCTGTTATGATGGTCTTACTACATTATTGTATTTTTTTTCTCCCTTGCATTGCATTTATCCATTTAAAATTACATCTGCAGTTTCTTTACAGCCTTGCCACCCAAAGGTAGTTCCAGAGTGTGCAACAGTAAAACCACAAACTGTACAGGCCAAAAATACCTGAATATACAAAATAATCTCTCTCTCTCTCTCTCTCTCTCTCTCTCTCTCTCTCTCTCTCTCTCTCTCTCTTCCCCCCCCCCCCGTGTGTGTGTGTATATAATATGCATATATATAGTGTATATATATATATATACACTAGCTGTTGCCCACGGCTGCGCTTGCATGGATTTTAGGATTTGGTATATTTGTTTTTAAAAGAAACATGTATGGAAAAGATGCAGTGTCTCTGACTGAAAGTGTAACGTTTAGGCTGGGTGCTGGCAGCAGAAATCTTTTGTGACAGAAATATCTGTTCTTAAAGAAAAATCAGGTTAATCTTGAGAGTCTACAGGTGATTAAGAGTGAGCATGCCAAGTTTGGGGTAGATCTGTCTAAACGTGATGGAGCCTATGCGACGATGCCCCCCACACAACAGTCAGTCAGTCATGTAAAAAGTTTCCCTCCCTTTTCACCCTCCCATGTAAAAAGTTTCCCTCCCTTTTCGCCCCCTCAGAGAACATTCTAAATGGCCTAGGGGAGATTTCCATACCCAGCCCTATTGGCCCTTGCAGGAATTCATACAAACATTCTAAGTGTCCTATGGGCTATTTGCATAACTGCTGCTATTGGCTCCTGCAGCAAGTTGGCTCCTGCAGTAATTATGAGGTGAGGCCTATTTGCAGAACTGCAGATATGAGAGTGGGGCGATTTTGCCCCCTTTTTTCACCCCCTTAGGGATGGAATTTCCCAAAATCCTTCCTTAGTGGGGGTCTACATCATAAAAGCAATGTCCCTTCAAAATTTCACGTTCCTAGATTAAACGGTTTGCGCTGGGCGCTGATGAGTCAGTCAGTCAGTCAGTCAGGACACCTTCATATATCATCAGGCAATCACTCGTGACCGAGTAAGATTGTCTTCCGGGATAAAAGGAGGAGATTCTAAAGAAGATTGTGTAGACTCTAGCGATGGGTCCGTAAGTGACTGTGGAGGCCAATTCTAGATCCACACAGCTTCCCACAGTGAGGACACAGGTTACCAGATAGAAGATGGTCCTGTAAAGGATTCATTTGACGTGCTTTTCGCTTAGCACGTTTCTCCCTTTCACCTTGCACTCGGGCTTCTTCAAAGTCCATGGAACCTTTGTGAAAGGCCAACCTCCATTTAGATCGTTCATGGGCCAGAGCTTCCCAGTTTTCGATGGTTATATTGCATTTTTTTAGATTAGCCTTATGAACATCTTTAAACCTCTTATATTGACCACCGATATTCCGCTTTCCATCCTTGAGTTGGGAGTAAAGTAACTGCTTTGGGAGACGGCAGTCAGGCATTCGAACAACATGACCGGTCCACTGAAGTTGGCGTTGAAGGATCATTTTTTCAATGCTAGTAGTCTTTGCTTCTTCCAGTACACTGACATTTGTTCGCCTATCTTCCCAAGTAATTTGCAGGATTTTCCGGAGGCAACGTTGATGAAACCTTTCAAGGAGGTGGAAGTGACGTTTATAGATAGTCCATGTTTCGCAGGCATACAATAAAGTTGGTAATACAATGGCTTCATAAACCAGTGTTTTGGTCTTCTTACAAATATCCCGATCCTCGAACACTCTATGTTTCATTCGAGAAAATGCGGCACTTGCAGAGCTCAGACGATGCTGGATTTCACTGTCGATGTTAGCTGTAACAGAAAGATAGCTGCCAAGATAGAGAAAATGATCGACATTTTCCAGTATTGTCCCGCCAAGCTGGATAGATGGCATCACCAAAGGATTGGCTTGCACTTGCTGATGAAGCACTTTGGTTTTTTTGATGTTAAGTGAGAGACCAAGTTTTTCGTATGCTTCTGCAAAAGCATTTAGGATAGTTTGGAGATCATCCTCTGAATGTGCGGAGACCACATTATCATCAGCATACTGAAGTTCCACAACGGAGGTTGTAATTACCTTACTTTTTGCTTTCAGCCTGCTGAGATTAAAAAGCTTTCCATCTGTTCGATATATAATTCCCACACCGGTGGGAAGTTTCCCCTCGACAAGATGTAAAACCATGGTGATGAAAATGGCAAATAATGTTGGGGCGATAACACATCCCTGTTTAACACCTGATCCCACTTTAAATGGAGCACCATGAGAGCCGTTGTTGTCCAAAACCGTTGCCGTCATGTTGTCATGGAGAAGTCGCAAGATATTCACAAATTTATTGGGGCATCCAATTTTCATAAGGATAGTCCAGAGAGCTGTACGGTCTACAGTATCAAAGGCCTTAGCCAAATCGATAAATGCCATATAAAGGGGTTGATTTTGCTCCCGGCATTTTTCTTGGAGCTGACGTGCAGTAAAAATCATGTCTACTGTCCCTCTAGAGGGGCGGAAACCATATTGAGTTTCAGGGAGGATCTCTTCTGAAATAGATAGAAGACGGTTTGCGAGAATCCTAGCAAATATTTTACCTGCGGTTGCTAAGAGAGAAATGCCCCGATAGTTTCCACAGTCTGTTCTATCACCCTTCTTAAAGAGGGTGATAATTATGGCATCCCTGAAGTCTTCTGGGATCTCTTCTCTTATCCAGATTTTTTCGATGAGTTTATGAAGATGTTGTACAAGTTCGGGCCCCCCTTCTTTAAAGATTTCAGCAGGAATCCCATCTGGTCCACTAGCTTTGTTGTTCTTCATTTGATTAATGGCTTTTTTTACTTCATCCAAAGTGGGGAGTATTGCAAGTTCCTCTTTAATTTGTTTTTGCGGGATTTGCGAAAAAATCTCATTATCCACCTTAGACTTACGATTTAAAAGGTCATAATAATGCTCTTTCTAACGCAGTGCAATAGACTCTTTGTCTTTTAAGAGTTTGGTGCCATCTTTTGATTGTAAAGGGTTTGTACCATAGGTTTCTGGTCCATAAATGGCCCTTGTGGCCTTAAAAAAGCCCCGTGCATCATGAGATTCTGCAAGTTGTTGAATTTCTTCAGCTTTCTTTTTCCACCAAGCGTTCTTAAGTTCTCTTGTTCTTCTTTGGACCTCAGCCTTTGCGCTAGCGTAGGTTTTTTTCTTGGCAGCGCAGTTAATATCATTTTGCCATATTTGGAAGGCTTTCCTTTTTTGGTCAATTATATATTTAATCTCATTGTCATTTTCATCAAGCCAATCCTGATGTTTCTTAGTTTCATATCCAATAGTTTGTTCACAAGCTGCAGTAATGGAGGTTTTCAGCTTAGACCAATGGTCCTCAATGTTGTCAGGAGGTTCCGTAGGTAGATGTTCCTTAAGAAGTGATTGAAGATGAGTTTGCTTAATAGGATCTTGAAGGACTTGGATGTTCATTTTACGCCTTGGTTTCCTTCCTTGAAGCCTACGTTGGGGAGCAATGTTGATAACCATAGTGATAACCATAACCATAGCACCTTTTCTAGCCCCCTCCCCATACGGGGTGAGCAGAGTGGATCCTAAATAGGGCTGCTCAGTCATGGATACAGCTGCCGAGCTGCTCGACTACCTCGTTCCTTGAACAGGGCGACTGAGTCTGCATCCACCGCCCATGTGCTGGTCCATGACTAGGGGCTTCCAGATTCACAGTCCTGCCCCCGTTGCCATTCGCCAGTCGCCATGGGACTTTTTTTTGTTTGTTTGGTTGGTTGGTTGGGTTGGGTTGGGTTGGGTGGGTTGGGTTGGAAGACGCCTGTGCGTGAAACTGTTTTATGTGGGGAGATCGGTGCACAACGAATCACCACACAAACTTGACAGAGTACGGCAGAGATCCAATGGCACGGTTACCCTGACGATTGGAAAACCATTCTCTGCTGCAGCCTTCATCCGCCTTCACAGCCGTTGTAATTTAGGTTTAATTATCTTCCGCCTGTTCTGCCGTTGAGGACTTTATGTTTTGGATCGTTCTTTGTCTGGTTCCTCTCCCCGGACCTTACCTATATATGTGTGTGTGTGTGTGTGTGTGTGTGTACGTATATATATATTCATACACACACACACACATCTATACACATTATACACACATGTATACACACATATATGTAATATTATATAAAATATTTCACAGGCACATACACAAAAACAAAAAGCAGAATACCAACCCTTTCAAACCTGCTTAAAAACCAAAACAAACAACACTGAAACTGGAAAGTTATACACACTTGCCTGGGAGTAAGTTCCATTGAGCTTAGTGGGGCTTATGGCTGACTAGTCATGAATACGATGCGATGGCACTGTAAAACAGAAGAGGATCCCCTGGGCCCCTGGTCACAGTGCACAGCAAAGGCCAGCAAAACTAAACAAGCTTTTATCTGAGTGAAGAGAAACCAACTAAGCTGCTTGTAAATACAGAGATGATCCCAACCTTTTTCATTTGCACGTAGTCTTGATGTTATTTTCAATTCAGTTTTGCTTTGTTGTTGCGGCTGCTGCTGCTCATATCAAGTCTACTGCTAAATCTTATATGATATTTTATTCTATTTTCTCCATCGACACTGCCAGACTCAGCTTCGGGCTTTTATTATTTCACACACTGCTTGTTCCTTCCATTGGTCTTACCATTTCTCACTTTCAACCTTTGATTACTCTTGTTAATTCTCCCGCACAGCTCATTTTACACACACTTCTCATTATAAACCTCTCTATGCTATTTACTGTTCTTTGCACTGCTGCCTGTTCCATCCTGCTACATTCAATACAAGTCCCAGCTCTTACTTTTAAACCATTATATGCCGGCGCTACCGCTAGGCCAACTAGGCTGTTGCCTAGGGCGCATAGCGGAAGAGGGTGCAGAAACGCTGCGCTCCTCTTCGCTGCCGGCGTGCTCCTGCCCCGCCCGCTCGCCTCGCCGACAAAGCCAGGTCAGTGCAGGGGATTGCGCCTGGAGTAGTGGTGGGGCCGAGCCTGGGCGCCTCCCCCCCACACCTACCTTCTCCGCGCCGTTTCCGGAACCCCGCCCGCGCTCTGTTTTGGAGGAAGGAACCAGGGTACCCTGGTTTTCCCCGGCCAAAAACAGAGCGCGGGGGTCCTGTCACTTCCTTTTCGGAGGAGGCGGGGGAAGATAGGTGGGGAGCGTCGTCGGCGACGTGCGTGGGGAGGTTTGCAGAGCAGGGCTGCTTTGCTCCAGAGCCCCCCCCATGGCACGAGAGGGGGGGCGCTAAATATAATTTAGCCTAGGGCGCCAAACTGCCCTGCACCGGTCCTGCTTTCACTCCCCCTCTATCTTTCTTCCCTGATCTCTTGATGATCTCCAGCTAATTCTTTCTGTTCTTCTGATACTGTTCTACTTTTGACACCGTTGAACTTGTTAAGCCATGAATCTCAACTTCACATGCTTGTTTATACCCTTGCCTTGAAGTAAACTTCTCTTTTCTTTGGCCTTCAACTCTTGACAGCAGTCTTCCAAGTGGCAAACAGCAAGAGTTTTCCTTTGCAGGTATGATAGTTCTTTTCATTTTAATTGATCATTTCCTTTCCCATTCCCAGTTCCTTTGTGTCATGTTTTGTTTGGCTTTGGTTGTTGGTATTAAAGTGCCTCAAGAGGGGCCTCCAAAGGATGGGCACCACAACTGGGAAGGCCTTGCTGCACATTTCCTGCTTTTTCAGCTGGATGAAATGGCATAGAATCATACAATAGTAGAGTTGGAAGGGGCATAATCCACAGCAAGTCTTCACACTGTATGATCTAAGGCAGCCACCCCAATCAGATGCCCTCCAGAGGTTTTGGACTATAACTCACATCAGCCCCAGCCAACCTGGCCAATGGTCAGGGTGATGGGAATTGTGTCCAACACATCTGGAGGGCAGCCGGTAGGAAAGAACAATTGAATGTTTTAGAGTAAACAAACTTTTTCACTCTGCTTTTTTGCCATACAGTTAGATGCCATTTCACTTCAGGCTGTCACCCTCCACAAGGAGAGGGCAACCGAAGGCGACAAGGGAGACGGGCAGGGCTGGGGTACTCCCCCCCTCATTACCTATTCAGGTTTATAATGCCTGGATAGGGCTAAGATCATCACCCAATGGTGCAGCATATGCTTTGCAAGTATACCATTCCAGTTTCAGTCCCTGGTAGCATCTCCAGTAAAAAAGGACCTCAGGGAAGGTAAAGACCATTGCCTGAGACATTTAAAGAACCACCATCAGTCATAGCAGACAATTCTGGGCTATATGGAGCAATATTGACCAAACTCAGCATATTATATCTAAGGAGCATTATATTTGAGCATATTTTATTCCATTTATATCCAAAGAGCCTAACCTGAAGTAGGTTAGGTTGAAAGGTAGTGATTGGCCCAAGGTCCACCAATGAGTTTCATGGCTGAGCAAGGATTTGAACCAGGGTCTCCCCTGTCCTAGTCCGATTCTCTAAACCACAACACCACACTTGCTCTCATTCGGATGGTCGTATGAATTTTGATAGTGTGTTTCATGGCTGTTTTACTACACTTGGGAAGATAGGCGAACAAATGTCAGTGTACTGGAAGAAGCAAAGACTACTAGCGTTGAAAAAAATGATCCTTCAACGCCATCTTCAATGGACCAGTCATGTTGTTCGAATGTCTGACTGCCATCTCCCAAAGCAGTTACTTTATTCCCAACTCAAGGATGGAAAGTGGAATATCGGTGGTCAGTATAAGAGGTTTAAAGCTGTTCTTAAGACTAATCTAAACAAATGCAATATAAACATCGAAAACTGGGAAGCTCTGGCCCATGAACGATCTAAATGGAGGTTGGCCTTTCACAAAGGTTCCATGGACTTTGAAGAAACCCGAGTGCAAGGTGAAAGGGAGAAACGTGCTAAGTGAAAAGCACGTCAAACGAATCCTTTACAGGACCATCTTCCATCTGGTAACCTGTGTCCTCACTGTGGGAAGCTGTGTGGATCTAGAATTGGCCTCCACAGTCACTTACAGACCCATTGCTAGAGTCTACACAATTTTTTAGAATTTCCTCCTTTTATAATTTTCTTTTTGTAATTTTATCCTGGAAGGCAATCTTACTCGGTCACGAGTGATCGCCTACTACTACTACTACTACACCATAATTATCACTATGCCATAATTATCACCCTCTTTAAGAAGGGTGATAGAACAGACTGTGGAAACTATCGGGGCATTTCTCTCTTAGCAACCGCAGGTAAAATATTTGCTAGGATTCTCGCAAACCGTCTTCTATCTATTTCAGAAGAGATCCTCCCTGAAACTCAATATGGTTTCCGCCCCTCTAGAGGGACAGTAGACATGATTTTTACTGCACGTCAGCTCCAAGAAAAATGCCGGGAGCAAAATCAACCCCTTTATATGGCATTTATCGATTTGGCTAAGGCCTTTGATACTGTAGACCGTACAGCTCTCTGGACTATCCTTATGAAAATTGGATGCCCCAATAAATTTGTGAATATCTTGCGACTTCTCCATGACAACATGACGGCAACGGTTTTGGACAACAACGGCTCTCATGGTGCTCCATTTAAAGTGGGATCAGGTGTTAAACAGGGATGTGTTATCGCCCCAACATTATTTGCCATTTTCATCGCCATGGTTTTACATCTTGTCAAGGGGAAACTTCCCGCCGGTGTGGGAATTATATATCGAACAGATGGAAAGCTTTTTAATCTCAGCAGGCTGAAAGCAAAAAGTAAGGTAATTACAACCTCCGTTGTGGAACTTCAGTATGCTGATGATAATGTGGTCTCCGCACATTCAGAGGATGATCTCCAAACTATCCTAAATGCTTTTGCAGAAGCATACAAAAAACTTGGTCTCTCACTTAACATCAAAAAAACCAAAGTGCTTCATCAGCAAGTGCAAGCCAATCCTTTGGTGATGCCATCTATCCAGCTTGGCGGGACAATACTGGAAAATGTCGATCATTTTCTCTATCTTGGCAGCTATCTTTCTGTTACAGCTAACATCGACAGTGAAATCCAGCATCGTCTGAGCTCCGCAAGTGCCGCATTTTCTCGAATGAAACATAGAGTGTTCGAGGATCGGGATATTTGTAAGAAGACCAAAACACTGGTTTATGAAGCCATTGTATTACCAACTTTATTGTATGCCTGCGAAACATGGACTATCTATAAACGTCACTTCCACCTCCTTGAAAGGTTTCATCAACGTTGCCTCCGGAAAATCCTGCAAATTACTTGGGAAGATAGGCGAACAAATGTCAGTGTACTGGAAGAAGCAAAGACTACTAGCATTGAAAAAATGATCCTTCAACGCCAACTTCAGTGGGCCGGTCATGTTGTTCGAATGCCTGACTGCCGTCTCCCAAAGCAGTTACTTTACTCCCAACTCAAGGATGGAAAGCGGAATATCGGTGGTCAATATAAGAGGTTTAAAGATGTTCATAAGGCTAATCTAAAAAAATGCAATATAACCATCGAAAACTGGGAAGCTCTGTCCCATGAACGATCTAAATGGAGGTTGGCCTTTCACAAAGGTTCCATGGACTTTGAAGAAGCTCGAGTGCAAGGTGAAAGGGAGAAACGTGCTAAGCGAAAAGCACGTCAAATGAATCCTTTACAGGACCATCTTCTATCTGGTAACCTGTGTCCTCACTGTGGGAAGCTGTGTGGATCTAGAATTGGCCTCCACAGTCACTTACGGACCCATCGCTAGAGTCTACACAATCTTCTTTAGAATTTCCTCCTTTTATCCCGGAAGACAATCTTACTCGGTCACGAGTGATCGCCTGATGATGACACCAGCCTTCCCCAACCTTGTGGCCTCCAGATATGTTAGACTGCAACTCCCATCATGCCTTGCCAGCATGGCCAGTGACCTTGCCGGCTGAGAATAATAATGCAAGTCGCAGCTCAGGTTGGGGAAATTGCTGTGCTGCACTTCTTCTTCTTTTTTTAAATTTGAGTGAGTGTGTGTTATTTTCTGCATGTTATTTATTATGATGGCATGTCAGCATGAACAACTGGAATACTATGCGGTATGTATATAAGTGAGTGGCTTGGGGGGGGAAGAGGTGGGGGATTGATTCATCTATCACCGATGTCACCAGCAAAACAGTTCAGAGCTATGTGCCGGGGGTTATTTTCACACTAGTGTAACATGCAAAAGAATGATTGTAGCCAGTGTGAAGATAAGACAGAACTAGAGTGGCCTGGCAGTGATGGTTATTGATGGTGACGGGTGCCTAAGGCACGATATGAAATCTTCCCTTACAAAAAGACTATATAGTGAGTATGCTGGGGATCTATTCTTCTTTCTGCGTTCAATGAAAGGGTCACCCGAAAATAGAAAGAGCTATCCCCAACAAGGAGAACCACATAGCCCTTCCTCAGGTGAACACAGCCAAATACACTAAAGGCACAACAATCCTATGCATGTTTAGGCGGAAACAAAGTCCTACAGCTCCTACAGCATGGCTGGCTGGGGAATGCTGAGAGTTGTAGGACTTTTTTTTCTGTCTAAACATGCATAGGATTGCGCCCGAAGATACTTGTGTGAATTTATTTATTTAAAACTTTTTTTAAAAATCCTGCTCCTTTGCAAAAAAAAAAAAAAAAAAAGGCTCCCAGAGTGGCTTAATACAGTCAATAAAACAATGCAGTTTAAAAGACATGGCACGAAAGGAAAAACTGCCACTGTGTCTCGCTAGTTCTGTTGCACTAGCGGAATGGACCACTTGTGCAGCAGGAACTAGCAGTTCCTGAAATAAGTATGGAAATGAGTGGAAATGCTCATTTCCAGAATGGGGCAAATCAGTGGAGCTCCCTTCCGTGAGTTCTGCTGCCCTGCCCTGCTTCAGAAACGATCATTGCCGCTCATTTCCAGTTGTTTCAGGAACCACTTTTTTCCTTTGTTCTAGTGGTCTGTTCTACTAGTGCCCCTATGTCACCCTGGTGATTTTAAAGGGAAGCTGGTGAATGGTGAGATATCTTGGTAAAAGGGAGGGAAGGAAGGAAGTCTACAGATATCCCAAATAATTGTTTTGGAAACATTGCTTCTGTGAAGCAGAGGCATAAAGATCTGATGTTTAATTGATGAGAGATCCTGAGCCAAAAATGTGCATAGATTGAAAAAAGGATGCCTTGTTCTGCCCTTGCTAATGTGAAGCCTCTTGGCTGCATTTCAAGACTACTAACAGAGAGATAATTTTGAATATCCTGTCCAAAGGTACTATCTCCTGAGTTGTCAAGGCTAAAAATCAAATGTATTGTCAACAAATGATATCTAAATATCATACATGTTAATAAAGTACCAGAACACTACAAGATATTCTAAACACAAGACTTTGTAGCAATACGTTTTTTGTTGTTGTTTTCTGATCTCTCTAGAGTGTATCTCGGCAGGAATGATTTACAGCCCAGCAGCCATCATAGAGGGTGATGACAAATATAGAATTATCATAAACTACCACTGCAATAAAATGAAACCTATTATATAGCCATTAATAATGACAATAACCTTTGGCAGTGATTATTACATTTCCCACTCAACTATATCCTATTTCCAAGATGTCTTGCTACTGTTATTAGTCATGACTCCTTTGAAACCATGTTGGTCTGAATTTATATTCAGCTACAGGAAGTGGAAACCACATGCATTACCTGAAAACAGTATCTATTCAATTGTATTGCATGCCAGCTTATTCCTGCATATTGAGCATAGTGGTAAAAATGATGATGACGATGACGATGACGACAACAACAACAACTACAACAACAGGTTTCTCTCAAAATGTAACGTTCCCAATTGCTCAATCATGGTTAAGCAATCAAAGCCGACCTGTAGGATTATGCATTCCTTCTTCTCTTACCCTCCTTTTTTGAATGGGAATTGCTCCTGTAAGATTTAACTGAGGTTAACCAATATGGGTTGTATCCAATGTTAGTCTAACTTAAGTCCCATTCATTTCACTGTGTCTCCTCTAAGTAGGACTAGCATTGGATACAACCAGCCTGAGGATGTTTGTGTAAACAGGACCTTAGTTGAATGTCTCTCCAAGTTAGTGGAATACTGAAGCTCAGGGGGGCACATGGACATGCTTCTTCACAGAGCACATAATCATACTATGGAATTTGCAAGATGTAGAGATGGCTGCCAACTTGGACAGCTTTAAAAGGGGATTAGACAAATTCATAGAGGATAAGGCTATCAATGGCTACTATTCATGACTAGGGGTGCGCAAATCAGCAAAACTCAAGCAAACCAAAGTTCTCTGAATTCCATCTCAAAGCTTGTTCCGACTCAGATAGCAAGCTTTTTTTTTTTTTCAAATTAAAATCTGTGCATATTTCTGTGCATATTTTTGTGCATATTTTTCCAAATGTATGCATCAATTGTGCACATCTTTGAAATGTACACATTCTTCTCCCATTGACTAAAACGTATTTGTGCACATTTTTCAAAGTATGCATTTTTATGTGCATTTTTCAAAAGTGTGCATGCTGTTGAACACATTATTTTTGTGGTGGTCCATGAATCACATTGCAAGCCCAGAAATGTACAGACTTCAACTGCAGATTGTTTCTGAGTCCATGTTCAGTCCAGAAGCTGTGAACTGGGTAAATCCTGATTTTAAAAAATTGAACTGAAGCAAATCTCTCATACATCCCTATGTCATGATGACTAACGATTACCTCCAGAATCAGAGTTAGTATGTCTCTCAATGCCTGTTGTAAAGGAGTGGGAGAGTGCTATTGCAGTCATGTCCTGCTTGTGGGCTCCCCATCGGCATCTGCTTTGCCACTGTGGGAAGAGAACACTGGACTAAGTATCCTTTTGGTTTTATCCAGCAGGGCTCTTCTTCTTACATTCTTACAACAGTTGAGGGAGAAGAGAGAAACCAAAGGTCTCTCAGCAGGCAGCAGCACTGATGAAATAGCCCTGCACCCTTTTTATCTCCCTCTGTTGCAGCCTGATGGACTGGCGAGTGCTAGATTTCACTAGACTTAAGTTGGGGGAGTGGTGGAGAGGAAGGAACAGGTGAATTTGGATGCACAGTAATGTTAAGAAACTGCTAATGGGGACACTGGATATTTTGGGAAATGGGAGTTCAACAGTACAGAAATATTGCAAAAGCAGAGCACTGCCACTTCATAGACCATGTGGGAAGTACAAGAGGATCATGACTTAACTGATATCTGGCACCTTGAGTCTATAGTGTCCATTGTAGTGTGGATTAGTTATTATAAGATTTGGTAGGAAAGGCCTTATCTAGAAATGAACCTGACTGTCATCCCTGCTGCAGCCACACTTGTTAGTTCTTTGGACCTTCGGCAAGCACAATCCCCAGCTATTGTCATGCCCTGTGATTCAATTAGCCCTCTCTGTGAACAGCCCTATTTTTCTGCCTTGCTAATTCTCTAGCCTGGAACAGCAGCTGCCTCCCTATCAAAACTTCCAGCACAGAGTGCTGACATTTGGAGATAAATAGAAAAGCACTAGACAGGCAGCTAATTCTCATCTCACCCTGCTTGGAATTTCGATTACCATTTTCTTTTTAAGATGTCTATCCACAGCACTAGCAGGGAGATATGTCAGACATGAAGCAACCCTAATAGAAAGACAACATCACACTTTGCATGTCAAACAATGGTGCAGATAGGTTTGGATAATTCACAGCACATGTAAAAAGAAAAAATTTAATGCCAGCAGCATTTGAAGCACCCATTTCAAGGTGCAGCAAATGCAACAATAGAACACGCCTGTCCAGAAAGCACTGAACTTTATAGTTGCTTGAGCATGAACATCCCCAATAGGCAAATTTCAAAGCACCATCAGAACATACAAAATAGTCTTGCGGGTCAGAACAAAAATCCATGGATTCCAGTGCTCTCTCTGCAACAATGGCCAAATGCCCATGGGAAGGTCACAAGCAGAGTAGTGACTGCCGTCCTCTGTTTGCTCCCAGCATCTGTCAAACAGGGATATCACGCTGCATGCTTCCTTCTTTCCTAGCAATTGTGGCTAATGGACCAATTCTCCTGTATTTGTCTAATCCCTTTAAAATGACATCTATGCCTGTGATCAGCCCAGTGGTTTTTGTTTTGTTTTGTTTTGTTTTGCTTACCCAGGCATTTTAATCAGTTTTAATTCATTGTAAGACAATTTTTATGGATGTTAGTAACAGTTTATTATACCCATATAATGGTTATTTATTGTACACCACCCTGAAATCCCAAAAAGATGAAGGGTGATATAGATAGATAGATGATAGATAGATAGATAGATAGATAGATAGATAGATAGAGTGATGTAGTGGTGAGAGTGTTAGCCTGGGACTCGGGAGATCCGGGTTCTAGTCCCCACTCAGCCATGAAACTCACTGGGTGACTTTGGACCAATCACTGACTCTCAGCCTAACCTACCTCACAGGGTTGTTGTGAGGATAAAATGGGGAGCAGGATCATGTAAGCCACCTTGGGTTCCTTGCAGGAAAAAAGACAGGATATAAATATAATAAATTATGCACGGAAATCGATCGGGGGGTGGTGGAAGCGGAGCGAATTCGCCGCACTAGACCCCCCCCCCGAGCTCCGCACAACTTACCTTTCCCCGGCTCAGCACGTCTCTGCACAAGAGGAGCTGGGGAAAGCAACTTCCAGGTCCCCGGTGCGTCACTTCTGGGTGCCTGGTGCTGCATTTTTTTTACATAAAAACCAAGGTAAACCACCTTAAAACGGCCACGGTTTGCTATTTGCAGCAGTTTTACGGTAGTTTACCTTGGTTTTTACATAAAAAAACACAACGCCGGGGACCTGCTTGGTGAGGCGCTTGGTGGATCACGCAGCGGGGACACTCGCTGAGCACCTGGCGGGATGTTTGAGAAAATCGAAGGTGCTTTTTAAAGTAAGTGTGAATCAGCTCTGTTTGGCTCACGGGTCTGTTTGTGAACCTGCTCGCCACCTCACTGCTCATCGTACCGTTCGCAAACTCGAACTTGTTCAAGAGACAGCGCTCACTAAGAGAGAGGTGCTTGTTTTCTTTATCCAGCAGGTGGCGTCGCAGCCCGCTACTGCAGTCATTTACTTTGAGGAGACAAGATATTTTGTATTTGTAAAGGCTTGATGAGCCATTAGGAAAGCTCTGTCTGCTGCAGTCCAACTCTTAAGGTTATGCTAATTTAACTTGTCAAGCTGGGGGAGGCACGCGCGCAGAGGGTCACAAACAAAGAGTTTCTCGCTTACAACTTGGAGACAGAAGTGAGCGGGGGAAGGTGAAAATCGCAAACCAGGCAGCGAACCTAAAAAACACTGGGCATGTTTTTTAGGTTGAGAAATTTTGGCTTTCCCATGGAATTTTTAAATTGGGTCAAAATTTTATATTCAACCCCAAGAGCAATAGTTAAGACCAATGAGTGGGGTGCCCAGGCCTAATATCGGCCTCTGTTGCCCCCACCCACCTTGCACCTGATAGGAGGGTGAAATCCTCTTCCACCATGGGCTCACTCTCCCCTCCCCCATACACAAAATTCTCTCTGCCCACAACTGTGCAAGGGCGAGGGAAGGGAAATCTCAGCGTGTATAAACCTAATGGCAATGTTGATGGTCCCCAGATTTTATTACTTAATTGGGTATACTTATCCCTAGAGACATATCCCAAATGATCAAACTTAATTTGAGTAAGTTGATTAATGAGATCTCACGAGATATAGACAGATGGGCATCTCTTAAGTTGAGCTTGTGGGGTAAGGTTAATGCACTTAAGATGAATATAATACTTAGGATTGTATATCATGTTTTACATGGGATTCCTCTATTTATACCTGGCAACTATTTTCAAAAAACTTAATGCTTTGTTTTGCTAATTTTTCTGGGGTTCCTCGCCTCCACGAATCTCTTTGAAAAGGATGCAACTTTCAACTAAAGAAGGTGGGTTTGGTTTTCCAGATCTTGCCTTATATCATAGGGCTTATTTGTTGAGTAGTTCTAAATTCTGGTCTTTTCCACTTAGATTAGATTATCCACCTTGGTCAGTTTTGGAATCATTCTGTCTGGATCCTCTCTCTAAATGGATGGCATTAGGGTCTTGCTAGTGCTACACTAAAATGGATAGGGTGCCTCGCCTCCTACAATTATGACAGTTAGAGAGGTGTGGTGTATTATATTTCATCAATTACAGTTTGAACCATTTTCTCTTGCTAAACTGACTTTATGGGGTAATCCGGATTTAAAAATAGGTAAGAAAATGTTCCTGTGGCAGACTTGGGCAGACAGGTTTATTTTTTTACTTTGGATCAATTAGTGAGTGTAGATGATGAGTTTTTGTCATTTTCGGCTTTGCGTGCTAAATATAACTTGCCCGCTTCAGCTGAATGGCAATACTTGCAATTGCAACATTTGTTAGAATCTAGGTTTGGTCCAGCTGCTTTTAGAGCTTCAGAGCCTCCTCTGCTATTGGATGTATTGACTGAGGCTGAGTAGTTATATTGACCTACGATACATGTTTATAAATTATTATCGGTGAATGAGTATGATACACAGAGTCTTAACGACGAATGGAATAGGGAATCAGATGGTCTTATGTTTCCTAATCAATGGAACATTTTTTTGTGTCTGTGTCAGAAGAGTCTATGGATCTTAGGTTACGTCTTATTCAGCAAAAAACTTTTGTTTCGTATTTATTGGACACCACGTCTTTTTAATAAGGGTTTGTCTAAGTCAGATAACTTGGAGGTGTAATGCAGCCTGTGAATGCTTCATTTACCCATATGTTTTGGCAATGCCCAGTGGTTGCTTCTTTTTGGCCAGAGGTCATAGTACGGATAAAACTAGTATTAGAATGCTCTGTAATATTTACCGATGCACACATTCTTTTAAATTATATACCTGCTGTATGGAATCTACCACAAGGACAACACATGTGGATCTTCCACACCCTCTTGACAGCTAAAGGACTGATATTATCAGGATTGATTACTCAGTCCTGATATTACGACTGAGATATTAAACTCTCACCTCCTGTAAAACAATGGATTATGGACCGGCCAAATAATGCTTTCAACATTTGAGCGGGTGGTATTTAGACGCCACCTGCAGATGGATAAATACATGGATATTTGGTCTGCTTTTTCTGAAGTTTATGCATAACTGTCTTTATGGATAGTTGTATTACTACATACCTATTGATACTTATGGATATATATTTCATGCATATTTAATGTAAGTGATTCATTTTAAATACTGTAAGAATTTTTTTTTTCAGTTTTCTTTTTTATATGGTTTGTGTTTGGTTTTGGTGTAATTCACATTTTAAAAAACATTTTTTAAAAAAGCATTACTGTACATATTAATGTGTGCATGAGAAAGCAATGGTGAAATTAAGGTGAATCTAGAAGCAAAACATGATGACCAAAACAAGCAAAATAATTTGAGATCTCCCCCCACACCTCAAAGAATTGTTCTTTCCTTGTTGGATAGTAACCATCGTCACAGATCCTATATTGGATAAACCATGAAATTCTTTTATAAAATTCACATGTTCTTCACATTGTAGACATTTCCTTGTCTGTCTACATCATTTCTCAGGCGTCATAACATATTTTTTGGCTACAGACTGGTGCCTTATATCAAACAGTGTCATCTGCCATTAATATAGATGGGGCCATTATACCTGCTTTGTGAATTTCTAAAAATAGCACAGAAGACTTTCTCGAACATCATGGTTTTGTTGGAGGCATAATTTTTAAATTGCAGTGGAGGTAATCGAACAAAGTTATATTGAAAAATACGTCTAATGTGACTTCTTTCTATATCATAAATCTCTATATTTATACTATGGCATGCAGTGTGATTACACACACACACACACACACACGCAGCAGACTGGATTCATGATGGAGGTAGCAAAATATGGTATCCAGCCTATGATAGGGGATTGAAAAGATGGAATGATTGATTGAAAATCGTTAAAGGATTATCATCCACCTCTTGCCAACTTCCCTAGGCCTGACTAGTTTCACACACACCCAGCCAGTTCAGCAGTGGGGTGTTTCAATCAGCTGAGCTGGTGAGCAACCTATTCCATTGGCTCTTTGGCTAAGGGGATTCAGATGATCCATCTTACACATTCAGGGAATGCATGAGGGGGTAGTGAGGTTGGATGCAGCCACACACCAGCAGGAACACATCTCACCACTGGTGCATTAGGCACATGTGGAAGGCGTCCTATGTGTGTAGACCTCCTCCTCATGCTAGGCAACTTAAGATCACCTTGCATGCATTCATTGAGACTTCCTATGCATTAACCTCAGTATGGGCATATAATCCCTTTTCACAGGCACCAAATGCATGGATAGCAGGGCGTGTGGCCTGTGGATGTGGCTAGCTCTAGCCAACTGGTTATTTTTCAGATGTAGCCAAACCCAAACAGAAACAACATGGGTCACTCTAGAACCAGTGAATCGGACATACAAAGTAGATGTAAAGTAGGACAGAGCCCCTATATGTTTAACATATATGTTTAACATATGTTTAGAAGATAACATGTCATGCAGAAGTGAAAAAAGTTGCACCGGTAGAAATTCTCTCTTCTACACAGCTACTAAAGATACAGGGGTCTTGCCCTATAGACTGGGGGGAATTATGCTTCTGTATCAGTACTGGCAGAACAGCTTGTGTGATGTGTTGGTCAAACAAATGTGGGGATCAAAATACACTTGATTACAGGGGACATCTGTCCTTTAGCTAGCAGAAGATGCTTTAGTTTCAGGGTAGATGCTCTTCTCTGGATTATTCTACAATGCCCCCCACCCAAAATGAAAGGAAGTTAATCAAAAGTCTGTATGTAATGTTCAAGCTCAATAGATGCTCCTCATGCCATTTAATTGTAATTATGTTTCCTGAAATACCCCCCACAAAGATATTAAGGAGGAACACATCAAAAACTGCACTCAGTAGTTCTTGTTAATTTAGAGTGCACCGACCGACATATGAAAGACTAGGACATCAATGAACCTCTGCAGTGCACATTTGCCCCCCAGAAGAAAAAGAAATCAGCCAGTAACAAACACACATCTGTCCTGCTTGCATGAGCCAAGCATCATTAGAGATCAAAAAAGCACTGGCATGGGGAATGGAAATCCAATCAGGTAGCAATTCACTCAGACAATTTGATTTGTTGTATTAATGTTTGTTCCGTAGATGCAAAAGGCTATTAAATGCCTTTTCAAAGACAGGTGTAGTCTCCTTGTTGATGGAAGTCTGTAATGACCTTATAGTTCCTGGTGAGCACAACAGCTGATGCGGAGCAACATCAGTACAGTAAATCATTATCGATTGAAGAATACACCAAAATGCAGTCTTTAGGGCTCACGGGGGGACATTTTCCATCAGGAAAACAATAACAAAAATAAAAATATAAGCCTATATCAAGTGTTGTTTTTTTTAAACAATCAGCATGAAAAAGCAGGAGTCCATGACAAACCCAGAAAACCGCCGAGTACTCACCATGTCCTACCCCAATAATCTAACATACACTAATGTAATTTCTAAGGGTTGAAGGGATTGAAGGATTACTTGTCCCTACTTCATTGATTCAAAATCTAGAGGAGTCACTTACGTTCCCAAAGATTTGTGTTATGTTCAAAATGTGTGGCAAGTTGATGGCTTCCATTGGGATGTATTTGTATGTTCTATTGCAGCATTGACGAGTTCATGGCTGCTACTTTTCAAGGAAAGAAAGATCATTATTGTTTACATATGGATTTGTAGATTTATTGTGTAATTATATGATTTAATATCACTGCAAAATTAAAAATAGAAGGTTAAATTCAGTGTTATGCTAGTGGAAATCTGCTAGCACAATGGGACTTTCTCCCTCTCATATCCCCCCCTGCAGCCCTCAACACTGCCCAAAAATCTGCTTTGGAGAGTTTCCCAGCCCTCTGGAGCACATTTTGAGGGTGGGGAGGGGGGCAGGCTTTGAGGGGAGTGCAATTGCCTCCTCCTGGTTCCACCAATGGAAATGCTTCCATTGGCAGAATAACACCATTGGATTCAACTCATATACTGTATTCATTAAAATTATACTGAAAATGAATATGTAATCAATATAAACAACTAGTGCTAGTTTATGAATGATAAGGGCTTTTATCCTACATCTGTGATTGAAGACATTCATCCATACACCTGACCTTTCTCCATAATATTGATCAGCAGAAGCTCCTGCAGCAGTAGACTAGGCAGAAAGCCCCAGCTGCACGCATGCATTGCACACGTAGTAGGTTTGATATCTTGGAATCACAGCCAAAGCTTAATTGAAAAGAAGAAACTAGAAATCTGTTTAGAAGAATCTCATTTAATAAGATGAATGATCTAAAACAGATGATGAAAAGCTTGTGGATAATCCAGAAGTTCACGTAAATAAGAGCACTATTTTCACTGAATTAAATTAACATGGCTCTGCTAATCTGGTTATCACCAAAAAGTATCTCTAAGGATTAGATAATAGGGTTTCTACAGTAGCATTTTCTAATTTGCAGGACAAATTCAAGTATTCATTTCTTTTGACAAACACTCAGATGTTGAGTTCCTTCCCACCCTTTCAGAATTCTTGATTCTGTCTAATTATCTTTGACAATTTCAACTTGGTTTAATTGGCTTTGACAATTTTGACAAAAATTGAAGCAGGCATTTCTCTACCCCACCCCATGCCCTTGCAGAGTTGACGAAGAGTTTGCCGACCACAATGACAATCTTGAATGTGCAACTTCTAAATGGAAAACTGCAGATTTCAGTATAATGAAGTAATAAAACTCCTCTGAAATATGAAGTTTGAAAGGGAACATTGTTACAAATAATGTGTCAATGAGGCATATTTTTCTTTAAAAAAACATGATGGCTTTATCATCTGAACCACTTTGTCAGCAACTCTAGGGATGTGCATACAAGCAAAACTCAACACTTCAAAGTTCTCCCAATTCCACCTTGAAGCTTGTTCCATCTTGTGTCTGTATCACATTGCAACTAAGGGTGGGCAATCCGCCCAGTATTTGACTTGTGGCATGCAAGCTGAGCGCTGCTGCCACGCAAGCCGAGCCAAGCACGAGCACCAACTGAGGTGCTCGCCAGACTTCTAGGTCCCTGGTGCTATGTTGTTTACGTAGAAAATGGCATAATAAGATACATTAAAAACGGCCGCAATTTGCGCAAGTTACACAAATCATGGCCATTTTTAACGCCTCTTATGCCATTTTCTATGTAAACAACGTAGCGCTGGAAACTGGAAGTCGCTTCCCCGGCTCACGAGAACGTGAGTCGAGCTGGGGAAAAGGTAGGGCGAGTGGAGCTCGGGGGGCCGAGCCCGGCGAGTTCACCAGACTTCCACCCCCCTAATCGAGCTCTGGGCACATCCCTAATTACCTTTCTGTGTTTTTTCACATGGAAATTTGTGTGTATTTTTCCAAATGTACACATCAATTATGTGCATCTTTGAAATATATGCGTCCTTCCATTGATTAAAGTGTTTGTGTGAATTTTTCAAAAGTACATTTTCCTTGCACATTTTTCAAATGTATTCATGCTCTCAGACACACTGTTTTGGTTGAAGCTTGGAAATGTATGGACTTCAGCTGCAGGTTGCATTTGAGTTTGTGTTCAGTTCAGGAGGTGCGAACTTGGTAAATCTTGATCAAAAACGAACTGAAATTAATTTCTCGTACATCCCTACGAAAAGTCAGGAAACAGATCTCAAACATCCAATAGGCTGAAGGCCTCCTGGAACAAAAATGTCTTCATGACACTAGTGGAGGGGTTCCCAATGGGTCTGCCAGGGCAGGGCATTCCAAAGTTTAGGCACGGCAGCAGAGAAGGCTCTATATTGTGTTCTAGGTTGTGAGGTGAACTGGAAAAAAAGTGCTTAGAAAAGTGCTTAGAATTTGGTAGCAACCCCCTGTGGACTACATAATCTCTCTCTTTTTTTGTAGGCAATAACCCCCTGGACCTTGGGTCTACAAGTAGGGCTTTAAAGGTAATAACCAGCACTTTGGATGGAGCCTGGAAACAAACTGGAAAGCAATACAGATGGTACAACAAAGAGTATGAATAACTGGTTTCAGTCAGAAGCTCCAAAACTGCATTCTGCACCTGCTGAAGTTTCTGGACACTCTTCCAGGACCCCCACATAGAGTGTGTTACAGTGACAAAACCTAACTAAGGCAGGTGTGGCCATGACCAGATCCACCTTATCTAGAAACATGTACAGCTGATGACCCAGCCTCAGCCAGGCAAAGGTACTCCAGGACAGGTGATAGCTGCCACCTTGGCATCCACCAGGAACTCAGCTGACTTCAGGAACACTCCAAAGCTGTGAATCTGATTTTTAAAGAGGAATGTAACTCCATCCAAAACAGATTATATCCCATTGCCATATCAGAAGTTCTATTGACCAAGAACACTTCTGTCTTGTCTGTTTGCATTTGTTCACTGGCATTCAGCCCATGACTGATTCCAGACACCAATTCAGAACTTCCATGGACTCTCTGGATTGAGATGGAAAAGAGAGAGAGAGAGTTAGCTGAGTGTCATCAGCATTTTGGTGACAATGAACTATACATCTCTGGAGAATCTTGCCCTGAGGTTCAAGTAGATGTCAAAAAGCATGTGGGACAGAATAGAACCCCGAGAGATACCATTAACCAAAATGCAATGGCATCAAGCAGCAGCCCTCCAGCACCACATTCTGGAACCAACCCTCCATGAAGGACCAGAACCGCTACAAAACAGTGCCCACTGCAGGATCAGAACCACTGCAAAGCAGTTCTATCCCAGCCATATTGTCCAGAAGGATACTTTGGTTGATGGTACTGAAAGCTACTAAAAGCCTCTCAGAGAGAGATCCAGCACAATCAACAGGGACACAGTATCCCCTGCCTAATTAACAGCATAGTTTTTCTACTGGAGTGACCACTGCCAGTTCAGATTCAAAAGTGGGTTGGAAATCAGATTAAAGTGGGTTTAGATCAGTCTTCCCCAACCTGGTGCCCTCCAGATGTTTTGGACTACAACTCCCAGCCACTCACAGCTTTTGGGTTATGTCCTTTGCTACAGCGGAATAAATCCTCCCATATTGTTAGTCTGGTAAATCTGGCATCCCAGTCCAACTAACACAACGATGCTGCTGTAATTAGTTATGCAACGCATTGCCTTGCCGTGTGGCATTGCAACTCTTCAGTGACCCTCCACCCCACATTCCTTGTGAGGGTTTAGTACAGGAGCATTGAACCACTTTCAACCCAAGGGACAAATTCCATTTTTGAGGAGCTCAAAGGGGGGGCACATTCCAATGGTGGGTAGGACAACAGAGGCTGTCAGAGGCCAATCCTCAGATTGAAGGTATCTTCTGCTTGAAGGGCTGCCCAAGTCCAAGTCTGGTTTAAAGATAAAGAACCATCGGAATGGAGAGTGCAGGGCCCGGATGTTGCCCCACCAATTGTCAGCACCCGGGCAGCAGACTGAGCAGACACACTGGTCGCGGTCTGCCCCACTATTGTGAGCTGTATTGTATTTCTACTGAAATTATGGCAGTTATTTCCGAATCTATGTATTCACCTGTAAATTAGCATACACACAATTTACGCAAAGCTGGGTCTTTTGTCCTCTATTTTGGTGATGTGTAAGTGCCCACCCTACTGCTTATAGCACACTTTGGCTCAGACTGCAGAGGGTGATCAGCAGGATGGGGGAAGAACTGCTGAGCGAATTATTTTGCCTGGCGTGGGGGGGGGGAGTGGGTGCATTATAGGCATTATAAATATGGGGGGGGATTCATGTTTAGTAAACAGAAGAGTACTTACTGAAAATGAAACAAGGCGAGCCATGTAAAAAGGGCATAATCTGATCTTACATCAGATGAGGTTCCCCATCCAGCGCCAGGATGGGGAAGCTCCAGCTGGCGTGCCATTTATGCCCTGTGGTGGGGGTTCCCCATCTGCCCTGCCAGATTCTTCTGCACCCTCTCCTGGTAGGGAAAGGGAAAAGCTCTTCTCTCTGATCTGCTGCTGATTGGTTATAAGAGCTTCCCCCTGCTGAGCATTGAAAAAAGCTTCCTTTCTTAGGAGGGCTCAGCTAGGAAAAGGTGTCATTTCCAATCAATCCTGCTTACTTCGAACACTTGTCCTGATTATTTCTGAATAGACATGCTGAGAGGCTTGCTCTGCTCTACTTGTGAGTAGACATGCTGTTCATCCCTGTGCTGACTTCTGAGTAGACATGCAGGGCCTTGGTATTTGGGATGCTATTTGAAAGTGCTTCTGGATGATTTGTTCCTGCTTACTTCTGAGCAGACATTGCAGGGGCTTAATCTTGCTTACTTCTGCATGGCCTTAAAATAAGTAAGAATCCCATTTTGGCCCTGTCCACTTCACCTTCGGGCCTGCCCCGCAGATGGAATGTGGGCCCCGACATTTTTCCCAAATTAGAACTCAGTCCTTGGACTAAAAAAGGTTCCCCACCCCTTCGGGGAATCATAGAATCATAGAAAAGTAGAGTTGGAAGGGGCCTACAAGGCCATCGAGTCCAACCCCCTGCTCAATGCAGGAATCCAGGTCAAAGCATCTCTGACAGATGTCTGTCCAGCCGCACCTTGAATGCCTCCAGACTGGGAGAGCCCACCACCTCCCTAGGTAGTTGATTCCATTGTCTTATTGCTCTGACAGTCAGGAAATTTTTCCTGATGTTTAGGTGGAATCTAGGTTCCTGTAACTTGAGCCCATTATTCCGTGTCCTGCAAACTGGGATGAACGAGAAGAGATCTTTGCCCTCCTCTGTGTGACATCCCTTCAAATACTGGAAGAGTGCGATCATATCTCCCCTCAGTCTCCTCTTCTGAAGGCTAAACATGCCCAGTTCTTTCAGTCTCTCCTCATAGGGCCTTGTTTCCAGTCCCTTTATCATCCTTGTTGCCCTCCTCTGAACCCTCTCCAGTTTGTCTATGTCCTTGTTAAAGTGAGGTGCCCAGAACTGGACGCAGTACTCAAGATGAGGCCTAACCAGTGCCGAGTAAAGGGGAATTATCACTTCCCGCGATTTGGAAGCTATACTTCTATTAATACAGCCCAAAATTGCATTTGCCTTCTTTGCAGCCACGTCGCATTGCTGGCTCATATTCAGTTTGTGATCTACCACAATTCCAAGATCCTTCTCACTTGTAGTATTGTTGAGCCAAGTGTCCCCCATTCTGTAACTCTGCATTTGGTTTCCTCTCCCTAGGTGCAGCACTTGGCATTTATCCCTGTTAAATTTCATTCTGTTGTTTTCGGCCCAGCGCTCCAGCCTATCGAGGTCACTTTGAATTTTGTTTCTGTCTTCCAGAGTATTAGCTGTTCCACCCAACTTTGTGTCATCTGCAAATTTGATAAGCATTCCCTGTACCTCCTCATCCAAGTCATTAATAAAAATGTTGAAGAGCACCGGGCCCAGGACCGAGCCCTGTGGTACCCCGCTCGTTACCTCTCCCCAGTTTGAGAAGGAACCATTGATAAGCACTCTTTGAGTCCGATTCTTTAGCCAATTGTGGATCCACCTGATAGTTGTTCCATCTAGCCCACTCTTAGCTAGCTTACTAATCAGGATATCATGAGGCACTTTGTCGAAAGCTTTGCTGAAGTCCAGGTATATAATGTCCACAGCATTCCCACAGTCCACAAGGGAGGTTACCCGATCAAAAAATGAGATCAGATTAGTCTGACAGGATTTGTTCTTGACAAATCCATGCTGGCTTCTAGTAATCACTGCATTGTTTTCAAGGTGCTTGCAGACTGACTTCTTTATAATCTGCTCAAAAATCTTCCCGGGGATTGATGTCAGACTGACTGGCCTATAGTTCCCAGGTTCCTCCTTCTTGCCCTTTTTGAAGATGGGAACAACATTTGCCCTCCTCCAGTCGTCTGGCACTTCACCTGTCCTCCATGATTTCTCAAAGATAATAGACAGTGGTTCTGAGAGTTCTTCTGCCAGTTCCTTTATTACTCTAGGATGCAGCTCATCAGGCCCTGGAGATTTAAACTCGTTCAGAGTAATCAGGTGCTCCTTGACCATTTGCCTATCAATCTCAAGCTGCAATTCTGCCCCTTCAGTCTGCACTTCAGGTTTGCCAGGGGGGTCATAGACCCTTTTTTGGGAGAAGACCGAGCCGAAGTAGGAATTGAACACTTCTGCCTTTTCTTTGTCTTCTGTTATCAATTTGCCATCCTCATTGCGTAGTTGAACCACAAGTTCTTTCTTCTGTCTTTTACTGTGCATGTATCTGAAGAAAGCTTTTTTGTTGCTTTTAGCATTCCTCGCTAACCTTAGCTCATTCTCAGCTTTAGCCTTCCTGACACTATTCCTGCAGTTCTGTGCTACCTGCCTGTACTCTTCCCCTGTAGCCTGTCCTTCCTTCCACTTCCTATACGTGTCCTTTTTTGTTTTCAGGTCATCTTTGAGTTTATTGTGAAGCCACATTGGCTTCTTCTGTTGCCCTCTGCCTTTTTTCCTTGTGGGAATTGTTTGCAATTGTGCCTTTAAAATTTCCTTTTTTAAAAACTCCCACCCCTCCTGGGCTCCCTTTCTCGTGAGAGTCACTTGCCATGGGATCTTACTAATCATTGTTCTGAGTTTGTTAAAATTGGCTTTCCTAAAATCCAGGGTACGTGTTTGGCTACACTCAGCTTTTGCTTCTGTTAGAATCAAGAACTCAAGTATAACATGGTCACTTTCCCCCAGAGTTCCCGAAACTGCCACTTTATCCACTAACTCGTCTCTGTTGGTTAGAATCAGGTCAAGGATAGCCGATCCTCTAGTTCCTTCCTCCACTTTCTGTAGGAGGAAGTTATCAGCAGCACAGCTCAGGAATTTCTTGGAAGGATCAAGGTGGCAACTGGGGAGGTGTGGTGAGTGGCAACTGGGAAGAGGGCCTTCTTGGTGGTGACCCACCCCTTTGTGGAATGCTTTCCCCAGGGAGGCTCACCTGGAGCCGACCTTGATGTCATTTCAGAGTCAGGCCAACGCCTTTTTATATTCCCAGGCTATTTAAATTTTAACCCTTGATTACTAGTTTGTACGCTGCTATATTTATTTGCAGCGTTTAGATTTGTTTTGATTGTACAGATATAATGTTATTGTTTGATCTGGTTGTACACCATTTTTTGACAGTTCCCCCCCCCATTAGGGTGGGGTATACATTTTTTAAAAATCAAGTAAATAATACTTCGGAGTATTATTTACACAAAACCCTCTCATTACAGGGATCAGGATGCCATTTTTTAATTGACATTTTACCCTAGAATACAGCCTCCAATTATCTGTACACATCGATATTCGACCATGGTAAGGAAACAGGTGACTTGCTGAGCTACATTAATAATCATTTGCTCATTTGTAATGTGGGTTGTTGTCAAGGAGACCATTTTAGGTTGTCTTTCCACCATCTCCGTTTGAATGCTTTACACAACCACTTGTTTCATGGCTTGATATTTTTTGCACATACATTATACTCTCTTGAGAAGGATGCACAAATCACGCTGATTAAGAACTAGCTACAGTTTTCATTTTGTCCCCAGAAAGTGAGGCGTTTTCGCTTCTGCCATTTCTAGTAGCCTCAATACCTCAAAGATGAAGCTCAGCTTTATTTACTGCTGCAGATGTAATTTGGGAAGTGAGCAGGGGAGAGATGGATCCTTGCTGCCGCCAACTGTTAAGGGTAATGAGTTCCCCTTGTTTGGGGTCACCCAAACTGCCTTGCTCTCTTTGTAAAACAGTAGCTTGGCAGCAGTAGATTCACAGAACTTCACTTAAGAAAAGAAAGCTTTGTGGTAGCATAATGAAAAGCCCCATAACCCACTCTGGTTAGTAGCCAATGCTGTGCTCAGAGCAGGCTCTCAAAAGCTGCCTCCCCCCCCCCCCCGCTCCACCTCCAGTAACAGGCAGCAAAAACATGCAGAAGGATAACTTGGAAGGTGATGTAACAAATGTAAAAAAGGGTTACCCTTGGACTGACCCCTGGTGGGAGTGCATGGTAACATCTCAAAACAAAGTAAGAATGGGTGTGAACAGTTGGAATCATAGAGCTGGAAGGGACCTCAGAGATCATCTAGTCCAACCCCCTGCTCAGTGCAGGTTCTGCACTGCTGGGTGCAGCTGCAGCATCCCTGACAGACGGCCATGCAGCCTCTGCTTAAATACATCCAGTGAAGAAGATCCCACCACCTCCCTAGGCAATCTGTTCCACCGCTGCACAGCTCTTGCTGTTAGGAAAGTTCTCCTAATGTTTAGCCAAAACCTGCTTCCCTGCAATTTCCACCCATTGGTTCTAGTAGTCCTGGCCTCTGGAGCAACAGGGAACAAGTCTGATTCATCTTCTGCATGACAGCCTTTCAGAGAAGACTGCTATCATGTCTCCCCTTAATCTTCTCTTCTCCAGGATAAACATACCCAGCTCTTTCAGCCATTCCTCATAGAACTTGGTTTCCAGATCTCTCACCATCCTGTTTGCTCTTCTCTGCATGTGCTCCAACTTGTGTTGTACTGCTGCTGAAATCCCATGTTCCCACTGTTCAGATAGACTGTTCCTAATCAGAAGCTCTTGTTAACAAACAACAACCCTAGTGACTGCTGCTGTCCATCATTGTCAGCTGGCCAGTCACAGATTTTGAACCCTGCCCCCTGCAAACACACCCGTAGTATTCAATGACTGAATGTGAGTTACTGTGTTAGGCTGCAGATGCAGGGCCCAATGAGAACCTGCCATTTTGATACTCTGCCTAGCTTTCTGTCTTCACTAAGCCTCTGAGCAAGTAGACATCTGGCTTTTCATCTGTTCTGAAAACGTGCCTGACCATTCCATGTTGAAAACATAAAACAATTTAACACTCGTTTAGTAAATCAATGCCTAGTTTGCAGCTCTGCCTGAATTGCATCCAGGGCAAGAGCCTGTCTCATCCCACCAGGGTTATACTATTGACCCATTTCATACAGATGGCTTACCAGGTGATGATAGACACCATATGAAGTAACTTAAACTGGTAGCTTCCACACAGTACCTTTAATACATAGACAAGCTTTGTATATGGCTGTAGCATATACATGTAATGTAGCATGTCTGGCTTTGTATATGGCTGTAATATAGCATGTCTCCTTCTTGGATGGATCAATTAATTGTTAATCAAGAAATCTACGTCAGAAACACTCAATCTGTCATTAAAAAGAATATTAATGGGAAAACCACCACAGTGGCTGCCTCCTGGAAACCCAGCTGCTTCTTTGTGCATCTTTCAAATTTCAGCACCAATATATTTTTAGAAGAGGGGCACTGAATCACATGAGCAGAAAGAGTGCTGCTCTAGGCAGTCCATTTCTTCTGGCTGTCAGGTTCTTTTGTTTTATAGGTTTCGCTGGCTCTCTAAAGCACCTTGACATACTTCGCCAGACCTCTGGCTTCCCATCTCCTCCATTTTTTTTCTGACTAAGTGAGATGCCACTTTGAAAGGCGCTGATGCATTGCTGTTAAATTACACCCACGGTATGTGCAGACAGCCATGTAGTGAATTTACTCCTACTTTCTTGCTCAACGTTTAATTCATTTGAAGCTGTAGAGTAGCAATGGTGATCACAGAAAAATCATGTGCTACCTTAGACAGACAGGTTAGGCAATCAGATGCAGAGACAGAAACTTATCCCCCGCACACACACACACACACACGCACACACACACACACACACACATCACCACCACCACTCCTCCTCCTCAATAGTGAGGCAATAGTTCCCATTGTATTGTAGTCATCAGATTTGAAACTCTTGGTTTATTTATCTATTACATTTCTATACCGCCAAATAGCTGAAGATCTCTGGGTAGTTTACTCCTTTGATTTTCCTTATGCAAGGGCATTTGTTCGAAGACATTTGTCTAAAGACTCAAGATTAATCCTTCCCCAAATTTCTCTCTTACTTTGTTCACAAGAATTGTGGTATCTTTAAATATGTGTAAGTATATTTCTCATATTAAGACAAATGTCTAGAAAACAAACAGGGATGGAGTGGACCTTCCTATTCAATGTCCTTCACTCTGATAATATAAGATTACAATAGGCTGCTGCCCTGCCCCATCTTTTTTCATCCTTCCTAGTACTCCCTCCCCGCCCCCAATGCAGTTCTTACGCTAGATACAGTAGTTTGAGCTCGGGCCAAGCAAGACGTTATCAGATGAGAACTTTCAGCTAAAATTTGGAAGAGTTAAGGGGGCAAAATGGAGGTTGGAAGGAACCACCCCTCCCTACTTACCATTTTTGGCTACCATAATAACTCTGTTTCTCACTGGCTCCCAGTTGCTATGTTCCCACCACCACATACCCCCCCCCCAGTGATGCTACACCATGATGTATCTGAAGGAGGTTCTGGGGGGAAATATCAGCATCTATCAGCAGCCACCATTATTCTCACTGGAACAACACTTCCTTATGACATAGTGTCGCACAGACGGGAGATACTGATGAAAAAATAGTGGCCATCACCTGGGAGCCATTGGGGTTGACCCTATGAGGGCTTTTCCTTTTTAACCGCAACCCCCACCATGCGGTGGTTGGAATTTCAGGGTGAAAGCAGGTGAGGGGGAAGGCTTAACCCCCTTCCAGGAGCACCTTCCTCCTCATGTTGGAGCCTTGGTCCTGCAATCACACATATTTTTGTATGCGGTTGCAGGACCAGGGCCCCGACACCTCACCTGTTTTCATCCTGAAATTCCACCACCCCATGGGGGGGGAGGGGGTTAAAAAAAGGAAAAACCCTCATGGGGTTAAACCCTCATGGAGAGGTGTAATTTCAGGATGAAAATGGGTAGGGGGAGGGGTGAGTTTTAACTCACCCTCCCAAAATGCATTGGTCCGAATCCAAATCCGAAGCTTACACTCAAACACAACTTTACATCCTACTCAGCCCTGAAAGTTCAAGTCTTAGTTAAGGAAAAATCAAAATACATTTTCTCTGTTCCAACAACCCGATCACTATCTGTCAGTTAATGAGAAGAAAACTTCTATTCTGAATTATGACTGTCACCGATTCTCTATTTCACGATACGTTGTGGGAGAAAACATTGCATGACTTTGGAGTGTAGTTCACACTCCCAAACAACTGAAAAGGAAGGAAAATTGCTTTCCTAGTCAATTTTGTCCAAAGGTGCTATCATAATTATTTTTAAATGTGTCATCCCTTTATGCAAAGGTTCATTTTTTTCCTAAGAAAGAGTGAACTTAAAATGTTGAAAATATTGGAAATATTATGGTGAATAGTTTGTCCTTTGCTTTTATTGATTTTGCTCTACTTTATACAGTTGACATATATGTGTGTGTGTGTGTGTGTATGATACACACACACACACACTGTTCTATTTTGTTAGCAATAGTACCAGGAGAAAGAAACTAGTATCATCAATGCATGTTGGACTTTGCCACCTAGTGTCAGGCAGTGAGAGCTGCTGAAATTTTTTTTGGGGGGGGAGATTTTGCCAATCGCACCTTTGCACTGCTGAGATGCAGAGAAGAGTCTCCCCTCAAGATCTTAAAGAGCAGGCAGGCACATGTGGGAAGAGGCTGTCCTTCAGATAACCTGGGCCCAAGCCATTTAGGCCTGTAAAGGTAATAACCAACTATGGAGGCCACTTACGAATCAGCAAAAAAGAGGCAATGCATCAGTCAAAAAGAGGATGAAAGAAGATGGTGATTTGCATAAACATATATGTTACGTTATATGTATATATGCACATTAAGAAATAGTTGTTATTATTTAAATAGAAATACAGTACATCCCACCATGGTGTGAAAGACTGTAACCGGGTGTGCCTGCCTGTTCATTCTGCTGTCCAGGTGCTGACTGTTGCTGAGCCGCAGTTCTTATGGTTCATCTATATATATAAAAGAAGGTGTCCGGACTGACTGACTGACTGACTCATCAACACCCAGCTCAAACCGTTTAATCTAGGAACGTGAAATTTTGAAGGGACATTGCTTTTATGATGTAGACCCCCACTAACAAAGGATTTTGGGAAATTCCATCCCTAAGGGGGTGAAAAAAGGGGGCAAAAATCGCCCCACTCTCATATCTGCAGTTCTTCAAATAGGCCTCACCTCATAATTGCTGCAGGAGCCAATAGCAGCAATTATGCAAATAGCCCATATGACACTTAGAATGTTCGTATGAATTCCTGCAAGGGCCAATAGGGCTGGGTATGCAAATCTCCCCTAGGCCATTTAGAATGTTCTCGGGGGGGGGGGGGAGGGAGGGAAACTTTTTACATGACTGTCTGACTGTTGTGTGGGGGGCATCGTCGCATAGGCTCCATCACGTTTAGACGGATCTACCCCAAACTTGGCATGCTCACTCTTCATCACCTGTAGACTCTCAGGATTAACCTGATTTTTCTTTATAAGAACAGATATTTCTGTTACAAAAGATTTCTGCTGCCAGCACTCAGCCTAAACGTTACACTTTCAGTCAGAGACACTGCATCTTTTCCATACATGTTTCTTTTAAAAACAATTATACCAAATCCTAAAATACATGCAAGCGCAGCCGCGGGCAACAGCTAGTTATCTATAAAATAGAATTGGGCAGGACAACCTTTCAAACACAGGACACCTTCAAATAGAGGACTGTCCTCTTAAAAGGGGGGGACACATGGCCACTCTAAATTGTGCCCAGTTGCCGGAACTTCCCAACAGACATCCTTGTGAATGGCTAAACAATTATCCATATATAAAAATAAAAAGACATGCCATGTTTTTCTCTCCTTAGGCTATTCTAGCAAATGTGACCTTCAACTAAACTTTGAAACTCTGTGCTGAAGCTCCCACTTCAGTAGGAAAAACACGTCCAAAAGAAGGCAGGGCTATTTTAAAAAAAGAAAAGAAAAAAAGCCTGAGTAATGAGAAGGCAGAGTCAAAGTATTTAAAACAAACAAACAAACAAACACATACATACATAAGGAACTTTACATACCACTGAGACAAATGATACCAGTAGGAAAATGCTCTGTCAAGAGAGAAATATTAAACTACAGCAGCTATATGTCTTCCTCTGCTAACCAGTTCATTGATCCAGAAACTATCCCACAGAGGGTATAACACAGATAACACAGATGCTTGCTTTATTCTGATGTCCCCACCGGCTGAGAGTTACCGTAGATCTCTCTCTCTCTCTCTCACACACACACACACACACACACACCCAGAGAGAGAGAGAGAGAGAGAGAGAGAGAGAGAGAGAGAGAGAGAGCGCCCTTCCATGAATAAACTGTCTGGAAAAAGAGAGTGAGAGCGAGAATATGGTGGTCTGCTCATGTTGCAAGAATCTACTCTCAACAAATGAAAATATCAACACCTTTCAATCTAGAAGAATGTTAAAAAGTGCCATAATTTATCTGACTAGAAATGCCACAGAGCAAAACAAGCAATGTTCAGCACTTGAATGCCAGTTTGAGATTTTGATTTTGTGGAATAACCACTCCATCAGCTTCATGCATGACTGGTGAGATTAATATGCTGAATTGCTGAACAAGATGTTCTTAGGACTGAGAGATTTTTAAAAACCTGTAAAACAGTAACCTCTTCTTCCTTATCATGTATGCAGTATGACTGTTAGATGCTAATCAAAGAAATCAAAGGTAAATCAGAAGGAAATGAGAGAGGAAATATATAAAGAACTTATTCTCCAGAAAATTGAAATCAGTGCATGTTTGACAACTAAAATATATGCCTCTCTAGGAAGAGAGCCTTGAATGAAATTCCAAATCTATGTGCATAGTTAAGCACATTAAATGCTTTTAGGACCATACTCATAGGCTGTGGGTCAGATTTGGAATGTGCTCATGGTGTTGCTTTCCTTTTCATGATGCTAGGCATGATCCAGCCAAAGTGAATTGCAAATCAAAGGGAATTCAGTCTGTGGCTTACGCTGGCTCAGCTTGTCTGAGTGTGGAAAGCTAAGCAGGGTCAGGCCTGGTTATTACTTGGATGGAGACCCCTCCTATAGTTTCCAGCACTGAGCAGGGGGTTGGATTCCATAGCCTTGTAGGCCCCTTCCAACTCTATAATCTATGAAATAAGTCCCATTGCATTACTTTCCATGGGGCTTCGTCATAATTAACAGGGTAGTGCCCTCTGGGAGGTCAAGGTGTCTTAATTCTCTTAACGGTGGCTTTGGATTTTGGGCATACAAACAGGCATGGGTCAACTCATAACAGGATTCCTCTAATAGGGGTGCCCAACCTTTTCAGCCCCAGTTGCTCATATGATGCTGGCTCAGGAGTTGGGGACTGTACACATGTGCACTCACAGATACACACATATACACTTGAACATATACACATCTTGTTTATCCTGTATGAAGAACTCTAGGAGAGGGAGTGGAGAATACAGGCAGTAGGGAAATTGTCAGCAGTGTGGGTGTGGGTGAGGTGGGGGTCAGAGCACCCTTGGGGGGCTAGTAAAGGCCTTGGAGGCTCACAGGTGGCCCCTGGGATACAGGCTGTGCAACCCTGCTCTAGCAACACAGTAAGGCTCAGATGCTACATAAGGTAATAGAGGACCAGAACAACGCGGGCTATCTCAGCTGGTCCCAGGCAGTCCATCCTTCCCATCTAGATTTGGGCCTGAAAAACCAAGGAAAAGTGTGGGTGCATGGGGGGTAAGTTGTAAGCAAGCACAATTTGTGACATTGCACATCATCACTTATCACAGGACACATCAGTTAAGGCATCATACTTAGCTTCTAATTTCCCAACTTTTGGGGTTTGAGATAGCCTTTACTCTGGTCTTAAACTAGTAGGGTTTTAAAAATAAAAATAAAAATTAATAACTCCTAAACTCACTTCATAGAAATCATAGAAATCATAGAAAAGTAGAGTTGGAAGGGGCCTACAAAGCCATCGAGTCCAACCCCCTGCTCAATGCAGGAACACTGCTCATGTGTTCTGAGTAAGCAACACAGGTCATGTTATCATTGATATTGCCTCTGTTGCAAGTAAAGTGATAGTAATGTAAGTAAAAAGCACCTCCATTTGTAAATATGTCTGTTTCCCTGTCTATATGTCTATATTTGTACATATAATGTGCATTGTGTGCATGACCACAACTGAGGATAAATCTGTTGATCAGTCATCATCATCATCAGGCGATCACTCGTGACCGAGTAAGATTGTCTTCCGGGATAAAAGGAGGAAATTCTAAAGAAGATTGTGTAGACTCTAGCGATGGGTCCGTAAGTGACTGTGGAGGCCAATTCTAGATCCACACAGCTTCCCACAGTGAGGACACAGGTTACCAGATAGAAGATGGTCCTGTAAAGGATTCATTTGACGTGCTTTTCGCTTAGCACGTTTCTCCCTTTCACCTTGCACTCGGGCTTCTTCAAAGTCCATGGAACCTTTGTGAAAGGCCAACCTCCATTTAGATCGTTCATGGGCCAGAGCTTCCCAGTTTTCGATGTTTATATTGCATTTTTTTAGATTAGCCTTATGAACATCTTTAAACCTCTTATATTGACCACCGATATTCCGCTTTCCATCCTTGAGTTGGGAGTAAAGTAACTGCTTTGGGAGACGGCAGTCAGGCATTCGAACAACATGACCGGTCCACTGAAGTTGGCGTTGAAGGATCATTTTTTTCAATGCTAGTAGTCTTTGCTTCTTCCAGTACACTGACATTTGTTCGCCTATCTTCCCAAGTAATTTGCAGGATTTTCCGGAGGCAACGTTGATGAAACCTTTCAAGGAGGTGGAAGTGACGTTTATAGATAGTCCATGTTTCGCAGGCATACAATAAAGTTGGTAATACAATGGCTTCATAAACCAGTGTTTTGGTCTTCTTACAAATATCCCGATCCTCGAACACTCTATGTTTCATTCGAGAAAATGCGGCACTTGCGGAGCTCAGACGATGCTGGATTTCACTGTCGATGTTAGCTGTAACAGAAAGATAGCTGCCAAGATAGAGAAAATGATCGACATTTTCCAGTATTGTCCCGCCAAGCTGGATAGATGGCATCACCAAAGGATTGGCTTGCACTTGCTGATGAAGCACTTTGGTTTTTTTGATGTTAAGTGAGAGACCAAGTTTTTCGTATGCTTCTGCAAAAGCATTTAGGATAGTTTGGAGATCATCCTCTGAATGTGCGGAGACCACATTATCATCAGCATACTGAAGTTCCACAACGGAGGTTGTAATTACCTTACTTTTTGCTTTCAGCCTGCTGAGATTAAAAAGCTTTCCATCTGTTCGATATATAATTCCCACACCGGTGGGAAGTTTCCCCTTGACAAGATGTAAAACCATGGCGATGAAAATGGCAAATAATGTTGCGGCGATAACACATCCCTGTTTAACACCTGATCCCACTTTAAATGGAGCACCATGAGAGCCGTTGTTGTCCAAAACCGTTGCCGTCATGTTGTCATGGAGAAGTCGCAAGATATTCACAAATTTATTGGGGCATCCAATTTTCATAAGGATAGTCCAGAGAGCTGTACGGTCTACAGTATCAAAGGCCTTAGCCAGATCAATAAATGCCATATAAAGGGGTTGATTTTGCTCCCGGCATTTTTCTTGGAGCTGACGTGCAGTAAAAATCATGTCTACTGTCCCTCTAGAGGGGCGGAAACCATATTGAGTTTCAGGGAGGATCTCTTCTGAAATAGATAGAAGACGGTTTGCGAGAATCCTAGCAAATATTTTACCTGCGGTTGCTAAGAGAGAAATGCCCCGATAGTTTCCACAGTCTGTTCTATCACCCTTCTTAAAGAGGGTGATAATTATGGCATCCCTGAAGTCTTCTGGGATCTCTTCTCTTATCCAGATTTTTTCGATGAGTTTATGAAGATGTTGTACAAGTTCGGGCCCCCCTTCTTTAAAGATTTCAGCAGGAATCCCATCTGGTCCACTAGCTTTGTTGTTCTTCATTTGATTAATGGCTTTTTTTACTTCATCCGAAGTGGGGAGTATTGCAAGTTCCTCTTTAATTTGTTTTTGCGGGATTTGCGAAAAAAATCTCATTATCCACCTTAGATTTACGATTTAAAAGGTCATAATAGTGCTCTTTCCAACGCAGTGCAATAGACTCTTTGTCTTTTAAGAGTTTGGTGCCATCTTTTGATTGTAAAGGGTTTGTACCATAGGTTTTTGGTCCATAAATGGCCCTTGTGGCCTTAAAAAAGCCCCGTGCATCATGAGATTCTGCAAGTTGTTGAATTTCTTCAGCTTTCTTTTTCCACCAAGCGTTCTTAAGTTCTCTTGTTCTTCTTTGGACCTCAGCCTTTGCACTAGCGTAGGTTTTTTTCTTGGCAGCGCAGTTAATATCATTTTGCCATATTTGGAAGGCTTTCCTTTTTTGGTCAATTATATATTTAATCTCATTGTCATTTTCATCAAACCAATCCTGATGTTTCTTAGTTTCATATCCAATAGTTTGTTCACAAGCTGCAGTAATGGAGGTTTTCAGCTTAGACCAATGGTCCTCAATGTTGTCAGGAGGTTCCGTAGGTAGATGTTCCTTAAGAAGTGATTGAAGACGAGTTTGCTTAATAGGATCTTGAAGGACTTGGATGTTCATTTTACGCCTTGGTTTCCTTCCTTGAAGCCTACGTTGGGGAGCAATGTTGATAACCATAGTGGACCGGATTAGTCGGTGGTCTGTCCAGCAGTCGTCGGCACTCACCATGGCCCTAGTAAGAAGTACATCGCGGCGATCTCTAACACGGACAATTACATAATCCAGAAGATGCCAGTGCTTTGACCGTGGGTGCTGCCATGATGTTTTAAACTTATTCTTTTGTCGAAAGAGCGTGTTTGTGATAGTGAGATTATGCTCTGCACATATAGACAAAAGTAAGAGTCCGTTCGGGTTGCTATTACCAACTCCGTCTTTTCCAATAGTTTCTGGCCATAAATCAAAGTCATGCCCGACTCTTGCGTTAAAATCTCCCAGGAGGATAATTTTATACTCCTTAGGTATCTCTGACAGGAGAGTGTCCAACTGGCTGTAAAAACTTTCCTTGATGTCATCATCAGCATCTAATGTTGGTGCATAAGCGCTCAAAATAGTTACCTGTTGGTTATTGGCGAGCTTTAATGGAAGAGTTATCAGGCGTTCGTTAATGCCAGTAGGAACTTCTGACAAAGAGTTCACTAGTTCATTTTTGATGGCAAAGCCTACACCATGTATTCGTCGGTCCTGCTCAGGTAGTCCTTTCCAGAAGAAGGTATAACCTCCTTTTTCTTCTTTCAGCTGTCCCTCTCCTGCCTTTCGAGTTTCTTGAAGTGCTGCTATGTCAATTTTAAACCGTCTCAGCTCCCTTGCAATAATAGCAGTCCTACGCTCAGGGCGTTCACTATCTATGTTATCCAGCAATGTCCGTATATTCCATGTTCCAAAATTCAAATGTCTTTTTCGACCGCTAAATTGGTGACCCCACTGGACGCGGTAATCCAGTCAGGGGAGAAAGAGGTAGACTATGTTTAGGGCACCTTTTCTAGCCCCCTCCCCATACGGGGTGAGCAGAGTGGATCCTAAATAGGGCTGCTCAGTCATGGATACAGCTGCCGAGCTGCTCGACTACCTCGTTCCTTGAACAGGGCGACTGAGTCTGCATCCACCGCCCATGTGCTGGTCCATGACTAGGGGCTTCCAGATTCACAGTCCTGCCCCCGTTGCCATTCGCCAGTCGCCATGGGTCTTTTTTTGTTTGTTTGTTTGGGTTGGGTTGGGTTGGGTTGGATGGGTTGGGTTGGAAGACACCTGTGCGTGAAACTGTTTTATGTGGGGAGATCGGTGCACAACGAATCACCACACAAACTTGACAGAGTACGGCAGAGATCCAATGGCACGGTTACCCTGACGATTGGAAAACCATTCTCTGCTGCAGCCTTCATCCGCCTTCACAGCCGTTGTAATTTAGGTCAGTAAGGAAACTTTGACTGACAAGTCCTGCCATGCTATCACCATTATTCCATTGTTACTTGCTAATGAAACAAGACACACTTGCCATTCAAAATCCAAGTGAAACAAGAATGTACACACTCTTGGGCGAACAAAGTACGCAGACAAAAAGAACAAGAAAAAGTGAAACTCGTTTTACTAACAAAAAGATGGACAAGGTTACCTTACTGTTATGTTCTTATTGGGGGCCAGTTAGTGGCGATCATTAAGGAAGTATCCATACTGTGGTAATGTCCGGATTGGATCACTGCAATGTGTTGTACATGGGAGTGCCTTTGAAAGGGGTTTGGAAGGTTCAATTGATGCAGAATGCAGTAGCTCAAATTACATCTTGACTATCTTATTTATTTATTATATTTATACACCGCCTTTTTTCCTGCAAGGAACCCAAGGCGGCTTGCATAATCCTCCTCCTCCTCTCCATTTTATCCTCACAACAACCCTGTGAGGTAGGTCAGGCTGAGAGTCCATGACTGGCCCAAAGTCACCCAGTGAGTTTCATGGCCGAGCGGGGACTAGAACCTGGATCTCCCGAGTCCCAGTCCAACACTCTCACCACTACGCCACACTGGCTCTTGAGAGAACTTCCCTGACTGCCCATTGGCTGCCAGTCCCAATTCAAGGCAGTGCTCGTGTTTACCTTTAAAGCGCTAAACAGGTTTGGATCCAAGTACCTGAAGGGGCATTTCCTCCCAAACAAACCTGCCAATGTGTTAAGATCACTGTCTGATGCCCTGCTCCAAATATCACCTCTTTCAGAGCTGAGATACATCTCAACAAGAGAGAAATGCCTCGATTGTGGAATGCCTTCCCCAGGGAGGTTTACCTGGCACCTTTCAGCCACCATGCGAAAACTTTTTAATTCAGTCAAGCATTTTAAACATTTTGATTAGGTGTAATCCTATGCATATTTAGACAGGGAAAAGTCTTACAACTCCCAGTATTCCTCAGGCAGCATGGCAGGTTGGGGAATGCTGAGAGTTGTAGGACTTTTTCTCACCTAAACAGGCATAGGATTGCACCCTTAAACTCTGATTTTTAAGCTGCACTTTTTCTCTGCTGCTTTTACTCTTGTATTGTTATCTTTTGTTCTTAATTTTTGTAAGCTGCCTAGAAATCCTCAGATATATGGCTGTCAAGGTTCCGCTACTACAGGGACCCCTTGATCTGCCTTTGGGAGATCTCTGCCTCTCCTCAAAGCCCCTCCTGTTCCAGGAGATCAAGTCCTTTTACAGCTTCCAATAGCATGGGTGTAGGCTGTAGACATGGTGAATAAGTCACTCCAAACTCTCAGGGGAAACAACAGCACTTTACTTATAATATTAGGGTATTTACTTAATAGAGTGGTTATAATTCAAAAGCAAGTATGATAAAATAAAACAAACAAACAAACAATCCAATGTGCTCTAGTTTAACTTCAGACTACCTATCTCCTATGCAGCCAGTTTCTGTTTCTCTTTCTCTCTCTCTCTGCTTCAGCAGTCAGGCTCCCACTGCTTCTCAGCACTAACTAACTAACTGACCACACCCCACACATATATATAGTCTTCCCAGGAATGGAAGGTTATAACCATGTGACCTTGCACAGTAGAACTAATTCTTAACTTCTATTGGGTAACTTAAAACTCTCAAACTCCCCCTCCCATCCAAGTGTTTGGGCCTTCAGGCTTCAACAAACTGAAGCCTGCGTAGGCCTCAACAAACCCAATCCTGTGTAGGCCTCAATCCCTCACATCTTCCCCCCCTTCTCCTCAAGTGGAACAATTTCCCTTTTACAGAAGAGAATTGTGAAACGTTAACCTACACAAAAAGGCAACTGTTTTTTGGTTATTTCCTAGACAATGCATCAGCTATCACATTCTCCTTCCCAGGCACATGTTCAATGTTCATTTGAAATTCCTGCAATTTCCAAGACCATCTCTGAAGCTTGGAGTTGGTATTTTGCATTGTTTGTATCCACTGCAAGGCATGATGATCAGTCCATAAAGTAAATTCTTGTCCAAAAACATAAGGCTTGAGCTTGTCCAGAGCCCACACTACTGCCAGACATTCCTTTTGGATTGTAGACAGGTTTCTCTCCCTGGGTAGAAGCTTCCTACTCAGGTAGGCTACTGAGTGTTTAACAGAGTCATAGTCTTGTAACAATACTGCAGCTATGCCAGTCTCAGAGGCATCAGTAGCTACAATAAAGGTTTTTTCAAAGTCAGGTGCTCTTAACACAGGCTTTGAGCTTAAAATGTCCTTTAGTCTATCAAAAGCTCTCTGACATTCATCAGTCCACACAATTTTGTCAGGTTTACATTTCTTGGTTAAATCAGTCAAAGGTCCAGCAATTTCACCGAAATGGGGAACAAATCTCCTGTAATACCCAGCAAATCCCAAGAATGACCTGACCTGTTTCTTGGTTGTAGGTATGTCCCAGGTTCTGATAGCTTCAACCTTGTCCCATAAAGGTGTGATATGACTATTTCCAACTCTGTGCCCTAAGTATACTACCTCTGGCACCTTCTGCACCTGTAAAACTACTCTACTCCTCTCATAGTGTGGCTTCATCATATTTACATGTACTACCTTTTGTCTTTTTTCAGATTTTTCTTTAACCACCACATAGGTTAAATCATCCATTTTCTCTCTGACTGTGTAGGGGCCTTCCCAAGCAGCCTTAAGCTTGTCTTTGTGCAGAGGAAGAAATATCATTATCTGATCCCCTACCTCAAATACTCTAGAGCGTGCCTTTTGATCATACCAGAACTTTTGCACCTCTTGGGCTTTGGTTACATTGGTTTGAACTAGTTTACAGAGTGTATCTAAGGTTTGTCTAAGTTTTAACACATAATCCACCACAGAGGTTTTGTTTTCTACGAGTTTACCTTCCCAGTTTTCCCTCAGGAGATCAAGAGGGCCTCTCACTCTTCTGCCATACAACAGCTCGAAAGGTGAGAATCCCGTTGATTCCTGTGGAACTTCCCTGTAGGCAAAAAGTAGGTGTTGCAGTTTGTCATCCCAGTCATTTGGGTGTGTGTTCACATAAGCCCTAATCATTCCTTTGAGTGTGGCTTTAAATCTTTCCACCATTCCATTGCATTGGGGATGATAAGGAGTGGTTTTCAAGTGATTTACCCCGCAACACTTACAGACACTCCATTATCTCGGAGAGGAAATTTGACCCACAACCTATTAAGACTTCAGAGGGAAATCCAGTTCTGAAAAATATAGTTAGCAGAGCCTCAGCTACAGATGGAGCATCTATAGAGGCTAGTGCTACTGCTTCTGGGTATCTTGTGGCAAAATCCACCACTGTGAGGATGTACTTTTTTCCCTTGCGGGTGGGTTTAGTGAAAGGCCCTACAATATCCATGCCCACCCTAAATAAAGCTTCTCCTATAATAGGCAGAGGCTGCAAAGGGGCTTTACTGTGATGCCCTGCCTTCCCCACATGCTGACAGGTTTCACAAGACCTGCAGTACTCTGCTACTTGCTTAGCAATTCCAGGCCAAAAGAAATTTGCCATGAGCGTTTGTTTAGTCTTGTTTTTCCCCAAGTGCCCTGCGCATGGCACATCATGGGCTAGTTCTAGCAACCTTAGCCGGAATTGGTTAGGTACTACCAGTTGCTTTAGTGGTTCCCAGGTTAACTCTTGGGTTTTTGGTAACCGCAGCCTATACAGCAATCCTTTCTCCCAAATAATCTGCTCCCTTCTTTCCTCAGAGAAGGGCTTCTCTTGAGGGAGAGCAACTCTTTTCAGAGGCTCCAAACTAGGATCACTGAGGACTCCCTGCTTGAATTCCTCTACTCCTCTTAAATCAGGAAAAGGGGTCTCTAGTGCCTTCTCCTCTACAGAACCACCTGCCTCGGTTGTTTCACTGGCTGTCAGGTCTATAGGTTCTGTTGTTTCGATTTGGGGAGGGTCTGGGGTTGGTTTTGGACCTTCCGGAATCACCGTGGGTTGTACCTCTAGTACTTTTTCTTTTACCCCATCAGCTTTTGCCTGGTCCTGCCTTGAAAGTTCCTCCCTTTCCTTTTGCTTGCGGGTTACCACACATATTTGAGCTTCTGGTCCCATTATATCCCTTCCAGGGATGGGGACTCGGACTCGAGGACTCGACTCGTGAGTCGGACTGAGTCCCCCCTCTGACTCGACTCGGACTCGAGTCCCAATATTTTTAATGGGACTCGAGACTCAACTCGGGACTCGAGACCAAGGACTCGTCAACATCCCTGGGCTGTTGACGAGTCTTCTGGCTGTGCCAGAAGGAGCGCGATCACCGGTGAAGAGCGCATGGAAGCGAGGCGCGCCGCTGCTTGGCCGCTATGGACAGCTACCAGGAGCGCAGCCCCAACGATGTGTTGAGATTTATTTTGATTGATGTGTTGTTGTGGGGGGTTTGGGTTAGGGTCAGACATTTTGGGTTTGGCTGCCTCTGCCTGCCTGTTTGGGGTTCCCAGCCTCCTCTGCCTGCCTGGTCTCTTCTTGACCTGTTCAACAGTTGAATTGTCCAAGACAAAGGCCTCTGCCTGCCTGCTTTGGGGTTCCCTGCCTCCTCTGCCTGCCTGGTTATTTTGGGTTTGTCTGCCTGGTCTGTTCTTGCCAAAATCAGTTGCAGAGTTTTGAAATAAAAAGGCACACTTGTGCCTAGAATTTATTTAAGCCACACATCTGAAATAGCCTTATTTTGTTGGGGGGAAACCCCATTGATTTTAATAGGGACTCGTGGAGTCAGTTTTGGGAGTGATTCAGGACTCGTGACTCGTGACTCGTGACTCGTGAGTCACCATTTTGGACCAAGGACTCGGACTCGGACTCGAGACTCGGGTCCAAAGACTCGTGACTCGACTCGTGACTCGAGACCAAGGACTCTTCAACATCCCTGATCCCTTCCCACAATGATAGGGGCAAATTGAGCTGGAGGTTCCATCACCCCAACTTCATACAGACCCCTCCATCCCCTCCATTCTATGGATAACCTTGCTACTGGGACTTCAAAGGAGGGACCATTCACTCCCTGGATCTCAATAGACATTCCTGGTACCAAATCTTCAGGTGTCACCAAATCTGCTCGGATCAGAGAAACATCAGCTCCAGAATCCAACATTGCCATAATGGTCTTATCCTTTACATAAACAGGTTCTTTAAACTGATTATTAACCTCTTCCCTGTTGGTGATCACAAATCCACAATTATAAGGTTTTTTTTATGCTTGCTACACCTTGTGGCTTGGCTTGTTCGGGTTTAGGACTACCTGGGTTAGCTGGTGTTATTGCTTGTAACTTGGGGCAGCTACTCCTGATGTGGCCTGTCTGACCACACGAATAGCAGGCACGGTCTCTGGGGTGAGAAGGATCAAAAGGAGGTTTTTTGAACTCCTTTTTACTTGGGGCTTCCCAAGTAATACAGGCCTGTGGCTTACGCTGGCTCAGCTTGTCTGAGTGTGGAAAGCTAAGCAGGGTCAGGCCTGGTTATTACTTGGATGGGAGACCCCTCCTCTAGTTTCCTGCATTGAGCAGGGGGTTGGACTTGATAGCCTTGTAGGCTCCTTCCAACTCTATGATCTATGAAATCTATGAAATTTCCCCCCCTTCTTCTCAGACTCAATTCTGGGGCCTAACCCTTCCCGGTTTTCAATCAGTTTGTCAGCCATTTCTGCAGCTTGGTTTACAGTTTCAGGATCTTTATCCTTAACCTTCAGTTTTATTTCTCTGGGCAACCGAAAATAAAACTGATCCAGGGCCATAAGCTCTAACACCTTTTCCCTGTTGTCAGCTTTTGCTTCATCCACCCATTTTAATAGCAGTTTTTTTAATTTTGTTGCAAACTCTACCATAGATTTACCAGGTTGAGGCGTTAACCCTCTGAACTTTTTCCTAAAGTGCTCAGGGCCTAACCTGAACCTTTTATACACCGTTTCTTTGAATTGAGCATAGGAAACAGCCTCCCCCTCTGGCATGCTATTATAAATCTCTGCCAGCTCCCCTTTGATTAAATTAGGCACAAACTTCATGTAATCACCCTCCTGCAATCCCCACTTCTGTGCTGCCCTTTCAAAAGTGGTCAGGAACACTTGTGGGTCTTCTCCTGGGCTGTATGCTGTGAAGTCTTTCGGGGTAACTCTGACAGGCTGCTCCTGTTTCAATTGCATCATCCTTTCCTCGTGTCTGCGTTGTTCCTCTTGGGCTTGAAGTTTCTCCTGGTGCAGCTTTTCCTCGTGTCTGCGTTGCCCTTCCTCGTGTCTGCGTTGTTCTTCCTGAGCTTTAAGTTGCTCCTGCTGCAGACGAAGTCTTTCCCATTCTAACCTGTTCTCTTCTTCCTTCTGCTTTGCCACTAGCCACAGTTCCTGTTCCCGGAGCTCCCATTCTTTTGTTTGGGGTCCTGCTACCCTAGGGCTAGAGGGTGCAGCTCCTTCTATTGCCGCCTGGGAGATCAGCATAACTTTCAGTTCTTCTGCTGTATTCTCCTCCCATGGCAAATTGTCCTTTTTACACTGCTCTATCAGGGCAGTTTTGTTCATAGAGAGATACTGGCTCATTTTAATAGCCTCACTGGGTCCCTATTCCGCAGTCCTGAAGTTAAAACATACACTGCTTTTGCCAGCTCTATTAGTAAAAAAAACCCAATTTCTGTTTGGAGTGCTTAATCTCACTGTTCAGGATCGCTCCGCTGCCACCATCTGTCAAGGTTCCGCTACTACAGGGACCCCTTGATCTGCCTTTGGGAGATCTCTGCCTCTCCTCAAAGCCCCTCCTGTTCCAGGAGATCAAGTCCTTTTACAGCTTCCAATAGCATGGGTGTAGGCTGTAGACGTGGTGAATAAGTCACTCCAAACTCTCAGGGGAAACAACAGCACTTTACTTATAATATTAGGGTCTTTACTTAATAGAGTGGTTATAATTCAAAAGCAAGTATGATAAAATAAAACAAACAAACAAACAATCCAATGTGCTCTAGTTTAACTTCAGACTACCTATCTCCTATGCAGCCAGTTTCTCTTTCTCTCTCTCTCTGCTTCTCTCTGCTTCCAGCTCTCTCTGCTTCAGCAGTCAGGCTCCCACTGCTTCTCAGCACTAACTAACTAACTGACCACACCCCACACATATATATATAGTCTTCCCAGGAATGGAAGGTTATAACCATGTGACCTTGCACAGTAGAACTAATTCTTAACTTCTATGGGGTAACTTAAAACTCTCAAACTCCCCCTCCCATCCAAGTGTTTGGGCCTTCAGGCTTCAACAAACTGAAGCCTGTGTAGGCCTCAACAAACCCAATCCTGTGTAGGCCTCAATCCCTCACAATGGCAGCTTAGGAATGTTTTAAATAAATAAGTACAAACTTTTTTTTTTTTAATCCCAAGTTATTGCAACTTGTATTTTAAATTACTATTATTACCTGTCCTGGGAGTCTTGCTTTGTGAGATGGAAAGATGGGATACAAATATTTTAATTAATTAAATAGAACCATATTTCCCTTCTTGAAGCAACACAGAAATGACGAGTGACTTGGCATTGTTGGAACTTCTCTTGACCTGAAAGTACACATTAGATGGCTCATTCATTCGTGAAGTAGGTAGCATGCAGTGCCCAGGGTAGGGGATATCCTAATGAGAATCTTTCATATGCAGGAAGTTTCCCACTCAGCCCTTTTTGATCTGAAGTTTAGGGACAATTCACATAGTCACTTTGTGGACTGTTTACTTCCCTTCTGGGGTTGTCTGTTGATCAGCAGCACTGACTTAAGATGTGTGAGAGGTGAAGCATTTGTAGAGAGGCATTACATTGGGATTTGGGCATACAGTAGAATGCTCACACGGCCACTTCCTCACATCCATGTTCACTCCAAGGCTGGGGGAGGGGGAAATATTGCCTGCCAGAGTTGGAAAGAAAGACTGACAAATAGTCACGTGGAAGAGCTTTTATTTGGCTGCAGGAGAATTCCCACGCAGAAGGACAGTCCTGCAAAGGCTGTCCTATCCATCTTTTCAGTACACTTCCTGTTTGTTTCCAGACAGTATGAAAGTGTAGTGTACACGTTAATTCTTAAGCATTTCCAGTCCAACACAGATTTAAGAACAGGTGAGCCCCTTGGAATCAATCTGCTTAAGCCCTCTTGACTCCAGACTGGATTCGTTACCTGGACAAAATTTGCCTTTTAGGGCATACTTCTACTTGTTCAGTGAATGCTACATATTATATGAATCTCCATCGTGACCTTTCAGATGCTGAGATTCACTCCTAATGTTGCCAGGATGGTGTTAGGCATTCTAAGCATTTATACAGAGGGTAATTAAGCATGGCAATAAGGCAATAAAAGAAACTGCAACAAGGAATAGGCTCCAAAAACAAATTAGAGAAGCACTTAGAGTGTGAGACCATTCCAGAATGCAAATGCAATTGGCCAGAACAAAGGAAGAGAACAAAATTAGAACAAACTATTTGCCACAACCGCCTTTCTGTCTAGCCTCTGTGCACCCCATTACATATCCTTGAATAAAAGTTTTAACATAAGAATACAAATAGCCTGAATATTTTAAATCAAATTAGGCTAATGAATTTACACTTGGTGAAAGATAGCTATGGAAACCAAAGCACTCTCTTAAAAAAAGAAAAAAGAAGAAAAGTCAAAGACACAATAACAATTCACACAGGTCTAATTTATTATATAGATATCACTTCAGGACAGGCAATTCCATGTGACCTGCATGTAGGGGTGTGCTGATCCTGGGAAGTCCAGCTTGTTTGAACTCGATGGACTTCCTGCCCACTTCTGATATGATGATTGGAAGCAGGGCAAGTCAAGTATTTTTCTGCGGACTTCCATCTCTAAGACAGACTGCTGGGTGGGGATGCACACTTTTTTAAATGCTAAGGAAATTTGGGCAAATGGCACTATTTTTGCAATTGGCATAACTTTATGCAAATTGTGTAAATCATGGTATTGTGCATGTTTTGTGCAAATCAGCACCTGAAAGCATGTGGAAATATGGTTCTATTTAATTAATTTATTTGCTTTGAATAAAATCAGCTGATTTGAGCAAATGGCACTAGATCCACATGCTTCTTGGGCTACGAATTTGAACAAAACATGCAAAATATTGTGATTTACTCAATTTGCATAATATTAAGCAAATTGCATAATTAGTGCCATTTGCCTAAATTTCCTTAGAGTTTAAAAATGCTCAAATTGTGGCTCGTCTTAGAGATGGAAGTCCACAAGCTGGCATCATAGCGACTTGGCACCAGCACAGCACTAGCAAACCAAAATCCAGGGGGCCAAACTATGAAAATCTGTTGGATTTTCATCCCCCTATCAGATTCCTCACACATCCCTACCTGCATGTGTCCTATCATGGAAATAATATATGCTCAACATCACACACATCTATATTTCCAGGTCTACAAGTGGCAGAAAAGTCTGGTTGGCACCTGGTTCTGGCATCATGTGCAAATAGACAAATGATGGCATGCAGAACACATGGACTTCCCTGTATGGAATGTATATCAATGAGGAAGTGTATCTCCTGGGATGTAATTTGGGGCTGCACCTTGGGTTGGTTTGAGGTGGGCTGATAATACCTGAAGTGCATGGGAGAAATCAAGTACAAAACAAGAGGCATCAAGATCTCTGCCAAAAACCATTCATGTAGTGGCAGGAATATATGAGGATTTCATTATATGCAAGCATGCCCTGCTTGAATTCCTGAGACCTGAATGTGAGCGTGAGCACGCATCTGCCAAAAATATTTGCAAATTGTCAAATGTGTGCTCATCAGGGCCGGTGCTACCATTAGGCCAACTAGGCAGCTGCCTAGGGCGCAGCGCTAAAGGGGCGCCAGAAACACCTTTAAAAAAATACAGCTCTCTCAAGTGGGAATGGGGGGGGCGCTAAATATCTGATCTTGCCTAGGGCACCAAACTACCTTGCACCGGTCCTGGTGCTCATGTTTGTCTCATTCCCGATCCCCAGTAAGATTTGCACAAATTTCTTCAGTAGACTGAATCAGCCCTGCTTTCGTCTATGGAGTGATCGCCTGACTGACTGAGTCTATGGAAGAAATTTGCGCAAATTTGGGGAGATCGCTGCTTGATTTGTGCAAGTTTCCCATTCACGCAAAGTGAGCAATGATTGCAGATGCAAACAGGAATAGGGCACGAGGCGATGTTCGGAGAATCCTAGTGATCCTGAGCATCACTCATGCACCCATCCTTATGTAGTGGTCTGACTGCATATTTCCTGCGTAATGCACAGAAGCACAGATCTCATGATGTTACCCAAATCGTCATTGATTCCCATGCCACCATCAACAGACAGATTGGAATATGTCTGGTGGTACAGGAAGTACTAATGTGATTAGGGCACGTGATCTGAGCTTCCATACATTATTGTGATGATGTGGAAACAGATCATGGGAGCACATTTTTTCATTGACTATCATGCCATTGTGGTAACATGTGAACTGACCTTAGTTTCCTTCATAGTGGTTATTCAATTCATTCATATTCATTTTCTGACACCTAGCTTCCAATCTAACAAGCAACTAGGCATACATAGTATCTGGTGGCCTTCGATGAGGATCCTCCCTATCGCCATATGTATTAAAAGACACACCCAACCAATTCAGTGGGGCCTTGATAAGCATCAAAATGCAGATGAGGATTCTCATCCAGATGTGCATCTGCATTGTCTATGCATGTGGAAAGTTGCTTCTTCAATAGCATATAGCCTAGATCAAAATGACCTGAGCTGCAACTTGACATGGAAAGTACTGGGCAGCCATTCAGAGGCTGTACTCCAACTAAGGTTAGGCTTAAGTGGTACACTGTATCTGGACTCTACCTCTTAAGACTACAAGTGGAGGCTCACATGACTGAATGCTCCTCCATATATATATATATATATATAGAGAGAGAGAGAGAGAGAGAGAGCACTGTGCCAACGTTTTTGATCTATTTATTTTTGACCAGTCATTGGGGCAAGTGGTGAAAAGTAATTTCACCCAAAAATTGTGGAAAGGGGTGAGAATGTTGTAGAAATTTCTCAGTGTGTAGGGTTTCAGTGCTTACATTACTGTAAAGGAGGTGGCTTAGGGTGGTGGTGGTGTGTGTGCTTTTTATTTTACCATTTTTATCCTGTTCTCTTGTTGCAGCCTCTCTAGCTGCTTGACCTTTGGGGGGGGGGACCCTAGAGGACTTAACCAGGACTTCCCTCCTTGGGGCTTTCCAGTCTTAGTCATGACTAAATTCCATTGAAACCTATGGAATGTAAGACTACCATGTTCTGTTGATTTCAATGGGATTAGTAATGACTGTAGCCCTCTTCAGGCATTCTTCTGGCTGTGTTGAAAACAGCGCATGAGGGGAGGAACTCTCCAGTCTCTGCTCCCCTTCGTCATTTCAGATGTTGCCCTGTATGCATGGAGGGTGACAGTCTGAACAGGAGGTCCTCCAGTATCCGTAATTCAGAACCCTGAAAAAGTAGGGTTCTTAATCTCATGGGGACCCCCACAGGTAGAGGAGGCTCTCTGCTTCAGACAGTCATCCTCCATGTGTACAGGGTGACAAGAGCAATGAAGGCAAGGGATGGTGGTGGCAGGGCTGGAACACTCCTTTCCTCGCGTGTTCTTTCAACACAGTAAGAAGAATGACTGCAGAAGGCTGATCTTTTAGCTAGAATAGGGTCTAGAAGTGTTCCTCCAGTGGAGTACAGTACATAATTGTTCTCAGGGATCAAAAGTAATCCTGGGTCAGCCAGAATGCAGTGAAATCCTGATTACATTGCTCTCTTCCTGACCAGAACAGATCTGGCTTTGCTGCGGCCATTAAAAAGAATGTGGCAACATTGCTGGAGTAGCTATAACTGAACCTGGACTACATATATCTTCAGGTATCTAATGTACCTTTGCATTTGGTGCCCTTTACCATTTTTCCCTACTGTGCAGGAGCCAATTATCTACGAGTAGCTCCCATGTGGCTGGGAGGACACCTAAATAACTCCACCATGTAGAAGGGGGCTGATCACATGGGTCTTTTCTGTAGAGTCAGCCCTCCTCCCGTGGCAAAGTGCCAATTCCATAGGCCGCAATACACATATTAGCAGGCCCCATTTCATATCATTTAAATGTTATCTGAGCCATGTGGTAGCTGCTCAATATATAACTCCTCTGTTGTTCAGAGAACATGTAAATTGGCAAGGCACACCTAAATTGCATTCAGTGTGCTCTACATGAAGATGCTTTTGAAGCATCTCTGGAAAGTTCAGCTGGTCCGGAAAGGGAGAGCAAGGGTGCCAGTGATGCTCATCAAGGGGAACATGTGATCCCCATATTACAAAGCTACCAGTTTGTTTCTGGGCACAATTCAAAGTGCTGGTTTATTACCTTTAAAAGCCTGCATTGCTCAGGCTCAGTATATTCCTGTTTCCTCCTGTGTGACCTTGCCCACTCATTAATATCTATCTTCCACATCCCATCATTGTGGGAGGCATGATTGGGTGGGACACAGGAGAGGGCTTTCTCTGTGACCACAACCAGGCTAAAACTCCCTGCCAAGGAAAATTCATTTGGCACCTTCTCTCAGAGCCTTCCACTGCCTAGTTAAGACATTTCTGTTTCAGCAGGCATTTGACCTGTTGGGTTGAGAAGTTTATTGGATTGACCCCCTTGTCTCTAAAGTTTCTTGCTTTAAAGTTCCAGATCTCAGCTGGCAAGAGAAGGGAAATGGTACATTTCATCAGCAGCACTTATTCACCACACACACAAAAGTTCTGTGCTCTTCCCCAGAATATCTTTTTACTGTATTCCATCTAGGCAGTTCCCTGCCTGCCAGCTAATAGGCTTTTGATGAGACCATTTCAGATTGGTTTGTAGATATATTATAAATGTTAATTTGTTCTGTTTATTTAATGAAACTTGTTGAGACTAATCCTCATTTTCTAGCAAGTGTAAAAAAAAAAATCCATTTAATTAAAATTAATGACCTTCATGCCTACAAAAGATTGCCAGGCTCAGAGGAGAAGATTTAACACTTTGTTTGAGAGGGAAGTACAAAATGCTAAGCTCAATTAAATGGGAAGAAATCACTGCAAAAGATCATCACTTTTGAGATAAATTTGAACTTTCACTGGGGGGGGGGTGGAATTGCAATGGGTTCTTGATGTTTGGAGAATTTCCAACATGGGGCAAAATAAAAAAAATGAACTGATGAATTGATTCCAGTTAACTTACTCCAATAATAATTTCACATCCCTTACTCCTATTTTTTAAGAATTAATTTTGCAAACAAGACGGAAGAAATAAGCTTTAAAAGTCAATTTAAACTACTCCTTTTTAATAGAACAATTTTATACATCGTAGAGTTTTAGACATTAATGACTAAATTATGGAAAAGATTCTGGCATAAAATAATTTGATTAAGGGGATGATGAAAGAAACATAGTTGTGTGTTGGTACTGATTATTCGCATCAGGTAGTATGTAAGCAAATGCTGCATCCTTTCTACAGAATGCATAATTTATTAAAGGAGGGGAAAGAGTTTGTTTCTTTTTTTTTTTTTTTTTTAAAAATCCCTTGATAGTGTACTGTTGAAATTGCTTTCTTTCAAAGTTAATGGATGCATTTAGGATGCATAAAAAGGGAGGGAGAGAGGGAAAGCTTAGCTTACATTCAAGGACAAATTTCATGTGTAACAGTTTTTATTAATTTAAAAATATTTGTTTTTTAAATATATATTTAAAATGGTATAAATCAAGAGGGAAAGGTACAGTCTCACATTCCAGGGCACATCCCACACATCTACATGCTAGCCCCAATCCTGCTAAAGTTACTTGCAACTAAGTTCTATTGAAAGCCTTGGCTCAGATCCTATGTTGCTCCTCCTCCATTCACATAAGAGGGGTGACTTCTGCCAACTGCCCCTTCCATCTGCAGCCCCCTACACCATATCCCACACTATATCCCACACAAATGATCCCCCAACCCCCATGAGCAGAGTTCAGGCAATCTCCAGTACAGGCAACGCCTTGGGACACCCCTCCCACCATGTCTTGCTTTGAAGAAGGACACCCTCAGAGCCAGGCATTTGGGCCTGGCCAGCTCTCTGAAAAACTATGCCGGCTGCTTTTTTTTTTGGCTGCTGAGTCTCTTCAAAGCCAGAGGGCAGGTGGTGGTGGTGGTGGGGATGGCAGCAGAGGTCGATGGGGGTGACAGGTGATCTGGCAGAGGAGGTGCGGGTGATGAGGAACGTGGCAGCAGCAATGGAGGGTGATGCAGCACTGCATTTGTACTCTCCTACCTCAGGTGACAGGAAAGCTTGCGCCAGCCCTGGCACCAGCACCGCCCCCTGCACACATGTTCAATGTACCCACTGGAGCATTAGTCTGTAGATAAAGAGTTGTGGGACTGGGGCATCTGGGTTCAATGCTGCAGAACCTCCATTTGTGCACAGTATGTATTGAAATGATACAAATGCGGATGTGCAGCAGCAGTACTCAGTGGGATAACTGAAAGCATGGAATTACAAGTTGACTGCAATAAACGTTGTAGGATTCAAATATACAGATGTGTTAGTTGATATGGTGGTATGGCAATCATGGGCTAAGTTTTCATGCAAATCAATATTTGAATTTCAGCATCCAAATTCTGATGTTCAGATCGTAAGGTGGATTCTAGTCAAAGTACTGAACTGTCCTCTTGCCAGTGTGGCGTAGTGGTGAGCGTGTTGGACTGGGACTCGGGAGATCCGGGTTCTAGTCCCCGCTCGGCCATGAAACTCACTGGGTGACTTTGGGCCAGTCACTGACTCTCAGCCTAACCTACCTCACAGGGTTGTTGTGAGGATAAAACGGAGAGGAGGATGAGGATTATATAAGCCGCCTTGGGTTCTTTGCAGGAAAAAAGGAGGGGTATAAATATAATAAATAAATAAATAAATAAATAAAATATAATTGTGCAGGAGCTTTGCTGGGAATATCACTGAAAAAGGAGCCTATTTCCCCCCTTCCCTGCTTTATGCCCTCCACACATCCCCAAAGTATATTTATTTATGCTATTTCTGCTCCAGTGAATTTACTCCAGCTTTGAGCTACTGAAAGAAATGGGAACAGGCAAGGCAAAAGATGGCCATGTTTGCTAAAGAATAATGAATGGTTAAATAATAACTTCAGTTACTGGTCAGGCACGGCACATGATCCAGGATGATTTACTGCTTTCAGGGATGGAAAGGTTACTTGCTTTTTCTGCACTTGTTACTAGCTCTGCATCTCAGATGCTAGTAGGATAACAAAATGCTTGCTTATTATACTGATGTATGGAAAGACCAAATGGGTCGAACTGGCTCAGTTTTACTAGGTGTCCATTTAGGCTGGAGACAGACAATAGTCTGTAAAATACTCAGAGGTGGTATGTTGGCTCATTTCCTTTGCTGTGCTATTTTCTATTGTACATGCCAAAGCTTCTACACAGTGCTGTTGGGGTTCCTGCTCCTGTTGAAGCCTTCAGGTGTGTAGCTGAATGCACAAAGCCCCCTGTTTGCACTGTATAAATGGCCTTAAGGGGGGTGGACTAAATTACATGCATGGTGTTGAGGCTGAGACTATGTAGCATGGCCCTGCCCCATTTGCATGTTTAAGCAACTGGTTTAAACAACATCTGAACATCTGGACACCAGCAACAAAGCAGGGCTTCGATGAGCACCATGCTGTGAACACAGAGCCTCTGTCTACCCAAATCAGCAACGAATGCTAGCTTTTGGGGGGCATCTGTTGTAAACCCACCGCAGGGCTGTGGGCACAATCTCCATCCTGCAACATCCCTGTTATCACCGTAGACCTTCATACGTTCATCACAAATAGAGATGTGTGAATTAGCAAAACTCGAGCTTGCCGAAATTCTCTGAATTTCATCTTGAAGCTCATTCCAAATCGACTCCGTATCAGATTGTGAGCTTTGTCTTTGCATGAAAATCTGGGCATATTTTTGTGCGTATTTCCCCAAATTTACTGACATCTTTGAAATGTATGCATTCTCTTCCCATTGATGATCTGTCCTCCCCATCCCCCGGAGGGTGGCTGCCCCACAGCAGGAGGGAGGGGGCAGCCATATAACTCTCCTCCCTAACCCTAACGAGATTCAAATATTAGATTTCAAATATTAGCAGAAACTACAGTGAAACAAGCAAATTTTGTACTATACAAGCAGAATCATTTAATAGGATCCCAATCACATATCAGGTCTAGGCATCACAGTGTAAGAGTAAGAATTAACAAAATAGCAACAAAAATCAATATATCCTCCATTAACACTTCTTAAAAGTATTTTTTTTTACCTTTGTTCTTTTAATTGATTTTCTAGCACTCTTATTTTATACTAATAATTGCTCAATAAAGTATCAAAATCTGCCTATGGGAAAATTTCTACGTTCTTCTAGCCTCTCAATGGTTAGCATGGCAGCCACAATTTGAGATTAAATTTTTTTTAATTTAACTTACCATGGTTAAGTAGATTTTTTACAAATTAATGTGTGGGAGTTGGATATCCTTAATTTTCTAATTCCTAGTTTCTATTTTTAAAAACACACACACAAAGAGAAAAGCAGGCTGGGGAAAAAATCTTAATATCATGCACAGGCTATTTAAAGACCACCCCTCTTTACAACATGCTCTCATAATCACTGTTCTTTATAAGAGCATTTTGAACCTCAGCTATTCATCTCAAATATTAAGCAGCTTTCAAATTAAATGTGAGCTTTTGTAGTTGAACCACCACCAACCTTCCATGCTGATGTACTTTTCAAAGACTGGAAAAGAAAGGCATTTATTTTTTTACATTCATTATGTTCTCAAATCCCCATTTTGTCTGGCATTCAAACATACCAAATTTAATTTTTAATTACTTTGTTCAAGTTAAGTCATTTTTTCATGGTTTAGCTGATAAATGTTCACCGCTTGTTGAGTTCTGCCAAGTTGCAAACAGCTAATGTATTACATGTTTGTTTAAAAGTGTAGTTTATAACAATGTTTGCCAGAACTATATTTGAGACTGCAGATACCTTTAAGGTTAGCATCTTTGTGTTGCTCTGATATAGTTTAAAACAGAAAAGAATAAATGAATAAACAATTTTTCTTCAAAAGTCCCTACTCCATTTAAAAGCTGAAGAAATACAACTGAAGGAAATGCTTGCTCTGTGTGTGTGCACATACAATACTTTGACTAATAATAATTCTCTGTGGTATCTTTATAGGCATCACAGTGTAATTGTGCTATGCAACTCAGAAACCATTTTCCTTGCTAAAATATTTATTTATTTATTATATTTATACCCCACCTTTTTTCCTGCAAGGAACCCAAGGCGGCTTACATAATCCCCCTCCTCCTCTCCATTTTATTCTCACAACAACCCTGTGAGGTAGGTTAGGCTGAGAGTCAGTGACTGGCTCAAAGTCACCCAGTGAGTTTCATGGCCAAGCAGGGACTAGAACTCAGATCTCCCGAGTCCCACTCCAACACTCTAACCACTACGCCATCACGGTAGTGGACATCCCCTTGCGCAATGGGACTTTCCCTTCCTTTCCTCCCCCTGCACATCTGTTCCCTCCAAATCTGTTCCACAGTGTTTCCCGAAAGAGGTTTGGGGGACATTGGGGCTGCAGGGAGAGGGAATCCATTCTGCCAGTGGTGTCCATTCTGATGGTGGACAGACAGAGTTGGATACAACCCAGTATCAGGAATTTGCTACTACCTAGATTCCTTTTTTCCTTTAAGGAATTGTTTGAATTATTTCATCTGCAATAGCTGTCTGATGATGATTGGCAAGTCAGATAAACATGCCTTATGCTTTATTAAGAACTAGCAAACAAACCTGGCTCTGCATGGGTTGAGATAGACCTTACTTTGATACACGGAGGCCTTCAATCAAACTTACACAGCTGTCAGAGTTGGACTCATTTGATTGCCTTGTCTGAGTCTGAGTCTGAGTGCACTGGCACCCGTATCCACGGTGTCCTCCCCATCCCCCGGAGGGTGGCTGCCCCATAGCAGGAGGGAGGGGGCAGCCATATAACTCTGTCTCTTGGACCAGTCCCCCCACTCCTGGCTTCAGACTGAATGGACTTCAAAGCTATGTGTTGGTTAGGGAAGTCTGCTATCTAGAGTTCGGCAACACTCACATCTCACACTAGTTCCTGAGTGGCACCACTTAGGATTAAATCCAGGGTCACCTGCCCTCTGGTCAGTTCCGTTACCAGCTGTTCTAGAGCACCATCATTTCAGGGATTGAGAAACTTTACCTCTTTATTGTGATGAGCACACACATTTATCCAGTCTATGTGGGGGTAATTACTACAACACTTTCTTCTTTAGATGCCTCCCTGATTTCATTCTTGTTCTCAAGATTACCCTGAGCATTTTGGTGAAGGGAATGATAGCACATCCCCAGTATTAAATTATTTTTGCGGCCTGGTATTCTTCCCACATTTGGACGATCGGAACCATGAAGGGTGAATGCTTTTCACTGGGCCTTTTTCTGTTTCCTCCTCCTCCTCTTCTCCTTATCCCCCTCCTCCTCCCTCCTCTCATACATCTATATCTTTCTATATCACATTTACCTTTTTTTTTTTAGTGCAGAAGTGGACATGTCCAAGCAAGGAACAGAAACAAGATACTATACATCTGCATGGTAAATGGTAGCAATCAGTAACTGATGATGATCATCTTTAAGTACACATCTGTTGACAGGAATAGGATACTGCAAATCCTACATCATTCAAATTGAAGAGCTGCATTGCTAGGAATTCTCAGGCAATGCAATACATGCTGCCGTAACTTATATTAATATAGTCTTTTAAAATATAGTCTTTTAAAATTCCTTTTAGGCTCACCATCATCATCACTTGTGACAGCAGACTTGGGCAAATGACATTTGAGATACTGTGTTGACCCCTGAGAACTGCTTCCTAAATATATTTCAAATCATCATGCCTTAAAACCCAATGTGTGAGGGCTGGGATATGCACATTTACTTTTGAGAAAGGCATCAGTATGCTTGAACTACCTCTTCCATTTTACACTGGAATGACTTAAGATCAAATTAGATGATTCATAAAGTGTGTGTCTTTAAAAAAACAACACAAAGAAACAAACAAGCTTTAACAAAAGCAGCTGGGGGCGGGGAGAGGAGAGAATGAACCATCAAGATTGGGACCAATGCCTGCAGAGAGGGAGTTAGTGAAGCTTCTGGGATAGGCAGAGTTTTGGCTGGGACCATGGCATGCGTGTGTGTGAATGTGGGGGGTAGGAAATCTTCCCACAGTTTTGCTCCCAGTCCTGATTGGAGAGTTCCTGTGGCTGTTACTTTTAAAGTTAAAGAGTAGACACATTAAGGGTGCAATCCTATGCATGTTGAGACAGAAAAAAAGTCTGACAATTGATGTAGGACTTTCTTCTGTCTAAACATGCATAGGATTGCACACTTAATGTGCACATACATTGAATTTTAGTGTCCAGTTTGTCGCTGAAAACTAAACATGGCAAGCAATGCTGAGGCAGTGGTCTCTGAGGCTACTCTCACCATGTCAACATGCTCCCATTTGGGCTTATCTGTTGTCATTCTGTTTTACAGCAGTTAAAAAATCTACAGTGGGTAGATTGGGTAGATTTTAAAGCCAATCTCTCATTGGCTTTAAAACAGCCCTAACAATTTTTTAAAAATTCTTTGTATTTTGGGGTGATTGCATGGCACTGTGTTTTAATAATGGTTTTAACTGCTGCTGTTCTGTTAATGTTATTTTCAGTGCAATCCTATGCATGCATGCTCAGAGATAAGTCCACTTGAGTTCAATGGCTGTGCATAGGATTACAGCCATAATGCTGCTGTTTGTGATTTTATTGTTTCAATAGCTTGTTATATTGTCGTTTTATCATTGCCTTGTAAGCTGCATTGGGAGGCTGAATACTCTAAATGGGATAAAAATCTATTAAATAAAAATAAATAGAATAATAATAATAATTCTGTTTATGCATACTCAATTAGGGTGAATGGGCTAAGATGAGGTCTGTTCCTGGCCACTGCATTCATCCCCCTATATAACCCCATTTTATAAAATAAAAATAAAATAAAGAGGAGCAATAGGGATTCTCAGTCTGAAAGCCAGCTCACTGAATGGCTTTGCGTGTGGCTATTCACTGTCTTTTCCCAGCCCAGAATATATATGTGCACATGGCCAACTGGTCGTCTGGTTCATCCATCATGAATGGCACAGATTGCAGTTTGGCAAAATGCTGCTGGATATACATTGAGAGGATTGGAGTAGTCGCACCTCATCAGCATTCGCGCTCTGAGTGAACATTCCAGGGGACCTCTCTGCCACGCCCGCAGTTTAACCTGAGCCGGGGGGGGGGGAGCAGGTAGCCCCATGCAGAGTGGTCAGTGCAAAATCCTCCATCTATTTGGCTTTGTGGTCATGCTTGGGTAGATGGGCTGTCCTGAAATGCTGAGAGGTAGATTCATCTAAAAAATCATTCCCACCTCCCGATTGCAGTCCAGTGATCTTTAACTTCCCACCACCTGTGTTTGAATATTGGAAATAGTGGGGAGGAGAGAAGTATATTATTATTAATTATCATCATCATCATCATCATCATCATCATCATCATCTTCTTCTTCTTCTTCCAAAGAGTCCTCTTGTTTTTTTCTTTTTACAAGGGCTGTCTGATTGCATGCTAAATAATAGCACTGTTATCTACTATCTTTTATACTACCCCTCCATTCTTCTTCTCTGTGCTGTTTGATTTGTAGGGTCTAATTACATGACAAGAGGAAGTCATCATCAAGGGTTATTCTTTACAATCCTTTACACTTTTACCTTGGTTTCCTTTCTTCCTTAAAAACAAACAAACACACACACACACACACACACACTATTTGCACATTGCATCATTTCTTTGCCAATGGAGGAACCTGTAGCTTCTTGTCTTGCAGTGCTAAGGTAGCGAGCACATTGAATGGAATGATCATGCCAAGCCGTGCATGAGCCCACACACATAATGTCCCCCACACAGAGACCGTGTCATCACCCCTATGGTTGCTTGCTATGTTTATGGTGGGGTGTCTCACAATTACGAAAGACAGAGGCAGCAGTCTGACAATTGTCTGGCTGCTGTCCTGTCATTGCAGCCTGGCATTTCATCTTCAACTTAATGGGTCTTGCTAAATGAAAGCAAAATGTTATTGTTCTCACGGCAGCTGGAGACACCCTAGCATTTCCCAATGCGGGGGGGGGGGAAGGGTGACAGGGAGCTTATTTATGTATAAATAGGTAGATGACATGTCATCCCCACTGAGTTATTAGGTTTTGTTTACTCAGGACTTGTCAAGTGCAGCAGAACTAATTCCAAACAGGTTGTCACGGGTATGTTCACAAAGCCCTAATAGTGTAATTCCAGACATCCTAATAAAATATAAGTGACAGAATTAGCCTATCACTCATATTTCTTATGGAGGTGAAATCTATTTAAAAAACAACAACCAACCTCACATTGAGAATTTCTTGGCAACTGGCTACATTTTACATATGGGGAAAGCTTGCAAATCCAGCTGCCTAAGACACCTGCCTACTTGACAGCCATAGTGATGGATGGGTAAATTAAGCTGTAATTAAGGTTGGGCAAATATCCAAAGGTTACGTACAGCCCCTAAAGTATGGAGACATTCCTTCAAATTATGTGAAAATTATCAAGAGCACTTCTGCTTGCAAAATCCAACCAGGGGTTCGAGGCTGCATTCCAAGGTCCTTATTCACAGGATTATTTAGGTAAATTGTTCAGAGGTCAATCAGTGCTTATCTGTGTGAGGAAAGAGGTCCAAGGAGACCCAAGTATTCCTCTTATCCCAGCCTTGTTGAGATGACTTTGAAAATTAATGGTGTAGGAGTACACTGCTTTTTTTTCTCTCTTGCTGATCTACTGATAAGCTCAAAGAGACTAGAATTAGCCTTCTGTAAATGGGCCAAGACTTCAGTCAAGGTGAAACTGAAATAACTTGTGCCTGCCTGTACAAAAGCTAAATGAACTTCTCCTTTCCCCAGGCCTGGCCCTACCATTAGGCAAAATGAGGCGGCTGCCTCAAGCAGCAGGTTTTGGGTGTCATGAAAAGGCAGCTAATTGTTACCTATTTAATGTAGTATTATTGTATTTTTACAAGCAGGGAGGGGAAGAGACACTTGTAGGATTTTCTGCTTCAGGTACCAAAATAATTTGATATGCTGTGGGTACTGTGTACTGTGAGTTGGTGGTGGTGCTGCCGCCATTTCCTGCGCTTCTTCAGGCAGAAAAATGACTTAGCCCGGCCCTGCCTTCCCATCTAGGGAGCCATATATTTTTTTAGTGCTTCATTTTACAAATAAAGAGGGAGCTAGAGTGGAAGCCTGCCTGGAAGCAACACACTCTGACTGGGGAGGCCTGTCACTTGATCACAGACATGCAGGAGAAGGCTATGCTACTTGATGAGAAGGAAAGCTTTCTACACATGCACCACTGCACTCTCCTTGATCATTACTTCACATATGCTGGGAGTGCATCCTGGCACCTGAAAAAAGGTTCCAGGGCAGACTCCAAGAGTTTGAAGCCTGATTCCTGGCCCAGCATAACGCTAAGAAGCTCCCAGATAACGAAAAGACTTTAGGGAATGAGAAAAAGGAAGTACAAAACAACTGACAAGTACAGACTTCTCATTCCTACTGGCTCGGTGCATCCAAAAAGCAGCAGTGGTAACAGAACTGGCCATAAAGTTTACCACTGGCACATGGGATTGAGAAGACCATCTTCCTTAATGTCTTCTGATGAGTTTCAGGGGCGGGTGACATCACAGATAACTGCTTCACTTGCCCAGACTATGAATTGTCTATTTCTGGTATTGGTCACTTTCGAGTGTTTTGACCCATAATTCTGTTCCATTTCCACATTACTCTGCGATTTAAAAAAAACAAAATCCCTCTCAAAGTACGTTTTGTGTGTGTGGTGTGTGTTTTAATTCTTATTTAAATGTGTATTTTCTCTCAGAATACATAATGTATATTGTGATATGTCACAAGTGCTGACAACTGTGTTGCAACATTTGGAATAGTGTGAAATCTGGTGCATATTTATGTGTTACATTTATATCCCACCTTTCCTCCAGAGAGACCAAGATGGCATACATGAGCCTCCTTCTCTCCATTTTATCCTCACAACAACCCTGTGAGGTAAGTTAGGCTGAGGGTCAGTGACTAGATCGAAGTCAACCAGTGAGCTGCATCACCAAGTGAGAACCCTGGTCTCCCGAGTCCCAGTCCAACACTCTAACCACTACACCACACTGGCTCGCTCCATTCTGAACCACACGTTAATCCGAGAGGTGTGGATCAGGTCGTTTTGTGCAGGACTTCAAAAAGACAGATTGCCTTACTCAAAAAACATCCTGAACCCAGCCTTCAATGCCAGGCATGTGAAAGCAATAGGAATTGGTAGATACACTGGTATAAGAATGAGTCGTTAGATATGCCATGACACTGGCAGGTCCACACAGATTTGGCGCTTTAAGAACTCTAGTACCAATCAACGTCACCACTATGGATGTTCTTTCTACCTCTGTTCAGTTGCTAGATAGGGTAACACATTATATAAGTGACATTTTCATTTTAGTTTTCACTTTTAAATGTGAGGCTTATCTGGCATGGTAGCAACAGTTGTTTTCTTTTCTTACAATCTTACAAACTTGCACTGCTTTCAACCCCAATGCACCCTCTCCCCAAGCCCCATGAAGTTCAAATAAATACAGAATACTAGCACCTGTATAACGCCATATTAGAGAACGTGCTTGTCTTGGACTATGTGAAGTTTATTGGGGAAAGCTTACATAATTCTATGGAGCTGAGTACCTTCTAGTGGAGCCCCTCCCCCCCCCAACCTGGTGCCCTCTATGGCTTGAATCCAGAATCTGCCTTCCATTGCTGGAAGGACTCTGCTCACAGATAGTTCCTCTGCCTGATTTGTGGGGGGGGAGAGATCCCCTTTTTACCACACCACAGCTCACTGCATTCACCAGGGTCTCCTCACTCTCCTTATAGCCTTTTCTGGGAGCTGCAGGGGGTCCTTGGGGAAGGAGAGGGTGGGGAAGTCCACTTCTGCTAGCACAGTTGATCCAGCTTAAATCTGGATGCAACTCCAGCTCTTTTGGCCTACAGCTCCCATCAGCCCTAGCTAGCCAGCATAGCCAATGTGAGGGATGGTGGGAGTTGTAGGCCAAAAACATCTGGAGGGTTGCAAGTTGCCTATCCCTGGTCTAGGCTGAGGATCTGTCCTCTGTCTTCTTCTAAGTCAGTGTTCTCCAAGCTTGGGTCGCCAGATGTTTTTGGCCTACAACTCCCAGCATGCCCCAGGCAGCTATGCTGGCTGGGGCATGCTGGGAGTTGTAGGCCAAAAACAACTGGGGACCCAAGCTTGGAGAATACTGTTTTCTAGAGCAGTGCCAAACATTATCCCACTTCCCCTCCTCCTCCCAACAATTCTCATTCAATTCTATAGAAAAGAAATTGCTTTCGAAAAGAAATTCAAGAGAGAAAAGCACTTTGGAGAAATTCTCATGGGTTGGGTTTGGGGTTCTTGTACTTACTGTATTTATGAAGTGGCTGGGGTGTGTGTGTGAGTGTCCTCTCTTTTATTGTATACAATCATCTCTCTGGCAACCTGTAGCCTCCTTGGCTTCCCACAGTCAAAACCCAGGGGAAGACATCATGAATTAACTTTTTTAGATGAGAAAACACTGGCAGCCTGGGAGGCTGCAGAGCAATGGAGAGCTGTGTGATAGAAAACAAAACAAAACACACAGCACCTTCGGCCAGCCACTGCACAGTGACTAAGCTCAAAAGCACCACCAAAATAAATTCAAAATAACCTATTAAATGGCCTGAGGATGAGGCAGAAAAATGGAAGCTTCTTCAACGAAGGAAGAAAACTTTCAGGAAATTGGGGAGGACAGATTTTAGCCCAGGACTAGCTCCACCTCTTCCCTTGAGCTGAAGATGACACTGTCCCCCTGACACCTGCATTAGGATGCAAAAATGGGGGCTAGGGTGTCAATACAGTTGATGATGTTGTTGCCACTAGTGGCAACACCAAAACAAACAAACAAACAAACAAAAAACACAAGCCCTGAGGAAAAAAGAAAGCAGCTGTGCTGCAAGCCCTGCCAATGGTAAGCCCTACCTGTGAGAAACTGTAGAATTTCTCCTCCCCCTGGAGAAATTTGGTGAAATTGCTCCCCCCCCCCCTCTGATTCTCTGCCCACAAATAGGGTGGAGAATTTCAAGAGGGCCATTTACACAAAGCTTTAGTCATTTCTGGTATTTCCACACAACCGGTCTCTCTCGCTATTTTCACGCGTCATCCTATGATGTCCAAAATCAGAGGGTGGTGTAAATATTTGACAAAGAAACATTTCATTGGGAGGAAAAAAGAACTTGAATGTTGTGAATCTGAGCGTTTAAGTTCTCATCCAAAATTCACTTGGTAATTTAATAATTTGTGCTAATTACAGTGAACTGAGACACTGCAAAGCCAAGAGATGCCGCATGATGATGAGAATCAAAACATCATGAGCAAAATGAAATAACTGCAGAACATTATTCAGTGTTATGCAGCTTTTTTCCCCACTTCTGATTGTTTAATACTGTTAATGTTAAACATTTGATGCACTAAACTAGATTGCAGCCAGTTCACTTTTACCTTTATAGAAATGAAAGAAAGTAAATTCAATGACTGGTGGGTTTTTTTGTTTTTTTTTAAAGTGAGTGGGAATTATAGAAAACTACAATTGTAGAAAACTAAATGTCAATTATAGAAAAGTAAATTGTAGAAAAGTAAATGAAAGTGAACTAAAATAAGGACAAAACTACACTTTATGCATGACTGTCAAGGTTCCACTTCTGCCGGGACCCCTTGATCAGCTCTTGAAGATCTCTGCCTCTTCCAAAAGCCCCTCCTGTTCCAGGAGACCAATTCTCTACCTGTTACCCTCCTGTTCCCAGTAACGTGGGAACCGGCCTCAGACATGGTGAATAAGGCACTCCAACATTTGTGGTAAACAAGAACAGTTTACATAGAACTATGGGTAACATAGGTTCAGATTGACCTATGAGTATTTACACAATAGCACAATAATTATTCACAAAAGCAGTATAAGGAAAATAAACAGACAAATAACACAAGGATGTCTAACCTAACTACTGTGTTACTTGTAAGCTTCAGTTCAGAAATTCTTCCCCCAGTCTAGCTAGGTCTCTCTCTGTCTCAGACTGCCTGCCTCTCTACTCTGCAGACAATCTCACTCTGGCTAGCTGACCACACCCCACCTCCTTATAAACCCTTCCCAGGATTGGAAGGTTATACCCATGTGACCTTGAACAGGAGCAATGACACTTAAATTATATTCGGTGAACTAAAACTCACAAATGCCCCCTCCCATCATGAAATGTTTGGGCCTATAGGCTTCAACTACTTTAGGACTGTATAGGCCTCAATCCTTCACAATGACATAATAGGGCTGCCATTAAAAAATAATGGCATCTCTATGTTACATTCTCCCTTATTAACATTACGTAGTCCGTGTCATACTGTCACTATGATATGTATCTTCCCCAACACCAGTCAGTGATATGGAATGGGAATGGGGAAACAAAATATGATGCTGTCATGGAAGACCACAGTCTTGAAAGGTGGCTAAGAAATATATATTCAGAGTGCAATCCTATGCGTGTTCAGACAGAAAAAGGCCCTACAAATCCCAGTGGCTGGGGCATGCTGGGAGTTGTACAACTTTTTCTTTCCAAACATGCATAGGATTGCACCTTAAATAAATAAATAAATAATGGTACAGGCTAGGGGTCTTTTAATGTTTAGTGCAGTGATAAGGGGTTTAGTTTAGTGCAGGGAGCTCCTGAGGAAGAAGGTATTCTCTAAAATGTTGGGCAAGGTAGCAAAATAAACCCGCACCTGTGTGATCCTGTATCACTTTTGTTGTTTTCTGGCTGCTTTTGGTGCCTCCCTGTTGTTGGCTAAGTCAAGGGGAATCCAACCTTTTTGGTTTGTTGGGCACATCTGGAATTTTGAGAGAGTGTCATTTGTACTCTCACAAAATGGCTGCCATGGGAGGCTTGCCTATTCATAAAATAGCTACCATGGTGGGTGTGGCCACTCACAACACACTCATTTCCCAGAAGGCAAGCTGGTGAGACTAAGAGAAAAGTAAACAGTCTAAGAATCTCAGTACAAGACAGAGGTGGGGGTCTGACCTCCAAAACACAAAACCACTATTTGGAACCCAAATAAAGGTGGTGTTAAAGGGCAGCACTTCACTTTGCACATGGCATGCCAACCTGCCAGTTAAATAGAAATAATTAAGAAAAAACTTAAGAAATAGAATTAAAACCAGAAAGGGTAAAGAGCTTGGCTAGTGCCAAGAGAGGTATCCTCAGGCACATTGGTACCCAGAGGCACCACGTTGGAGCCCCCCAGGGCATATTAATGGGGGGATAACCCAGAATTGGGATGCCATTTTTTATGGCAGCTCCATGTCAGTCACAATGTAGGGTTGTGCCCCAATGTTAGTTACTATGAACCACCTTATCCTCTTGGGGAAACTGAAGGCTGATTCTGTCTTCATTCTGAAGCAAACTCAATGCTTATTCGAAGGTAATAACTGGACACAGAAACCAAACTCTATTTTCCTCTTCTTGGTTATAAAACATGCATAATGAGCTATTTCTTGATAGAAGAAATAGTATATGAGACATTTGTTTCTTTGCTTGTTTGAAAGCGACTGCTTCAGAGTATCCGCTTGGGCAGTAGCCAGTGAGCAAAGCAAGCAAACAAAGATAGCAGGCGTTGTTTACTTAACTGGTATAAACATTTTCACATACTGTATAGTGGGATTGCTATAGATGAAATGCAGGAGACACAAGGTTTCTGCCAAATGTCAACAGGTACAAAAATCCAATCAACTTTCCCATCAGATAAGACAGCCCCTCTCTAGCATTCCACCAGATGACTCTCTACCTTTTTTTTCTAGCAACAGTGTGCCAAAGGCTCGGTACTCTTCAGTCTCAAATTATAATATAACTGTGACTGCAAGAAAGGGTATCCTAAAACTCTCATTTTGCCAAGACCATGCATATGTTTTGTTCTATGACTGGATGCTGTAGACTAAGCAATGGTGAGAAATTTTGAACCCCACCAGCTAACAGTGTGCCCTTTACCATCCTAAAAAGTGCAGACCTATAGGAACCTCTCAACAACCCTGAGGACTAAAGCCTACTTTGTATTAACAGCTAGTGTGGCTGCAGTTTGAAGGAACCCAAAAGCAATTGACTTCCAGAGCATGAGTTATGCAGTCCATACACCAGGTTCAAATATAATGGGAAAACATGGTTTTCTCCTATGTGAATGAGCCACACTGAGCTTTCCCCTCTCCTCTCCTCTTTTGCTCCTGCAAGGAGATTGGAAATTTCCACTTCTGTTTTTAAACAAATTACAGTTTTCCAATGATGTACAAACTCAGGGAACTGTGGTTTGTTTGAAGCCAAGTTGGATAACCTATGGCCCACCCCAAACAAGTTCCCCATCCAGCCCACCAGCTTCCCTGGTGGGAAGCTTCCCTTCAATCTCTGATCAGGGATAAAACAGTTTCCCTGCTCTCCTGTCCATGCAGCCTCTAAGGCATAATCCTTGGATGCATGAGCCACCTGGGGAATGCTGTGAGTTGTAGGACTTTTAGGTGCCAATGGAGGTGTTTAAAAAGCCTAATTGCAGTACAAGGGGCCCATTCTGGGAGGGGGTGGCTGCTGGGGAGGGAAGGCATAACCCTCCCCTCCCCAACACTGCCACCCCTATGAAAAAATGGGGAAATGTACAAAAGAGGAGGAGAAGGGAAGGGGAGTGTGTCATCCAGCCAGAGACTTCCTGTGATTGTTCATGAAGCAGGAAACTATGTTACATCTGAACCGGGCCATAGTAATTTTTTCATAGGCTTTCATACGAGGCAGAAGGATGCTCCCAAGCTGCTCTGATACATTTTGCCAATCCTGCACGATCCTTTCCTGAACAAAGAGACCATGAAGGGAGTTTGTGGCTCTATACAGCAGGGAGCAACAACTGAGGCACCGAAGTAGGCTGGGGGAGGAAGTGGGACTGCCCAAGGTACAAGCCTCCTCCAGGGCTAGTTAGTACCTTGGACATTTGTCCTTTTAATACCAAAAGGTGGAACATTCTTGGGTTTGACAGGGCCAAACTAGATGTGATGGTGGCTGCCATGCTTGTTGTTCACGTGCTGTACTCCATTCACATCCAGCTCTGGTACTAAAAGTGAACCGGGCTGGGAGGAAAATATCTAGGGTGACATACTACTGAGAGTAAGGTTGAGGAGGGGTGAGAACTCTTCTCACCTACGTGACTTCTTTATACAAATGGATGAAGACCCATGAATAAACCCATGGAGAATCATGTGGTGATGCTGGATGTCACTAAACCTTCCAGTTACCTAGTTCTGAATCCAGCCTAATTCATAATGCTCTGTCTGAGCACAAATCAAATTCTATTTCCCTGCAAACGTTCTCCTACCGTTCTTACGTGACTGTTGAGTTTGCCTCCCAGAAACATTTCTTTAAAAAAAAAAAAAAAAGTGCTTCATAGTTTGTCATTACAACATACAGCTGAATTAAGACAGAACAATATGAAACAACAGTAATACATTTTTTTTCTTTAGAGACTCTTATTAGCAATTGTTCAAAGGGCAGAGTGCATACAATTTTTTAAATTTATTCCCCCCCCCCTTGCTTGAGCTAGCTTAAACTGGAGTGGTTCAGTGTCAGACGTAAACAGCAAACAATCTCTAAGAACGCCCATGCAAATAAACCCAAAGCATCTAGTCTCCCACATAACCATTTATAGAAGAGATTAATTGACATAGGACTTGCTGGCCATTAATGCAAACAAAGACAAGGGTTTCTCATAAATATATTATAATGGTTAAAAGCAAATTGAGCAAATAGAAGAACTGGCATTAAAGGCTTATTAAAGTAATAATACTTTGCATTAACACAGTGATTTCCCTCCCAGAGAAATGCCCAAATTGAGCTTTATAGACTGTCAGTCAACATTTTTATTTCACTGTAAAGGCCAACCATCATTTCTGCAGGTGCATTTTCAGTCTGCAGTTATCCATGCAAGAGGAGGAGAATTTTAAAATGATGCAAATCAGATGATAAACCTTTAAAAACAGAGAGAAAGAAATGGCTGGGGGATAATCCAGACAGACATCAGGAAAAGTGATTGTATATGGACAGCATATAGAAAGTTTTTTTGGTAAGTAGTTTTATAATGAATAGGAATACACCCCCGAACATTTCTTTACTTACTTGCAGCATATATACCCCACCTGATTGCCAAAAAGGCTCCCAGAGAGGCTTGCAAAGATAAGTAGCATGGTAGCCCTTACCCCTCACGCTTGAAATCTAAATTTAAGACATGACAGTCTAGGGATGGTGGAGAAATGCGCAACAGATTCAAATGAGTTCGGATTTCTAGGAATCTGACCTGTGGATTCCACAGGAGACTGGCTTATTCCAAGTTGTGTGGGTGGCCTTCTGGACTGGCTTTAAAAAAAAAAAAAAAAAAACTTGGGGGGGGGGGTTTCTGCAAATGCGCACTTGCAGTAATGCAGATTAGCACAAGTGCAAAATTCTTGTACATCCCTTAAAACAATAAATCCAGTTCTGTGCATAAGCAGATGATGGAACAAGGGACGCCTGACAATGCATGAAATGCAATGCAGACGGAACGGATTTAATAATATCCATACATCCCTACAAGGAAAAAAAGATAGAGAAGGAAGGAGCAGATATATAGATAATTGGATATATATCCCCTTTCTACTCCTTTCCCCTTGTATATAGATTGTAAAAAAGCCTATTTGGTGATGGTGACAGTTTACTTCCTCTGCCTGCCCAGGCCACAGGGCAGTTGGTTAGAATGGCCTCTGCGAGGGGAGAAGGCTTCCCAGCCTCCGCTCGGTGAAACAGCAGCAACACTTTGTAAAGTCATAAGCTTCGTCACAAGAGGCCTGGTATTTCACCATTATTTTTCACAAGGCAAGGAGGAAGCAAGAACAACATGGTGTAGTGGATACACTGTCAGACTTGGATGGAAAGATTTGGGTTTATTTTCTTTATTTATTTGAAATATTTTTATGCTCAGCGAAAAAGGCTCCCAGAGCGGCTTACATAGAATCATAGAATCATAGAAAAGTAGAGTTGGAAGGGGCCTACAAAGCCATCGAGTCCAACCCCCTGCTCAATGCAGGAATCCAGGTCAAAGCATCTCTGACAGATGTCTGTCCAGCTGCACCTTGAATGCCTCCAGAGTGGGAGAGCCCACCACCTCCCTAGGTAGTTGGTTCCATTGTCTTATTGCTCTGACAGTCAGGAAATTTTTCCTGATGTTTAGGTGGAATCTAGGTTCCTGTAACTTGAGCCCATTATTCCGTGTCCTGCAAACTGGGATGATCGAGAAGAGATCCTGGCCCTCCTCTGTGTGACATCCCTTCAAATACTGGAAGAGTGCGATCATATCTCCCCTCAGTCTCCTCTTCTGAAGGCTAAACATGCCCAGTTCTTTCAGTCTCTCCTCATAGGGCCTTGTTTCTAGTCCCTTTATCATCCTTGTTGCCCTCCTCTGAACCCTCTCCAGTTTGTCTATGTCCTTCTTAAAGTGAGGTGCCCAGAACTGGATGCAGTACTCAAGATGAGGCCTAACCAGTGCCGAGTAAAGGGGAATTATCACTTCCCGCGATTTGGAAGCTATACTTCTATTAATACAGCCCAAAATTGCATTTGCCTTCTTTGCAGCCACATCGCATTGCTGGCTCATATTCAGTTTGTGATCTACCACAATTCCAAGATCCTTCTCACTTGTAGTATTGTTGAGCCAAGTGTCCCCCATTCTGTAACTCTGCCTTTGGTTTCCTCTCCCTAGGTGCAGCACTTGGCATTTATCCCTATTAAATTTCATTCTGTTGTTTTCGGCCCAGTGCTCCAGCCTATCGAGGTCACTTTGAATTTTGTTTCTGTCTTCCAGAGTATTAGCTGTTCCACCCAACTTTGTGTCATCTGCAAATTTGATAAGCATTCCCTGTACCTCCTCATCCAAGTCATTAATAAAAATGTTGAAGAGCACCGGGCCCAGGATCGAGCCTTGATTAATATAATCAATTAAACAAGTCCCTGCCCGCAGGCTTACAATCTAAAAAAGAAATGACATACAAGGAAAAAGGAATGGGGGGGGGGGAGAAGGTGAAAAAAATAATTCTTCTGGCAGGGCTGGTGGAATGGCCCTGCGCTCCCTCTCATCTCCTAGGGATGTGCATTCATTTCTAAAACAAATAAGAAATTACACAAATGCACCCACCCCATTAGTTTCTAATACATTTCAGTGAGAACCAAATCGAAATATAGAAATAAATGGGAGAAATGCACAGACATCCTTTCGTTTTGTTGCTCCGGTTTGTTTCTCACATAGGAGGGATTCCTGAAACTGAAGAGACATTGCACTGCATTGCTTAGCAAATTGGTAGATATTATGGTTACATCCAGGGAACATTCTGTAGGGCTGGGGGTGAACTCAGAGCGCTCCAAAAGTGACAAGACTTGAAAAACTGTCCAATCTAAAGCATAAAGCAACAGGAAGCTTAGAGGATGTCTGTCACCCTTTTTTTAAATTATGTCTAAAACAGGGACCTTTTTGCCAATCTGTCTGAAACTTGGCAGGTCTTCTGCCTGAAGGCATGTAGAGTGTCTGCAAATTTTAAACCACTTGGATGGAAACTGTCAAAGTTACCAGCCGGAGAATACAGGAAGGGTCTCCACTGAAAGCAACAGGAAGCATCCTATGTCACCATTTTTAATTGCTTAAAATGGAGGCGTTTTTTCCAATTTGTATGTAACTCAGCAGTAGAGAGGGATGAGAATTTCAGTTCAGTTCAATTTTTATAATAATTTACAAAAATATGCAAATTTCTTCATATTTGCGATTGAAAGAACTTGAGATTTAAAATCTGATAGATCCAGTTGATAGTCTATCCAGGCCTAGGGCTTTAAGGGCTTACCTCTTCAAAGTGTGGACTTGAATCCCTGTGTATATTTGTATTCAACCATTTCAGTTTAAATAGGTTTATGGCAGGCATGCACAACATGATCCTCTCCATGTACTGATTGAATATGGCTGGTGCAGATGCTGAGATTTCATTTTGGTTCAGTTTTTATAAGAATTTATCAAAATTTTCAAATTTCTTCATATTCAAAATGGAAAAAAACCTTAAGATTAAAAAAATTCAAATTCAGGAGAAAGCAAAACTGACAGATTTGTCTGTCCCTACTCAGTAGGTCTGATGCCTTCGACTCTTAAGGCTTTGAAGAATAGTACAACACTTGAAATGTTCATGCTATTTAGGTGGGGGGGGGGAACCCTTAAAATTACAAGCAGCAGAGCACAAGCTGGTTCAATCAATCAAGGTAGAAACAAAATGAATGAGAAATGGTTATTCTGCTAGATAAACAGGAGCTATAATAATGTGCAAGAATTCTGTCCTTGGAATTATGTCAGAACTGAACTAATTATTTATTTATTTATTTATTTCATTTTTATATCGCCCAATAGCCGAAGCTCTCTTACAGCAATTGTTACAGCAATTAACAAGACAGTCCCTGCCTGCAGGCTTACAATCTAAAAAAGACACGAGACACAAAGAAAAAGGAATGGGGAAGGAAGGAAGGAAGGAAGGAAGGAAGGAAGGAAGGAAGAAGGGGGAATATTAATGAATACTCCTGGCAGGGACAATGTGGGATCAATCTGAGGCAGTTCAGCTTACAGCCTTGCAGAGTACATCTAAAAAATATATACACTGGTAATAGAAAGGTGTGAATCTGTGATTCAATATATTAGAAATGAATTGGGAATATATGATGTGGATATTTCTTTCATGAAGCCTTAAATAGCAAATGTATTGAGTCAATTTCAAAGTGCTTGTAGGAATATACTTTTCAATTTTGTTATTAGTGAATCATGTAATTGTACTTCTGATTTTTGTGGTTTGTGTGTACATTTTCTTATATATTTGTATGCATTTATTAAATGATAAAAAAAATACATTTTCAGAGAAAAAAAAAGAATTTGGAGGTTCTTCCTCAATCAAATTATCTGAGGATTTCAGGTTCAAGATTAAATTTAAGACCAGGTAAATTTTACTGGGGGGCAGGGGCTGATGCATACTCCAGTGTTTAAGAGGATACCTTCTGTTCACCAAGAATACATTGATAGTAGAACATTGAGAAATTTACACTACAGAAGTTGAATGCCACGTGCCAGATGGAGCTACTGGAAACATATTAACACCTTATCAGATCTGCTACTCAAATTGTGCTTAGAAGAGGGATATTGTGAGCCTGACACATTGTCCATGGTTTCCTAAAGTAAGGAAGGCTGTTCCACTGTTTGCATTAGATGAAAATGTTTTGCAACTAGGCAACAGTAAAAGACTGATGACAAACACAGACGTATCTTTGTGGCTAGACTTGGTGTCCACCAACTCCTCAAAAATTTCCCATCTGAGCTTATTTTTTCTTTAAAAAACAGTGCTTTGAACCTTATTTGAATCCAGAACTCCCCTGTAAACTGAGGGTTGCTTTTACAGGACACAAAATGCAGATACAACATTCTAATGATAAACTCAGCAGATGAGGTAGAGACTACTAGATGCAGCAGAAGCCTCAGGAAGGCAGCTATTTTTAGGGTTAGAGCCACCACATGGTAGTATGTAGTGGGGGACAATACAGAAAAACAATGGTAAATTTACCCAAGATGAAACCCATTGGGAATATCTATGCTGCATCTATCTGTACTGACCAGGCAATGCTATGCTAGTGGGATGTTTGAATGTTTCTAGTTTACAAATCCTCTCTTGGAAGACAATATCCTATGTTTACAGGCCCATTCTTCAACCATCAGCTTCACCCTCCTGACCTTTGGCAAACATCTGGAGTGCACAGAACTGTACTCGGGGGCGGGGCTTCTAGCCAAATGGAGTAGGACGGATACTGAGAGAGCTCTGGTCGGAAAAGATATGAAAGAATAAATCTCCCCTGAAATAATAAGGATCCTGTGAGTAGCATTCTTCTTTCAAACTTGAATAAGGCAAAGGACTGTGTTTTTTCGGAATTGTTTTCCAAACTTTCTTTCGTATTTCTGGGCTGGTTGCCAAATGTCTAGAGATCGTAAATATAAAATTCCATCGGTCTGGGAGAGAAAGAAAACCCATCCTAGTGATATCAGAGTGTCACGGCTGGATAGGGTACAGCTTGAAGAAGAAATTAATTTTAAAAACAATACGGAGATCAAAAAAGATAAGATCAGCCGTAGTGCTGAATCACTGAGAGCAGGAAGTGCTCGTACAATCCCGGAAATTTCGTCTCAGCAGAAGGTGGGATCTGCTGTGTCTGTAGTGATACCAAAAAAACAGAAAGAAAGCATGTCGACTGAAATGATGGCACAGTTCCAGAAGCTTTTAAAAGAAAATAATGAAGTGATAAAAAAACCAGAGGAAAGACGAAATGAAAGCAAACAATAAAGAAATTGTAGCGGAGGTGGTTGGGGAGCTACAAAAATCAATTGCTGAAATAAAAACAGAATTCTGTGAATTTGAAAATGTCTGAGATGGAAAAAGGGATAATGGCAAATAAGTCTGAAATACAAGAACACAATATGAGGTGTGATCAGATTGAACTGAAATTGATTGACTTGCACGATCGGGAATGCAGATCTAACATACGCCTTTGCGGGTTTCCAGAACAGAGTGGTGAAACTTCTAAAAGTTTGAAAGCTAGAGTGCTTGAATGGATAAAGAGCCTTGCTCCTGGTATTACATGGGAGCAAGAGGATATTGAAAGGATCCATAGAGTTACTTTCAAAAGAGGAGGAATGAGTCCCAGAGACATTGTTATAAAATTTACATACTATAACAAGAAGGAGTTTTTTATGGGTGCAATCAGGCAAATTCCGGGACAATTCATGTTTTTGTCAACACCAGTCCAAGTTTTCAACGATTTGTGTGCTCAAATGATAAATTGGCGGCGGAGTGTGAAACCCTGCACAGCGACTTTGAAGAAAAATGGGATTTCTTACACTTGGGGTTACCCAGTTTTTTAAAGATTTTTTATTGGAAAAAAATTCTACAAGATAACATCTTTGGAGCAAGGCATGCAGTTGCTGCAAGAATTGAGCTTGCAGGGAGAAGATGGAGCAGCTGGACAAGGAATGCCCGGGCCGGTCGGATTTATAGATATACAAGAAATCCTCAGTGCAGTTGGAGGAAAGGACAAATAACCCTTTTCCTTTGTCTCTTATTCTTTTATAAAATCTTTCTCTTTCTCTTTCTCTCTCTATAATTACTAATTTTTTTCTTTTTTCTTCTTCTCCCTTTTAAATTTAATTTTATTTCATTTTATGTAGTTTTTCTTTGTTTGTTTGGGGTTTTTTTTTTTATTTCCTGCTAGGCTAAAGAAAAGGGGAGACAGTGGTTTTTTGTTATTGTTGTTGTTGTTTTTTGGTTTTGTTTTGTTTTGGGTTTTTTTTTTGTTTTGGTAAAAAGAGACCGGAAGGAAGTAAATGATTGGAGTTCGTAGGCAGAAGTCACAACCTCCCCCCCTTCAAAGGCTCTAGAAGCTGTGTGCGGGGTGATTATCCCTGGGATAAGAGAGGGGGGAATGGAATTAAATGTGTGGGTGGGGGGTGGGGGGTTGTGGTGATATTTATGTTTATGCACAGGGACCAAAGTTGGTTGAGCAACAATAAAATAAGATGGACCCTAAGTTAAGAGTTTCAACATTGTATGTCAAAGGTCTGGGATCTATTCTGAAAAGAAGACGGATTGAAGCACTTCTAAATAAAGGCGGACATAATATTTCTACAAGAAACACATCAATCAAAAGAGGGAGTAAACGAACTTAAACTAAGATGGTCTATGATATACGAGAAAGCATATGGTTCCACCAAGTCAAGAGGTGTGGCAATTATTATTTCTAAAAAATGTGGTTTTATTGTGAGTAAAGTTAAAAAGGATACTAGTGGGAGATATATAATGGTATATGGGGCATTAGGAGGGGAAGAATATATATTAGTTAATGTATATGCCCCAAATGTAAATCAAGCAAATTTTTATCAAGAAGTATTAAAGGAAATGGGTTCAAAACAAAATGAGTTAGTTATTATAGCTGGTGATTTCAACATGGTGATGGACAAAAAGATAGATAGATCTAATCCCACGGGAGAAGAGAGGAAAAATAATATAACGGCATTAAATACAGTAATTAACAAAGAGGGAATGGTAGATGTATGGAGGGGTGTAAAAGGAGATGAAAGAAGTTATACATATTATTCACCTGTTACAAAGAATTTTTCTAGGATTGACTATATATTTGTTTCTAAAAATTTGATTTCAAGAGTAATGAACACGGAAATAGGTATTATAAAAGTGTCGGATCATGCAATACATAATATGGATGTTAAGATAAATAAGGATTATAAAGAAGCTAAAAGATGGAGGCTGAGCGGTAATATCTTTCAGTACAAACATATAAGAGATAAGATAGAGAAGGAATTAAGAGAGATTTGGGAGATTAATGATACAGGAGTTTGTAGCGATGCAATAGTTTGGGACACAATGAAAGCTGTTATGAGGGGCATTAGTATAAGAGAAGCATGTATATTAAGGAAACAACAGGAGGTATTTAATAAAAAGCTTGAAGAGGAGATAAAGGAGTTAGAAGCTAAATTTTTAAAGGAAAGGGGAAAGGAGATTTATGCAGAACTACAAGCTAAGAGGAAAGAGTTGGAAAACAAGGATATTGAAAGGACACAGAGAAATTTGATTTATATGAAAAGAGCTTACTTTGAAAATAGTAACAAGAATTCTAAAATGTTAGCTAGATCCACACACAAAAAACGGGGAAAAAATATAGTTGGAATAATAAAGGATAAAAAAGGGAAAGGGCATAATTTGATGAAGGGAAAATTAAAAAAATTTCAAGAATTTTATTCAGAATTATATAAAGCAGGAATAGGTGAGGAAGATAGGATTAAAGAATATATTGAAAAACATATGAAAATAAGAATACAAGAAGAAGATAGAGAGACGATGGAGCAATCATTCTCAGATTTGGAGATAGATTTTGCTATAAATAAATTAAAAGAAGGCAAGACCCCAGGAGTAGATGGATTAGGGGTGGAATATTACAAGGTTTTTAAACATATGTTAATTCCAAGGTTGAAGTTATTATATAATAATATAATGGAAGGGGGAGAAATTCCCCCCTCATGGAAACAATCTATGATTATAGTAATTCCAAAACCAGGAAAGGATTTAACAGAACCAGATTCATATAGACCCATTTCGTTAATAAATCAAGATGCAAAATTATTTACTGCAATACTAGCGAGACGAATGAATAGGTTTATGAGTAAATATGTAGGGATGGACCAATGTGGATTTATTGCAGGTCGACAAATGGCCGACTTAACTAGAAGAGTATTAAATATAATATATAGTATAAAGAAAAATAATGTTAAAGCGGGTGTACTAGCATTAGATATTTTCAAGGCTTTTGATTGCGTGGAACGGCCTACGTTAAAAATGATAATTAAAAATATGGGGTTTGGAGCAAGATTTAAAGGAGTAATTAATCAATTATATGCCCATAATATTACAAATGTAGTGGTAAATGATGGTATTACGGAACAAATTTCCTTAGACCGAGGAACTAGACAAGGATGTCCCCTTTCCCCTATTTTGTTTGCATTAGTGATGGAAATACTAGCAAATGTAGTAAGAGAAGATAGAAATATTTAATAGGGATGGGGGTTGGAGATCAAATTAAAATAAATTTATTTGCAGATGATACTTTATTAACAATTAAAAATCCAATTGAAACAATGGATAGGTTGGAGAACCACTTGAAAGAATTTGGAGAAATAACTGGGCTACAGATGAATTGGGGTAAATCCAAGATTTTACTGTTTAATTATAGTAAAAAAGAGGAGAGTGAAATGTTAAAGAAAAAATATAACATTAAAATTACAAATGTAATTAAATATTTAGGAATAGAAATTACACAAGATATTGATAAAGTAGGAGAACAAAACTTTAGAAAGTTAAAGATAGAGGTTAAAAATAAAATAGAGGAGTATAAAAAAATTGGACTTTCTTGGTTTGGCAGAATAGCGTTGGTAAAAATGAAGATATTGCCTAAAATAAACTTTTTGTTTAGGATGTTACCGGTAAAGATTATAGAAAAAGAAATTAAAGATTGGCAATCAATTATTAATGAATATTGTAATGGAAGGAAAAGATCAAGGATTAATAAATATAGTTGGTATAAAGCGCAAAAAATAGGTGGTTTAGGTCTTCCTAATATAAAGTGGTATTATTTAGCCAACCAAGTAAGACATATTTTGAACATTATAGCAGGGAAAGACAAAATGTGGTTGGAACTAGAAGCACGAGAATTAGGAAACATGATGGTGAATATATTATTTAAGAAAAATATAAATAATATTATAAAAGGACTAGAAAATCCCTTTTTGAGGAGTATGTTAGAGAGTTGGAATAACACGAGGAAAATTTTTATACCAGAGGTATCCCCGTTAACTCCGGTAGTGGCCATGGAGAACTTTCCAGAAAATGTAAGACATCTAGAAGCTATATTAAGGAGAAAAAAGATGATTAAATTAATGGATTGGGTGGAAAAATTGAAGACTAGAGAACATATAATAGAAATAGTAGGAAGAGAGAGAATATCATGGTTAAATTCAATGCAATTGGAATTGTGGTTAAAGAAGTGGAGGACAAGAATGGATAGTGAAAGAGAACTAACCAATTTTGAAAAGATAGTTTTGACTAGAGAAGCTATAGAAGGTAATGTTTCAACAAGAGGCACAACAAAGGCTTTATATACGATGTTACAAAATGAAGAAGAGCATAAAGATTCTCTTAAAGTGTTATGGGATAATGAATTTGATGAGGAAATATTGAAACAAAGTTGGAAAAATATTTGGGATAGGCGTATTGTAAGAGTTATGTCAACTAGGATAAAAGAGAACTTTTATAAAGTGGTATGGAGATGGTATTTAACTCCAGTAAGATTAAATCGGATATATAAAAATTGCTCCGCATTGTGTTGGAGAGGATGTAATGTAAAAGGTACGTATGCCCACATGTGGTGGAGCTGTAAAAATGTTCTGGAATTTTGGCAGAAAGTATTTGCAGAAATATCAGAAATAATTGGAATGGAATTAGAAGTCTGCCCAAAATTAGCATTGTTAACCATTACAGAAAAGTTAGTTTGTTTAAAAAATACAAAAGAATTGATTGTGAATTTGTTAACAGCAGCAAAATTAATGATAGCTAGGAATTGGAAGGTTCAACATGTGTTTTCAATTAATGAATGGTATACAGAGGTATGGGATATCGCGTTAAATGATAAATTAACTTGTAATATTAAGTGTCAAAAAGGACAATTGGAGAAAGACACCTTTGTGAACATTTGGGGCAAATTTTTGGATTATGTGTTGGTAAAGGGGAGGGGGAACAAACCTTGTCAAGATTTGTTATATTTTTGGAATATAGAATAATAGCTTGTATATATACACATACAAAAAAAAATAACAAAAAAATTGGGGTGAGAAATATAACTTGGTCCCAAGAGGTGGGGGGGTGCACAATGTTTATGTTGTATTTTTTGTTGTTGTATTCATTATTTTAAATTTAAAAAAAATTAAAAAAAAAAAAAAAAAGAACTGTACTCACATAGACTCCTCCATGAAATCCATAGTCTTGCGTGATCAGGGCTTCTGAACACATGGCAGAACCTACCTGCATATAGCTGTATGAATGCTCGCTCCCTGTTCAGATCTGAGTCGGACATTTCATTTATTTCATTTCATTTATATACCGCCCCACAGCCGAAGCTCTCCTGGACAGATGTCAGTCAGGGAGTAGGGCCAGCAGATGTGGTGATATGGGCATGGGGGTGACATGGGGGTGGTGACATGGGGGTGGGCCGGTGCGATAGCTGGCATGGTGGATGCATTGAGGACTCATCTGCAGAGCTGTACATGGGAGAGGGGGGTTGGATCCATCCAACTACCTCGTTGTACCTGCGGAATAAGGATACCGCTTGTGGAATGGGACTTCCGCATCCTTTCCTCCCCCTGCACCCCCTGCGTGCCCTCCAAATCTTTGTAGGGTCCCCCAACCCTCCAGAGGAAATTGGGAGGGTGCACAGGGAGCTACAGAGAGGAGGAGAGAATGCAGGAGTCCCATTCCACAAGCGGTATCCATTCCGTGAGTGCAACAAGGAAGTTGGATCTAACCTGGGGAGTTGAATCAGTTGAAATTCTTCTTCTTCTTCTTTTTACTGTGCTTCTGAAGTCTTCACTCTGCTCACCTCACTTTTTTGCAAAACATAAATTGAGGAAGAAAAATATAAACCTTAACCTGTCCAATTTATCTGGGGGGAGATTAGAAGTTCAGTTAAATACGGTATGTGGAATTATAATACAACATGGCAGGGATGAGTGCGCAGTAAATTTGGCTAAGTCCCGAGTCAAAATAATCATGGTTCAGAATCAGATTGCAGTTCGAGTCCTTCTAAATTTAGCCTTGTAAAATATATATTACACAGGGAGGAAAAGCACCACTCATGACATTTGGCTATATAAAAATATTGCCCCCCAGTAGAGCAGCTTGGAAATAATTTTTACATTTCCATGGAAACTTTCTTTGTCAAAAGTTTTTTTGGAAAGATGTAAAAGAAACATACATATAGAAAAAAGGAGATACCCAGGAATGGGTGAATAATAAGCTTATGAAAACTTTTGTAGATTTATGACAGTTCCCAGATTTTGTAATTTCAGGCACTTATGGGTAGAGCCGAGCTAAAAGTTCTTAGAAGACAATTTTCTGAGAAAATTTCTGAGAGTTTTCTTTTACACACACACACACCATAGAAAAAGATGGCCACATTGCAAGAGTTTCTCAAAATAATTTGAACCATTTTGGTGGCAGCTCTCATTCCCTCTCCCCCACCACAGTGTTAGGTCTGGGTCATTGTGGAGGATGCAAAATAGTGGCCAGGTTGACCACACAGTTGCTGCTGCTGCTAATTGCAGTGGCAGCAAAAGAGGGGGAAACGGGGGCGGGGAAAGCAAGCAAGCAAAAAGGCCAGAACACTTTAGGAACAAAGAAAGAGGCTATACTTCTGCCATTGCTAATAGTGAGCCCCACCCCTGAGAAGCAGTTGAAGAAATGCTTCCCCCAATTTCTCTGCCCACAAATAGGATGGAGAATTTCAAGAGTCCATTTGCACACACAGCTCTACCATGGAGTATGTTAATCTCTGGAATGAGATAGGAGGATGTAGGTGGATTGATAATCTGAACATCCTATTATTGTTCAGGGAGTTGGTTTAATAATCCAATTTCTTTCCAGGTGATGGTCTTGTAAAACTAATTGCTCGGTTCAGATCTGCTTGATGGTAAGGATTTTATCCCTTATCCTTGTCATTGCACTCCTGTCCTTTAAAAATACCTACAGCTGAAATTGCAGTAGCTGCACCCTCATCAGAAGCTAGGGGAGAAGTTCAGACAAATGGAGGAAGCTTTAGAGAACACCGACAGCCCGACCCAAAAGGGGTAAGATTCTGTATGTACTGAGGGCAGTTCTAGATACTGCAAGGCAACACAGAGCTACCTGCTGTTCTATGTCTCTGACTTCCTCTTGGCTGGGTAATGTCGAGGCTAACCCAAAGCCTGACATGATGTCATAGCATGATGATGATGATGATGATGATGATGATGATAATAATAATAATAAACATTTATTTATAACGCCCCTTACACCAAAGGGCGGGACAAATAACATATACAGTAAACATAACAATACAATAAAATGACGTTATGTTACAGTGTAGTGTCTTTCCCCGCATCTACCACTAACAACCCATGATGTGGGAGGGGAAGGGGGCACAGCATGATGACATTATTCATCATGTCATATTAAATGTTACCAAGAAGAGGGGAGAAAGAGACACTGAATGTCTGCAGTGCCACGTCTTTTGTGAAGTTGAGTTCTGCCATGAAGAGGGGGCAAGATGCATTGAATAATGTATGTGTTTGTGTGTATGTATGCACATGCCCCAAATTCCATGATTTCAGGCACATATGGAGTTCTGGAAAGGGCCATCTATGAAAGGGCCATCCTGACCATTAATCTGAGCCTTTTGTTGAGAGATAGGAGGGTTCCACAGGAATCCAGGCACAACAAAGGTTTTATATACGATGTTACAAAAAGAAGAAGAGCATAAAGATTCTCTTAAAGTGTTATGGGATAATGAATTTGATGAGGAAATATCGAAACAAAGTTGGAAAAATATTTGGGATAGGCGTATTGTAAGAGTTATGTCAACTAGGATAAAAGAGAACTTTTATAAAGTGGTATGGAGATGGTATTTAACTCCAGTAAGATTAAATCGGATAGATAAAAATTGTTCCGCATTGTGTTGGAGAGGATGTAATGTAAAAGGTACGTATGCCCACATGTGGTGGAGCTGTAAAAATGTTCTGGAATTTTGGCAGAAAGTATTTGCAGAAATATCAGAAATAATTGGAATGGAATTAGAAGTCTGCCCAAAATTAGCATTGTTAACCATTACAGAAAAGTTACCGGTAGTTTGTTTAAAAAATACAAAAGAATTGATTGTGAATTTGTTAACAGCAGCAAAATTAATGATAGCTAGGAATTGGAAGGTTCAACATGTGTTTTCAATTAATGAATGGTATACAGAGGTATGGGATATCGTGTTAAATGATAAATTAACTTGTAATATTAAGTGTCAAAAAGGACAATTGGAGAAAGACACTTTTGTGAACATTTGGGGCAAATTTTTGGATTATGTGTTGGTAAAGGGGAGGGGGAACAAACCTTGTCAAGATTTGTTATATTTTTGGAATATAGAATAATAGCTTGTATATATACACATACAAAAAAAAAAAAAAAAAAATTGGGGTGAGAAATATAACTTGGTCCCAAGAGGTGGGGGGGGTACACAATGTTTATGTTGTTTTTTTGTTGTTGTTGTATTCATTATTTAAAAATAAAAAATAAAGAAATAAAAAGGAAAAATTTTTAAAAAAACAAAAAAACAAAAGGAATCCAGCATTAACTTTCTTGTCCAGTAATTTCTTTGATGTCCAACGCCAACGCAGCCATATACTCTGAAACAGAAAATATTTATATTGTTCTACCTTGGCTGAAAACTTGGCTGCCCCTGCCAGTCTCTCCATAGGGTGTGGGTTGGGATACTTAATGGTAGTCTTTGATTGGCATCCCCATGACAAGATTTGCACCCTCACTCCTGTCATATCATTTAATACCACTCACCCAGTGAGTCACTAATCCCATAGTGAGTTCCTCCACCCATAATCTATGCCAACATTGTTTGCCACCAGGCATGGGGAAACTCAGGCACTTGATGTACCCAACTCACATGGTTAATTGAACCTAAATTATAACATCTGGGGATGGAAAACCTGCCATAGAGGTGTCAATCCCCACAGTGAATGTAACACAGAGACCAACTCCTAGTCATCATGAATGATCAATTTTTCATTCTGCTGACTCAACCCTTTTCTCTAACCAAAGAAATTAAAATAGTATGTGCTCTCTCCCATTAGGACTACCCAGGAAAGTCAGCATTCTGCTCTGCAACCATGCTCCAATTATAATATTTGGAGGGCTGAGACTCACTTAAGTCCAGCTCTGCAATGCATACTATTAATTTCCACGATAGGTAGCTAATCTTCTGAAACAATCTTCAAAAGAGTAGGCAGCACTAAGCCTTCGGAATCATGGTGCCACTGGCAGGTAAAGCAGAATAGCTTGTAATTTTCCATGCATGCACTTTGATTTCAAAATCCAACACAGCCGATAAGGCAAAATAATTGTTGAAAACCATGTTGCTGCTAAAGCATCGTTAATACAAATGAGCTATCATTAGGAACCAATTTTATTGCCATTATTTAAGACTTAGAAATTATTACTGTTGGCGCATTTACTGAAGTAAAAAAAAATATCTCGACATTGTTTAGGCTAATGAGTTTAAAATGATTTCTATAATAATGAAAGCAAAAGCATGGAGAAGAAGAAATATCTCAATTGTCAGCACCCTGAAGAGGTCTGACTGCATAAACAGTTAGCCTCTTCTTTATGGTATAGAGAACTCCTAACCTGAAGAATGTAAAAATAAGGGCATGTGAGATGGTATACAGATGCATTTAACTCCATTGTTTTCCAAGTGTGGTACAGTATCCTGCCATGAGAACTAGAGATTTTGCATGAATTGCACTGCAAATGCAGGGTGGTGGTGGTAGAAGACAACATTTAGCTCTGGAGCTTTTGGGGAGGGAGTGTGGTAAGGATACCATTAAGAGAAAAGCCTATCGGGGACCCTAGTACTGGTATAGTATGTGCTAGTAGTTTGGTAGTTCATTCCATGCCCAGCTAATGCCATGTTTTGTTAATGCCATGTGAGTGATGAGCACATTGCATTGCAATGGCTAAACAAACATATATTGCTTGGTGGTAAACCATGTAAACATAACTATCTACTGCCCATTACTACCACTAACTTATGACAGCTGGAGTAATGTAATGGATAAGAATGTGAACTGTGAGCTCCACAGTTCAAATCCCAACTCAGCTATGAATTCACTGGGTGGCCCTCACCAAACTGCCTTAGTCTTAGCCTCACACACACACATACCACTCACTAGGGGAATTTTAATCCTGACCTAATATGCAAGGCAATCTCTCTCTCCACCTCCACTTACCCAGGGCTAAAAAGGATATGTCTGCAGAGCATATTTAGTCTCCATCTGTTTAGCAAACCTGCCCTCTCCCATCAAAATCCACACTTCTTTACCCCTAATTATAGAAACAGGGAGCTCTTTGATGTTTGGATGTGAGTGATGAGCATGACATAACTGCCCCACCCACCTCAATGCATAATATAGTTACAAAACACTAATGTATTACTGTAGCTCCCAGAGTAAAGTCCACACATACTGTAAGCATCAGACTGCTTCCTTTGTGCGGAAAAAAATAATCCCAACATCTTGTTTGTTGCCATTTAGAAATCAACCCATGACTTGTTGCCACTCAAATTTGAACAGTCACTGTAAGTTATTCTCTTGGTTCAGAGAACTCGACACAGGGTTTTTTGCCCATCTTAACTTCTAGCCTTTCCTTTGATCCTAAAAATTGATCCTAATCCTTTGGCCTCTTGACATCAAAGTGAATTTTGCTGGCCTGACCTGGCAAGCTAAACTGCCAGGTGACTGCTAAGGGATTATTTCTGAGCCTTGATTCACCCTCCTTTTTTGTTATTTTCTGTATGTAGTGCTCAGAAGGGAGCCTTATGGCTTAGGAGGCCAAGAAGACTGCACCTATAAACAGACTCCTGTGGTGCATCTATGACCTCTGTCACTGATCAAAGAGCCACAAAGACATTTGGGGACAGGACGGGAAGAGGCGAGCCTATGTAGCCTTAAGCTATCACATATGCAGCAAATGTCTTTAAATGGAAAAGTTCTGTATATTACAAGGAAAGTGGCATACCATGAGCTGGTATATCACTCATAGGGATCTATGTGGCTGCTGGCATATTTGCACTGGATCTATCAAGTCTGCAATTTATATTGTATAATTCTTCAATGTACAATATTGGGGAGCTATATTTGTATGTCATAGCAAATGATATACAGATCTGTTATGTGTCAGTATAAAAACATGCTTTCTAGATTGGAAGGGACATAAATTTAGATGCTAAATTAACATTCTCAAAATTAACATTTCTGGTGTCAACCAGACTTTCACAGAATTGGCTTCTTCATACTAATTCCCGCATGATGAAGAAGCATTCTCTGAAAGATTGCAGTCGGACCTATGTTCATCTGAGCACTGTTGGAGGGTATGCAACATAGGGATGTATGACAGATTGATTTTGGTTCATTTTTTAAAATCAGGATATACTCAGTTTGCACCTTCCATACTGAACATGGACTCAGACACACTCTGCGGTCAAAGTCCATACATTTCTGAGCTTACAATGTGATTCGGGGACCAAAACAAACAAACAAAAAACAAACATTTTTTTGAAAAATGCGCACGAATACACATTAATCAATGGGAGAAGAATACGTACATTTCAAGGATCCGCACAATTGATGTATACATTTGGGGAAACGAAATATGCATGGGCTTTCATGAGAAAAGAAAAATCTCACAATCTGATACAGACTCAAGTCGAAATGAGTTTCAAGATGGAATTTGGAGAACTTTGGTGAGCTCGGGTTTTGATGATTCGCACATCCATAGCCATAGTTTCATGCTGGGGTCAATTGTGCTAGAAATACACTCATTGCATGCTTTGATTTCTCCTCTCCCCAAAAATGTAATACACAATCTAACATGAAACTAGCTGCAATAGCTGCTTATGCTGTCAGCATCAACACTTTATGCAGCATTTAGATGTTGCTGTTCCCAAGCAATCTGTCAGCAAGCAACCTTGCAAAATCCCAAAAGTCAACAAAATAATAGAAAAGGGCTTTGTGAATAATAGCTTGAGGAAATCAAATCAAAAATTCCTCATAGCCTAATGCTAGGGAAAAGCTGGCAGGGACCGTGCAACAATACACTCCAGAGCAATTGTGAGAGTGAACTGAATGGCAAACGATGAGATCACAAAAGTGTGAAATGATCTCACAGTGCGTTTAACCCACTGACACTAATCTGGTGGGTGATGAGTCTAATACTGCCTCTACCCCCACCCATTTTAGAAAGGTCAATCACATCTGTGAAGGGAGGAAGGACTCCCAGAAATGTAGGCAAGGACAAAAGGTTGCCCAGGCTGAACACCAACCCAGCAAGGTCGGTTGCCACCCCTCCCTTAGGTCCAATTCATCCTGACACAGGGGATTCTCAGACCTTACATGGCATCCCTAATATGAAATAGGGGGGGGCCAATCTAGCACCCTCTGCTTCCAAGGCTTAGGCCTGAAACCTTAAACAGTAGCATTAAACAAGAGGAAGACTCTGGAATTAGTATTGAGGAAATTTAGAACGAAGCACACAAACCACCAGCTATAAGAGGTAGTAAGTTTATTGGGGGAAAGGGAAAGGGGAATAAAAGTCATACAAGAACCAGAGTAATGTTTGGAAAGGCAAAAATAACAGAGCTACATACATCTGTCTCTACGTGCCAAAGCATGGGTGTTCCAGTAGGACAGGGCCCAAAGGGGGATACTTAAAAGCAAAGGAAAGACAAAGACAAAGACATGCACAGCTGTAAGCCCCTGTTATACGCTCAAGCCCCTGGCAACTCTAAGGTGATCCCTGTTAGCCAATCACAGGCTGGCTAGAATAGTTTCCTCAGGCCCCTAAAGGGAGGTGAGTGTTCCCACAGGAATATAGCTGAGACCACTCAGTCCTATTAACTGGGCCTTGTTCTGACCTTGGTGCTGGAGACATCCTGAGATAACACACACACAAATAGTTTACCACTACATGCAGCTTCAGCTTTGCAAAATGGAAACTTACAGACTGCTAGGACACACACACTCACAAAACGGAATTCTTGACAACATCCAAAAAATGCCAAAGAAGTTTATTCATTCATTCATTCATTCATTTTCTATGCCGTCCAATAGCCAAAGCTCTCTGGGCAGTGTACAACAATAATTAAAAACAAACAATAAAATACAGTTAAAAATATAAACAATAAAACAGTATGAAATTTTTAAAACCAATCTTAAAAATATCTCTAAAACAAGTTAATAAAATATGATCGCTAAAAACAATTTGCCACCCCACCATATACAATTTAATTATGAAAAACCTCAACGTAGAGGGCAGTCTTAACCTGGTGCCGAAAAGATAATAGAGTTGGCACCAGGCGGGTATAGGGTATAGTTATCCTATACAGAGAATAACATGTTCTGTAATCAAAATTATTGGGTCCTAAACAGATGCAGGAAGGTTGGGGGCAACATGTAGCAACCCCTAAGGAAGGGGTAGGCAACATGAGGCCCTAGAGCTGCATGTATGTATGTATGTATGTATTTATTTATTCAATGTATATCCCGGCTTTCCACCAATGATGGTGCTCAAGGCAGCTAAAGATAATAATACAGATTAAAACAAAATCTTGGTTAAAACAGAACCTAAAAACAAATCAATTAAAAACACACAGAGAGTAAAAAGGACAACCATGAAAGACTAGACATAGCCAGCACTCCCTTCAACAGCCAACCAGCTTACATCATGCCAAAAGCCTACCTGAATAAAAACATCTTTGCCTGCTGAGGGAAGGACAACAGAGAGGGAGCTAACCTAACCTTTGAAATTATTCTTAACAATTAAATTGTTTTACTTGCATATTTTAAATGTGATTTTTAATACTTATTTGTAAACCAGTTAAATATTTTATTATACTAAGCAGTATATCTGTATTATTAATAAACAAACAAAGGAAACAGCAGGGAGTTCCAGAGCCTGGGAACAGTCACCAAGAAGGCCCCTCTCTCACGTCACCACCAAAAATGCCTCTAACGGTGGTAGAATGGAAAGAGAAGGGCCTAACCCAAAGGTTTTAAAACCTGGTTAGGCTTGTATGGGGCCCTTGGCTACTTTCAAAAGCCTTCTGCAAGCAATCAGTTCAGATTTCTGGCAAGAGCAATCTGTCCCTTCTCCCTCAGCCTGTGGGACAGAGAGGAAGCAGGAGAGAGAGAAGGAAAAAAGAGAAGGGGGATGGCCCTGCCTACTTTTGGCTCTGGCCCTGCCCACCATTGACTGCAGCCACGCCCACTGTCAACATGCAGCCCCCAACGGATAATATACCTGCACGTGACATCAAGAGCACATAGTGCAGGCCACATGCTGAAGCTAAGCAGGTATGAGCCGGGTCAGTGCTTGGATGGGTGACTGCCTGGGCTGCCCACATCTGCTCTCCTGCATTGAGCAGGGGGTTGGACTCGATGGCCTTATAGGCCCCTTCCAGCTCTACTATTCTATGATTCTAACCCCTGAGAGAATGTGGGCCCCTGCTTAAAAAGCTTTCCCCATCTATGCCCGAAGGGGTATCTAGGATAAATAGTATCAGGCGGTTTAGAAGGCAATTTAAGATGCACTCAGAGATAGGCTAATACCTCAATACAAAGTGATCTGCAGTCACATGGAAGAAGAAGCATCTGACTCAGTTTCTCTTTAGGTCTAAACGAGACGTGATGTTAAATGCATCTTTGTATTCAATGTGCGCTATTAAAAAAATGCAAATAGCAGCCACTGTGGGGGCTAATAATTATCAAGATTGTAGCAGGCAAGGAACATGCAATGAATCCTTTCCTCCCCTGCCAAAAGTCACTCCTCTGAATCTGCTATTTGCAACGGGAGCAAGTTCCCATTGGCATACTGCAGCCCAGATTCCTTCTATCACATGACTGCATTTTTTAGAGATGCTCAAGACCTTCCATGAGGAAACACAAGCAAAATTTATGAACTGGGCCCAACCCTTGTGATTTAAGCAAGGAGCATGATGTCCTGAAGACGCAACTGATTCAAGATATCGGGGAGCCTAGGGAAGGGGAAGAAGAAAGACGAGAGGCAATCCCTAACTTTGTGCTTTGGCTGTATTTCTGTAAGCAGAAAAGAACAAAAAAATATTCTTTTGCAGCCAGGCATCAGGTTTATTTTCCTTCCAGGGTGATTTAGAAATTCATTAGCTGCAGTCAATGGTGTTAGTTACATTGATGTAAAACTGCCATAAGGTTCCTAATAAAAGGGTATTGTAAAATTGCCAGTGTAAATGATGATTTAGGATTAGGAAAGCAAGGGTTTTTTCTTTTTTGTATACTTCAGTAGAGTTTACAGAACTACAGCCACCAGTTTTCTGGAAGGCTTAAAACAACTCTGACAAACATTTCATCAGTTTAGCAGTCAGGTTCATTAGACTTGATTCTTAGAATGTTTTATATATACAGCTTATACCAGGGGTTTGCAAATCAGCCAACCTCGAGCTTGCCAAAGTTCTGGTTCCAACTCAAGTCTGTATAGGATTGAGAGATGGGGGGGGGGGGGCTTCTGCAAGAAAATCTGTGCATATTACATGCATATTTTTCCAAATCAATTATTGTAAGCATCACTGAAATGTCTGCATTCTTCTCCCATTGATCAAAGCTTATTAGTGTGCATTTTTCAAATGTACGCATGCTGCCGAACACATTTTTTTCATTCTGCGAATCAAACTGCATGCTCGGAAATGTATGGACTCCGACTGCAGAATACATCTCAGTCTGTGTTTGGTCTGGAAGGTGTGAACTGGGTAAATCCTGATCGAAAACAAACTGAAATGAATTCCTTATACATTCCTAGCTTATACAGACAGTTATCCCCAGTTATCTTGATTCTCTTTTACCATAGATTTATTTTAAATAGAGTTGCACTGAATGTTCACCTATGAACATTTTCAGGAGCAAAGCAGTGCTTTCATGTGGTCCAAACCTTAATCTTACCATTTTTTGTTGCTGTTTGCAAGGGTTTGCACTGCAGCCATGGTTCCCTAAGCCCTGCTGTTTCAGTGTCATGTTTTTCTCTGCCCTCTCTCTCCTTGAGTGATCCCAGCCTATCAGAAATCACATAGTGGACACGATGTAGCCAGCCCAGTTTGGCTATGTGTGGATGGCACTGTGGGCAAATGAATTTCAATAAGGTCAATGCTTCATGTGCTTACCAATACCTGTAACTTTATTGTTTATCTATATTTATAAACTCTCTTTCAACAAAAAAATATTCATGCAACCCTATGCATGTCTACTCTGAAGTAAAACTAATTGCATCTAATGAGGCTTACTTCCAGGTAAATCAGATTAGGATGGCAGCCTAATACTGATAGGCGATCCGGAGGGACTCTACCCGCCTCCAGCTCGGCAGACACCACTGCTGTGCTCGCTGGAGCCGAGCTGAAAGATGGCGCATGTTGCACCGCTCGCTGGATTTCCGGGTTCCTGCCAGGCCACTGTTCACGTAGCAAATGCCTTAAAATAAATACCAAATACAGCCACAGTTTGTACAAATCACGCAAATTCTGGCTGGCTTTGGCATATATTAAGACATTTCCTGTGTAAACAGTGGCCCACCAGGAACCCGGAAGTTGCTTCCCTGGCTTGACTTGAGAGAATGCAAGTTGGCGCTGGGGGAGGCAGGCAGCAAGCGAGGCGGTGTCCAAGGGGTTGAACTGGGAAAATTCGCTTGATTCCACCCTGCAGACGGAGTCCTCACACATCCCTAAAAATGGTTTACATCGTAAAAACTAGACAATAATCAAAACATCCTAAGATTTCTTCACTGTCAAGTTTTTCACCCCCCTTTATCTTCTGATCCCTTCCTTGACCAGATGTTCCTTGACCACTCAAGGCCTCACTGGGCAGATGGCATCAGCAGCTTCCACCCCCTGGAATTCTAGGTAGCTGTGGCTATTGGAGGCAAGAGAAGACAATGATGCAAATGTCTTCTTCCTTGCTTTTGTGATGTTACTTGCTGCTTTGCCAGACCCATGGCAACCATGGTGGGAAATAGCACCCTCTTGGAAGTGTGGTACAAAACAATGGACCTAAGTAACACAAGATCTTGGTGTCCATAAAGGGCTTTAATAAGTGTAAAATGCCTCTTGAAAGAAGCACCTATCTTAGTGGCCTTCTACAGGGTTTTTGTTTTTGTTGCACCTATTAATAGCTCCTATCTGCTGCCACTTCAGTGCATTTTTAGAACTCCTTTCTTCTTTATCACAACCGATTAGGGTGTGACATTGACAATCAAATTGGGCTATATGATGACATCATTGAAGGCAAATGAAGCCCTCATGTTGCCCTCACTCTGAATTGGTGTTAGGTGCAGGGAGAGGAACTGTGTCCCCAATGCTAAGGTAACCAAGGCAATGCACCCTGTCTTGCTATACTATGCAGGTAGCGTCATTACCAGCCAGCACTGGGTGGCAAGAAGAATTACACCATGATCCAGCTCTGGTCACATAGTCATGTGTGACTAGTTGTGGAAGAATGGAGATGCACATTCCAGTATGCCTTGGAATGTGCAATCCAATGAAAGTGATGCAGTGTTGTTGGACTATATCCAAAACGTCATCCACATTCTAATCAACTACTGTGATTGGATTAGAATCAGGATAGGTTGTCCCCATTGCCTTGGCAACATGGATGTATTTCCCTGATCCCTGAAAATTCTTTTATGAGCATTTTTGTGCCATTTTACAAAGGGATGCAAAAATCAATGAAATGAGGAGATGTTTTTTATGGTGGGCTATTTTTGTTAACTTAAAAGCACACATTCACACACATACATGTACATCAATCAGCTCAGCAGTAGCATAAAACAACCCTATAACAGAAGGAATAATATATAGGAAGTAAAATGGTATGGTTACAGATATACACAAATATTTAAACACTTTCAAACAAAATAAACCCACTGGTGTGTGTATTATTATTATTATTATTATTATTATTATTATTATTATTGCAGAACATCTCTGGTACTCTCTCAGGCCATTTCCAATCCTCCTTAGGCCGATAAGCATCATGTGAGTTCCCAGTCTGAGTGCATTCAATTTCATGAAGGTGAGAAAGGATTTTATTAAGCTCTGGCCAGTAGCCAAATGTATTCCTTATATTTTTTCCTCCTATCTAGTTGAGCTGTCTTTTAAAAATAACAAACACAACTTTAAAAATCATAATCTTGGTTTTGTATGTATGCATGCCAACTATTGTGTCTTATGAAGAAGCCTAAAGAAAACTGAAAATTACAGCAAAGTTGTGGAATTCCATATTGCATATTTATGTGGTTTTAAGGTCCTTGCAGATGGAGGGCTCTTAGCACTACTAATGAAAAGGCATTGCACAGCTGTTCCATCTTTTCCTCCGTAACAGATTTTGTGTGTGTGTGTGTGTGGGGGGGGAGACAGAAGAAGCAGTGGTAAAACACAGGAGGGTTATAAAATGAAGACAACAATGTCTGGCATAGGAATGCAGGAGAAATTCATTTGGTTCTCATTGTTAAGTTAACCAAACTAATTCACACGTCATGAACTAATATGCAGATCCTTTGAATTCCACACTTCTCCAAATTTTGCAATGCAGTTCTCTATTCCAAAAATTGTATACAAATTTGCATATGTATGGAAAGTTGTGTACAAAAACATGTATTTGAGAAAAAGTTGCATACAAAACACATATATTAGGGAAAGATATTTACAAACATGCATATATTAGGGAACGATAGGTACAAAATGTATAAGCTGGGGAGTACTGTGTAAAAAAATAAATGCACATTTTCTTACTCTTTTTTTTTTAAAAGCAGAATGATGTGGAAATTGGACAGAATGGACTTATGATTGAATACATGTGAAATTGTAGACTGAGTTGTATATCCCTATCTGAACCCCCTGTAAAATTCCGTGAATGAGGCAGGGCGAAAGCATGATAAAAACCTCATCTGGAAGCACTCTGTGTCTACTATCATCTGAAAAACGAAATGAAACACTTAACTTCTCATCCAAGCTGCTCAGTCAATAACCATATAAGAAAGAGAGACTGCTGATATGGTAGATTAACTTCCAAACTACCACTTGGGATCGGAAGTCCAAAGAAAAGACTAGAATGAACCAAGTGTAAACTCTATCAGCCTGTCAAAAATTATCCAAATATGCTCAGGCACATGAAAGTATAATGGACCAGGAGTTCATGAGTATCTGACACTGCATTTACTAATGGAGATGATTTATATAGTGAGAGTCCTTTGGGTCTTGAAAGTACCATTTTCAAGAATGTATTTAATGCTCTTAGAACAGGGGTCTTCAAACTACGGCCCGCGGGACACATCCGGCCCGCCGTGTTCTTCCATCCAGCCCGGCGGCCGATCTAGGCTCCGTGTGGCTCGCGCCCTGCCACCGCCGACTCTGCCGCGCCGCCTCCACCGGAGGAGACACTGGCCGTGGCGCTGATGTGCGCGCCGCCACCGGCGGCTCAGCCGCATCTCCCCCACTGGAGGAGACGCTGGCTGCAGCCCTGCCGCACGCCCTGCAGGGCTCCGGGCGGCTCGCACCCCGCCGTCGCATGCGCCCCGCCACCACCAGCTCAGCCGCGCCTCCTCCACCGAAACAAGAGTCTCGCAAAAGTGAGCGTGGGGTTGGGCTGGAGGCTGTGCGGAACAGGAAGGGGGGGAAAGACCCCTGCCTCGTCCGGCTGGTTCTCAAGGCGAGGGCTGCTGCTGCTGCTGCTGCTGCTGCTGCTGCTGCAAAGGAGGCGAGGCGAGGCGAGGCGAAGCACCTTTGGAAGAGCAGACAGGTGCCTGGAAGGTGTGGGTGGGCGAGCGGGCGGGCAGGCAGTGGCGCATGGCGGGGGTGGCCCGCCAGGGAGCCCTGCACAGGCTTCATCCCGCTGCAGCTGCCGGAGGAGGCTTCGCCCCGCTCCTCCCACCAGAGGAGACGCTGGCTGCGCGCTAATGCACCCCCTGCCCCCGCTGACTCAGCCGTGTCTTCCCCACCACGTCTCCCCCACCATTATGTAGGTGGCTTACATAATCTTTCTCCTCTCCATTTGTGCACGGCACGCATAGGTATTACAAGAGCACAATTAGATATATACCGAATACTGATTTTTCTGCCCCCATGGCTCTTGCTCAGCCTCCGTGCAGTTCAACAGGGCAGGGGGGTAGGAGTTGTTCCCTGGTGGATTGTGCTCATGGAAATGTTGGGGATTCTTGCCAGAACTATATTTCACACATTCCCGAACAAATAGGGTGCTACTTGCCTGTTTGAAAAAGCACACACTCTTCCCATTGTAACTCTGTGCTTTCCCCACACACACACACACATTGGAGCCCAGCTGACCTTGATACCTGGTGTGTTGTTGTGAGTGCCAGTGTAGCGTAGTGGTTAGAGCGTTGGACTGGGACTTGGGAGATCCGGGTTCAAATCCCCGCTTGGCCATGAAACTCACTGGGTGACTTTGGGCCAGTCACTGACTCTCAGCCTAACCTACCTCACAGGGTTGTTGTGAGGATAAAATGGAGAGGAGGAGGAGGAGGATTATGTAAGCCGCCTTGGGTTCCTTGCAGGAAAAAAAAGGCGGGGTATAAATATAATAAAAAATAAAATAAATAAATAAATATCCTCACAATAAGGATATAAGGCTGAGTAGGGACTAGAACCCAGATCTTCCAAGTCCCAGTCAAACACTCTAACTAACCACTATGCCACACTGGCTCTCACTATGTTCTCTGGGTACCAGGTCTTCCTGACCTACCCCAGGGAATGGGTTTGTACTTTTAGGGCTGTGATCCTTTGTAAACTTACCTGGGGAGAAAGTCTCCTTGAATAAAGTGAAACTTACTTCCAAGTAGACATGCATAAGATGAGGCTGTAAGGCTGCAATCTTATGCACATTTATGTGGAACAAAGTTGCAGGATGTGGACCACCAGCTCTGTGGCTGGTAAATACTGCTCATCACTCATACTAAAAATATTGTATTGTTTTTTCCTGTTTTTTTGCACTACAAATAAGATATGTGCAGTGTGCAGATCAAGCCTTTCTATACCTTTTTAAAATTTAATGTATTTCCATTTTAGACAGCAAATTAATTTTTAATTAATTTATTATTAATTTATAATAACTTTCCATTTTATCAAGTAAAAAAAAAAGGACCCGGGTCCTTTTTTTTTACTTGATCCATTCGTTCATATTTTTTTCAAACTATAGTCTGGCCCCCCAACAGTCTGAGGGACAATGAACTGGCCCCCTGTTTAAAAAGTTTGAGGACCCCTGTCTTAGAACATGCCCTCCACTGCTGAAATCCAAATAGTCTGACACCAAACATTGAGGATCCAGTACTGGGTCATGCTTCCTAAACTGAGGATTCAGTGACCCTTACCTTCAGGCACCTGTCACTGGCTTCATCAACCACCCACCCTCAGCTGCCGTTCCCTCACCCATATATTTTGCCTCTAGACATGTGCAGAGTGCAATATTCCAGAGGCTTACCCAACAGGGCCAGCCAGCAACAATTAATCATGTGCGCATGAATAGGTTCCTTTACAACACTGACCGGAACACACCCAGTGATGGAAGCTAGAGTGCTACTGCTGCTTGCCCCACCTTCTAACAAGATGATCATCCTTTTTGCTGGTGATCTGAATGGGGCTATATGCAAGCAACCCCCGCCCCCACTCTTAGATTGAGCTAGGAAACCTTTATGTGTAACACCCATTGTGTTCGTTCATTCCTTCATTCATTTTCTGCCTTTCACCCCCTCATTTGTGCACATGGTTCCAGAAAGGGATACATGTGCAGAATGTTCCTTCCTTTTGGGGGCATACATGTATCTGGATTTGTACATTTTGATTATCAACTGCAATCTCGCCTCCAGAGAGCTGTTGATACCATCTGGCTAGGTAAGGAAAAGCCCTGTCCCTTTGGACACTAAAATGTTGCATTATCTCGGTCTGGTGCTTGATAATACACCTGGGGCTGGGAATCAGTTTCTGTCATGGATACTCTGGGCTCAGCAACAGGACCACGTGGATAGCCTTATGGCTGGCAGCTTTATTTTGTTATGCAAGGGTTTGAGAGCGTGATTTAGCTCTATATTAGTCTCCAATGATTTTTGAGATATATTCACAGCTTTCTGCACCAGGCAGAAGTGTGGAGTCTAGAGCCTTCACTAATGTGAAGTGATTAAACCTATAATGAGTGATTACTTTCATTTAAACCTCCATGACACATATTAATTTAGGAATCCCCGAAGTATAGATAAAACAATAAAACTTCTAGATCTTTCTCAAAAGGTGATGAAGTCAATGCAGAAGTTAACTCTATTGTACTGTAAGAACTAGGACTTTTATTCCTGGCAAATTTATACAGGGGGGTCAACCCGGAATCAGCTACCACACTGAGATCTAATCACTTCTAAACACCAGTCTGGAAATCATCCTCTTTAGACTGACTTCATTTGGCTTCCTCAGCATTTACAACAGGAATGGCCATGGCAGGAAGAAGAAAAGCATGACCATTGTTTTTATTATTGCAGATCGGAGAGAAGTAAAAATAATCTCCTGGTCCCAGTGTTCATGATTTAAAATGTCAAGGTCTGAAAAGCAAGGCTTTAAATCCTCAAATCCCACCCACTTACTTTTATGTAAGCCTGCAGTATTGCATTGGGAATTCAATAGGGTCATGCCAAGTTCGTTTATTAGCAAGTACTGCCATTTAGCTGTGCAGTAAGAGTTTGTCATTAATGTTTTTATTCCACCAGAGGGATAGCCTATTTTTTAAAAATGTCAGTCACTGGGGTTTAATTGGATCCATGGCACCAGTTTAATTTGCAAAATCACTGGTTTATTAAGGAGAGAGTCTTCAAGACAGCTGGAAAGCCTATAGCTGAGAGAACAGACCATTATTAGATTCCTATGCATTCCTGAGCAATATGCTGTCGTGGACATGCCGTAAGTTTTAACAGGTGGTTTTGTAGTAAGAGTAAAGCCAATAGAATGCTATAGAACTACTTCACACAGTTAGTTTATAAATCATGTTTTATTTGGTTTTCTCCATGCAACTAGTCCTCCTGAGCTTGCTCAAGCATCCAAATGTAATGTGGGAACCAGGCAATCATAGATACGGCCTGTCATGAACTGGGATGTTATCTGACCTGATTGCTAAGGTTTGGCCAACAATTGCTTGCTAGCTTCCATTTTTCTAAGGGATGCTGTTGTTGGACCAACCAAAGCTGCTGTCATAGGGATGGGGAAGAAATTAATTCAGTTTGCATTTTAATGGGACCTTACCTAATTTCGCAATTTCAAGCCAACCGAACCGAAATTTAGTTATCCTTTGAAATTCTGGGAGTTGTAGGCCAACGACATCTGGGGACCCAAGGTTGGAAAGCCCTGCTCTAAGGACTTCTTTTAGCTTGGGCCATGTGCCCTAAAGTTCCACCCAAGCCAAATACCCTTACAACCAGGTCCAGCTTCGGAGTACAGTTTTCCTCTGACACCCAAGCTCCTCCTGTTGTATTATTGGATGGTTTATCTGGGTTTTTACTACCTGCTTGTATAACCTTCTTCTGGCAAGATCTTAGGAGCAGCCTCTTGGCAAGATCTTAGGGCAGCCTCTTCCCCTTCAGAATGTCACTTAGCAACTACTACGCAAGCCTTTGGCAGAAACAAAACAAGGCCTTAAGCCTACTCAGATGCATTGCAACTTCACAGAGGCCACAGAGAGTACACATTAAGGAACCACAATAGTTATACGCAGGACATTTCTGCACACAACCCCTATGCCCTAATCCTCAAGAGAGTCCTGTAAGGTCTCATAGAATCATAGAAAAGTAGAGTTGGAAGGGGCCTACAAGGCCATCGAGTCCAACCCCCTGCTCAATGCAGGAATCCAGGTCAAAGCATATCTGACAGATGTCTGTCCAGCTGCACCTTGAATGCCTCCAGAGTGGGAGAGCCCACCACCTCACTAGGTAGTTGATTCCATTGTCTTATTGCTCTGACAGTCAGGAAATTTTTCCTGATGTTTAGGTGGAATCTAGGTTCCTGTAACTTGAGCCCATTATTCCGTGTCCTGCAAACTGGGATGATCGAGAAGAGATCCTGGCCCTCCTCTGTGTGACATCCCTTCAAATACTGGAAGAGTGCGATCATATCTCCCCTCAGTCTCCTCTTCTGAAGGCTAAACATGCCCAGTTCTTTCAGTCTCTCCTCATAGGACCTTGTTTCCAGTCCCTTTATCATCCTTGTTGCCCTCCTCTGAACCCTCTCCAGTTTGTCTATGTCCTTCTTAAAGTGAGGTGCCCAGAACTGGACGCAGTACTCAAGATGAGGCCTAACCAGTGCCGAGTAAAGGGGAATTATCACTTCCCGCGATTTGGAAGCTATACTTCTATTAATACAGCCCAAAATTGCATTTGCCTTCTTTGCAGCCACATCGCATTGCTGGCTCATATTCAGTTTGTGATCTACCACAATTCCAAGATCCTTCTCACCTGTAGTATTGTTGAGCCAAGTGTCCCCCATTCTGTAACTCTGCCTTTGGTTTCCTCCCCCTAGGTGCAGCACTTGGCATTTATCCCTATTAAATTTCATTCTGTTGTTTTCGGCCCAGCGCTCCAGCCTATCGAGGTCACTTTGAATTTTGTTTCTGTCTTCCAGAGTATTAGCTGTTCCACCCAACTTTGTGTCATCTGCAAATTTGATAAGCATTCCCTGTACCTCCTCATCCAAGTCATTAATAAAAATGTTGAAGAGCACCGGGCCCAGGACCGAGCCCTGTGGTATCCCGCTTGTTACCTCTCCCCAGTTTGAGAAGGAACCATTGATAAGCACTCTTTGAGTCCGATTCTGTAGCCAATTGTGGATCCACCTGATAGTTGTTCCATCTAGCCCACTCTTAGCTAGCTTACTAATCAGGATATCATGAGGCACTTTGTCGAAAGCTTTGCTGAAGTCCAGATATATAATGTCCACAGCATTCCCACAGTCCACAAGGGAGGTTACCCGATCAAAAAATGAGATCAGATTAGTCTGACAGGATTTGTTCTTGACAAATTCATGCTGGCTTCTAGTAATCACTGCATTGTTTTCAAGGTGCTTGCAGACTGACTTCTTTATAATCTGCACCAAAATCTTCCCGGGGATTGATGTCAGACTGACTGGCCTATAGTTCCCAGGTTCCTCCTTCTTGCCCTGAGAGTCCCCTGGCTCAGGCAGGCTGAGGTGGATGTAAGGGGTGGTGGCAGCAAACCTGAGTAATTGTTTGTCCCTGCCTACTCTGCCAGGAGTTAGGGCAACCCCCTCTCTCCCTTCACTATGTCCATCACTGAAAGGAAGCCTAGAAATATTTTTAAATAAATAAATAACCATGAAGAGTGGGATCTAGTTCCTGGGATAATCAGATTTGCATACCCAAGCTTGACTTATGTATTGCCATAATAGGAGACATTTTGTTGTTCAAGCTTCTCTTGTTCTCTCTGAGAATATGAGCCTGGGGCATAATGGAAACCAGTGGCTGGCCTGCTGGGCACGAGATATATCTGTTCAAAATAAGCTTTTCACTTATAGAACCCTGCAACTACAAAATAATGATCCTTGCCCTTTTTACCACCTTGAGACAAAGAAAGCCGGCTTCTGAGCCAGACTTAAACTATTTTCTTCTCTTTTGTGTGTGAATGCCCTGTGATTCTGATATCCTGTCAATAAAGTATTTTTTTTAAATACTGTATATATTTTACTGCCCCCACTGGGCCTGTGGATTTAAACTCTCTAAGCCTTCCTATACTTACTTCGCCATCTTGCAGTGCCGCACACGGCTTTGCTTTTTTGATTTTGTATCTGAAATGGAAGCAGCCCAGAGTGCCTCAGAGAGGACTATAAAGAAATTCTGTTTGTGGTGGTAGCAGATACTATCATTTTTTAAATATATATATTTAAATTAAGTGGAAAATGGCTTGAGGGTAAAAGATGAGGGAGTTGGTAAGCCCCTGCTTGGGCCTAGGAACTCCAGTATTTCCAGCTAATGCCAACAAGGGAATTCTCCACAGCCACATCTGTGATCACTGGTATAGTTGATTTTTTTTTTTTTCCTATTTCAGAATTCACCTGATTGTGTGTGGGGTGTGTGTGTGTGTGTGTGTGTGTGTGTGAACTTTGGTGAAATCCCAAAAAAGACAGAAGAGGTCAGCATAATCCCTTTATCCCTGATCTGGAGGAGAAGAGGGGGTCAAAAGGGGGTGAGGTTACCTCTCCTCCTTTTTTATTTTTACTTTTAAAAGCCTTCAGTGGCAAAGCCGTAGGTGGCAGGTGCTGCCGTCCTCTTTCCTAGGGTCACTCTGAGGAAGAATGCCAGTGTGAACATGCTAGAATCATTCTCAGAGACACTCTGGGAAAGAAAATGGTGGTAGCAGCATCCAGAACTATATGGCTCCTTCTGCCACTGCATTGCTGCTGAGCTGCTGGTAGTGTTTGCAACTTTAAAAAAAGGAAAAGAAGGGGGGAAGTGCTCCACTGCCTTTTAAGTCCTGTTGTTACCCCCAAAAATGTTTTCAGAACTGAATCTTGGCCCCCCAAATCAGCATGTCTGCAGCCAATTTGCTACCTGTGAAATATTATTTCAGTTCACCCCTAAAGAGGGAATTGTGGGAGTTACCCCATTTGATTCCTCTATTGTTCTATGGGTTCACCTCCCCTGCTTTTCCATTCCTCTTGAATTCTAGTTTAACTCATTAGGAGAAAAAAATCTAGAATTCATTCTGAATTAGAGCATGCACAGTTAACTTTCAGTTCATTAGTATCTTTTTCTCCCACTATGTCGGGGGTGGGCAACTTCTGCAGGTCAGCAGCTTCATTGCTCCATAGGAACCCACTGGGGCCTGCACCCCACCTGACCCCCTCCCCACTGAATTTGCTGCAGTGGCAAAAAATAAGGCACGTGGGGAGCGCATGTTTTGTTTCCTAGCAGAATTGCACTTCTCAGAGGCTTCTGGGAACTCGAGTTTGCTTGCAAACAAGGTGCCCTCCCCGCACAACTTGTTTCCCTGCAAAATTGCCATGATGTTTGCCACCACCACCGCAGCAACACATTCAGCAACAGCAACGGGGGAACATATTGGTGGCCACAAAACCAGTTGGGGGGGGGGCTGCACGTGGAACACAGGTTGTGTGTTGCCCACCCCTGCTCTACGTTACCCATACACTCAAGCACATTGATGAAACACTGCAAATATATATTCTGTACATTGATGAACACCACATAAAAAGAATCTTGATACAATAGTCTGTGAGGTGAAAAAAATACCTCAAACCTACCTTGTTCTCTGAGTGTATTGTATCTCAGCTTGGAAGCTCAGGCTTCCATTATACTTTGCAATTGTAGTGCATGTCCTTCCTGCACATTTAAATAATATCTATATAAGTTTGCCTGCCTTGAACATACATGTTATACGTGTTCTTCTGTCTATGCTGGAGAAACTGGTGTCCTTGGTGGTGGTCTCGCACTAAGCCTTTATGGCTGCGATCCTATGTATGCTTATTTGAGAGTCCCATTGCATTCAATGGGAAGTCCCATTGAATGCCATGGGACTTCCAAGAAAACATGCATGGGGTTGAGCTGTACATCATCTATGCTGTGGTATAATAGGTCCCTATAGTTTTGAGGGGACTAAACAAAGGAACAAGTATAGATTCAAGTGAACAGAAATTATTACAGAGAGAATACTGAAAGGCACAGATAAAATTAATGGATGTTAGGAATAAACAGTTGGGTTTTATTCAAATGTGCATTAGTGCTGCAGAAAATAAAATAGAAACCACACTAAAGTCTATCATTAGAGGAACATTCTCTGTTGTTGTTGTTGTTTTTTCTTCTCTTTTTCTTTTAAAGGAAAATGGACTAAGTTTTGGGATTCTTTCTATTAGTTGGAAAGAACCAGGTATTACAGAGCTTTTGATAATAACTAGAGGAAAATAATGATGGTGTGACTAGCAAAAAATTGAGAGAACTTTTCATTCACATTAGGGCAGTTAAAGAGTTTTAAAAGGCTTAAAGTGCCACCAAATATTCACAATTACTGTTTTTTGAAAAAGCATTTTCAAGCCATTAAAATTGCTTTACTCCCGGCCACCTCCTAAGGCGTTCTAAACTAAAGCACTTTAATGTATACACTTATGAGTCATGCTAGGCCAATAGCTAAAAGGGGGCTCTTAAAGTTTTCAACCCCCCTTTCCAAAGGGTAATAAAATGTGTTCCTGAATTTTATACTCAGGTTGTTAATTTAGATTTTCCTTAGTTGATTGGACGTTTCATAGTTCTTAACCTTTGTATGGTTATTTTGAACAGTCACATACATTTCTTACATTCTTATTTTATTTTTAAAATAAAATGCACAAAAGGGACCAAGATCCAAATGAGGCTTCCGCTGGAGGAAGTGGGGGGAGGTGGATTTTTTGCTTATTCTCTCTACCCTGTAGCCTCTTACACTACTTCCCACACCATTCCAAAGGTCACTCAGCCCTCTGGAGCAGCTTTCCAGGGGGCACAAACCAGGGGGAAGGAGGAATGGGCAAAAGTGGCCTCCTTCTTCCAGCAGGACATACGGTGAGTGGACTAGTGTTCATGGGAACTCTGGATCTAAGCCATACAATTTAAAACTGCTCCTGATTAGAATCCATGATCCTATAACCTATTGCAGCAGCCCCTAAATGCATAGGATACCCATGTATGTCTATTGCTACTGTAGACCGTACAGCTCTCTGGACTATCCTTATGAAAATTGGATGCCCCAATAAATTTGTGAATATCTTGCGACTTCTCCATGACAACATGACGGCAACGGTTTTGGACAACAACGGCTCTCATGGTGCTCCATTTAAAGTGGGATCAGGTGTTAAACAGGGATGTGTTATTGCCCCAACATTATTTGCCATTTTCATCGCCATGGTTTTACATCTTGTCAAGGGGAAACTTCCCACCGGTGTGGGAATTATATATCGAACAGATGGAAAGCTTTTTAATCTCAGCAGGCTGAAAGCAAAAAGTAAGGTAATTACAACCTCTGTTGTGGAACTTCAGTATGCTGATGATAATGTGGTCTCCGCACATTCAGAGGATGATCTCCAAACTATCCTAAATGCTTTTGCAGAAGCATACGAAAAACTTGGTCTCTCACTTAACATCAAAAAAACCAAAGTGCTTCATCAGCAAGTGCAAGCCAATCCTTTGGTGATGCCATCTATCCAGCTTGGCGGGACAATACTGGAAAATGTCGATCATTTTCTCTATCTTGGCAGCTATCTTTCTGTTACAGCTAACATCGACAGTGAAATCCAGCATCGTCTGAGCTCCGCAAGTGCCGCATTTTCTCGAATGAAACATAGAGTGTTCGAGGATCGGGATATTTGTAGAAGACCAAAACACTGGTTTATGAAGCCATTGTATTACCAACTTTATTGTATGCCTGCGAAACATGGACTATCTATAAACGTCACTTCCACCTCCTTGAAAGGTTTCATCAACGTTGCCTCCGGAAAATCCTGCAAATTACTTGGGAAGATAGGCGAACAAATGTCAGTGTACTGGAAGAAGCAAAGACTACTAGCATTGAAAAAATGATCCTTCAACGCCAACTTCAGTGGACCGGTCATGTTGTTCGAATGCCTGACTGCCGTCTCCCAAAGCAGTTACTTTACTCCCAACTCAAGGATGGAAAGCGGAATATCGGTGGTCAATATAAGAGGTTTAAAGATGTTCATAAGGCTAATCTAAAAAAATGCAATATAAACATCGAAAACTGGGAAGCTCTGGCCCATGAACGATCTAAATGGAGGTTGGCCTTTCACAAAGGTTCCATGGACTTTGAAGAAGCCCGAGTGCAAGGTGAAAGGGAGAAACGTGCTAAGCGAAAAGCGCGTCAAATGAATCCTTTACAGGACCATCTTCTATCTGATAACCTGTGTCCTCACTGTGGGAAGCTGTGTGGATCTAGAATTGGCCTCCACAGTCACTTACAGACCCATCGCTAGAGTCTACACAATCTTCTTTAGAATTTCCTCCTTTTATCCCGGAAGACAATCTTACTCGGTCACGAGTGATCGCCTGATGATGATGATTGCTTTGCCAGCATACCAGGGATGTTGAAGAGTCCTTGGTCTCGAGTCACGAGTCGAGTCACGAGTCTTTGGACCCGAGTCTCGAGTTCGAGTCCGAGTCCTTGGTCCAAAATGGTGACTCACGAGTCACGAGTCATGAGTCACTCCCAAAGCTGACTCCACGAGTCCCTATTAAAATCAATGGGTTTTTTTCCCAACAAAATAAGGCTACTTCACACTCAGAGCAGCCACACAGAGTAATCTCAGGTCCTTCTTCTGCCTCTCCCAAGTACGCAACACATCAATCAAAATAAATCTTGACACACTGTTGGGGCTGCACTCCTGGTAGCCGTCCATAGTGGCCGAGCAGCGGCACACCTCGCTTCCATGTGCTCTTCGCCGGCAATCACGCTCCTCTCCACTCCTGGCACAGGCCAGGGATGTTGACGAGTCCTTGGTCTCGAGTCCCGAGTCGAGTCTCGAGTCCCATTAAAAATATTGGGACTCGAGTCCGAGTCGAGTCAGAGGGGGGACTCAGTCCGACTCACGAGTCGAGTCCTCGAGTCCGAGTCCCCATCCCTGCAGCATACATCGGAAACCAAGATATTACACTGTTTTAACAGGGATGTTGTTCTGGTGCCAAAGAAAAAATAAACTACTCAATGTGTAACTAATGGCCTCGGCATACTGAGAGGACCAACCATCTCAGAGTGCCACGGGGCCATAGAAGTCTGGATTTCATAGATTTCATAGATCATAGAGTTGGAAGGCCATCGAGTCCAACCCCCTGTTGAATGCAGGAAACTAGAGGAGGGGTCTCCCATCCAAGTAATAACCAGGCTTGACCCTGCTTAGCTTTCCACGCTCAGACAAGCTGAGCCAGCGTAAGCCACAGGCCACAGGATGGTCTTAGGGAACAGGAAACTGCCTGAAGATTCAAATAAAGATGCCTTCTGTACCTATTTGCATGAGCGGCACTCCTCCTCTTCTCCCAGGGTAAGTTCATCATCATCATCATCATCATCATCATCATCATCATCATCAGGCGATCACTCGTGACCGAGTAAGATTGTCTTCCAGGATAAAAATTTACAAAAAGGAGATTTTAAAAGGAGGAAATTTTAAAGAAAATTGTGTAGACTCTAGCGATGGGTCCGTAAGTGACTGTGGAGGCCAATTCTAGATCCACACAGCTTCCCACAGTGAGGATCCACACAGCTTCCCACAGGGTAAGTTATGCTCACTTAAAACACTGTTGTTTGGGGACAAAAAATGAACAGATTTGCAGTTCCCCAACTGGAGCCCCATCAACGAGAAAAATGAGGAGAGGGACAAAGAGAGGGTCAGCAAATGCCAAGTGGACCACAGATGAGCCATTACTAGCTCTCAGTATTCCTTACCTACATGGACATGGTTTTGCCAGTGCAGCCAAGGTAAGGCCTGGCCCTAGTCCAATATTGGGATATAATTTATAGGGCATGTACAGATTTTGCAGAGTCCGCTTGGCTCCTTTATGATGAAACCTTTAGAATGCAAGTGGCCATTAACCCCACTCTGAAGTGTGTCAAACATCAGCTGCAGCTCTGGCCCCACTAAGTCAATGTAAGTTAACCATTCTGACAGTGGGCAGCTCCTACATTGCATCACGCCTGGCACAACTTCCTATGGGCAGGTGACACAGGGGATTCACCAACACCAGCTTTGCTGGGAGTTTGGCTCCCAAAGCTACTGTCACAGGTAATCCTGCTGCTACCACCATGAATGTTCAATTTGTGGTGGCCCCCATCTGTTTAATGGGTGCACTGGGAGCAGAGAGCAGCAAGGGGTTGCCAAGGATCATTGGAGCTCCAAAAAGTAGAGGCCCAGGATCCCCTCTTGCAAAAGGGGCCCAGTCCAGTTAGTGGCTTCAGCTTTACTCCAACCAGAAGGATGTGGAGTATCTGAGGCTTGGTTTTAAATTTGGCTTTAACATTCCCTATCAGGACATGCACAGGAACTACATAGCAGAGAATCTTTGTTCTGTTCAAGGGATGGAGGGCATGGTGCAGAAAGATGTGTCCAAGGAACTCACAGAGAGCAGGGTATTAAGGTCTTTCAAACACTTACCAGTACCCACACTTAGGATTTCCCCTTGGGTGTGATACCTAAGAAGGCCACTAGTGATTTTCACTTACTTCACCACATGTCCTACTTGGGAGGTGAGTCAGTTAATGACGCCTTCCTGGCACACACCTATGTACAGTCAAATACGCCTCCTTTGACCCTGCTGTTCAGATAGTGGTAAGGGGGCGGAGCTAGCTATGTGCAACATCAAATCAGCATTCCACCTCCTCCTAATGCACTTCAGCTTCAAGCTACCGGGATTTTGCTTCGGTGGCCCTATTACATGGACACGGCATCGCCCATGGGCTGTGCAGCATTTGAGCACCTTTCTCAAGTCAGCTTTTGCTCAAATGATACTGCCCATTATTTGTCCCAGGGAAAGGACTGCCTAGAGACCTGATGGTGGAATTCAGTAAGCTTACTTCTGCCCTGGGAGTGCCCCAGTTGAAGAAAAGACTGAAGGGCCCTTCCCTAAACTTACGTTTGAAGGCATAGAAATCAACGGTTTGAGAGACGGTTGTGTCGTGTGTAGGCTCCTGGTAGAAAAGTTGAAGGACGTTAGAAGCATCCTGGAGGACTTAACTGGGTGCACAAAGTGAGGGGGCACATGACTTACAGTGGCTGGTCAGGCACCTCAACTTAGTGCACTAGCATTAATCTTTATACTAATGAGGCAAGTTATTTCCTCATGAACAACCTCCATCTTGCTAAAATTAACTAAAGTAACACAAGAAACCCCACAGGTAGTAAAAATAATATCTACTTACAGGCGAGTGACATCATATGTACACCAGGAAATCATTATAACCTGGCTGTGATTACAATAAGAGATAAGTGTTCTTTCCTGGCTCTTCCTCACATTGCATTGCCCTTCTTTGCCATTAGCTTTGTACTCTGGCTTGTTGAGTCACACCTTGGATTATATTAGCAGACCTATTAGAACTATGTTTTGTTACACACCCGGAAATGTTGGTCTCTGTGCAAAAGAAACCCAGTATTGTATTTCTCATAATAAGTTTTAATTGGATTTTAGCTCCCTGCTCTTTAGACTTCAGCATTGCCTTTATCAGGTTTAATTACAAATCCATTGCTATTTGTTATGTGGCTGCAACTTGATATTTTGCAATGACAATTATGATTTTATTCAAAGGGGAAAAACATATTAAGGAAAAATAGCAAGCGACAGGCTCATTGTGTGGGTTGATTAATTGAATTTCATTTTTATGTGGGGCTGTGATAAACGATTACATGCTGGAAAATAACTAGACTAGTAGATCAGAATGTGCTCATTCATTCTCACAGGTATACACAAAGTATACACAAGGTACAAGCCACAGCTATCAGAGAGCAGTTTTGTGGAAGTACACAACCATGCCTGCAATCTAACACTCTGGGCTTTATCTCAGTGGACAATGGTTCTGTTCATTTCACATTCCATTAGAATGGTCCTTTCCAAAACTAAACAGAGCCAAGACAAATAGTCAGCCTGGATCTCTCTGAATTGCACTCATAGATCCATGGTGAATTAGTAAGTATTGCAAGAGCAAGTGAATGCTTAAAAACACACACACACACACACACAACACAGTAGTGTAGTACGTTACTGCATCATGCTCTTTGTTCTTTTTCTTTTGCTTTCATGGCTGCAGTTTAATTATTTATGATCATTTCCAAATATATTAGCAAATATGCTGCAGTATGTTGCTCCATATATATATATATATATATATATATATATATATGAGGGCTCAGTAACTGAGGATTGTGGATACAATGTCAGTCCATTAACGCCAATGTGAGCTTTACTATTGACTCAAATGGGTTGCACACTATCCCCTTCCATCTTTGCAGAGGTGAAGAGAGAAAGAGAGAGAGAGCACCTTCTTGTACGAGAACGCTTTCAGTGCCTTTGGTTAGGATAAGCACACATCTGAGCCTGTTCTGTGACTCATAAAGGAGTCCATGACTCCATGTAACAAAAACCCACAGGATTCCCAACCCCTATTATATGGTGCTTTCAGACAAATCTCAGGTTTTACTATGTTAAGGATATTATTATATATAGAAAGAGAAATGGATGGATGGATGGATGGATACAGTAGATAGTTAGGCCCACCCTGTTAAGACGTGCAAAATTTGTAAGCATGGAGGGGAGAGGGAACAAATGCTCTAGCCTTGCCCCCTCCACTCATGGTATCCCTGTGTTGTTGGGAAAGGTCTACAGCAGAGATGTAACCACATTTGGGTGAATGCTGTTGCAAAGCTGTATACAATTTGGGAACACTGATCAGGCAGGGTCCCATGTTCACACCTCATGCAGATGCAAAAGTGCATCTAATTTGGATCATGAATTTCCTATCACAATGGTTTGTCCAAGCTCTATTGAACTGGCTAGATGCATCTTTCGATGCAGAAGGGGATGTGCTGTCTCATTCCAGTCTGCTAGTTGTTGCACATGACTGGTTTGGAGCCAAAATATCTTAAGGGAGTGGGAGATGGGGAGAGAGAAAAATTCAATAAGAACGAATTTCAAATAGCAGTTTGGTCCAATTTTTTTAATGTGACAAGAACTGTGGGATTTTGGACAACAACCAATTTAACCTAAAGTGAGATCCATTTTCATCTCAATGGTCATATATAGAAGGGGGAAAGGGGAGGAAGAATTGTATTGTAGTATGTTTGCACTGTAACTCAAATACTACTATAAAAAAAGGCTTTCCATGCCTGTTCTCTTTATAAATAATGACAAACATTTAATCCACAGTGGGCCTGCTTAAAATAATAACGATCTACCTTCCCTACGTGCAATATTTTTGTGATTCAGAGGAGTGTAAATATTGTGAAGGTTCATCACCACTGTGTCAAACACATGATTTTAGAAACCAGGCTAACTCCTTAGCGCTAATTAATTTTTTAGGACCTGTGATCAATACTGAAAAGGAAAACAAACCTATAAGATCTTCTGCTCTACTTTACAATGACATGCTTTGTATGAAAAGACTCTGTGTCTGCAAATAACAGAAATATGTCACATGCCTACATTATTATTATTTTTTTACAGCAATCTGACTGGAAGAAGGCAGTTAGACATAAGTGAATGTGTCTTAGAGGAAGCAGGCTTCCTGCATTTCTCTCTTTTCAGGATCAGCCAGTATTCAAAACCAGAATGTGTACTGGTGAGCTACATGATGCTACAATGCTGAGAAATTTGTTTTTATTTATTTATTTATTTATTGACAATATTTATATACCGCTTCTCATTTGAAACAAATCCTGAAGTGGTTTACAGAGGAATAAAAACAAGCAGAAACAAAACAAACAAATGAAAAAGATCAAATACACACATACACACAAACACACACACAAACATACACACAAACTCACTCACTCACACACAATATTATCAGTCTCTCATGACTGAGAGAAAGCCAAAGCAAACACATACATTTTTAATGCCTAAAACATGCCAGGAAGGCCTGTTTCACTTGAAACCCATAGGCTGTGGCCTGGACAACAGGTCTTCCCCTGAAGATTGTAATGGCCTGGGAGATTGGTATAGTGGGAGACATTCCTTGAGGTAAACTGGTCCTGACTTGTATAGGAAGAAGCAGTCTTGTTTTCCTAAGTCCCACCCAACATGGTTCCAACTCACACTCCCACAGCTGTTGAGCTCAGCTACCTATGGATAGAAATAAATTCTTGTTTTCATTTTGTGATATCTATCATCATCATCATCATCATCATCATCATCATCATCATCATCATCTTTGCAGAGTACAAGAGGACACCTAATAGCAGGCAAAACAAAAACAACAACCAAGAAATCACCCCAAAATCCCAAGTCTGCCACCCTCCTAAAATAGGAAAAGGAATATGTATGTGCCTTCCATCACTCTTCAGAACAGCTTTAAAAGTTCAGATGAAGCATATGTGGTGAGTCAGTATCTGGAAGTCCAGGAAGGCACAACTCAAAATTGTTATCCGAATTGTTCAGATTCTCGAACGTGTCATAAATTTGGCTCATCCTGAACTTTGATATATATTTTTTAAGTGTGCATGAAAATGCATAAGCATTTGTGTGTACATTTCCCCCAATACATGCATTTTTGTGTGACGTTTTGGCCTAATATACACATACTTTGCAACCATTTCCCCCAATATAATGCATTTTTAATGTTATTTCCCCAAATCTACACATTTTTTTGATTGGGGAACTCAACTGCAAAATTCAGAGAAGTCAGAATCTTGAAGGATAACTGAATTTTGGTTTGCATTGTGGTTCGAAAGTGTGAAATTAGTAAAGTTCACATTAAAATGGAAATTTCAAAAATGCCTCCCCCATCCCTATCATTCCTCCATTGAAACCAAGCTTCCTAAATTGAGTGTGTCAAAGTCTATCAGGGATGTTGAAGAGTCCTTGGTCCCGAGTCCCGAGTCGAGTCCCGAGTCGAGTCCCGAGTCTTTGGACCCGAGTCTAGAGTCGAGTCTAGAGTCCGAGGTCCAAAATGGTGACTCGAGTCGAGTCCCGAGTCCCTCCCAAAGCGGCGGCCCATGGAGGGAGCAGGAGGGTCTCCGCGAGAGGAAGAAGAGTTGCCCTTCCTCCCGCGGAGACCCTCCTGCTCCCTCCATGGGCCGCTGCCGCTGCCGCCCTCACCTCCACCTCCGCCGCCCTCACCTCACCGCTGCCGCCGCCCTCACCTCGCCACTGCTGCTGCCCTCACCTCGCCGCTGCCCTCGCCTCTGCCACCGCCGCCGCTGCTGCCGCCGCTGCCCTCACCGCCGCCGCCCTCACCTCCACCTCCGCCGCCCTCACCTCACCACCGCCGCCGCCGCTGCCCTCGCCGCCGCCCTCGCCTCTGCCGCCGCCGTCGCCCTCACCTCCTTCTCCTCCTCCTCCGCCGCCGCCGTCGACCTCGTCGCCATCGCCGTAGCACACAGCACGCCGCGTCACGCCGCCAGCGCCGTCGCTCTGTTTTTGGTGGGGTTGCTGTGGTTCAAAAACAGAGCGACGGCGCTGGCGGCGTGACGCGGCGTGCGATGGCGACGGCGATGGCGATGGCGATGGCGACGAGGTCGGCGGAGGAGGAGGAGGAGGAGGTGAGGGCGGCGGCGGCAGAGGCGAGGGCAGGCGGCGGCGGCGGAGGAGTCCTTGGGCTCGAGTCCCGAGTCGAGTCTCGAGTCCCACATAAATTACTGGGACTCGAGTGGGACTCGAGTCAGAGGGGGGACTCAGTCGGACTCACGAGTCAAGTCCCCGAGTCCGAGTCCCCATCCCTGAAGTCTATAGCCCCCTTCACACTCTATTTTAGATGGTCTCCTCATGATTAAAGGGCAGTGGGCCCATACTTTTGGCCTGTCACAAAATTGTGCCCACTCACTTGATTCTGCCCCTGACCTCCATGTGTTGAGATAACAACTGAAGATGTAGTCATCTGTATTGGTAGAGGCTCCCCTAAGCAATTGGGAGCCCCCTAAACAGTTTGTTCCCATTTCTACCACCTGCCAGTGCATCCCAGCCACAGGTGGTGGTGTTTTTTTCGTGTGTGTTTTTTGGCATCAGCTGCATTGATTTTCAGCCACAGATTCCATAGACCATAGTGGTTGTATGAACATTGCCACAAAGAGGAAAACTCAGTTCTTTGCATGCTGCTGGAAGCACCTGAAAAGCTAATCTTGCGGCAATATGCAAAAGGATGGTTCACACTTAGTACCACATATAGGCTGCATTCACATGTCACAACAACCCACCCGGGCAATAAGCCATGATGGGCTGGTTGTTCTGTGACATCTGACTGGGCTCACTATGGGTTGTTCACTCCCTCCTGCTTGGTCCTCCAGGCGGTATTTAGGGGACACCACATACCAGCGGACATCATTTTCAGCTTCCCATGGCTTTTTTTGCACTTTAATCCCCCCCCCCGAGATTTTGAAAGGTGGCTTTACACTACAGCTGGCTTTCGCAATCCCAATTTTGACAGCCCCTTCAAACTGCCCAAGTGACACCTCTCTGTGTGATCTTTGCTTGTGAAAAGGGGGTGGTGTGATTTACACCCCCTTCATGGCAAGAACCTCCACGTTTTTTCACCCAGACAGTCCTCAGGGTGAGGCATATTTTGCACTTTTTCCTGAGACTCTAGGTGCTCAGGAAAGTGTGCAAAAGTGCTTCCCACACCCTTATTTCTAGGGAAAAGGAGTTTTGATTTTGACAGCTTTGACAGCTAGCTGTCAAAACTCTGGGTCCCCTTTAGAAGGGGTTTTTGACAGAGCAATGGGGTTTTTTTGGGACTGGGACATATGGATGTATATGTCCCAGTAAAAAAAAGCCCTCCAGTGCACTGTCAACCCCCCTCGTTCAAAGGGGCAGCTAACTGTCAACACTTTTCGAAAGAAAAAAGGGGGATGCACTTTTGCACTTTACTGAGCACCTAGTCTCAGGAAAAAGTGCAAAATGTGCCTGACCCTGAGGACTGTCAGCGAGGGGGAAAGTGGAAGATTTTACCACAAAGGAGTTGTAAATCACCCCACCCCTTTATCATGAGCAAAGATCATTCGTGCATCCGCTCTCTCTTGACAGATTGCCCTTTGACAGCTGTCAAGAGGAAGCAAAGGGGAAAAGAACCTATCTGGAGTCTCTTTGGGGCAATGTCTAGGGTTGGTACCTGCTGCACTTTGCAGCAGCTACCCCCCAGGACGTTGCTCCAGCCGAGGCTTTAAATTCCTGCACTTGTGCAGCCGCAAACATCTGCAGTTGTGCACGTGCAGCTATTTAAAAAAAAAAAATACATACCTATTTATGCACATTTTGTGTGCAAAATAATAATAATAAAAATCTGACAGCCACTGTCAGCCCCTCTCCTTGGTACCACTTGGGCACTTTGAAGGGGCTGTCAGTGGCTGTCAAAACAGGGGCCCAGAAAGCCGGATTTTGCAATCTCTGGGGAAAAAATGTTTCAAGTGCAAAAAAGCTGCAGGGAGCAAAAAGCAGCTCTCAGTCATTGTGGGGAGGGCAGCACGCCAGTGCCAGCCACCCCCAAGTGCTGCTTGGGCACCTGTGGGGCGGCTGACACTGGCAGTGGCAAGGGTGAACTCGGGTAGAGCAGCAAGGGGTTTTGGCCACTCTTGCTGAGCATCTCCCTGGCCACTGGACTTTACCCATGGTGGGATTGGTCATCTGGGTTCAGCCAACACAACAACCCACCGTGGGTAAAAAAAACAACAAAGCCCTACAACAGCCCATGGGTTCTCAGGGTGGCTTGTTTTTTTCAAACCAGGTAAACCAGGCTAGGTTCAAACGATATGACAGCCAACCATGGCTCACTGTCCATTGTGGGTTGTTGTGTCATGTAAACCAGGTCATAGTAATGGCTTTCATTCAACTCTCTTGGCACTCAGAATTCACAGCTGGAAGTCAACACAGACTAATTCAAAATGGCACCTACCATGAAAATCAGTCCTTAGAGAGGAATGTGTTACTCTTAGCAGATACAGACAGACTAACCACAGAAAAGACGCGCCTGAAGTTCCTTGTCACTTCTGACAATGGTAGGAGAGAAAATATGTGTCGCGGTTGAATGCTTGATGTAGCTGAATTGTGCCAATTTTGTGATGATACAAGGGAAGAGCTATTGCAATTATAATCTTTTTTTCTCAGATTTCATAACTGACCAATCATATATAATAAATTGCTATCAAAGAATGACAAAAACAGCACACAAAAAGGCTTCTGCGTTTGCAATGGCAACTGCTAAGATACATCGGAAATTGGTAACTAATAACCATCTGTTGTTATGGTGACACCTAATTGTCTTTCCTTATCTCTGGATATGTTTCTATTGATTTTACTTTTGAAACGTGTGCATAAAAACATATGGATTTAGGAAAATAGTTATGGATGTGGAGAAATTGTCATGGATTTAAGAAATTGTTATGACCTGTCATCTGTGGTTGTATAACAATGGAACTAGTACTTGTTCCTGGCGAAAACCCAGGCTTCATTGGATCAATATTAACACACCCCTTTCCTTTCATTCAGCATCTTTACAATCTTATTCTAGTACTAATCATTTTGTGGGCCCTTAATGTTTAGAAACTGCGAGTCGTTTCACCAGCTATGCCCAGATAACAGTATGCTTTGCCTCATGTAGTGTGCTTGTTTTTCAGGTTTCTGAAGATGGTTTTATCCAGCAGGCTTTTGTTGGATGTGGCAGATAATGTTTTTACATTTCAGTTTTAACTGCTGACCCTGCCCGCTTGGTTGGTATATACACACACACACACACACATATATATATATAATCTGTACACAGATGTGCTGGTTTCTAATATCTGATCATTTAAGATCAAGGTCACAGTGCAGTTCAACAAACAAAGTAAGAATGAAAGCTACTTTTTCCAGGTTGAATTTTCCCTGCTAGTACTCTGCATTTCTCTATGCTTGAATCTTCTATCAGCCTTCCCCAACAGAAGCAGAGAAATAAATACCAACTTTAGATACAGACTGAGATTCTGGCATGAAATCAGGTAGACAGTCCAACTTTATCAGGTTTCATCATTCTTTATAAGTTACAGGAAAGTAGCATCTAGACCAGTGATCTCCAACCTAGGGTCCCCAGATGTTTTTGGCCTACAACTCCCAGCATGGCCCAGCCAGTGTAGGCCAAAAACATCTGGGGACCCAAGGTTGGAGAACACTGATCTATACTAAAATCTGCAATGGTTTCTCGAACTCACATTGTAAAAGGCTGTTGGTAGCACAGCAGTAACCTGCTAATATATTACCCTGTGCTCATCAAATTGTTATGGACACTGATTACAATCTATTCCCTGTTTAGGATAGAAAACCTGAAAAGCAATCCTTGTCTTCCATATTAGGTTTGTTATTTGCTATATTATTCAAAAAAAAAAAATTGTGCCTGAACAACTAAGGTGCAACCCCAGGGTTCCATGCATTTGCCTTTTTGTGTGCATATGTTGTTATTCTCTCATTTCAGTTACCAGTATGTAACTTTGGCATGGTGAAGGAGGTGCTGTACTCCTTCCATTTAGCTGCTAGATGGCTGAGAATAGGATAATAATTGAGTGTTTAACCAAATTGCTTTCTTTTGGAAGCATTCTGTTAAATGATTTCCAGCACAATCCAATACAATTCTGCTTAGACAAAAAGGCTTATTCCTGGCTTACTCCCAGGTGAGTAAGTAGAGGCTTGCATCCTTAGTCACAGATTAGGGGTGTATTGACATTGAGGTATGGCGGATGTGTTTAATATGGAGGAAGACATTTAAGGTGCAATCTTATTCATGTTTAGACAGAAAATAGTCCTACAACTCTGAGCATTCCCCAGCCAGCACCGTTGGCTGGGGAATGCTGAGAGTTGTAGGACTTTCTCTGTGTAAATGTGCACAGGGCTGTGCCTTTAGAAATGGAAATAACCCATATTTTCTCTGATCGGTGTTTAGATGGTTTGGTTTGTTTGCTGCTATAGATGTCATCACCAGTAGTACTAGTGACAGAATCCACAGTGTGGAATGAACAGGCAGTAGATTACAAGGTGGGGTGGTAGAAGGGAATGGAATGAACAAGGATCAAGAGTTAATGTTGTTCTGAGCAAGGTTTAAAAATGGATCTCAAAAAGGGAGCAGAATGCAGAAGAACAATGCCTGAAGCTGTTTAGCAGGGTCTTGGAAGAGAGATGAGGCTGGATCTGGTAGGTAGACCAAGTGTGAAGTAAAATACATGTGTGGACTTTTGGTGCAGTAAAACTGTTTTGCATAAGGTGCTCATTTTCAGTTTTAGTTTCTGCTGCTATACCATTTTTGTTTTGTTTGCAAGTTGATGCCAAAGCAACTCAAAATGTGGCAAAAGAGACAGCAAGATGGCAGTTTGTTTCTTAGCGTGTGATCAAAGATGGTCCTGAAGCGGGGTGAACTGTCTGTCCGTGTCAAAACGGAATGGTTTTAGCTTCCATCTGTAATGTTTAGAAATCAAGGGGACAGCACAGACATGGTCAAGGTCTAAGATGTTCACTTTCCTTAAGTGAGGGTATAAGAGGATGAAGGGAATATTAAGAGGATTGCAGAAAATCTGATAGCAGTGTTTGTGGAGGAAAGGATCTCCGGTGTATTGTGAAACCCATCCCATCGTTTTTTTTGGAAGTTCATTTTACCGACTACTTACTCTTTAATGTTTCCTTTGATATATCCAACTATGGATGGGGAAAAAATGCATTTGTTTCACATAATAATACAAACCTACCTGATTTGCACTTCCCAAACTAGTACATACAAACTGTAATACAATTATCCTTCAGTTTTCGCACTTCTCTGGATTTTGTGTTGTGGTTCTTCACTCAAGAAATGTATGCAGACATGCATATCTTGGGGAACACTGCACACGTAACTGCATACATGAAGGGAAATTGCATACAGAAAAGCATATATTGGGGAAAATAATTTGCAAAAAAATGTGTTTATTAGGGGAAATGGCAAGCAAAATTACATAGTCTAGGAGAAATGCGCATGAAAATGTGTATATGTACTTTTGTGCAGACTTTTTACCCCAAACTGTGCAAACCATGTCCATGGTGGAAATGGGACAAAAAGGAGTTGTGTTTCAAAAAAACCTCAAAAGTTTTAGAAAGTGAAAAAGAGATTCATTCATCCATACACTGAACCAAAATCCACAATAATCCATAATAGTAATGAATCAAATGTAGCTGTGTGGGGTGAATAAGGGAATAGAATGCGCAATTGTACTTCGGATGGGAAGTCTGGAATCATCTAATATGGCCCTTAGTTATTTCTTGCCCACGGCAGATGAGCCACTGGCCGCTATTAATTGTTACTGATTACACACAGTGGGAAGGCCATTGCTGAAAGGTCCTTGGCTGAAATTCCATTCATATATCAGCGAAAGGCTTTATACTTGATTATTTCCCCAAACAATTATGAAAAGCAAGTTGTAACAATACTACGGAAGATAAAGACCTGAACACATGCTGGTGAAAATAATACCCAGTCAGCTTGGGCTGGAGGCATATGATTATGCGTCTCCAGCGTTTGCTTCGAGGATGCCACTAATGGCTTACTTCATGATTTCATGAACGGGAACCTCGCCCACAGCATTTCCCGTCAGTCGCTTCTTCAACTTTATTTATATAACTGGCCTGCTGGAAGCTGCTGCTCTTTTTTTTCCAGAGGTGCTCATTCTATGCAATACAAGTGTGGGAGAGAAAAGCTTATTATGCTGTTCCCCTCTTTAAATTGGTTTGTGTAAGGGTGGAGGGGGAGACCCGCAGACAAAGAAATCACCTATTAAACACTTATTATTAAATCAAATAGGATTACGCTGTGAACTGTCGGAGTCCTATTGGATTTTTGATGACAACTACATGCCAGCACCGTAGTATAGATGCTAGCTCCCAGCTTGACAGAGCAGGCAAGTGGACAACCTCCTACGGAGCCTGTCAAACATAACGGACTGCAGAACAGTGGGAGAGGCCTAAACAGGAAAATTGTGCGGCTCTCAGGAGACAATGGAAATTGACAACAAGTTCAGGTTTGGATGGTGCAGGTGCTACTACTAATAGAGCCAGTCATTTCAGAAACCAGGATTGGAAAATCCCCAGCACATCATAGGGATGCCACACTTCTTCAGCTCAACTGTCTCTCTCCCTTTCATTTTACTACAAAATATAAGCAATGATTTACAAATAATTTCCTTCCTTTGCAAATGACAAGGGGTGGAGGTTCTATGTTGGTTTCATCCTGTGACTCATACAGTTTCACAGGTTTACAATCAATGGCTGCAGGTATGAGAACTGCACAGTGCTGTGTGACCAATATATCTTCACAGAACGGCTGAAATTGGCCATCTAGCTGTTTTGCAGAGTGGGAAGGGTGCAGAAGTGACCTTTGCCTCCGCGCTCTTCCCACTCTGCATAGGATGCCCATAATCCTCCAAGTTTGGAAGGTTATGGGCATCCCCATTGGATTGTGCCTTTACAGTGCAATCTTATACATGACTACTCAGGCAAATGTATACCGTTAATATAGTTAATTGCCTTCCTGAAACACTGGCCTGATTTTTTTGTTCTTCCATCTGTTAAAAGTGTAGAAGGGGGGATTACCAGTACACAATAGGAGGTTGAAGGAAAGGTTAAGGAAAATGTACCATATGAACTCCCATTAGATCAGGTATAGATTGCAAATTGAAATCAGAAAGATCAGTGGGGGAGCTTTTTGGCACAGCTTTCCCCAAGTACACTTGTCTATCATGGATTTATAGCAGTTATATCCAGGGATATAGGAAATGTTCTTTAATTTTGATATTAATTTTGTTTGAAGCTGCTTTTTAGGAGCTCCGAAGCAGATCTGAATATATGGGCAGGACCATATGTGTGAAGGTGGTCCTTCAGGTAATCTGATCCCGAGCTTCTGTGCTGTTTAGGGCTTTAATGGTTAATACCATCACTTTGAATTGGGTCTAGAAACATACTGGTAACCAATGTAACTGGTGTAAACATGGTGTTACATGTTCAGGCTGCTGTAGGACAAGACCATGATTTTGGAGGCCATCAGAATTATACAGGAAAAGTGACCAGGTGTGCATATCATCCAATCTGTGCTGCTGCCCAGACAAGTCTGAAAAGAGGAAGTTATTGAAGTGCCTTGATAGGGCCTGGAGAAAAATAAATTGGGAAATTGATGAGCAATGGCTGATGGGATAGGTGTCTCTTCTGCACACCTAGATGTTCAATATTCAGTGGGCCTCTTACATAGAAGTTCGAACAGATGGGTTTCTGATTGTCTGATTAAATGTCTGATTAAAGTAATGTTACATTTTTGGGAGATCTGCAGCATGGTGTGTGGGATGAAATTCTAGGCAGGTAGAGTACAAGGGACTAAGCAAAGGTGTGACCCTTTACATGGCATAGCTGTTCAGGAAAGTAACAGTCAAAAGCAAGAATATTGAAGAGCACTTGGAGGCACTGAGATGGTGAAAAGGTATTTCCTAGACCTACCTCTCGGGGCTGTGGGACCCAGGGATAGGGAAAGGAACCCCTTTGGGGCTAACCGGCTCACATACCTAGTGTGCCTTCAGGAGGAAGTAACTCAAGAAGGTCTCCCCCAACACCTGGTCAAATGGGAAGCAGGTAGTCAACACACTATCTCCCACTTAGGGCTGGGTCATGCTGGTCCTAGGTTAATGCAGGGATAGGTGTGATACATTATTACACTGTCCCACAGTGAGAAGTTGCATTACAGATCTCTGCTATGTTTTAAGATGATAAAGTTGTGGCCCTAATAATTCTGAGCTGGTGGGTTTGAGCTAGCAGTGAATGACCAGGAAAGGAATCTTGGGGATGTGGTGGTAACTTGATGAAAACATTGACCAAGGCAGTCTGTTGTAAAGGGGGTGGGGTGGAATTCCATGTTGGAGATCATTAGGAAAGGAATAAAAAATATAACTGCCAATATCATAATGCCATTATAGAAATCTATGGTGCGACCTCACTTGGAATATTATGTACAACTCTGATCACACAGCACCTTTAAAAAAAGGACATTGTAGAGTTGGCAAAAGTGCAGAAAAGGGCAACTGAAATGATCAAGGAGCGGGAGCAACTCCCCTATGAGGAAAGGTTACATTTGGGGCTTATTAGCTTGGGAAAAAGGCAAGTAAGGGGGGCATGATAGAGGCGTACAAACTGTTCATGGGTGTATAATATTCTCTCATCATACTAGAACCTGGGGTCAGCCAATAAAGGTAAATAGTGGGAGATTTATGACAGACAAAAGAAAGTACTAACTATGGAATTCTCCACTGCAAACATAGTGATGGCTGCCAATTGAATGGCTTTAAAAGGGGATTTAAAGTTAACACAAATTTCTTGGAGGATATAAATCAATAGCTAGCAGTCATGATGACTGGCTATATATTACCTTCAGATTCAGAGGCAGTTTGCCTCTGCATACCAGTTGCTGGGGAACATGAGTGTGAGGGTGCTGTTGCCCTCCTGTGCTGCTTGTGGGCTTCCCATTGGGGCATCTGGTTGTCCACTGTGGGAAATGGGCTGCTGGACTAGATAGGGCCTTTGGTCTAATCCAACATGGCTCTTCTTATGTTTTGAACCCAACAACGTGTGTCAACAGTTGAAGAAAGTAGAAAAACAAGTATAAGTTTTAAAAAGTTACAAAACAGCTAGCATCAGTGAAAATATATGAGCAAAGGGGGAAGAAAATTAGCAAGCCAGCTGGAGGATGCTTTCCAACTCTGTATACAGAAAAAAGTGATATTAAAGGGGAACTGTCATCCTTTCCACGTTCGATATGTGAAATTAAACTCAGAAGCTGAAGTTCTCTTCTTACAATCCACCATTGCATAGAAAATGGGTGGGCATTTAATTCAGATTAAGATCCAGATAAATGGGAAAGGGAGGGATGTATTAAAAGCAAGGAGCTGGATCCCAGGAGTAGTGCTATAATCAATATTGAAGTATTACAATCACATTGTTGGGGAGGGGGTTGGAATCAAGATCAGATGATAGGAAAGGAAGCACAGAACAGAGTTGCAAAATGCAGAAAAAAACAAAGGCTGACAGTTAGAGATGTACACTTATGAGGAAGGAGATTTGGGAGATATTGTAAAATAATTCATAAAGCCTTCACTCCAAAGTGCAGCTACAGCAAAACAGAAAAAGAAAAAAGCCTGGGGTTTATTGCTACAAGAAATACCATATCAATCAAGTAGGAATGTTTTCTTCTTGCAGTGTAAGGCACTGCTTAGATCTAACTTGATGTAGTTTATTTGGTATTGCATTCTGCTTTAATAATGATGCAATTACTTCTAGTAGTATGGTACAGTGCAAACACAGAACAGATGCCAGAGCTTTTAAGATCTATAGAATTTTTAGATATATTCTTATGAGGAAAGAATATCAAGGAAGAAAACTGAAGATCCCATAAAAATAATCAATGCTGTAACCATTCTAAAATGATACAACTTATAAGAATACCATTGAGCTTTAGATGCAAGGGCTTTTTAAAAAAAAGTAGAATAGCCTAGGGAATGTGGACCAAAATCATTTGGTCGATTGGTTTAAAAGTGCACTCTTTATCTTGGTTTTGTGCCATTTCCTGAAATATTAACATGTTAGACATCCATAAGCCCTGTTCATGCATTCGCCTGAATGCGTGAAGGCTAAAACTGGGTAGAGGAACCCAGTTCTACTCACATTCAAGGAAACATGAGTAGAGCTCCTGTTCAGACCTTGCCAAGCAAGGTCTGAACTGAAGGGGGTACGGCCAGCATGCCCAAAGATGTAGGGGGCACAGCAAGTGCCAAAACCCAGGAACCCCCCCCAAAAAAAACTTTCCCATAGATCAGACTTTCTCAACCTGGTGCCCCCCAGATGTTTTGAACTTCAAATCCCAGAATTCCTGACCATTAGCCGTGCTGGTCGTGTCTGATGAGAGCTGAATTCCGAAATGTGTGGAGGACACCAGGTTGGAAAAGGCTGCCTTAGATCATTATTTATTTATTTAATATATTGATTCATCGCCCATCAGCCAATAGGCTCCCTGGGCAGTTTCCAAAACACAACTCAAAAATAACAGCAAAGATAGTATAAAAACACAAACATGTTAAAATATAACATGATAAAAAACAAGCAGCCAAATAAATTCAATCCAGAGGTACAGTGGCGATAATAAAAGGAATAAAATCAACCATTTAAATATGGGGCAAATAAAAAGGTCTTCACCTGGCGCCTGAAAGAATAGAGGGTAGGTGCCAGGCGCACCTCCTTGGGAAGCTGATCATGCACTGACCGACAGTATATTTGGGGAGAGGCTATCTGAAACTGGGCTGTTTCCCTAAAACGATTTATTTCAGCCAATTAAAGAGTTAAAGACTCTTTCACTACATCCTCAAGTTAATATGTAAAAATGCTAGTCAGCAGAATGCATTGCCTGGGCTTCTTGCTCAAGACCATGCTTCTTATTTGTTATTTGCAAATCATTGTTCTTTGAATGGTTTGCTTCCTGCATGTTCATGTACGGAATTTGAATATGCAACTGAAAATTGACTCATATATTACAAACCAGAATAGCAGCTGCAGGCACAGAAACATGAAAAAAATAATGTGCAACAGGGTGTTACACTCTGCATTGTTACACTTAGAATCAAGCTGGCCCAGCTTTTTCCACACCACCAGAGTCTCAGCAAGTGAGCTTGCCTCTCTGTCTGTGTGCCTTTTCATGAAGAGAGAAGTCTGTGCTTGTGTGATTTGGGAAATCTAGATAGTGAGAATGTGCTGCCTTCCTTTCCAGCAGCTTGATAGTATTATGCTTGTGTCCAGTAACTCCCATCGGTGAACATATGCAAACATCGCAGCTCTGACTATTTGAGGACCTTACTTATGCTTCTCTGGCTCCATTTACTGATGTAGAGTTAGAATGGGGAGAGATGTTTTAAGCTATGGAAAAGACTGGTTGAACAAGGTTAGGGAAAGTGATGGCGGACTGAGTTGAGAGTTCATTAGGTCACAGAACATTCAAAAGGCAGTTCAGCGGAACTCAGCAACTTAGCTAATGCCTGTTTCACTCATCTTTTAGCTCTATATCAGAGCCCCCTTGTGATTTGGGATGTCAGAGAAATCCATAATGGATTTAACTGACCTAGGATTTCTATGAATCTGACCTGTGGATTCCATAGCACACCAGCTTTTTCCAAGACATGCAGATTCCATGGACTTGCTTACCAGTATTTCACTGGGGGTTGTGCTAATTTGCATTAATTAATGTGCATTAGTACATTTGGGCAAGTGCACTTTAGCGCTAATGTAAATTGGTGCAAGAAGAACAAAAGTCTGATTTAAAAAATCCAATTCAGTCAAGGAGCAGACGATGAAATGAAAGACGCCTGACAATCTGCAAAACAGACAGAACAGATTTAACAAAACCCATACACACACACGCACACACACACACTATCTACAAGTAACACTAACCCTTTGCAGCAAATCCAATAACGTTTGGCAGGATATCTGTACTATTAGGGCAGGGGGAGCATGGGATTTTGTAGGAATGAGCCACTCCTTTTCCTGAAAGATAGAGATTTTTTAAACCTATGCAGTCTGTGATTGGGAACTGTGCTTGAGAAGATGACAAAGAGGTATACAGTTTGAGAAGCCTCTACCTCCTGACTGTCTAATGGAAGCTTTGCCCCCAAACAATGTCCCTTTTTTGCCAGGACTCAGGACGCCATACTGCATTTTCAAAGAAAGAATGGTATAATACAAACTTCCTGGAATTGAGCCACTTCAGAATGCAGCTGGGTCTTGAGTGCTCCTCCTGATGCAAAGCACTGAGTCTGCAGAAGAGTAGCATATAAGGGGGGGGGGAGGCTTCTAGCTAGGGCTGTCGGAGAAATCTGCAATGGATTCAAATGAGTTTGGATTTCTATGAATCCAGCCCAAGGATTCCACAGTGAACTGGCTTTTCCCGAGTCACGCAGATTCCGCAGACTTGAGAGACGGTTTTCCACTTTCTGGATTTTTATCCAAATTTAGTTGTAGAAAAATAAAAACAATTAAAAAAACACTGACCGAAAATGTGCATTTCTCCCCATAGGCTAAAGTGTGAAAATGTGCATTTGGGCGGTATTTGTGCATTTTGGATTTGCACTTTTTGGGAGGATTTGCACATTTTCGGAAGTGCAAATGTGTGCAAGTGTGCACAATCCAATTCCATCAATGAGCAGAGAATGGAACAAAAAGTGCCTGACAACCCATGAAATGCAGACGGTAGGGGTGGGCGATCCACCCACGACCCGACTCGCTGGGCACTCAGCGAGCACTGCCGCTGCGCCTGCCACACCGGGCTGAAAGCAAATGCCAGCCGAGGTGCTTGCTGGACCTCCGGGTTCCCGGCACTACGTTGTTTACGTAGAAAATGGCATAAGATACATTAAAAGCGGCCATGATTTGCGTAACTTGTGCAAATCGCGGCCATTTTTAACGTATCTTATGCCATTTTCTACGTAAACAACGTAGTGCCGGGAACCCGGAAGTTGCTTCCCCAGCTCGGTTCGCAAGACCACGAGTTGAGCCGGGGAGGCAGGTCGGGCGAGCGGAGCTTGGGGGGTTGAGCCCGGCGAGTTCACCAGACTTCCACCCCCCAATTGAGCTCTGCACACATCCCTAGAGAATGAATGGCTTTAACATAATCCGTACATCCCTACAAAATAGCCTTGCTTTCCCTCTGGCATGCTGGTTTGTTTGTATGTTTGTTTTCCTGTGTGGAAAAAGCATTCAGTCTCTGACCTGAAGAGTCTGATTTCTCTGGTGGCACGATGGCAGCCTTTAATAATAGATTTGTGAAGCATAGTTTTCTTTTATGGAAGCTGCACTTCTGTTGCATGTATTCCTGTGTCTGACTCACCTCTTCATATTCAGGGTCCAGGATCAACATGGCAGTCTTTCTAAGGACTTGCTATTGCATTTGCTGCACTTCAGCCCGCATTTAGAAAAGGTGACTGTACAGAAAAGCCAGGTTATCTACCATGTTGCACTATAATCTCCACTTTGCATACTTCAGCTTATGATATTTTGCAGGTTTATCATCTGAAAAGAATAATTCATGTATGAGTATCTGCCAAGTGTTGTTTTTATGGAGAAGGGCATAATTTCTCATATATGTATATATATAATAACGTTGCTTCTTAAGTGTTTCTCAAGTAGTTGATAACTCTAGTAATTCTCAGTTTGTTCTTTGTTTCATATATTTTGAAAAACTCTCTTTGCCTGCAGGTACCTTTACTCTATTTCAGCATATATATTGCCAAAAATTAACACTCAACTCCCCCCCCCCCATTTTGATTATACTGTCATAGGGCCATTCAGTTAAAGGGTTGAAAAGCACCTCAAGGGTCACTTCTCCTCAGCCCCAGTACAGAAGCAAGATCGACCACACTCAATTCAAGCTGAAAGATCATCAAACTGTAATAGGGCTCGTAATTTAGGTTATGATAGAGTGTACAGAAGAGACCAAGCAGGAGGGCAAAAGAGACTAATTTCATGTGAAATAAAAGGAAAAAGACATGGACCAGGGGATGGGGGCAGGCATCAAACCCTGAAGCACCAGATTCACATTTTAGAGTGCATACCAAACATTTAGGAAGTAGACATGATTAGAATGTTACCATACCTAAATAAAGATATGCAATAAATAAGCTCAACAGCAATTGCTATATGGAGATGCCACACTTATTTTGAGAAATGGAATTTGGGAACACACCTAATTATCAGCATTTTCCCCCAAACCAAATCCATCATACATGACTGACTGGGTCTGATCCAGATTTAGTCATGCTTAGAGTATAACTAACTTAAGTCCCATTGATTTCTATGGGCCTACTCTATCTGGGTCCAATCATCATCATCCCCATCTTCATCATTGTGCATGATCTGGGAGTGGACAGGAAGCCAGTGAAGGGATTTCAGCAATGGAGTCACCTGGTCAGAATGATGAGAGGTGAATAATCTCAAACACTGAGGTTGGATTGGATTAAATAATATGATCCATTCTATTCTTTTTTTTCTTTTTAAAATGCTGTAATACTTGCAGGGCGGGCAGGCACATCCATGGCAACCTAAACGCTTTGTGACACGAAGGGGATGTGTATGAAAGTCTACAAAATGAAAGGCATGAGGGGAAGCAGAGTCATAGTCATGTTCTATAGAGATAGATGACTGGAGCAACTAGGATGGCTGCAGTTAGCAATCCCAGCATTGAAGAAAGGCAAGGAACCTCTTCTTTAGTTAAAATTATCTCTATGGCTGGATCAGATGGTTTCACCTCAGATGGAAAAACTCAAATGAGGCAGTGAGAAGGAATCCAGCTAGAGGGAAATGGAAATAAAACTTAATAGCTGCCAAGAGGGATCCGAATAAACTGGATTAGTTTAAGAAAGTCAAAAAGTGAAACAATGCAGCAGAGGTACAGGGGAAGAAACAATATTATTCAAGGCAACCGGCTATATAATAGGGAGGCATGGATAGTTAGCTTTGGGGGCAGGAAAACTGCATGGAGAAATTGGCTTTAGATTAATTCTTCTTTCCCCCTACAGTATACTTAAATTGACACACTAGACTTTCCTGCCATACTTTCAGCGAATGTGAAAGTATCAGGGCTGATGCAAGGCAGTTTGGTGCAGTTTGGTGCCCTAGGCAAGATCAGATATTTAGCACCTACCCTTCCCACTTGAGCCCTCCCTCCCTATTTCTGGTGCCCCCTTTAGCCCTGCACCCTAGGCAGCTGCCTAGGTGGCCTAATGGTAGCACCGGCCCTGGAAAGTATGGAATAACACTGGTATCTGCAAATATGAGTTATTTGGAGGAATGGCATGGTTTGGAAGGTGGTTGAGGTGTCTGCATACCACTTGGGTAGGGAAATATCTATCTCTTCTAATAACCTATGCATATGATCCCTCCCCACCCCCCACCCACCCACACCCACCCACATTTTAATCATTGGGTTCTATGCAGTGGTCAGCTGAACTATTCAGACCAGCTTTATTTTAACACAATCAAGGCAGGGTGCAAAAGTCCCAAAACTTTCCTATTGGGGCAGCCAGTGGCATAGTGGAGCCAGGGTTCACAGGGTCACAGCACCAGGACTCTCTGAACAGCAGGGATATTGACATCTGCCCTCCGGCTTTCCTGTCGTCTCTGAGCTTTGCTGCAATTCTCACAGTAGTTGGCATGGGATGGGGGGGAGAAATGTATTTCCACAGCGACAATATATTGTTCCCTGTTGTAATGCAAAGTATTTTGGGGGTGGCTTGGTCTTGAATGCGCAATTAAGACCTATCGGCTTTAGAAAAGACCTGCTCCTGGTGGAGATGAGAACTGCTAGAGCTGGTTTGTTGACTTTGAGATAAAATGTTTCTCCCTGGGAAAAGAAACCCCTGGAAAATCTTGAGATACATGTACACACACACACACACACACACACACACACACACACAATACAGAGATAGAGTGAGAGAGAGATGGGTCAATGCAGCTATCTGCATTTTTGGGCTGTCCTTGGGGGCGTGGCTATGAGGACTGTCATGATGCATGCCCACCCTTCAATATTTACCACTACACCAATGGAGGCAGCCATATATTTTCCTAGGAATGCCCCTGGGAATGATATTACATCATCATGCAGTGTCATTCCCATGGGGCATTCAAAATGGTGACAGCTGGGCTGTTGAGCACAGCCAAGCCACCACTTAGGGTGGTGGCTTAGCATTGTTTTAAGTAAAAAGAAAAACTTCAGCCACCTTGTCAGACGATAAGTACCTCCCCACCACAAAGTGAAACAACTTTTTCCCTCCTCTGCAAAAGGCATGGATGCACACACACACACCAAGCAACCTTCATGGGAAACAAATATTCCTGCAAAGGTGTGGAGGGTCTGTTCGGTGAATCTATTTTCAATCAGTCTTTTGTGTGGTTGGAAAGAAAAGGCTGTCTAAGTGTCAGATTTTAAAAGAAATGTATAACGGATCTGCTGGTGATTGTGCAATGTGGGTTTCTATCTACACTTCTTATTTTCAATTTATGTATGTCCTCAGACTGTCTACATAAAACCAAAAAGGTCAGAACAGAGTTTGGAACGTGGGTGACTCAGTTTTGTCAAAATTACTGGGGACTGTTTCAACTAGTATTTCCCACTAATGCAGAGGGTGTACTTGAAGGTATCTGTGGAGGAGGGAGGTACGGATTTTCTTAAATCTGTTCCGTCTGTGTTTCGTGATTGTCTGGCATCTTTTGTTCCATCATCCACTCATTGATAGAATTGGATTTTCTTTAAATGTGTGTTAGTAGTGCTAATGTGCACTTGTGCCAATGTGCATTAGCAGTAATGCACACTTGCGGAAGTGCATATTTGCGCAAAAAATTCCCCACAGTAAAAAGTCTGAAAGTCCACAATGACTCGAAAGAAGCCAGTACGCAGTGGAATCTGCAGGTTGGAATAACAGAAATCTGATCTAATTCAAATCCATTGTGGATTCTAGGGATGTGCGAGGATTTCATTTGGGGGTGGAAATCTGGCAGACTAGCCAGGCTTGACCCCCCCCCCCAACTCAGTCCCATTTACCTCTTCCCCGGCATCAGCTCACATTCTCCCGAGTCAAGCCGGGGAAGCAACTTCCGGGTTCCCGGCTGGCTGCTGTTTACGTAGAAAATGCCAAGATATGTCCAAAGCAGCCACAATTTGCATAATTTGTGCAAATTGCAGCCATTTTTGATGTATCTTAAGGCATTTTCCATGTAAACCGGCCTCCCAGGAACCCAGAAGTCCGGCGAGTGGTGCAGCATGTGCACCAGCTTTCAGCCCAGCTTGGTGGGCACAGCAACGGCATCCATGAAGCTGGAGGCAAATCGTCCACCCCTAGATCTCTCTGACATCCCAAGTATGGAGTACACATTCCTTCTTGTTGGTGAAAGCAGGTATCCTATTCTTGGGGTTATCGGTTTTTTACCTTTCCTGAGGTAGAGAACTAGGTACACTGAAACCTGTTTCCCTTTACATATTGACCCTCCCAGCCTTGGCAACTGATGCCTAATATCTTCCTCTTTCCAAAATCACCATTCATTAAAAAGTGTATGTATAACTCGGCGGTTGCTCAGCATCATTAGTTAGTTTCACATGCCATGTTCTGCACTCCTTTCTGTCTGGCTTTGACCATGAGCAAATGCATGTTGAGGGTACTCCAAGATGCATTGCAATGCTTGGAACGTCTGGTAACCATCCAACAGTGTATAGGGTGTGACATTACCAATTAAATAATGCATTGACTGGCATATGACATCTGTGCATGTTCATTTATAAAAGCAGAACAATGTAGGGTTACCTCACTACTGTATTTAGATATTTACAGAATTGTAGGAATGGGATGCAGACTAGTCCAACTCTTTGATGTAACTCAGAATTCACCCACTTTGATATTACATATCATCTAGATAACAGTGGAGAGCATTCAAGAAATGATTTGTGAAAATAGCCTAAATGAATGAAGTGGCTATACCCATATACTACTAGAGTACACAAATCTACCAGATCACTAGCAAGACTCACCTGGGGAAGACTGTCTTAAAATGAATGCAGAGCTAGTTATATTTCCCTCCTATAGTTCCTCCCATAATTGATGTTGGACCTAAACCTTCAATTGCAATAATCCTGGAACTTAATGATTAGAACACGTTTCAGAGTGAAGAGCTAAGTGGTAATTAATCATCATTTGTTTCTTTAAGTATGATCAATGGGAAGCCTTCATGCAACTGTCCTTTAGATGTGTGTTGCTGTTTGATGTATTCTGCAGAAACAAGGAAATAGCTTGGGCAGAAGATGCAAACTAAGATAGACCTTCATGAATCAGGAGAGGAAAACAGCAGTATGTTGGAAACTATCATGTAACTGTCACTGTAGAGAAGGCAAGAGAACTGAACCGGGGTCTAGTCATTCTCAGTATTCCCTCCATCCATCTACAGGGCACAAAATATAATTTGGTTGGATCTAGGCTTAGTCATGCTTAGAGTAGGCCCATTGAAATCAATGAGACTTACATTAGTCATGACTAACTTAAGTCCCATTGAATTCAATGGGCCTACTGTAAGCTTGATTAAGCCTAGACTCAAGCCATTGTTTAGGGATTTCAGGCCATAGTCTCAGAAAATGTATGTACAATGTTGGTCTGGGAGGGGGCATAGTCTGTGGCGTGTCCAATCTCTCAATTTCCAGTTTGAACCCCAAACACCATCTTGGAGTACAGAAGCAACTGATTCCTAAAGGCTACTGCTATGACTCATCCTCTTCAGTTAGCTTACCCAAAAGCCTTCTGACCATGCCTGCTCCTGGGAGGAAACTGTCAAGCCCCTCTCAATTTGGGGTTCTCAAGCTGATGAAAACCTACTTGGTTGCACACCCTCTGAATTTCGACATGAACCCAGGTACGAAATCTGCACTTTTCCAAATGCTGTGGGCAAGTTTATTGATTTTTAAAAGATGCAGGAAAAATGGGTATACAGTAATACCTTGGATTGCAAGCATAATTCGTTCCGGAACCGTGTAGTGATGTCCCGTCTCGCCTCGCCCGCTCACGCCCACACGAGGCTCGTACGAGCCTACCTGGTTCCGTCGGCGGCTCACCTCTCCATGGCGAGCTGCCCACACTGGTCCCGTCGCGTCACTTCCGACACCGGAAATGATGCAACGGGACCCTGTGCAGGCGCGCTGGACCCCCGTGCCACGTACTGCACCTACGCTAGAACCATGCTTGTATCCAAAACACTCTTATATCAAAGCGAGTCTCTGGTGGGCATGAGCGGGGCCTATTTCGGCCCGCTACGCCCGCTCGAGGCGAGCGGTTACATCCCTACTACTGGTATTGCAAGACGTCGCTTGTTTATCAAGTCAAAATTTATTTGAAAAATTTGTTTGTCTTGCAAAACGCTCTCAGACCAAGTTACTTGCAATCCAAGGTATTACTGTATATAGGGAAAGGGTGCAAAAATGTTCATGTTAGAGAAGAATGAGCACAAAATTACTATATACTGGGGGGAGGTCTACATTGGAAAAAGTGCATAGAATAGAGCCTATATTCTATAGGAGACATGCACACCCAAGAACTGTACACATTTTCAAGCAGACTTTTAAAGACAAATTTAGCAAATTGTAGCAGAAACACAGCAGAATAAAGATAACTGGAAATCTGACAAGCTGAGTAAAAGCGAATATGACAAACTCACCTATCCCTAGAACTCAGTAGGAACCTTGCTAGACCTGGTTATCTACCTTTGCTTTCTCAGACTGTGTTGTTGTAACACCTGCACTCACCTGAAGCAATCTTCATGCTAAGATTGTGATTCAAGTGCATACAAGGCTTTGTTCTCAGTATGCTCTTGTGTAAGTAACTACATAAACACTTCATGCTGTATTTAAATTGTTTCTCAGCTCCTGGAAAATTAGATAACCTTTCCTTATGATAAAGGCTGAGCCTTGTGCCATTTCCCTGGTCAGGGCATCCTGTTCTGTCCAAAGCACAGATAATAAACGGATCTTGATCTGAAAGCACACACTCCATGGCTCTCTGCCTATTGATCCAGTGGGGGGGGGGGGAGGTCAGAAACAAAGAAGAAACAGAACATTCCAGAGAACAACAACAACACCGAAACCTTTGTTCCACAGACTTCAGTAGAACATTTATTATTCTGTCCCTGGAAAAAAATGTACAAAATATTATTGGTAGGAATCACAACATAATATTAATAAAATGAAATAAAATGAAAAAACTCCACATCCATAAGTTAGTATTATACTGTTTTCAGTGAACAGAAAAGATTGATGCAAATTGCACATTTAATGGAAAGAGATGAAGAGATGAAGGCAAAGAAAAACTTGCTAGACACGATGGAGGAAGGACACCACATTTGCTGAAGCAATGTCATGAAGAGTCATTTGTTTCTTTTTAATCTGCTTTGCTTGAAAAAATACAGTCAGGCAGTCCCCAGGTTACGAACAAGTTCCATTCTTAATAATGTCTTTAAGTTGAATTTGTATGTAAGTCGGAACAGCATAGCGTTCTATATGTTATAATCGGCATTTACACAAATTGCGTAAATTACGCAAATTGCATAGAATACTATGCTATGTACTCTACGTAAATGACGTCTTAAGTATGGGTTGTCTGTAATTCGGACGTTCTTAACTTGGGGACTGCCTGTACTAAAAAGAGGAGAGCCATTAGGAGACTGAACAATAATGTAGAAAATTAATCTGATGTTTTCAAAGAAGAAAAGTTTTTTTTAAAAGTACACAGGAATTATGGTAATACAAAAATGCTGGCTCAATATATAAAAGATTATTGTTTTTAATGTAAACAAACATTTAAAATAAAGTTTTATAAAAATTTAATAAACCTTCAATAAAAAGGTAAGAAAAAAATGGAAGAGAAAAAGTAATAAACCAAATAAAGGTTGTATAAACTGTTATGAAAGTGCAGTTAATTGGTTTTAAATGAGTAATATATACGTAACAAAAACAGACTTCAAATTCATAGTCAAAGTGTGTATAGAATCAGCAATATAAATATAAGTCAAAAAGCAATATTAGAATAAAAATAATGTTATACTTAGAGGGGGAAAGAGGGAACATGGGAAGCTGTCTTTGGCTGACTCGCTCCAGTGGTCCATCTAGCCCAGTAGCTCTTCAGGGTTTCGAGCAAAAGTCTTTCCCAGCCCTACCTCGTGATGCCAGGGATTGAACCTGGGACCTTCTGCATGCAAAGCATGTGCTCTACCACTGAGCCACAGCCCCATCCCAACTGAAGGTAGGAGCACACAAGGCACAATCCATGACATTTATTCATGCGCCCACACTTATATATAGAAGTGTTCCTAGATCAACATGACACGTCCATGCTCTTGCCATTAAATTTCATCTGCCTTCCTCATAATGGAGTTTTAGGGTCAACCTAGATGTGGCATGGGAAGGGCTATCCCAATGAGGAACATGCGGGGAGGGGATCTTTAACTCTTAGTTTCCACCATGGTCCCAATCAGGAAGAAAGATCCCATTGGCACCAATGCAAATGTTCCTTCCAATGCAAGTAGCAGCTATATGGGGGATGTGCAATTGAGATCAGGATTGTGGTGGGGGTAAAGGGTTAAAGACCCCTTCCCTAATGCTGTGGTCTGGATCTGGACCACACACGCAAACTCAGAGCTTCTGTTTGCTAAAAAAATAAAATAAAAAATACACAACCCACAAAACTAGTGCTGGTATGAACAACATCATATCTAGTGTCTCCTTCAGACAGGGAGAGTCAACCTGAACCTGGTGCCCCCCAAATGTTTTGGACTACAAAACAACTCCCATAAGTCATAGTCAGTATGGCAAATGGTAAGAGATGATGGGGTCATAGTTCAAAACATCTGGAGGACACCAGGTTGCCTACTCCTGGCTTAGGATTTTTCTGTGCAGCAAGCTCCCCACATTTCAGATGACCTGCCCTGTTCCAGAAAGGAGTCTTTTGCTTGTTTCCAATTGTTGAAGGATCCCCTAGCTTCCTGTTGTGCTAGCGGCGGGTCTCACTAGTGGGGGGGGGGCAGACAGCACAAGACATGATGTGACTTTGATGCACTGTACATTGCTCTGCCAATGTTTCGCATCATTGGCTATTCTTGGGGAAATGCCAGCAGGATAACACACCACATCACACATTCTTTAATGCGAGTCATTATGAACAAGGTTGAGGACAAGAGGAGATACAGAGGGGCAGCAGTTCCATTTCTCTTTTCACCTTTTGTTTAGTGCTGGACTGATGTATTCTACCCAAATCCTTTCTCCATTTTGGTGGGGACAAGTTGGATTAATCTTTGGGAGATGGGGTAATTCTAAGACCTTTCAGGTGGTGGTGGGCTTACCTTGAACAATGAGCAGTGGCACCACCAGGGCTGGACCACAGCATGCAGGTCCTTGAAGGCCCCCAATGACTCCCTGATAGGCAGCGGTGGAGGTGGCAGCTCCTCCTCGTCCTCATTTTGACTCACTGGTATAAAAGGAAGTGCTGTGGCAGCAGGCTGGTCAAGGCTGCAGCCCTGCAGCATGCCATTTTGAAAGGGTTTAAATATATATATATATATATATATATATATATATTATTTCTTAACATTTGAGTAGCAGCAAGTTGAACCAATCAGGCACTGCATCTGGGTGGGGCACAGCTAATGAGGGCACAGGAGTGGCCAAAAATCCCAAAAAAACCCTGCCCCTTCACCCCTTTTGTGCCCTAACTGGCTGTCTCCCCAAAAGGCAGCATCTGATTGGTTCAGCTGGCTGCTACTCAAAAGTTAAGAAAGAAAGACATCCTTTAAAACGGCATGCCGTGAGATTTCAGCCTTGACTGACTGGCTGCCACAGCACTTCCTTTTACCAGTGAGCAGGGGAGGTTGGGCTGAGACTCCCAGGTCAGAGGGGCTTCTTTGTTGGTGTTATCTTTGAGCAGAGTGTGTGCGAGTTGGGAGATTTATAATCCTGTCTCTGTGTGCTAGCAGAGGCCTGAATTCCACACACAGATCTTCCAGATCTCACCTCCCCCCGCGCAGCATGCAGCGTGTTGTGCCAGTTTCTCCAGCCCAGTCAGCCTTGTTGTCAGACTGCTTCCAGCTTCCCCGTTGCAGATTAATCCATGGAGTCAGGAAACACTCTGGAACACCACAGGTCTAATTCTACCTGTTTATTCACTTAGCAAGTAAAGTTCTACAGAGTATACATTTCCTAGTTACAGTCCATGTGCAGAGTATAAATGCATAGCAAGCATTACATCCAGTGGAGTAAGTTGAGCTTCACTCCACCTCAGCAAAGACGTTACATTGTTGCAGTAACAAAGTCCAGCAAGAAGAACCAAGAAGAAGAGAGAAAGCAGTCCAGCTTCTCTCGAAGATGGCTTCAGACAGAAAACAAGTTAGCACGTCATCAGAACATACAAACCATGTGACTAGCTCATATTGCTCTCACGGTCTAGCTTCCCATGCGAAAAACACGGGAATCCAGAAAGACATAACAAACCTGTTTACAGCCATTCTGTCCCTTCCATGTGTAAACAGTGTGCTGCAGCTGGTGAAGTGATACATATCACAACATTCTTATCCACTGCAGCTTTTTCTTTGAGCTTTATAGGAGCTATCCATGGTGGTGACCTTATTTTGGGGGTGGAGTTCAGCACCATGGATAGCTCCTATAAAGCTCAAACGACGTGATGTGATGGATAAGGAGCCCCACTGACACAGGGGTCACCAGCCTCCCCTGGCAGTGAGTCAAGAGGAGGAGGAGGAGCTGGAGCCAAGTTGCGCTCCCCCCTCCAGGAAAAAATAAAAAGGAGGGGTGGCAGGGGAAGCAGGAAAGCAACTTGCCCGGTGCCCCCACAAATCTGGAGGCACATCTGACAATGAAGTGGCGAGGGGGGGGGCTTTCTTTCAGAGAGAGAGAGAGAGAGAGAGAGAGGTTTTGCCACTGCTTCAAGCAATGGCTTGGCCGCCCTTAGCTATCTTCTTTAAAGCTTAATCAGCCTCTCATGGCCAATACAGTATTCTCTTGCATACACATGCTGGATGTCTAAGGGAGGCTGCCATGTTTTCATTTTTATTATTGGTACATCCCATTGAGATTTTCAATGATCTGCTCAAGCTGCATGCCTGCTTCAGAATGAACTAGCTCTCTGTGCAATTGCATTGTCATAGGGACTTATACCAACCAACATCTATTAACGGTATGGAAGAAGAAGCATTCTTTGGTCTGCTGTTAGGACTCTGTGCCAATCTATGCTGCCATGGAGGCCTCTACGGAAAGCAAAATATGTATTTATAAAACATATGGTAATAAAAAAATAATTTTATTAAGCTTTGGGGTCCCAGTCATATACCATCTGGACTGGAACAGTGTCTATACAGTTTAAGCAATGCCAGAATTGTTGATTTTATTTTCTGCCATGTGACTGATTGTAAGCTGTCCTTAATACATATTCTTTTCCTTTTTTTAAGACACAGAGCTGTATTATGCAAAACATGATTTGCACATGCAGTTTGATCAGGTCCTAGTAGATTTCTCTCCCTCTATGGTATAACTGACTGGAAGCAACTCTGTGGGGGAAATGATAGCATATGACGCTTCAAGAAGAAGCTAGCAAAGCATGAACGTACACCAAGCCTTCACAATTTTTTTTACTATATGAAAGGGTCTGATCCAGTGATCCTTGCACACAGCAACAAAACTCTGAATCTGCTGTCTGCTATATGCAAGGATCTTCCCTATCAATAAATGCTGCTATTGTCAGTTTTGGGGGGAAAGAGTGCCTGGCGTCAGTTCTACCACCATTCAGCAAGTGATCAGCACTGTCATAGATGAAAACACTGACTGGTAGTGTGCACACAGTTTGGTAGTGTGCATACATGAACACACACACACCACCGTACTCATTGGGCCTGTTTGCACAGTCACAGAGATGGAAATGAGCCATGGTGGCTTATTTCCCCCACCATGCATGCCAGTCGTATGCTGGGGGGATTTGCATAATTACCCTTGTTGGTGCAGCTTGCTGTGTTGTGTGAACCCAGCGAGGGTGACTTGCTGCGACCAGACCCTTACAACAGCCCATGGGTTCTGAGTGGGTTAACCACAGCAACAAGGCACACTTGCCAGGTTTGCATGCCACAGGTATGTTGAAGAGTCCTTGGTCTCGAGTCACGAGTCGAGTCACGAGTCTTTGGACCCGAGTCTCGAGTCCGAGTCCAAGTCCTTGGTCCAAAATGGTGACTCACGAGTCCCGAGTCCCGAGTCACTCCCAAAGCTGACTCCACGAGTCCCTATTAAAATCAATGGGGTTTTTCCCCAACAAAATAAGGCTACTTCAGATGTGTGGCTTAAATAAATTCTAGGCACAAGGGTGCCTTTTTATCTCAAAACTCTGCCACTGATTTTGACAAGAACAGACCAGGCAGACAAACCCAAAATAACCAGGCAGGCAGAGGAGGCAGGGAACCCCAAAGCAGGCAGGCAGGCAGAGGCGTTTGTCTTGGACAATTCAAACTGTGGAACTGGTCAAGAAGAGACCAGGCAGGCAGAGGAGGCTGGGAATCCCAGACAGGCAGTCAGAGGCAGCCAAACCCAAAATGTCTGAAAGGTTGCATTAGGAAAATGATTTTAAAAAATAAACTTGGATTGTTACTGCAACTAGGTCCAGACAGCACCTGCAGGTGGCATCAAGCAGGGATGTTGACGAGTCCTTGGTCTCGAGTCCCGAGTCGAGTCTCGAGTCCCATTAAAAATATTGGGACTCGAGTCCGAGTCGAGTCAGAGGGGGGACTTAGTCCGACTCACGAGTCGAGTCCTCGAGTCCGAGTCCCCATCCCTGGCATGCCATGGCATTTTTGGTTTTGGTTTGTTGTTTTAAAAAGTCCTTTTCACGAGGAGGAGGAGGAGGAGGAGGGGGGGGGGAGGAGGAGGGGGAGGAGGAGGGGGAGGAGGAGAAGACCACCTCTCTCAGCTTTCAAGCATTCAGCAGGCAGCAGCACTGGAAAGCCCCAAGGGAGGAAGTCTTGTCTAAGCCCCCTAGGGGGCTTTCCAAAAAGTGCAAGCAGCTGGAGAGGCTGCAAGGACAGAATGGGGGGGGGGAATGCATGCACACCCCTCAGTCACCTCCTTACAGTAAGGTAAGCGCTGAAGCCCTGCACCCTGAGACTTTTCTCCAAAATTCTCACCCCTTCCCACAAATTTTGGGTGCAGTCACTTTTCACCCCTCCTCCACAATGAATGGTCAAAAATAAATAGATCAAAAAATTCGGCACAGTGCTAGTTCTGTTTATGGAAGAAGCTTATGATACGCTCTTTAACGTCCAAGATGAGATCTTTTACATCAAGGTTGGGCAACCTGGTGCCCTCCAGAGGTTTTGGACTACAATTCTCATAAGCCCCAGCCAGCATGGCCAATGATCAGGGATTATGGAAGTAGTCATCAACAACATCTGGAGGAGCCAGGTTGTCTACCCCTGATTCAGACAAAGGTTTGTGTGTGTGTGGGGGGGGGGAGAGTACCTGACTGCAGGTTTGTCTGTAACAAATCCACTCCAACTACAGAGGATAGAAAAGCATTTTTTGGAAAATTCTGAATTCTTGATAAGCAAAGCCGACTTCTGTTAAAAAGAAGAAGTGATATATTAAAACAGAGTTGGGAGGGGACAGCATCCTTTGATAAGACGCCTAAACTAGACTAGATATATTAAATTGTTCCTTACATAAATAAGTGGCCTGGAAAGCAAACCAGTTATTAGAACCTAAGGAAAGGTTGTTTTATTGGAAAGGTTACCTTGCGCCAGGAATGTAGAAAACACAGTGTTTCTACGTAGCATCCCCTAACAAAATGCCAGCATACATAGGGCATTTTCTGATAATGAGCATCCAACTGGACTGAGATCCTACATCCAGTTGGTCATTAATTGCTGTGAAATACCTTTCAACTTTCAGCCATAATTGCTTAATCAACATATATAAGAACATGCATGGCAAGAAGCAAATTCTCCTGGCTAAAATTAATTGTACTTATTCTCACAGCAAAATGTTCCCACACAGCATGGGTGGTTTTTCTGAACACAAAGCTTTGGCCAGGTGGCGTAGCTTTCCATTTGTACTGAAGGTGATTGCTGAAAAGAACTATGATTCGTGGTGTGTGAGCATGCCAGTTCAGCAGGGGAACAGAGATCAGGGGCATATGAAAACAAAGGGCATGACATTGTTGTAGAACTCACACACTTCTCCAGACAGTGTATATTTGCCATTTGGAAAATGGGCTATGGCATGTATTCCAAAACCACATGGATTCTGCTTCATTCGCTTCCATATGGTGAGTGGCAAACTATTTCCTAGATTTCATTTCCATAATCCCTAACTAGCACTTCCCTTCATTCTTGGAGTTTACAAAAGGTTTCCCAGTCAAGCAGGTCGTGTTATTATGTCTTAGCTAGGCTGGCGTTCCACACTACTGCTCAGTGCTTTCGCCTAATTGCAAATCAGATGATAATTAATGTCCCCGGAGGAAAAGAAAATTGGGATGCAAATGAGTATTACCAATTGTATGTGCGGGGAGGCTTAAAACTGGTATAAAATGGCAGTGTGAGTCAGCAATGATGTCTTCCTTGTTCAATTTTTCTTATGCAATCCCCTCTCCTTCCCCTCCCCCCCCACTCCAAAGTATTTTATGAATTGTAATAGTGATGGCTCTTCAGATACTCAAGGTACACTAACATTGCTCATTGTGTTATTGACAGAAAAGACCCTTTTCCATACATTGTTCTGAGCTATCTCAAACTAACTACAATGTACTTGTTTGTTTGATTGATTGATTGTTAGATTTGTGTACACCCCAACTGACAAATGCCTTTGGAATGGTTTACAAGCATAAAACCAAACAACAACAACAACAACATACAACAATAAAAGTATCAAAATAATACAATATTAAATAATGAAAAATATTTAGAAACATTGAGGAGCCGCCAGTAAAATTAATATTCAGAGCAACAGATTAAAGATTAAATGTCTGCTTGCAGAGGAAGGCCTTAACCTGGTGTCTAAATATATACAATGAAGACACCTGGTGGATCTCTCTGGGAAGGGCATTCTGCAGTCAGGGGGCCACTACAAAAAAGACTTTTTCCTTGGTAGCCACCTGTCGCACCAATGTGGGCAGCGGCACCCAGACAAGACCCTCCAAAGACGTTCTTAGCAATCGGGCAGGAACAAATGGGAGAAGGCACTCCTTCAGATTGGCTGGTCCTAAGCTGCTTAGGGCTTTAAAGGTCAGCACCGACACTTTGAATTGGGCCCAGAAACTGACTGGAAACCAGTGCAGTTGACATAGCACTGGAGTAATATATTTGAAACAACCAGTCCCAGTCAGCAGCTTTGCTGCTCTGTTCTGCACTAACGGCAGTTTCTGGACCGGCTTCAGAGATAGACCTATGAATAATGCATTGCAATAATCCAGGAGGGAGGTTACCAGCACATGGATAACTGTAACCAAAGCAATCTCTGTCCAGGTATGGCTGTAGCTGGTATATCAGCTGAAGCAGATAAAAGGCACTTCCTTTAATACTTCAAAACATACAAAGATCAAAGATATTTCTTTAATACTGTGCCATAAGAGACATTGGGGGAATATAGGCTAAGGCTTGGATCTAAAGGTGCACTGTGCAAGCAGAAGGAAACTTCCACTCACAGAAGGTGTGCCCTCCCTATTATCCACTGATTTCACACACACACCATGTCACATCCCATACTATTCCAGAAGCTCTCCCAGTCCTCAGGAGGGGGGTACTGGGAGTGCAGTGAGAAAGAGGGGGAAGGACCTCTCTGTTATGCAAGTAGAGTACCTTTCACACTTCTCTGAATCTAAGCCTATGATTTCCCTTCCTATATATTTGAGAAGACAGGAGTGCTTTTCCTGGTACCAGACTAAGAGCTACTTTGGTCTAGTGGGCAGCAGCATATTTGATTTGGAGTGTGGAGACATGGGTTCAAATCCATAGTCAGCCATAATGCTCATTGGGGCAATAAAACTAATTAGAAACCCTAAGCCAGTTGCCTCTGCCTAGCCTACTTCACAGGGCTGTTTGGGGGACAAATTGATATAAGCCACAAGGAAGCTATCCTGAATTCCCTGGAGGAACAGTGAGATTAATACATTATTATACATGCTATGCTTAGGTGATCTTTCCTAATCTGAAGCAGAGAATCTCTCTCTGTGATACAGCAATCATAGATGATGACTATGATGATGGTGGTTTTACAGATGACGACGATGATTTTAAATACTGAATATCTTGATTTAGTGACATCTCACATTTACATTGGTAATGTGAGCACTTTGGGTTGAGATGTCAGTGTGGCATAGCTGTGTTTGTTTTCTAGGGATGTCAACACTCTGTCTGTAAGAGAAAAGTGGATAATGCTGCAAGCCTGGGTCACTTCAAAAGGTATATGGTATATGGAATATATATCATATTCTTACTTTTAATAAATATCCCTCCAAGAGACATTCAGTCATAGAATTTTAACTCTACGATTGGGTTGTAGCATAACTCCCGTCATAACGCTATGTTTGGGGTTGATTGGGGTCAATAGTATGTTGTTTTATGGTTTTGAGGAGAAGGGAGCCAGGGAATTGAGGTGAGAATTGGAGATGGAGGGAAGATAATGAATTTGTTCAAAGAGTGGTGCATTTTGGAAGGGGCCACTTGGTGATTGAGGTCATGATTGAGAGCCAGTGTGGCGTAGTGGTGAGAGTGTTGGACTGGGACTCAGGAGATCCGGGTTCATGGCTTGGCCATGAAACTCACTGGGTGACTTTGGGCCAGTCCCTGACTCTCGGCCTAACCTACCTCACAGGGTTGTTGTGAGGATAAAATGGAGAGGAGGAGGAAGATTATGTAAGCCGCCTTGGGTTCCTTGCAGGAAAAAAGGCGGGGTATAAATAAAATAAATAAATGGTGGAGAAAAGGTGTACTGTGGCGGGGAACAAGCTACTAGTACTTACCTTTAAAGCCCTAAATGGTCTTGAATGAGCGCCTGCTCCCATATCAAGCTGCCCACAGCTGAAGACTCTTTGTGGGACTTCCTTAGCTGAAGTGAGATGGGTGACAAGAGCTATTTCAGCTGTGGCACCCTGGTTATGCAATATCCTATCCAGGGAGGTGATGGAATGTCTTCCCCAAGGAGGCTCACCCTACACTGATATCCCTTAGGCACTAGGCAAAAGTATTTCTATTCACTCAGGGATTTAAAATTTTGCTGCTGCTTTTAATAGGTTTTAGTATTTAAAATCCCATGATTCTATATTATATAATACAGTCTTTCTTGACCTGGTAGCTTCCAGATGTTTTGGACTTCAACCCCCATCAGCTCCGGCCAGCATGGCTAATGGTGTGGAATGCTGGGAGTTATAGTCCAAAACATTTGGAGGGCACCAGGTTAGGGACAGCTAATATAACATAACCAAAGTAACAGCAGCATATAAAATACTAAGTTGGAAGGGAGCTTTGAGGTCATCTAGTCCAGCATCCTGCTCAATGCAAGATCTGCAATGCAGGATGCAACTATGACCTTCCTGAAAGATGCCCCCTCCCCCAGATTCTGCTTTAAAACTTCGACTGGACTGGAGGTGAGTCCACCTCTCTCAGGCCATTCGATTTCACTGACAGAGAGCTCTTACCAATAGGAAGCTTCTCTTTTTCTGGAAACAAAAAGACAGAAAAACACCCATCCCAAATGATGCTAATATGAAAGAAACAACAATGTAGTTCGCTATTTCCAAATGCTTCCATATGCAGATCAATAAAGAATAATAGGCCAGGGATCTAAAAGGCAAAATTAAGGACATGAAAGGGGGGGAGATTGTTTGCTAAATAGAACAATGTTGTAACATACGGACTGGGCTCTCTGTTAGGGAGTTATTTTCTTTTTTAAAGCCCTCTCCCCTCTCCAGCTATGCAGAAGAATGCCAGCTGGCTGCTAAATGGTGTAGATATGACAGGATTGCACAGAAATGAGAAAAATAACATTTCCTAGGTTCTTGTACGCCATGAGAAACCTCTAAATCAAAAGGCTGTATATGAGCAGGGAGGGTTTTTTAATCAATGTAAGCCTGCTGTGATTTCCGGATCCCCCCCCCCCTAAATCAAAAGTAGCTGATGGAAGTATTCATGCCGCTGGCAATTGTTAAACTTTCTGTCCCCTTGCGTATAGTCCTGGCCTAAATCCAGCTTTTCCCCTGGAAGGGGGAAGATAAGTGCCAAAATGCCTCTAGGTTTCAAAAATAGAAAATGATGTGCCAAAAGTTGACAAAAGTTGAGCATTGATGGGGACGCTTCAAGAATTAACCTGATCAGGCTGCTGCAGAAAAATCTAAATTGACAGGACATGCTTTCCACGTCAAGCTAGAAGGGACTGTGTCTGTACAAAGGGTAACGAGTGCTGGCAACAAGTAGCAGGTATTGTGGGGTCTGAAATGGATCAGGCATGTTAGTCAGCAACATGGGGAGATTCAGTATTGCTCAGTGTAGGCATAGAAAACTAAAACAGAAGACACCATACAATAGGGGAGGGCAACACACAGCTTTTGCAGACCCCACTGCCACCACCAAATTTACCACGGTGGTGGCAAACAAATTCCCTTTAAAATAAAATGTACGGAGAGCGCGCACCTTGTTGGAAAGCAGAATTACACTCCCAGAAGCATCCCTGGAGTGTGATTTTTGCTCCCCAACAAGATGCATGCTCCCCATGCACCTTTTTTTTTTTTTGCCACTGTCGCCACACCAATTTTCAGTGGGTTCCAAGGGGGGCGGGGTTGGTCCCTGGACCCACAGAAGTTGCCCATCCATGCTCTTCAATATTGTTGGAGATATTTTGTTAAAATGTGTCCCAGCAACCAGAAATCCAAAGGGTGCCTTACTACTCCGAAGCAAATGTTATTAGTCACTGCAATTCTCAAAGCCAACCATGTCATTAAACACACCAATGATTATACAAACCATTACTTGCCACAATATCATCTTCTTTAGAAATGTTGTCAGCTGGTTCCAGTGCTGTCAAGTTTGCAAGACCAGTCCAAAACCAACCCTGCCAGCACTGCCAGAATGGCCCTGAAAGAAGAAGAAAGTTCAGATGCCCTGAATTCTGCTCTTGTTGGAATTGAAGAAGGAACCTTGGTTTAACCAAGGTCCTGGCTGGGACAAAGCATTTTTGGAGCAGGAGCAGGACCAATGCTCCAACTACAAATGGTGCAGCTGACAGTTGGTTTAAAGCAGGAGTGCACAACCTGCAGCAGCATTGATTTGGGCACTGTGGGGCAGTGTATTTTTATTAATTATTTATTAATATATTATTAAGTTTATATTCCCACTTTATTTTTCCTCTTGCAAGGAGCCCAAGGTGGTTACACAGTTCTCCTCCTCTTCATTTTATCCTCACAACAACCCCATGAGGTAGGTTAGGCTGAGAGTCAGTGACTGGCCCAAAGTCACCCAGTGAGCTTCATGGCCAAGTGGGGACTAGAACCTGGATCTCCTGAGTCCTAGTCCAACACTGTAACCACTATACCACACTTAGGTTCAAGGCAAGTGTCCACACCCTGGACGGCTACAAGTGGGGCTAAAGCTGGAGGCTCAAATGCTGCTTCAGCACTGAGACTAGCTGATGTAGACATCACTAGATGTACTGTGATATCACTAGATGTAGTGATGGCCACCAATTTGGATGGCTTTAAAAGGGGATTGGACCAGTTCATGGAGTATGTGGCTATCGATGGCTACTAGTCCTGATGGGCTATATGCTACATCTGGTATCAGAGGCAGTATGCCTATGTACATCAGTTGCCGGGGAACATGGGTGGGAGGGTGCTGTTGCACTCATGTCCTGCTTCTGGGATCCCGTGGGCAGCTGGTTGGCCACTGTGTGAACAGAATGCTGGACTAGATGGACCCTTGGTCTGATCCAGCAGGGCTGTTCTGTTGTTCTTATGAGACAGCTCTAGACTGAGATTTAAGTAGGGCTGCAGCTCATTCTGAGTGGCCAGCTCCACCTCTGCTGGGAGATGCCTGTTGTAGATAAAGAGCCTGGCCTGTTTTAGCAGCTGCTGGATCCGATGGCATCCCATGGAGACACTGTGGCTCCACTGTGGCTTCTGGGATGGGGTTCTCACTCAGACTCCACGGACATCAGCATGACTTCCTCAGGCTGGGCAGCTGGTGGCAAAGTGGGATCCTCATATCCCGGGGCTTCTGGGAAAGTGTGTTCATCCAGAATTGGTACTGAGGGGAATTCTCCTTACTCCCTCACATCCTCAGAGTCCATGGCCTCATCCCCCAAACATGGGGAGTCTGTCACTGGGGCCATGACACTTACTTCCTATTAAGTGTGCTTAGGATTACAGCCTAACTTGCTTTAGACAGAACTAGACCACTGAAAATGACAAGCCCATGTCAAGGCCCTCGTCATCTGCCCCTAATGCGTAGTGAAAGAAATGCATGACATGACACCATTGGCTTCCTTGCCACTCCATATTATTGACCGCTGTTGCAGGAAGGGGGACGGTAAATACATAATGTGATGCCACAATGTCATGCATTCTCATGGGCAGAGAAGGGGGAATAAATTTAGCATGTGGTTTCCTTTCTCACCATAATAGCCACGTCTAGTTCTGTGGTTAGACTGTGAGCCCCTTGGAGGCAGTAGCGTCTGTCTGGGGTTGTAACTTGCTCTGAGTTCATGGGACAGAGTGAGCTATGCATCTAATAAATCCAAAAATCACAATGAAATCCTATACATGTCCATCCAGAAGTAACTTCCATGAGTTCCATGCCACTTACCTGGAAATTAGACTTCTTTCCAGGTAAGTGGCAGCTAAGTCTGAATAGTATTATTTTTTCTTCATGATTAACTGTAAATATTTGAGAGGCAGAGCATGCAGAAAAAAATGTTTCTTTAATATATTGATGAATAGGTTATATGTTGAACACCTGATTGCACAGAGAGTCGTGATTCCCAATGTTGTTCATGTGGATTTGTAAAAAAATAAAAATAAAACAAATTCCGGCGTAGCCAAAGCAATAAAGGGAATAAGCAGGGCAAGACCAAGTATTACAAGAGATGTGGGATGTTTAGCACAATAGCTTCATGAACTTCTCTCAGTTGCCTCCCTATAAACATCCGCAGACGGAAGACACTGACCACGATTTACTATATCACTGCTAATGTATTTCAGCATTGCAGGAATTTATCATATACTCCAGAAGATAATATCTCACTGTTAAGACAATAAATTTATATTGGTTATATAAACCACTTTCAATTGCTTCTGTGAGCAAAATAAAGAAGAGAATGAATTGGGCAAATGTCATCTGGAATGAGCAAAAACTGTCTTTATTTATTTGTTTGTTTGTTTATTCATTTAAGGCACAATCCTATGCACGTTTAGAAGGAAAAAAGTCCCACAACTCCCAGCATCCCCCAACCAGCAGTGCTGGCTGGGGCATGCTGGGACTTGTAGGTCTTTTTTCTGTCTAAATAAGCATTAATTATTTAATAAAGTAGGCACAATATCACAAAGAGGGAAAGTGCTAAGTCAAGATGTATGGATAATGTATGATGAGACGGCACATACAGAGAAGTAGAAAGGTCAAGTTGCCTCTCCCATGGTTCATGCTTCCCACTTTGGCAAAGTGGTAGGAAGTTTCAGGACACGCAGGCACCGGGTCAGGAGGTACTAGTCTTAAAGCAATACCAAGCCTTCAGAAGCAACAGCCAAAGTGGCCCTCAGAGGTCCCTCCCTCCCCAGTGGGCCACCTCCCTCAGCGGGTTGCCCCTCATCCTCCTAACCGCCACTGTCAACTGCCGCTCCTTCTCTTTGCCACAGTCCCCATTATGACCTGTGTGTTCACTCAGCTGGCGCACAGCACATAGCAGCAATGACTGCTCCTCCTCCTCCTCTTCTTCCTCCTCAGCACCATCACCTTCACCACTGTCTACACCAGTGGTTCCCAACCTTGGGTCCCCAAATGTTGCTGGACTACAGTTGCCAGCATCCCTTGCCATTAGCCATGCTGGCTGGGTATGCTGGGAGCTGTAGGCCAGCAACATCTGGGGACCCAGGGTTGGGAACCACTGGTCTACACCAATGCCACCACTTCCCCAATGAGAGCCAATGAGTGAGCAAACAAGCAGGTAGCTGCTGCTGCTGCTCACCAAGATTGCTGCTCACTTGCTTGGTTGCCCACTCTCTCGGGCAGGAAAAGGAGTGGAGACACTGGCAAGGAGGAGAAGGGGCACTTGCTCCATCACCCTCTTCCTTTGGACGATAGAGGGGATTGGCACCAGCCTCAGTCCAGTCCCCCCCATCACCACCCAGGGCTGGCAGCAGGTAAGTCAACACGTAGCACCCATTGCCTCTCCTTGCTGCTGTCGTAGCTCACTCTGTCACTCCTTCTGGGCCAGAGGGAGAGAGTCAGGAAGTGGGCAGGCATCACTGTAAAAAAGAAAAAAAAAGAAAAAGACGAGCAACACGGGCCTGAAGGTTCTGCCAAATAGGCTCTTCCAGCTCCAGCTGGGCTGGTGGTATGGCCCAAATAACCAGCAGCGAACAAAGACCATTAATAAGAGCAGTGGCCAGCTGGATGCCTCTGGAAAGCCCACAGGCAGGACACGAGTGCAATGACACCTTCCTGCTCATGTTCCCCTGCAACTCTGATACTGCAGGTAATATATAGCCATCCTGACTAGTCGCCGTCAATAGCCTTACCCTCCACAAATCTGTGTAATCCAGGGCTGGCCCTACCATTAGGCAGAGTGAGGTGGCCACCTCTGGGTGTTGTGAAAGGGTAGCAAATTGTTTAATTTGTTGTTATTGTATTTTTTTTACTGCCAGGGATGGGGAGAGGTGCTTGTGAGATTTTCTCCCTCGTGTGCCACAGTAACTTAGCTGGCTTAGGGTACTATGCTAAGGTGACCATATGTACTGGTTTTACCAGTACAGTACTGGTTTTGGGGACATTGTCCTGGTTAGTCGTGAGATGTAACCAGTACAGTTTAGGACTACAAAATCAAAAATTATTAATTTATCAAAAGATTGAGTACATCAAATCAATCCTTGATAAACCAGCCTAAATCAATTTTATTAATGTATCCTAGTTTTAGTTTTATTTTACACGACGGTTCTCGTCGTTGGATCTCGGCAATACTCGGCATTCAGCACACGCACTCTCACTATATTGTGGCCACGGCGACTCTTCGATAATACTCCCGCGCAGTACGTACAGCCCGACCGTGGGAACTCGATGATGACATCATCACACAGAGCCCGCCAAAATCGGCCAATTCGGTGTTAGCTTCAGACTATAAAAGGCCCTCTGCAGCACAAGACAGGCACCAGTGATCTCTGGCATCTTCGGACCGTGACACTGGCCATCAGAGGTCCACGCTCTCTCGGTTACTCGAGCTTTTCGCTCCACTGTTTTTAAGGTGCACCTCGCTGCTTTGCCAGGACTAGGCTGACCATACGTGCCGTTTTAAAAGGGACAATCCCGTTTTTTTCATATTTCCTGACTGTCCCTTCTTTTTAATATAAATGTCAATTTTGTCCCATTTTTAGTAAACTATATATAGTTTTTAATTTTTTGTAAAAAAACTGAATGCGGCTTGTTTATTTCTCATAAGACTCTCCGCGTTAAGAAACCTCAGGGGGGGGGGTGATGAACCAAGCCCCATCTGGAGCTGTTCCCGTCCTCTCCTTAGCCCTTAGACAGGGCGACTACTGACGTAGTCTAGAGCACCGTGTGAGCCACGCCAAAGAAAGGGAACTTCACGGCGATGGGCCAGAGCCTGGAGCCGTTGTCGTCTTGCTGCGGGGTAGCATCCCCCTGCGCAAGCCTGAAGTGGTAGAAATCAGACAGGGGCACAGCGCCCTTTGCCCGCAGCCGGAGCCAGCTGCCGAGCGCCAGCAGCACCATCCAGCCAGACAGGCCCTGCAGTTCTCTGGCGGGCGCCGAACCCCGGGCAAGCAGGCGAGATGGTGGAGCTGACACATGGGTGGGTGGCAAGAGGCAGCGCGGAGACGGGCCAGGCAGGGCAGCAGCGCGCCGGGTGGGAGCATGAAGACCCGGGCAGGCACCAAAGGGTCACAGACACCCTGCACGCTCTGCGGCAGGATCACGCCGGGACGCGAGACGGGGGGTTGCTGGTAGTGGCGACGGCGGAGGCAGCTGAGAGGAGACCCACATGCACACTGAGCCTCTCTGCATGGTGGGGAGGGAGAGGACAGCGGCTCATTCACACAGGTCAGGGCATACATATTCATGCCCTGGTCAGCCAATTAGGACGGGACCTGAAGGAGGCGGGCCGTGGAGGTTAGGGGCGGGCTTAGGAGGATCATCCTTTTCTTAAAGCGCTAAGAAGACTGGATGGGGAGAGTGAAGCTGTGCAGCTCGCACTAAGGAGGAGGCACAGTGTGTGGCAGGCGGCCGGACGAGCAGGCAAGCTCAGGGCACATCGGACTGCAGGCAAAGCTAAGACACGCTTGTCTCTAGTGCAGCTGTTCTCAACCTCTGGATGTGTCGGACTACAACTCCCAGCATCCCCAACCAGCCAGCTGGCTGGGGATGCTGGGAGTTTTAGTCCCACATATCTGGAGGGCACTAGGTTGGAGAAGGCTGTAGTAAGGAGTTAGTTAGCCCTATTGAAGCCAGTGGGAGTCACTTTCCAGTACAAACCCCTATCAGATCCCTCTGCAAGCCACTGAGTGCTCTTTCCTTCTGGATTAATACACTGACTAGGTTCAGACAACATGATAACCCACACTCAGGGCTGAGTAAGGGTTGTCGTTGAACCGTGGGTTGTCGTTGAACTGTGGGTTGTCGTCTGAACCCAGCTGAGATAAGAAACCATGGTGAACAACCCACAGTTCACAGCCCAATAACAACCATGGATTCTCTTCATGGGTTGGTTGTGGTTAAGAAGCCATGGCTTGTTAGTGCAGGTGGGTTCAGACAACACAATAACCCACGTTTCAGCAACAACCCACACTCAACCCATAGTCAACCCCTGAGTGTGGGTTATCATGTTGCCTGAACCCAGTCATTGCGGATAACCATCAGTCCCCACCATGGTCTTTAGGCCATTGTCCCCATGATCCACTCTGGCTGTGTGCAGGCCTAGCTGTGGGGTTACAGAGTGGCAAGGGAAAGGTGCTGTGTGTGTAGCCAGTGATAACTTCCTCCTTATTAGTACAGTACTACTTAATGGTAGTTAAGTACTAAATTTTGAAGTGCAGGCGCTCATCATTACAGCCCCAATGACCTTACCCCAAGGACAACCCAAAATGCAGGCAGCTGTGTTGATCCATTATTGATAGATACCCCCAAAGAAAATCAGTCCATAGCATACTAGCTAATTTATTAGGATCAGCTGAAAAAAGTGCCAGAGCTCTGGGACCCAGTGTTCCCACTCCACTACACCATGGCTTCTTTATCAGAGGGGAGGGGGCCATTGCTCAATGGCAGAGCACCATCTTGCGTGCAAATGGTCCTGGGTTTCATCCCTGGTATCTCCAGGTGAGACTGGGAAAGACTCCTGTGTAAACCCCTGGAGAGCCACTGCCAGTCAGTGTGTAGGCAACAATGAGCTAGATCAAGTGTGGGGAACCTATGACCCTCCAGATCTTGTTGGACTACTGTGAAGGATTGAGGCCTACCCAGGCTTGAGTTAGGTTGAAGCCTGAAGGCCCAAATATCTCCTGATGGGAGGGGGCATTTGTGAGTTTGGGGGTACCACAAGGGCAAGGGCCACCCCCTTAACACTGCTAATTGTTGCTCGGTGCCCTTGGTGGGGGGGGATTGTTTTTCCCTGTCTCGGGCCTGAACATGTGCCTTGGAGGGGAGTCATGGGGCCAGGTGGGGGGTTCTGTGGGGCCCCCAATGAGTGTAGTGATGGGTAGAGGGAGATATGGCATTGGGAGGAGGACTAGCCAGGTAAGGGGAACACAGCCCAGACACTTAATGGCTATGCCTTGTTCCGGTCCTCCTCGCACCCGCAGGTTTGGTGGTTGCCCTATCAGCCTGACCTCAGGTCTCTGGATGCTGCTTCTAAATGCCAGATTGGTCCAAAATAAAACCTCCCTCATCCACGATTTAATAGTGGATGAGGCGGCCGATCTGGCATGCATTATCGAGACCTGGGTGGGAGAACAGGGAGGAGTTAGTCTCTCCCAGCTTTGCCCACCGGGGTACTTGGTGCAGCATCAGGGTAGACCTGAGGGCCGGGGAGGGGGGGTTGCCGTGGTCTATAGGAATTCTATCTCTCTCTCCAGGCTCCCTGTCTGTCTGACTACTGGTCTGGAGTGTTTGCACCTTTTGTTGGGCCAGCGGGACAGATTAGGGATTCTGTTGGTGTACCGCCCACCCCACTGCTCAACAGACTCCCTGGCTGAGCTGACGGAGGTGGTCTCGCTGGCGATGCTGAGGTCCCCCAGGCTGTTGGTCCTGGGGGATGTTAACATCCACGCTGAGGACACCTTGTCTGGTGTGGCTCAGGAATTCATGGAGTCCATGACAACCATGGGACTGTCCCAACATGTCATCGGCCCAACACATGTAGCAGGGCACACTCTAGACCTGGTTTTTCAGCCGAGCATGGAGATGGTGATCTGAAGGTGCGGGACTTTGAATCGGTCCCCTTGTCATGGTCAGATCACTACCTGCTGAGATTTAGGCTAACAGCAGCTTTCCCCCTCTGCAAGGGTGGGGGACCTATTAAGATGGTCCGCCCCCGGAGGCTGATGGATCCGGATGGTTTCCAGAGGGCCCTTGGGGGGTCCTCCACGCTGATATGGCTGGTGGTCCTGTCGAATCCCTGGTTGATCTCTGGAATAGAGAGATGACCCGGGCGGTGGTTGACACGATCGCTCCTGAGCTCCCACTCTGTAGTAGAGCTCGTACGACTCTGTGGTATACCCCAGAGCTGAGAGTAATGAAGCAAAACAGGAGACAGCTTGAGTGCAGGTGGAAGAAAACTCCTAGTGGATGCAATCGAGCCCTGGTACATGCCTATCCAGGTACACCTAGAGGCAGTGAGGGTGGCAAAGAGACAACACCTCACTGCCTCTATCCAATCATCTCTTTGCCACCCAGCGGAACTTTTTAGGGTTGCCCGAGGCCTGTTGTACGCTGGCCCCAGGGACATCATCGACCCATCTGATACCCGCTGCAATATATTCGCTAGGCACTTCCAGGAAAAAATAGCTTGCATCCGCAGGGACTTAGACTCCAATGTTATAGCAGTAGAATCAGGAGAGGTACCCAGAGCACAGCCTGGTCTAATTATTTTGGATGAGTTTCAGTTGGTACAGCTTGAGGATGTTGACAAGGTGCTTGGACAGGTTCGTGCAACCACGTCTGTTCTGGATCCTTGCCCCTCTTGGCTTATAAAAACTAGCAGGGAGGGAACGGCCAGCTGGGCCAGAGGTGATCAATGCCTCCTTGCGAGAGGAAGTGGTCCCATGCCACCTGAAACAGGCGGTGGTGAGACCACTCCTGAAGAAACCCTCTCTGGACCCGGAAGTTCTCAACAAATTTAGGCCGGTGGCAAATGTTCCTTTCCTGGGCAAGGTCCTTGAGCGGGTGGTGGCCAACCAGCTCCAGGCGCTCTTGGATGAGACTGATTATCTGGATCCATTTTAGTCGGGGTCCAGGCCTGGTTTTGGCACAGAAACAGCTTTGGTCGCCCTGTATGATGACCTATGTCAGGAGAGAGACAGGGGGAGTGCGACCCTGTTGATACTCCTGGATCTCTCAGCGACTTTCGATACCATCAACCATGGTATCCTTCTGGAGCGGCTGTCTGAGTTGGGGGTGGGAGGCACTGCATTGCAGTGGTTCCACTCCTACTTGGATGGCCGGCTCCAGAGGGTGGTGCTTGGGGAATGTTGCTCGGCCCCATGGACTCTCCAGTACGGGGTTCCTCAGGGGTCGGTCTTATCCCCCATGCTATTTAACATCTACATGAAACCACTGAGTGGGGTCATCCAGAGTTTTGGAGTGCGTTGCCATCAGTACGCTGATGACACACAGCTCTATTTCTCTTTTTCATCTTCAGCAGGTGAGGCTGTGGATGTGCTGAACTGGTGCCTGGCTGTGACAATGGACTGGATGAGGGCTAACAAACTGAGGCTCAATCCAGACAAGACTGAGATGCTGTTAGTGGGTGGTTCCTTTGACCGGATGGAGGGTGTTCAACCTGTTCTGGATGGGGTTGCACTCCCCTTGAAGGAGCAGTTCATAGCTGGGGGTGCTCCTGGAGCCATCTTTGTCACTTGAGGCTCAAGTGGCCTCAGTGACAAGGAGTCCCTTCTACCAGCTCTGGCTGGTGGCCCAGCTATGCCCCTATCTGGACAGGGATAGCCTGGTCTCAGTAATCTATGCTCTGGTGATCTCTAAACTAGACTACTGCAATGGACTCTACGTGGGGCTGCCTTTGAAGACTGTTCGGAAGCTGCAACTTGTGCAAATGCGGCAGCCAGGCTTATTGCGGGGACCGGAAGGTCCGAGCACATTACACCGGTTCTGGCCCGTTTGCACAGGCTGCCAATATGCTTTCAAGCCGAATTCAAGGTGCTGGTTCTAACCTATAAAGCCCTACACAGCTTAGGACTACAATATCTGACGGAACGTCTCGTCTCTCCCAACCGCAATCTACCCGAACACTACGCTCAACATCTGGGGCCCTCCTCCAACTGCCACCTCCAAGAGAGGCTCGGTTGGTAGCAACAAGGAGGAGGGCCTTCTCAGTGGTAGCCCCCCAATTATGGAATAAGCTCCCCACTGAGACCCGCCTGGTGCCAACCTTACTATCTTTTCGGCGCCAGGTTAAGACTTCCCTCTATGCCAAGGCATTCAATAGTTAAGAGCTCAAAATAGCACGGGGGGGGGGGATTGTCACCTGTAGACTTAGTTTTATTAACTTTTGGATTGTATTTTAAACTGTGCTTTTTAATTTGGTTTTTAATCTTTTTAACTATTTTGTATGTTTTTATTGTTTTATGTACCGCCCAGAGAGCTTCGGCTGTGGGGCAGTATAGAAAATAAATAAATAAATAAATAAATGTATGTCCTGGTTTTAAATTTGAAAACAATGGTCACCTTATACTATGCACCTTGACTCTGTGGGTAGCGGTGCCATTTGCCGCTTTGACTCAGGCAGCCAAATTTCTTGGGCCAGCCCTGGCCTAATCCCCTTTCAAAGCCATCCTTTTCATTCATTACAACACTAGAAGTCATGTGCATGTATCTACTGAAATGATGGAGGCTGCTGAGGCCTAGTAGGCAGCTCCACGGTGATGTTGCTCTGGGAAGCACCCCCGGCTTCTCTTCAATATCAGTGCTTGAGGAAAAACACAAGACAAAAGCAAAACACCCACAGTAAAAATGGAGAGCCTTGATAAAACCCATTGAAGTTGTCTTTGTCTCTTGCCAGGAGGTCTTCAATAGCCCAACACCTGTAATAGTCACAACATTGAATTCCCAGCCACAAAATAAATAAAACTGCTGACCTCTGCCCTGTGAGGAGGGCTGTGCAACTACAACGTCTCTGAAAAATACATTCTGGTTCTGAGCTGGCTTTGCCTGCCTCAGCTGGCCATTGGCTCCTTCCAGGCAGAAGCATAAGGAGACTTCCTGTCTCACTGGCTCCTTACTTGAGTGATAAGACCTTTGTGACCTTTGGTGTTCCTCTGTGTTTCTAGTCACTCTTCAATCCTGACTCCTGGCTTGTTCTGTGGCCCTGTCTCTGTACCTGATTGTCCTTTGGTCCTGTTTCCGGCCTTGTTCTTCAGTTCTGCCACCTTGTTCATTCTCTGATCTCGACTGCTCAGGAACTTGGAATCCTGGTTCCCAGCTCCCAGCTCATTCCAGACTACTGTGTACAGTCAAGCACTGATAGTAGCAATCTGGGAGGGTCTTCAATGTGATATCCCACATTAAATTGTGGGGACAGAGTGTTATATTTTAACAGCATTTATTGTGGCTACTCTTTAATATCCCACAATAACTCATCATCATCATCAGGCGATCACTCGTGACCGAGTAAGATGGTCTTCCGGGATAAAAGGAGGAAATTCTAAAGAAGATTGTGTAGACTCTAGCGATGGGTCCGTAAGTGACTGTGGAGGCCAATTCTAGATCCACACAGCTTCCCACAGTGAGGACACAGGTTACCAGATCTTTGATCTAGGGATACAGTATGTGAATCAGCAAAACCAAGCTCACCAAAGTTCTCCAAATTCCATCTCAAAGCTCGTTCCAACTCGAGTCTGTATCAGATTGCGAACTTTCTCTTTTCTTTTCACATGAAAACTCATGCATGGTTTCTCAAATGTATGCATGCATCAGTTGTGCACATCTTTGAAATGTACACATTCTTCTACTATTGGGTAAGGCATATTTGTGTGCATATTTAAAGAGTACACATTTTTTCATGCACAATTTTCAAATGGACACATGCTGTCAAATGTATTATTTGGGTGTGTGTGTCATGAATCACATTGCAAGCTCAGAAATGTACAGGCTTCAACCGCAGAGTGCATCTGAGTCTATGTTTGTTCTGGAAGGTGCAGATTATAATTGGATCTAATGTTTGATTTCAAATGATGTGTATTAATTTGGAAAAGGCAGTGTAAGTTGAAAGCATGGGTTTTTCTTGTTTGTTTGTTTTACTTTCCACTAGACATGTAGATTTCTCATCAATATCTAATCATAGAAATCTTTGTTTATTTTGACTTCGTTGTCTAAATACCATGAAAGAGGGAAGAGGGGGTGGGCAGAAGGGGCTAGATTGGCTGGGAAGACTGAATCCCCCCTCCCTAGCTGGGATAATTAGGGGTGGGGAAGGCTGCTGTTGTATTCCAGGCTAAATGATAATGGCTCATTCTCTACAACCGAAGAAAGGACTGCACTGTCTTGCTTGCTGTGCCTTGGGAAGAGCGCTTTGCGGTGGAGGGTGGAGCTGTGCTGATCTGAGAGCTAATGAATGGAGGGAGAGAGGCCTGTGGCTTACGCTGGCTCAGCTTGTCTGAGCGTGGAAAGCTAAGCAGGGTCAGGCCTGGTTATTACTTGGATGGGAGACCCCTCCTCTAGTTCTCTGCATTGAGCAGGGGGTTGGACTCGATAGCCTTGTCATCATCATCATCATCATCATCATCATCATCAGGCGATCACTCGTGACCGAGTAAGATTGTCTTCCAGGATAAAAATTTACAAAAAGGAGATTTTAAAAGGAGGAAATTCTAAAGAAGATTGTGTAGACTCTAGCAATGGGTCCGTAAGTGACTGTGGAGGCCAATTCTAGATCCACACAACTTCCCACAGTGAGGACACAGGTTACCAGATGGAAGATGGTCCTGTAAAGGATTCGTTTGACATGCTTTTTGCTTAGCACGTTTCTCCCTTTCACCTTGCACTCGGGCTTCTTCAAAGTCCATAGAACCTTTGTGAAAGGCCAACCTCCAGCTAAATCGTTCATGGGCCAGAGTTTCCCAGTTTTCGATGTTTATATTGCATTTTTTAGATTAGCCTTATGAACATCTTTAAATCTCTTATATTGACCACCGATATTCCAGCTTTCCATCCTTGAGTTGGGAGTAAAGTAACTGCTTTGGGAGACGGCAGTCAGGCATTCGAACAACATGACCGGCCCACTGAAGTTGGCGTTGAAGGATCATTTTTTCAATGCTAGTAGTCTTTGCTTCTTCCAGTACACTGACATTTGTTCGTCTATCTTCCCAAGTAATTCGCAGGATTTTCCGGAGGCAACGTTGATGAAACCTTTCAAGGAGGTGGAAGTGACGTTTATAGATAGTCCATGTTTCGCAGGCATACAATAAAGTTGGTAATACAATGGCTTCATAAACCAGTGTTTTGGTCTTCTTACAAATATCCCGATCCTCGAACACTCTATGTTTCATTCGAGAAAATGCGGCACTTGCGGAGCTCAAACGATGCTGGATTTCACTGTCGATGTTAGCTGTAACAGAAAGATAGCTGCCAAGATAGAGAAAATGATCGACATTTTCCAGTATTGTCCCGCCAAGCTGGATAGATGGCGTCACCAAAGGGTTAGCTTGCACTTGCTGATGAAGCACTTTGGTTTTTTTGATGTTAAGTGAGAGACCAAGTTTTTCGTATGCTTCTGCAAAAGCATTTAGGATAGTTTGGAGATCATCCTCTGAATGTGCGGAGACCACATTATCATCAGCATACTGAAGTTCCACAACGGAGGTTGTAATTACCTTACTTTTTGCTTTCAGCCTGCTGAGATTAAAAAGCTTTCCATCTGTTCGATATATAATTCCCACACCAGTGGGAAGTTTCCCCTTGACAAGATGTAAAACCATGGCGATGAAAATGGCAAATAATGTTGGGGCGATAACACATCCCTGTTTAACACCTGATCCCACTTTAAATGGAGCACCATGAGAGCCGTTGTTGTCCAAAACCGTTGCCGTCATGTTGTCATGGAGAAGTCGCAAGATATTCACAAATTTATTGGGGCATCCAATTTTCATAAGGATAGTCCAGAGAGCTGTACGGTCTACAGTATCAAAGGCCTTAGCCAGATCGATAAATGCCATATAAAGGGGTTGATTTTGCTCCCGGCATTTTTCTCGGAGCTGACGTGCAGTAAAAATCATGTCTACTGTCCCTATAGAGGGGCGGAAACCATATTGAGTTTCAGGGAGGATCTCTTCTGAAATAGATAGAAGACGGTTTGCGAGAATCCTAGCAAATATTTTACCTGCGGTTGCTAAGAGAGAAATGCCCCGATAGTTTCCACAGTCTGTTCTATCACCCTTCTTAAAGAGGGTGATAATTATGGCATCCCTGAAGTCTTCTGGGATCTCTTCTCTTATCCAGATTTTTTCAATGAGTTTATGAAGATGTTGTACAAGTTCGGGGCCCCCTTCTTTAAAGATTTCAGCAGGAATCCCATCTGGTCCACTAGCTTTGTTGTTCTTCATTTGATTAATGGCTTTTTTTACTTCATCCAAAGTGGGGAGCATTGCAAGTTCCTCTTTAATTTGTTTTTGTGGGATTTGCGAAAAAATGTTATCTACAGGGGTCAGAATTATTTCTCATATTAAAAGCAAGAAGATGCTTTTATGATTTGTGCCTTAGAAACAAACTAGGCTTCGAACTGGGCTTGAAAACAAATCAGGAACAAATTACCCGGTAAGTTGAACAAAATATTGTCACATGATCTAAAATACAACTCTGGTCCAGACTCAAGTGACTGCATTTTAGATTATCTAGATATGATGCAGGAAAAGCCAAGATCAAACATATTTCAGATTAATTATTATAATTGCTTTATTTTTTCCCCTCTAAATGACATGCTATTACTTTAAATTGTTTGGTACTTGATTATAAATAGAAATTAATCCAATATATAAGTACATAAAAGGAAGAGAGCAAAGCCTATTAAAAAAAATGGAATAGCCATCATCCTGAATCTGATGTCATCTTTATTTTATGTGTATTGACATTCTGTGAATAAACTTGTACCTGTGCAAACCAGTGAGCTTCATATTTTACATGTGGAAAAATGTTTTCAATATCATTTGACAAAAAGACATGTTCGTGTCCTGACAGAACATCAAGAAAAGGCAGATTCCATGTGCAGGACTGCATGGTGGGGGTGGAGGAGAAAGTTGAAGTCAACTAAAATGTGAACATGACAGACCTTCTGTTCCATGTGCAGTGAATGCCTGAACTATAGACTGCCAGAGGAGAATGTCATATCAAAATTTATTTTTACTACTTATAACCATATTGCACAAATCTGAATCGTGGAGTGAGGCTAGTGCTCAAAAGAGCAGAGTCTGCAAACCGATATCCCGTCTATGGTGCCATTGGGGGCAGTAGAAGCCAGAGATGTTGGAAAGCGGTCGAATGAAATGGACACACAAAGGTGCACTTAGAGGCAATGCGCAACAATGAAAATAGGATAGGCTGTACTTATTGTGCGCTCTCTGGAGCTTGTCTTCCTAGAAATTAATAGTGATTGCTAAATCATACTTGGTTTTTATAAAATGACTGAGAGAGAAGGAGAGAACCTCATATATCCAGCTCTTTGCAGGGATAAATATTAGGAAGTCAAAGTTTAGCCTTAATTATGGGCACTGTACCAAATGTGTCCTCCTTGAAGAAAGACAATTTGGATTCTTTGCACGGATATTTTCATGTCCTAAGGATGGCAATTTTCTCAATCGAGCATGTGTTGTCTGTGGCTCTAATGCCTTGTTTAAAAAAAAGAAGAAGAAAGAGAGCAGCTTCTCTGGATAAAAGCTGTAGTAATCATTGCCAAGAAAATAATGAAGCATTCCAGTTCATTATGCTTTTGCAGAGTTTAATCAAAGAAGCAATGGACTGTACCAGCACCGGAGGCATTGTGCAGTTAGAATTTCACTAACCAAACCCATTTCTCTGTATGTGGCGACAACATTTAAACAAACAAGGTGGGGGAGGGAATGGTGACATGGATTTATATCAGAAGATGTTTGGTGAAAGAACGGAAACATCTGTTGTGTAACCAAAGAAGATATTTTTGAGGGGGCAGGGGAAATCAATAACTTAAGAGACATTGACTCATCACCAATTTTAGTTTTTAATTTATGGAAAAAATTAATGCAATTTTGTTTCCTATCTTATGGTTCACTGGCTGGTAGCTAGAATCACTTTGCCAGTGTCTGCAAGGATTCACAAAGTAATTTGAGTTTTACTCCCAAAACCAGTATATTTAACAGTAATAACTTGACAAAAAGCAAACAAACCCCCAAAACGAAGAAACCGGAATTTACTGTTATAAAAAATGAAGACATTCATGGATCCCATATGCAGATACCCTGCTCTGCAGTCAAGATATTGTAAATGAGAGTATCTATGCTTCATTTGCCCTTAATGTGCTCCTACAATATGGAAATACCAAAAATATTTACGTGTTTGCAAACTGCATGTGCACATAGAGAAAAATGGAGCACACTTGCAGATTTCTTCCCCCGACTGCTACAAAGCAGGAGTTCCCCCACTATGCCACAACTCCAACCTCATCTCCTAGACCTCCCCATGGCTGATTTTAAGTTGTTGTTTTAAAAAAAGGGGGGGATACACAGTCAGATTTCCTGCTATTCTCTAATTTGACCCTCAGATTAACAATCTAACCTAAATCCACACGAGTGTCTTCATTACCATTTAAGTGTAACTTAAAGTGGAAGACAAAATGCCCACCTACAACAGAGCAGTGCACTGAGAAAGTTGGCCACCAAAGAGAAACTATGCTAAGATCACATCTTGTACATTTGAGTCAATATGGTAGCCACGCCCAGAAATCTACACTACTAATGAGCCATTTATGCAGTATAATAGGAGTGTTACGAAAGATAATCTGGGCATTAGATTCCCTTCAAGGAGAGAGGCTAACCCCACCCTATTGCAAAAGGTTTGGGATCCTTGGCTGGGGTAAAGATGCCCGCAGTTGGGTGAAGTGTGCGCTTCACCCTTTAACACTAAACATAGACTTGGCATACTAACTCTACACTGAGACACAACATATATAAATACTAAGCTGACACACATCACGTTTAGAAAGAAAAGAGCTGTTTATTCAAGAAGAAATATAGACCAGGTACCGTGTCCTAGTTCCTGATCTTACAACGTTTTACACAATAATTCAGGCAGCAAAATATACCTGCTGCATCTCCAGTCATACTCTATAATCTTGATAGAAAACATCCCTGTGCCCTTTGTAGCCTTTGTAGGCCCCCACCCCATGCTGGCAAGGAAAGGCAAGGCTAAGGAAAGAATCCATCGCTACCTGTCTTGTTGTTGGCCCCACGCTGAAGGGGTCCTGCATGGCAGAGGGGGGCAAGAGGTGCACACGTTCCTGCTTGCTGACTTCTGTGGGCTATAAGTCTGAGTTCTTATGCTTTTCCTCTGAATCTCTTGCTACTTGGGAGGGGCAAGGGCTGTCCTTGTCTCCCTGATGCTCTTTAATCACCATCAATTGCTCTGTCCTTTGTGTGCCTATGGTGGCCTTGATGGGTGTCATTGGAAAAACCTTTTGTGTGTTCTCCTTGCTTGATGAGCTTAAGTTTCTGGTTGAACCCTTCTATTGGGGAAGGCCACCCTCTTGCAGGGCTTATTCATTCTAAGGTTCTTTTCAGGAAAGTCTCTCCTGTGCCTTTAGGCCGTGTGTGTGTTAATCTAATCAGTGCAAGACTCTCATCTGCTACCCATTTATGCTTCCTAGATCTCAATCACCCTCCATTCATGCCTTCATGCAATCCTGTGCACCAGTCCAGTTGAGGCTGTTCATTTCCCATGAGCCCAAGCTTACCCAACCTCTTGCTGGGGCCTGCTGTGGTCTTCCTTGTGCCTGCCCTGACATAACTATAACTAAATTGTTATTAATTATATCTACTCATAACAGGAGCAGAGAACTTGTGGCCCTCCAGATGTCATTGGACTACAGTTCCCATCACTCCTGACCATTGGCCATGGTGACTAGGGCTGATAGGAGTTGGAGTCCAAGAATATCTGGATGGCCACAGTGATGGCATGGACCATGGAGCTTCTTTTCTGTGCCTTCATTCCACAGTGTTTCTGTAAAGTTTACACCACCAAGTGAGCCTGGCTAATTATATAGGTCCTTCCCACTCAGTTGTTGACCTGATCCCTGCCCAGGTGATAATTGCACAGGAAGAAGGACCCCCTGGATATACCCTGCCCACATTGCTGTCCTTGAAACATTATGGTCGCTCTGTCAGCCGAAGCCATGGAAAAGCAGCTCCCCCACGCTGCTGTAACATATGAAGGACATCTTAGTGGTATAGATTTCTAGGAACAGTGGCCACAACATCTTAGCAATGTGGTGAGAAACCGAGTAGCACTGCTCATAGAGATAAACAACTCTGCTTGATTTCTGCGAGCAGAATCAGGGCGAGCAACATAGCCTGTTTGAACCCCGCCCACCATCACCAACATGCTATACTGGCCAATGAGGAGAGAATGCTTCCCCCTCCATGCTGGCCAGCATAAACATGGGCCATGCTGACAAAGAGGGGATGAAAAACCATCCATGTACTCCATGTTCATACAAGGCAACATGGAGGAAGGATGTGCGACTCAGAAAAACTGAAGTTCGTCAAGGTTATCTGAATTCCACCTCAAAGCTGGATCCAATTCATATCCGTGTTGGCAAGCTTTTTTCTCCCCCCCCCCCCACAATAAAATTGTGCACATTTTTATGGACATTTCCCCAAATGTACACATTGATTGTGCACATTTTTTGAAATGTACTTACCGTATTTCCCCCCATTGATTAAAGCATTTGTGCACATTTTCCAAATGTATGCATTTTTCGAACACATTGCCAGCTCAGAAATATCTGAACTTCAGACTAGTGGAGATTGCATTCGGGCCCATGAGGTGCAAATTGGGTAAATTCTGGTCAAAAATGAATGGAAATGAATTTCTCAGACTAGGCATAACCCTGGTGTTACACCAGTGCAGGTTCCCCAACACGAATGTACGGTATATTCAAGATCCACCAGTGCAGAAGACCTAGCATCCTAAATTCTCCTACCTGGCATAAGCGGAGAATAGGACTGCAGTGAAAAGCATTACAAAATGTGTATCAATGTTTGAATCGTATGTTATTTAATAACTTTGTATTAAATCCTATGTTGGTGGAGAACTCTGTATTCTGGAATGCAATTTTGTTTTAGAAATAGCTAATTATTCTCCCCCCCACCACCACCACTGTTTATATTGCATAAGGCAAGCTTAATTCAAATCAATGTTTTATCTCAGGAAATATCTGAATTGATATTCAGGCATTTGGCCTATTCATTAAGCATGTCCAAGGGTCACTACTTTAAACCTTTGCAAACAAAGAAAGGGGGCAAATTCTTGCTACACTCTATGTAGGATGCAAATAAGGAGAAACTTAAACAGTGGAAGTCTGTCATTAGCAAGAACAAACAGAAAGATTTGTGCTGCTCTTATCTTTGAGCCTTAGCGGTTCCTCTAGGGGTTTGGTTCAATTAGCTATTTCATATTAATCAGGTCTGAGCTGTTGATTTTTCTTGTGGGAAGCAGCCTTCTACTCTCAACTGAGTGTAAAATCATAGAAAATACAAATATTTCATCATAGCTGTCATTCACTAGCAAGGAGGACTGTAGGTTGGCTATTGAGACAAATGACATTTGCAAATAGTCTACGCAGAGAGAGAGAGAGAGAGAGAGAGAGATCAATTTGTATAACAATAAGATGTCTACAGACTAAGAGGAACCTTAAGTAGAAGTATTTAGAAGTATGTCTAGGAGATGGAATCAGATATGACTTCCCCACACCAACTATATGACTAGCACAATGCCAAATATTATAATTGGGAATGGGGGAAGCATAGGGCCCTGGACCAGGCATTATGCCTCTCTGGGTATGCTCTACACATAGAGCTACTTTGTGCTCTCCATGGGGTCCCTGTACATGGAGGCTAGCAGGGCCGGTGCTACCATTAGGCCAACTAGGCGGCTGCCTAGGGCGCTGGGCTAAAGGAGGCGCCAGAAATGCCTTGGGGGAAAAAAAATACATCACGTATTTTACCAAGTTTGTTTTACCAATCATGTCCTGTGGCGGGGAAGGGAAGGCGAAAGAAGCGCACCCCTCCCTCTCTCTCCTCCAGCTCGTACCAGGAACAGCAGCAGGCAGGCTCCTCCTCACAACCAGCATCAAAAGAGGCAGAGAAGGCTACAGACTGGAGGAGGGGAGGCGGGCAGGGGCCAATGATGGGAGGCTGGTGGGCGGCTGGAAGGATGCACCTCCTTCGCCTTCCCTCTCAAGGATGCACCTGCAAACACCTCCTTCGCCTTCCCTCCCTTGCGTGAGCCTCAGGTTCCTCAGCTCAAGGTCCCCTGAAAGCAGTTATTTCCAGCAACCAGGGAGGGAGGGAAAGGTATTTTAAGCTAGCTGGGGCTCCAATGTTTTAATTATTTACCATGCTGTTTCTGTGTTTTGGTTTTAAATGGTTTTAGGATGCAATCCTATGCGTGTTTGGAGGGGGGGGAATCCTACAACTCCCAGCATTCCCCAGCCAGCCATGCGCAATCCTATGCACGTTGAGGTAGAAAAAAGCCCCACAACTCCCAGCGTTCCAACAGCCAGCCATGCTGGCTGGTGAATGCTGGGAGTTGCAGGGCTTTTTTCTGCCTCAACGTGTTTAGGATTGTGCCCTGAGCTGTTGATGTTTTCTTTACTGTACTTTGAATATTGTTGTCTGCCTTGAGCACTAGGCTGGTAAAGAGAAAGACAGGATAATATACATTATTCTGATAAAGAAATATTGCAACAAAGTGATAGAGGAGGGGAAGTAGCAAGTTTCGTAAATCCCCTCCTAAATTTGAACAAGATGATCCACGGGCTCTCTCTTTGCTATGTTTCTACTACATGCATCCCCCCCCCCTGCAACCCAGAAGGTGTACGAGTCAAACCGGTGTCTCTGCACCTCCACCCTGCGAGGTAGGACAGGCTGCAAGACGCCCTTTTGTCTCTATTCCTCACAGGTAGCGCCACCACACCTCTCTCACATCCTTTTTTCATATCCCTTGTGCTGCCTGCAGGAGGAGACAGGCTTTTACATATATATGGAGTAGGAGAAGGCCCTTGGGAGTTCCTGGCATAGCTGGGCTGATGTTGCCTCTTTGCTTTCCTCGTGAACACAAAGGAAAAGTCTCAAAGTCCACAAAGTTTTTCTATGGGGCTCGGCAGTTCCCAGGGAGGGAAATTTATTTCATAATGGGCATAGGGCTGGAGGGAGGGAGGGCTCAAGTGGGAAGGGGGGGCGCTAAATATCTGATCTTGCCTAGGGCACCAAATTGCCTTGCACCGGGCCTGGAGGCTAGGCCACCCAGTGTCAGGGGCAGAGAAGAGTTTTGCTCCAGTCCTGACAGCATCTTCAAAAAGAGCTTTACTTATACCAGAGAAATGAAGGGCAGCCAGTTTTGTTTCATAGAACTTAATTGTGATCATTAAGAACTGAGCCTACTCCAGTCTGCACAATACTACCACTTCATTGAAATAGCTCCATCCACCAGGGACTGGCTCTTAGATGTATGATGCTCTAGAAACAATTGGCTACTAATGTCTGATGGTACTGCTGCGGCAGATGATGATGATGATGATGATGATGATGATGATGATGATGATGATGATGATGACGACGACATTACATGTATTTCCTGCCTGTTTTCCTCTTGCAAGGAACCCAAGGCAGCTTACAAGGTTCTCCTCCTCTCCATTTTATCCTCACAACAACCCTGTGAGGTAGGTTAGGCTGAGAGTCAGTGACTGGCCCAAAGTCACCCAGGGAGCTTCTTGGCTGAGTCCTGGTCCAGCACTCTAACCACTTCACCACACTGGCTCTCAGGAAGACAAAAAACACACACAAAAACATTCATGTTTTTAATAAAGGCAATACAGACTTGGCCATCTCAGCAAACCAAGTAGTAACTTCTAACCACCCCTCTACAAGAAATTCCTTATTTCCATATAGGCCAGGACAGGAGTACACAATGACACCGTGTTCTCCCCCAGGTCCTCCCGGTGAAGGCTGGGCCAGTCAATGTCAAGGCAATGATTAGGTTTTGCCCTCATCATAGCAACTCAAAATCTAATGAATCAATACATGAATTCAAAGCTCTCCATCTTGTTGCCCAGACTTTTAACATACAAGCATCCCTATGATTTCCTACTGACTTCATCTTGGAAAGGAACTGTAGTACAGTGGTAGAACACATGATTCCAGATTCAATCCCTAGATAAAACCAATATGAACCTGCTGGAAACATCAGTGTAACTCCTGTAGAAAGTTCAACTCCTTACTACCGTTTCTGCCTGGACTGTTCTGACTGGTGTCTTAAAACCGTTGTCATACGATCATGTCATTTTTATTGTTATGTCTATTTTAATGGATGAATGTTACAACTGTTTATTGTATTTTGATTATAAAATAATTTTTATGTATTAGAAAATATGTCTGCTACTGCTACCAAAGTACAGGTGTGACAAAATAGGGTTGCTTCTTTGCATGAGTAGCTGGGCCTAGCAATGAAGCCTGGCAAGGGAGCGGTGCATGGTCTGGCAGACAATGGCAGAGCCAACACAATCCAGACTTCGACATGCCAGAAGCAGAAAGCTGGAAACAGAAGTATGCAAGGAGAGGTTTCCAGATGAGAAAAGCAGTCAGACAAACCACAGGCTAGCAGGCAAGTCAAATACATGTTATGTGCTTACATGTATCATACTGCATATATATACACCATGTAGAGGACATTCATCCCATTTTACAGATGAACATCACTCAGGCACAGTAATACGTGAGTAGTCCAAGATCTGTCAGTGAACAACAGCATGTACCTGCACTCAAAATGTGTTTTAGGGCTGAATCCTGACAAGACAAGTAAAAAAACAAAAACAAAACAAAACAAAAAAACCCACCTAGGATTTAAAAAAGAAGCTGTAAATGCCAAAAACAAGACAAAAAGGTAGTTGCACCAATATATTGCTCTTAACACATTTTGAGATGTGTTGTTTTATGAAGGGAAATTCTTCACTTTCTTCTAAAGCTTTCTAATGAACTATTTGGGACTAAATCATTTCTGGCTTCTTGGTGAGTCCCCAGTAGCTTTTTAGGATGCTTTAGAAGCAAGTGCAAACTTTCCCCTTGATTATTATTATTATTATCATCATCATTAATTTTATTTCTATGCCGCCCAATAGCTGAAGCTATCTGGGCAGTTTACAACGATCAATAAAAATACAATAAAATACAATATAAAATATACACAATAAAAGAATTATAAAAAAATTAAAACCAAATTTAAAAACTCAGATAATTAAAACAAGTTAATACAACACAACCAGTAAAAAAAGTTAAAATAGTTACCCCACCATGCACTATTTAGAGATTTTAAAAGCCTCAGCATAGAGGGCAGTCTTGACCTGGTGCCAAAAAGATAGTAGAGTTGGCGCCAGGCGGGCCTCAGGTGGGAGCCTGTTTCACAGTTGGGGGGCTACCATAGAAAAGGCCCTCCCCCATGTTGCCACCCTCCAAGCCTCCCTCGGAGGTGGCAGTTGGAGGAAGGCCCCAGATGTTGAGCGTAGTGTCCAAGTAGATTGTGGTTGGGAGAGGTGTGTCATCAGCGTATTGATGGCAACGCACTCCAAAACTCCAGATGACCTACCTCAATGGTTTCATGTATATGTTGAAAAGCATTGGGGATAAGACTGACCCCTGTGGAACTCCATACTGGAGAGTCCATGGAACCGAGCAATATTCCCCCAGCACCACCTTTGGAGTTGGCCATCCAAGTAGGAGCGGAACCACTGCAATACAGTACTCCCCACTCCTAACTCAGACAGCTGCGCCAGAAGGACATCATGGTCGATGGTATCGAAAAGCTGCCAAGAGATCCAGGAGTATCAACAGGGTCACACTCCCCGTCTCTCTCCCGACATAGGTCATCGTACGTACAGGATGACCAAAGCTGTTTCTGTGCCAAAACCAGGCCTGAACCCCGACTGACATGGGTCCAGATAATCAGTCTCATCCAAGAGCGCCTGGAGCTGGTTGGCCACTACCCACTCATGGACCTTGCCCAGGAAAGGAACATTCACTACCGGCCTAAAGTTATTAAGATTTTCTGGGTCCAGGGAGGGTTTCTTCAGGAGTGGCCTCACCACCGCTTCTTTCAAGCGGCCAGGGACTACTCCCTCTCTCAAGGAGGCATTGATCACTTCCCTGGCCCAGCCGGCTGTTCCCTCCCTGCTGGTTTTTATGAGCCAAGAGGAGCAAGGATCCAGTAAGGATGTAGTTGCATGAACCTGTCCAAGCACCTTGTCAACATCCTCGAGCTGTACCAACTGAAACTCATTGATAAAGAGATATAACTCAAAACGTGTCAGGAGAAATATTTCAGGGCAGCTGTCTTTTTTGTTGTTGAATCCTGACAAGACCTGGTTCAAATTAAGTCATGTATTTCAAATAAAATTTTATCAACCAGGAGCAGGAACTTGGGGCATATTTATACTTCAGAAATCTCTTAAGGCAATAAAATACCACATGAAATAATGCCGAGGCATTTGCCTTCAGTTGTAACGGATGGGGCAAACTCTCTTTGGTTTCATGTTCTTGTTGCACTAAGTATCATGACTGACTGACTGCTGTAAATATTTTATCCTGCACTGATTGATGAAAACTTGATCTTCTGGCCCAATGTTATGACAGATACAGAGTTGCAAGGCTTATTCCAGAGTTGTGTTCCATTTTTCTCACTGGCTTTTTGTTTTGTTTTTGTAAGGTCAGTTGAGTTCAATATAGCACTTAGATGTAGCATGTTTGAATGTTATCCACTGGATATTTTCAAGAGCAAACATTTCAAAGAAAATCGCAGGCTCATCTGGTGTGCTGGAAAATGTCTTTTGTCTAGGTATTTGCCAGAACATCTGACATATGCTCCAGGCATTTTGATTTTTAGCCTGTGGATATTAAAGTTCACTTGCATTCAGTTTCTATTTTACTTTTCAGTTTAATAATTTGACACTCACTTTAATTAGTGATTAGTTAAGCAAAGTGTGTGTGTGTGTGTGTGTGTGTGTGAGCGTTAAAATCACAGATAAACTAGATAACAAAAATAAGAATACATTTTATTCACCAGTATGAATAAACCCAACAGTGAGTATCAAAAACAAAATAATGATTGTAACCCGCCCCGTGGGCTTTTGCCAGCTAGGCAGTATACAAATCTACCAAATAAATAAATAAATATCCAGTTTCATTACCTTTTGACTTGCTGTTTCAATAAGTAAATTTTACATGCCATCATCTTGGATGTTGAATGACACTCTCTAATTCCCCAATATTTGAAAGCTGACAGTCGGAGACAGTGCTCTGACCTCAAAAGGGGGAGTTGGAGATCCCACCCAGCCCTCTCACAACCATTCCAGCTGCCTCTCTGGGGTCAAAAAATCGAACTTGGAGAGGGGAAAGGGGTGTTCTGGTGTGCAGGGAGGGAAGGAGACCAGAGTGGCCAGGATATTTTTTTTATATCCTTAACCTCCTCCAGCCTCCTTCCCTCCCGCTTCAGCCCATCTAGTGAAAAGATAGGAGATCAGAGGATGGGGAGGCCTCGACCACTCCTCCCTCCCTGCTGACTTCAGCCCAGCAGGGCATAGGAATCTTGAAAGCCTCCAAGTTTGAGGGCTTCCTAGCAGCAAGGGTGCAGTTCGTAGGAACATCACTTATACTCATCAGGATTTAACAAGATTGCCAGGACAACTTGATCCAGTGCTTGGGTTGGATTATTCTATAATTGCTCATTTGTGGAATGTGCATCATTTTCCTACGAACTGCACCTTACCAATATTAAATTAAACCAATTTTCCTTAGGAAAATGGCTGGCTGGGGAATGCTGGGAGTTGTAGGCCTTCTTTCTGTCTAAACGTGCATTGGATTGTGATCTAAATTGAGTTTAATGAAATAACACTGGAAACTGGGAGTGCATGGTGGATGGAGGGAATGTTTGGAGAGTAAAATATAATGATAGGGTGTGTGTGTGTGTGTGCGTGCGTGCGTGCGTACGCATGCATGTACAGCCCTCGGGGGGGGGGGCACTGACACTGAATGTGGTCCTTGGGGCCAAAAATATTGTGCATCCCTAGGAACTATTGACCACTGCCTGGTGCCTGATACAGCACTGTTTCACAGTTGCCTTTAAAATGATGCACATTCCACAAATGAGCAATTATAGAATAATCCAACCCAAGCACTGGATCAAGTTGTCCTGGCAATCTTGTTAAATCCTGATGAGTATAAGTGGAGATGTTTTAATTATGAACAGAAAATAACCAGTTCATTTCAATTGGCAGAAAGTCATGCCATGAGTATATATATACTTAAGGAATAAAATATGCAGTTGCTCAAAGGAGACTATTTCTATGAAATGCTGTCATTGACTGTTTTTCTCAGGCTTACTGAATATCACCTTCTCCCTATACGTTGAGGACAAGTGAGAGAAGAAGCTTCAGTGTTGCACTTCTTTATCTTGCCACTTATTTGTACACCTCCGTCACAACTCTTGTTATTTATTTTTTTAGAAAAAAAGCTTGTCTTTTTATTCTCTTTTCAGGCCTTATATGTCTTTAATTATTTTTTGCTGCCCATTTCTTGGCCCTTTCTTATTTCAGTGATGCCTCTTTGAGTAAACTGGAGTGAACACAGCTCTCCAGGAGATGACATACCATTCACTTATATAATGACAGTATATTGTTACTGGCATCCATTTTCTTTCCCATGTTTTATACAACCTTAATGTTTTGTTGGCTTTGATTTGCACCTAGCAAAGGGTTTTATTGAAAGATCTATAGTGATGCTCCCAGTCAAGGCTACTGAGTATGAATACGGTTAATTTAGAACCTAGCCATTTGTGTGAAGAGTTCAAACTATTCTTTCTAAAGTACAATCTTACCTGACATTTATCAATTGAATTTAATTTGCCATGAAGCTACCCTTCCTTGCTGATGGAGTTCTGACATTCCTAACGGTATCCTCTATACTGGACATCCAAAGACACAATACAGCTTCTTCTTTTCTGTTTAAGCCTCCACTTCGTCTTTTATTATGGCTTAACAAGGATTTACAGATGTGTCTGTCCACAGGCTGCTTATTTATATTATCTTGGCTTTAAATGCTTTCATATAGCGTTAAAGACAATATAACAGAGGCAGTGGTAAGACCTTTGTGGGTTTTTAAAAAAAATCCCTCCCTGAACCCCAATGTATTGGATAATTTCTAGCTGTTCTCCTTGATTCCATTCTTAGGCAAGGTGCTGGAGCATGTGGTGGCTTCTCAGCTCCAGGGATTTCTGGATGAGGTGGATTATCTAGATCCATTTCAGTCTGGCTTCAGGCCTGGCTATGGGACAGAGACTGTTTTGGTCATCTTGGTGGACAATCTATGCTGGAAACTGGATACGGGGAGTGTGTCCCTGTTAGTTCTGCTGCACCTTTTGGTGGCTTTCGATACCATTGACCGTGGTATCCTTCTGAAGCCTCTGTCTGAGATGGGACTGGGAGGCCCCGTCATACAGTGACTTCAGTCCTTGGAGAGCCAATTTCGGAAGGTAGTGCTGGGGGATTCCTGTTTGATAACATGGCCTGTGGTGTCCCTCTGGGTTCCATCTTATCATACATGAAACCGCAGGGAGAGATTGTCCAGAGTTTGAGGGTTCAGTGCCACCAGTATGCTGATGACACCCAACTTTATTTATTTAGTTACCGGTATTTTATTTGTGATACTTCTATACTGCTAGATATAATAAAAAACCCTAAGCAGTTTACATACAAATATTAAATTCATATTTAAAATACAATTAAAATATTACAATATTAAAACACAATATTAAAACTATTCCAATTACAATAATAATACAGAGCAATACAAGGAGCAATAAAATGTAGCAGTATGATTAATTTAATTACAAGCCAGGGAAAGCCTGGATGAACAGGTGCATTTTCAGGAGGCATTTGAAACATGCCACATTGTCTGCCTCCCAAACTGCATGGGGGAGGGTTTTCCAAAGGGTGGTTGCCGCTACCGAGAAGGCCCACCATTGAGGTATTGCGTAGCAACGTTCTGTTAATTTCAGAACAACTATCAAGGTCTCCTCTGATGATCTTTATTTATTTGGGAGCAACTCTGGAGAGAACGGGAGGTGTCATTCCAGGGGAAGGAGCCCCGGGGTGGGGTGGGGGGAGAAGAGGGGACAGCGCTAATTCTCCTCTGATGACCTTGAAGGTTGGCTGGGTATATATAAGGGAAGGCGGTATGCTAGATATCCTGGTCCCAAGTTGTTTAGGGATTTTTATGACAACAACATAACCTTGAACATGGCTCAGTGGCTAACAGGCAGCCAGTACAGTTCTTTTAACACAGATGGTATGTGAGCATAGCTGGGTGTCCCAGTGCACACTCTAGCTGCTGCATTCTGCACTAGCTGCAGCTTCTGAACCAGGCACAAGGGCAGCCCGCATAGCACGCATTACAGTAGTCTCATCACGAGGTTACCAGTGTGGTTACCAGTATAGGAGTCTAACCGTGAGCTTATCACCATGGTTAGGTAGGTCATCCAGGAACAGGCATAGTTGGTGTACCAACCAAAGTTGGTAATGGGCACTTCGGGTCACTGAGGTCATCTGGGCCTCCAGTGACAGAGATGGATCCAGGAGCACCCTCAAACTATATACCTGCTCCTTCAGAGGGAGTGCAACCCCATCCAGAACAGGCAAACAGCCCAATTATCGGACCTGGGAACTGCCAACCCATAAGGTCTCTGTCTTATGGGGATTCAGTTTCAGTTTATTAGCCTGCATCCAGGCACCAGTTCAGAACATGCATGGCCTCTCCTGTGACAGAGAAATAGATATGGGTGTCATCAGCATACTGTCATCAGCATACTGGTGACACCTTGCCCCGAATCCACTGATGACCGCTCCCAACAGCTTCATATAGATATTAAATAACATTGGGGTCAAGATGGTGCCCTGTGACACCCTACAGTTCAATTGCCATGGGGCTGAGGCACAGTCACCTAATGCTGTTCTCTAGAACCAACCCTGCAAGTACAAGTCGAATCAGTGTAGGACAGTGCCTCCAACTCCCAACTCACGGAGGCAGTCCAGGAGAGAATACTGTGGTCAATGGTATCAAAAGCCACTGGGAGATCAAGAAAAAGTAACAGGGTCACATTCCCCTGTCCCTCACCCAAAGAAGGTCATCCATCAGGATGACCAAGGCTGATTCCATCCTCAAACTGGGCATAAATCCAGACTGGAATGGATCCAGATAATCAGTTTCATTTAAGAATGCTTGCAGTTGATACGCCACCAGTCTCTCAAGCATCTTGTTCAGGAATGGCTTTGCCCCATGGGAGGCGGGAGGATGGCATCAGGCAGCACCACAGCCTCCCCCTCGTCTCTTCCTGCCTCCTTCTCCTTCTCCATGATTTTTTGTGAGGGGACAGGAGGAGCTGTCAATTACTCCCCTCCCCTTTAAAAAAAAATCTCCACTCCTTTGCACCTGTGCATAGGTTAATAGATGAAAAAAAGCACCCCCCCTTTTTTTAAAGGGCCATTTCCTTGCCCACATCACCTTTCCAACTCCTTCTACTTCTCCTGCAATTGCATCTGTGTGTGACACCAGATCGCATTTTCAGCACAGTGGAAACTGCACTGTATTCATTAGCATGTGCCCCAACAGTGGTAAGTGCGTTTGGCATGAATACCGTGACAGCTCTCCCTGATAAATGGAAGGGGCTAGTGTAGAAGATCCCCCCCCCCGGACTTCCTCCCTTGCGGCTTTCTAGTGTTGCTGCCTGCTGCTGAGTGCCTGAAAGCTGAGTGAGGCATTTTTGGTTTAGTTTTGTTGATGTTAAAATTCCGTTGAAGAAGAAGTCCCCATCAACTTCCACAGCATTAGTCAAGCCTCATGTTCCCCACCAAGAAGATGTGGCACATAATTTGCAGTCAAGGAGAGAGCTATCAGTCAACCAGCTGGTTGTATGAATCAGCATTGTTGATTCTTATGGTTTAATGTTTGTTGTTACCTTTCAATTTCTGCACTTTGGCATTCTAGCTCTAACCAGAATCTGAAAAAATGCAGAGATTAAAACGTAAAATGCAAGTGAAAAGTGTGTTTCAAGTTGCTCTGAACAATGTCAATCCCATCAAAACTTACATCTAGTGCAGAGCTGAAGGAACTTACTATTTATTTCTGAACAAAGGTGCTTATTCCCTTGTAATTCCGATGCTCATTATTTTAAGATTGATTATTCTGGGCTCTGTTTGGCATGTCTTCTTCTTTCCCTTTCAAAAAGAGATGTTGAAAAATTATCCAGCATTGTAATCAAATACTATTCTTAGAAGAAGAATGAACACAAGCATATCATTTATTGCTTTACTTTTCAGCCAAAGATAGATAATGGGTATTTAAATTATTTATCCTAGAACATCATTTTCCCTCCCAAAATGCATCTTCTTATTCATAAAAGAAGGAGGGGTTGTCCTAGATGCAATTCTAATCCAATCTGGGCATTACTCTGAATCTACAATCTGGCAGTGGCAGAGGTGAAGACTGCAGGCAGAATAATAAGCCTTCAAAGTCCTCTAGCTTAGCAAGATCAAGGCAGAAACTCATGCACGATTTACTCCTCTATGCTGCTTCCATAATTTGTTTTTTTGTTTTTCATTTGCAGGGGCACATTGAAATTCTGGTTTGCAGTGAGCACTGTGCTGATTTGCTCAAGACAGCCCATTTGTGGCTTTTCACTGAAGTGATAATGATTCACGAAGCCTAAAAAGGAAAACAACTCAGAGCAGCTGAACTCTGCATACTGAGAATGATTGCTGATAAATGGTATTCATTCCCCATGTCACATCGTTTCCATGAAGATGAGCTAACAAACTGGCATACTACTACCACTGGGGCTTTAACTCTAATTTTGTTCTTCGGTCATGTAAACATCTCCATGCTAATTTAACTGTGGAGATGGAAATTCTCGGCCTTTGCAGTTAGTCCATCCATGGATAGAACGACATGAGGGGCAGACTGCATTCTAGCAGTGGGGCCATGGTGCTTATGGCCCATGCACTCAATTAAAAACAGGTCTCTTTAAGATGAAAAGGACTGGGTAGCAAAGGATGAGAAATACCTCTTCTTCCTAAGTTCCCAGAGAGTCACTGGCAGTCAGAGCAGACAACACTGGGCATGGTAGACCAGTGGACTGACTCTGTATAAGTCAGCTTAATATATGGTCATGAGTGAGAATCCTCATATTTGAGATGTGATGAGACTGACCAGTTAAGTGAGAGTAACACCAGAGCACTCTTATTTTCATTGTCAGCAATATGTGTACTTATCAACCCTGGCTTGGATCCAGCATTTTCATTCCACCAGTAAAAAGCTAGTGCTGGCAGACTGCTGATGCTGGTTCCAACCCATTGAATCATATCCATACCATCTATTTATAAGATGATTGAACCTATTACAATATTTCCTGCATTGAGCAGGGGGTTGGACTCAATAGCCTTGCAGGCTCCTTCCAATTCTATGATCTATGAAATCTATGAATCTATATAACCATTCAGGAGTGGAAAATCTTTGGACTTCTTCACAGAGGATTGCATCACCACAGTGGATCGCAGTGGTATCCAAGGCAAGGCAAGTGAGGCAGAGCCATGATTCTGTGTTCCACTTGCCACAGAAAGGCTCTGAAACAAGTGATGCAGCCAGGTAGATTTCATAGATTTCATAGATCATAGCGTTGGAAGGAGCCTACAAGGCTATCGAGTCCAACCCCCTGCTCAATGCAGGAAACTAGAGGAGGGGTCTCCCATCCAAGTAATAACCAGGCCTGACCCTGCTTAGCTTTCCACGCTCAGACAAGCTGAGCCAGCGTAAGCCACAGGCCTATTACTAATGTTAGACCCTAGACTTAATGGTCTTATAGGGCCCTTGTGAGGCTATTCCAGGGGTCCTGTTAGTTGTATGCGTCTGCTGTGAAGCACACAACTAACATTTCTCTTCTCTCTCCCCCTCCCCACCATTCCACGCTTTACAATTGCTTCCACGTTCCTGATATGTTGGGCGGGGCGGGGGAAACACTCCTGTTTGCCAGTCTTGATAAAACAAGAAATACTCTGAGCATGTGCAATTTCACATTCTAAACTTAGTTAAATCATAGCACTATCGTTATAAAAATTATGAACCTTGGGGAACCTTGGGGAAAGATTGAAATTCACCTTTTCAGAAGGAGACTGTTTGTTTTGCAAAGAAATCACAGGCTGCTTTTAAAAAAAAAAAAGAAAGAAAGAAGAAGGGTGCTGCGAAAAGATAATCATGGTTGTTGGCTGGCAAAGAGCCCCAAGAAGAACAATAAGTAATAGGAAGGAATCTAATCTAAGTGTCAAAACAGCAAGGGTGAGAGAAAAGATTCAAGGGCGAAGCTACCACTTATCTAGACGTTCCAGGCCGGAATGTCCAAGAGTACAGCTCAGACTTATAATAAAAAGTAGTTTGTCAGCCAAAAGCAGGGGGCCCTTTCACTTGCTCTTACACTTTCACTTGCTCTTACTTCCCAGGGCATGTGCACATGCTCAGGATTACTTTTTCACTTACTCTGTAAAACGTCTCACAACATCTGTGCACGCCAACGAAAATTGCATAAAGGCATAGTCAAAATGAGAGTGCTCTGGGCATCAGCTTTGAGGCTCAAGCTCCTGCTGTCCCTATAAAGCTGTGTTTCCGAGATCCAGATCCGGCATCTCTTGCCTGTTGTGTTCTGATTGGGCTAAAGCTCACCAAGTTCTCTGAACCACATATTTGCAACACTATCATGGCTACGGGAATAAAATGGAGTTTGCTTCTGCTGCCCTGATGCTAAACTCAATGACTTGGGAATGAGCACTATTTTGAAAGTTAAGTTAAATAAATAAATAAATAAATAAATAGGGCATCTGTAACCATGTATGTGTCTAGTTGGCTACCCCCTGACTATAACATATATATATATATATTTTAAAAAGTAAGGACTCTGCAGCAGCATCAGGCCCAGTGGGTCCCATTATGCCTGTGCTGACCCAAATGCTGGTGCCAGGCCTGTTTGCTGCTGCCCCATCATCTGCTGCTCTCTGGGTGGTCATCCTGGCCCCATCTGGGCTCTGGAGCCTGGACTTCAGCTCCAAGATCCAGCACTGGCTGCCCCACTGCTTGGAACTATCTCAATTCTTCATAAGATTGATGCAGTATTTCACCAGTCCAGCTGATGTAGGCAGTGGTGCATCTAGGACTTGGACCCTGGGGGTGAAGTCCAGGGCCCCACAGCCCAGCCCGCCCAGCCCAAATTACCATCCAAGAGGGACAGGTGATGTGGGCAGCAGAAGCAAACTTCATTTTATTCTGTTAGTCATGGTGGTGCTATGATTTAAGTGAGTTTAAAATGGAAAACTGAGTAGCCAGGTGTCCTCTTTTGTCCCAGATGGCCCTATGTTTTTAGTTGTGTCCATTTTTTTGGCCAGACTCATTTGTCCTCTAAAATTCCATTGTTCTACAGCTGGACACCAGTGGTATTTAAATCTAAATCTTTCCTATCTCTGTGGTTTAAGATTAGGTTGGAAGTTGCACTGTAGTCTGGAAGATGGAGTTCTCTGCCTCTCTCCTTCTATCTTCATCTCTGCATACCAAACTACAACTCCCAGGAAGCTTTGCATGTGTGTGGGGAGGGCTCCCAGTGATGGCGGTGAGGAGGATGCTGTGGCCTCAGATGTCTGGATGGCTTCAAAATGATCAGCAGGCAGGCAAGCCAATGAGAAAGAAATAATGGTAGCACAGAGAGATGGAGAGAGGAGTACAGACAGACAGAGTGGAAAGAACCAGTAACTGGTTAAAGAACAGAAAGCAGAGAGTAGGAATAAATGATAAATTCTCCCAATGGAGGGATATAAACAGTGGGGTCCCACAGGGATCTGTACTGGGACCAATGCTTTTCACCTTATTCAGAAATGACCTGGAATTAGGAGTGAGCAGTGAAATGGCCAAGTTTGCTGACAACACCTAATTATTTTGGGTGGTGAAAACAAAAAGAGATTGTGAGGACCTCCAAAAGGATCTCTCTAAACTGGAAGAATGGCATCAAAATGGAAAATGCAGTACAATGTAAGCAAGTGCAAAGTGATGCACGTTGGGCAAAAACTCCCAACTTCAAGTGTAAGGTGATGGGATCTGAGCTAGTGGTGACTGACCAAGAAAAAGATCTTGGGGTTGTGGTGGACAGCTTGATGAAAATGTCAACCCAGTGTGCGGTTGGTGTGAAAAAGGCAAACTCCATGTTAGGCATAATTAGGAAAGGAATTTAAAAAATACAACTGCCGTGATCATATTCCACTTCTACAAATCCATGGTGTGACCACACTTAGAATACTGTATACAGTTCTGGTCACCACAGCTAAAAAAAGGATGTTGTAGAGTTGGAAAAAGTGCAGGAAAGCCCAACTAAAATAATCAAGGGGCTGCAGCAACTCCCCTATGATGAAAAGTTACAACATCTGGGATTGTTTAACTTAGAAAAGGGCGGGTAAGGGGAGGGAGACATGTCATAGAGGTGTACAGACTTGTGCATGGTGCAGAGAAGGTGGATAGGGAGACATTTTTCTCCCTCTCTCATGATACAAGAACCCAAAGGGGTCATCCCATGAAGCTGATTGGTGAGAGATTCAGGACAGAAAAAACAAAATACTTCTACACACACACACACACACACACACAGAGAGAGAGAGAGAGAGAGAGAGAGAGAGAGAGAGAGAGAGAGCACATAGTTAAACTATGGAATTCACTTCCACAAGATGCAGTGATGGCCACCAATTTGGATAGCTTTAAAAGGGGATTGGACAAATTCACGGAGGAGAAGGCTATCAATGGCTACTAGCCCTGATTGACTATATATGTATGCCTATGTATACCAGTTACTGGGGAACATGGGTGAGAGGGTGCTTTTGCACTCACATCCTGCTTGTGAGTTTCCCATGGGCAGCTGGTTGGCCACTGTGTGAATAGACTGCTGGACTAGATGGACCTTTAGTGTGATCCAGCATGGCTCTTCTGTTCTTAAGAAGGTGGGGAGGTGGAGGAAGTAAAAGAAAAGGGAGAGGAGGACAGGTGGGAGAGTCAGAGTGGGTAATAGCCATTCAATTTTATCAACAAGGAACATATTATGCTGGGACATGAATTGGTGCCAATCTGGTCATTGTTATTTTCACTCAGGTAGCATTACTATACACACACACACACACACACACACCAGCATCAGGGTGCAGAATAAAATAGGCGAGCACTACAGCATGCATTGAATTCCCATAGGGTTACATGGATAACAATATTTTTCTCCCATGTTTTCACCTGAAATCGTAATTTAAAGCTTGCATCTTGGACACTGTATAAAAGGATTTATTCTTCCTGACAGAGAACATATTCCAGTTAGAACAAAAGTATAAAGGAAGATGGTGACAAATGCCACTTATACCTAGGGCCAAAACACAGATTGTGTAAACTGTGTGTTGGATCAGGATCCCTGCACTTACTCTGGAGTAAAAATAAAGAAAGATATAACTGCTAGACACACATTTAAGATAATGCCCGTTCTGGCCCTTTGTGACTCATTTCCATCTCGTTTGGACTTCTCAGGAACCTGGCCTGATGCACAGCTCCATTTGTGTTCCTATGTGGTTATGGAACTTTGAATACAAATAGGCTTTTCCATTGACTGCAGCATTGGCGACCGGGTAGAAAGTATGAAGAGGGAACCTATACACATTTGGCTCCTCCATGAAATCAGCAATCCTGCATAATCCAGATTCCCCATCACATGGAGACGCCTATGCGTATTCTGCCAAATGTGTGTCAGATCCTACTTCAGAGTCAGACCATCCATGCACTACTGAAAGGTCTGCGGTTGGAGATGATGGGGACAAGGACATTGGGGGTGGAACAAGCTTCCCCACCCATATGTTCTTTAAATGAATGGAAGGTGATTTCTGAAGGAGGCTAATTTCTTACAGACAATGGGAATATGCAACTAGATTTGCCTCAACATTATTTTAATTGAAAAATGTTTTGAGTCTCAAGAGAAGCATCAATTGCTCAGGCTGGGAACAAATGAATTCAGTGTATATAGTGTGCTCTATTTTTCTTAATTAAAACATTCATAATTTGTAAGCATTTCATATGAGAGATACAGTAGCATTTTAGCTGTGACTTTGATCTTAAAAGCTTCTGGGGCTGTTAAAAAAGCATCAGGTTATTAGTAATTACTTCACATCCTTTGGTATACTTGTGATTAATGAAAGGGATGCTTTGCCCATCCCAAATAGAGGACATAGTATCTAGCTAACGGCTTTAGTCAGGATTAACATCACATGCTTTCATTTTTTATGTGCCACATGCCTGTATAACCCCTCAAAGTGTTTGGCTAAATTGCAGTGATACATGAAATGTTCGCAAATATCCTTAGATAAACCAATGAAGCAACTGGCTGAATGGATGTGGCTCAGATGCCATAGAACACTCACAAACTGCTCAGGAGGGGGGGGGGAGAAGAATGGACTAATGATAAGCAATGCAGGTGACAGAAGCAAAAGGTTAGCTGGGCATGGTGGGGGGACCCCTGGCAAGGTGAGAAGGGGGTGTATTACATGAGGTCCAGGGAGACAAATGAATCCAGTCATGGAAAATAGGGGAGGGGAAGAGAGGAGGGTCCTGGGCCGTTTGTTATTATATATAACAATACTATTGTTATTGTTATTATATACTAGCTGTTGCCAGAGCTTTGCTCGCATGGATTTTAGGATTTGGTACAATTGTTTTTAAAAGAAACATGATGGAATCCCAGCCCCCCCCCCCCCGGGAATCTCAGCTCCCCCGGGATTACACAATGAAATCCCAGCTCCCCCAGGACTGCACTGTGAAATCTCTGTTCCTCCCCCAGGACTGCACAATGAAATCCCTGCTCCTCCCTCCCAGGACTACACAATGAAATCCCTGTTCCCCTGGGACTACACAGTGAAATCCCTCATCCTGCACACACACACCGGGACTACACAACAGTGAAATCCCTGCTTCCCCCCCTCCCGCCCTGGGACTATACAACAGTGAAATCCCAGCTCCCTCGGGTCCACACAACCATGAATTCCCAGCTCCCCCCCCAGGACTACACAACAATGAATTCCCTGCTCCCCCCTCCAGGACTGTACACTGAAATCCCTGCTTTCCTCCCCCCCACCCGGGACTACACAATCAAATCTCTGTCTGTTCCCCGGGACTGCATAATGAAATCTCTGCTCCCCCCGGGACTACACAATGAAATCCCAGCTCGCCCCCCATGACTACGCAACAATGAATTCCCTGTTCCCCCCCCCCCCCCAGGACTATGCAACAATCAAATCCCTGCTACAATGAAATCCCTACTTCCCCCCCTGGGACCACACAATGTAATCCCAGTTTCCCTCCCCCCCGGGACTACACAACAGTGAAATCCCTGCTCCCACCCCCTGGGACTACACAACAGTGAAATCCCTGCTCCCCCAGGACCACAATATGAAATCCCTGCTCCCCCCCAGAACTACACAATTAAATCCCTGCTCTCTCCCCCCCTGGGACTACCCAACAATGAAATCCAGCTTGCCCCCCCCGGGACTACCCAACAATGAAATCCCAGCTCCCCCCACCCCCCGTGTAGGCCCCAGCTGCAGTGCATATGAACATTCTGTTTTGACGTAGAAGAGATTTCCATATCCGCTCCTGATTGGGCTCCTGTGGCGGCAGTTCATACGAACATTCTAAATGTCCTTGGAGTGATTTGCATAACCGCTCCTGAATGGCCCCTGCGAACATTCCAAGTGACGCCATTGCTATCATCTATTTGGGGCCATACAGGTGCGGTGAGGGTTTTTCGGAGATTTGAACCCACCAGTCTTTGTCCTTGGATGATGGAAAGTATGCGTGCCAGATCAGTCCAACCATGTAGGAGCCTATGCGACGCACGCAAACGCCTGTACACACAGACACACGGACACACAGACACACAGGATTTGGGATGCCCCACACACAACAATCATTCTCTGACTGAAAGTGTAACGTTTAGGCTGAGTGCTGGCAGCAGAAATCTTTTGTGACGGAAATATCTGATCTTAAAGAAAAATCAGGTTAATCCTGAGAGTCTACAGGTGATGAAGAGTGACTGTGCCAAGTTTGGGGTAGATCGGTCAAAACATGATGGAGCTTATGCGATGCCCCCCCCACACACACACACAACAGTCATTCAGTCATTTAAAAAGTTTCCCTCCCTTTTCACCCCCTCAGAGAACATTCTAAATGGCAGAGGGGAGATTTGCATACCCACCCCTATTGGCTCCTGCAGGAATTCATACGAACATTCTAAGTGTCGCATGGGCTATTTGCATAACTGCTCCTATTGGCTCTTGCAGCAATTATGAGGTGAGGCCGACTTGCATAACTGCTCCCCGTTGTTTTGCCCATAGGAGATATGAGAGTGGGGTGATTTTGCCCCCTTTTTTCACCCCCTTAGGAATGGAATTTCCAAAAATCCTTCCTTAGTGGGTGTCTACGTCATAAAAAGTATGTTCCTTCAAAATTTCACGTTCCTAGATTAAACGGTTTGAGCTGGGCGTTGATGAGTCAGTCAGTCAGTCAGTCAGGACACTTTCTTTTATATATATAGATTATTAGCTGTTGCCCGCGGCTGCACTCGCGTGGATTTTAGGATTTGGTATAATTGTTTTTAAAAAAACATGTATGGAAAAGATGCAGTGTCTCTGACTGAAAGTGTAACGTTTAGGCTGGGTGCTGGCAGCAGAAATCTTTTGTGACAGAAATATCTGTTCTTAAAGAAAAATCAAGTTAATCCTGAGAGTCTACAGGTGATGAAGAGTGAGCATGCCAAGTTTGGGGTAGATCCATCTAAACGTGATGGAGCCTATGCGACGATGCCCCACACATAACAGTCAGTCAGTCATTTAAAAAGTTTCCCTCCCTTTTCACCCCGTCATGTAAAAAGTTTCCCTCCCTTTTCACCCCCTCAGAGAACATTCTAAATGGCCTAGGGGAGATTTGCATACCCAGTCCTATTGGCCCTTGCAGGAATTCATACGAACATTCTAAGTGTTGAATGGGCTATTTGCATAACTGCTGCTATTGGCTCCTGCAGCAAGTTGGCTCCTGCAGCAATTATGAGGTGAGGCCTATTTGCAGAACTGCAGATATGAGAGTGGGCTGATTTTGCCCCCTTTTTTCACCCCCTTAGGGATGGAATTTCCCAAAATCCTTCCTTAGTGGGGGTCTACATCATAAAAGCGATGTCCCTTCAAAATTTCACGTTCCTAGATTAAACGGTTTGAGCTGGGCATTGATGAGTCAGTCAGTCAGTCAGTCAGTCAGTCAGTCAGGACATCTTCTTATAGATTATTATTATATATTATCGTTCTATTGCTGAACAGCTATTTCTAATTATGGGTCCCCCCCCCTTATTATTGAGCTTACATTCCTGCAATTTCTCTATTACATCTTGATGGATTCACAATACAATGGCTTTAGCCCAGTTCAGGCATTTAGCTTTAGGGTTCACATAACATGTGAGCAGGAGGAACAAAATGAGCATGGTAGCTCTACCCCATCCAAACCTCATCACCATCCACATGTTGAGGGCAACCTTCTGTAGTGGGGAGTCCTTTCTATCTGTGTAATCTCCCTGCATGATAGGACTCAGGGAACTACGCAAAAAAAAAAAAATATCTCCCTGCTCCCACACTTAACATGTGGAGTGCAACAAGGACAGTGATAGGGTGGGTGGATCAGAGCTAGCAAGCTCATCCTCCCCGCCCCCTCCCTGCAACTTTGTGTGTTCTTTAAACCCAAAAGCAGAATTCCCAAATAGGGGTCATGATGAAGAAATGTTCTCTCTTTCTATGTTAGTGAAAGGAAGCAGTCCACATAAACTATGGATGAAGAATGTGTTGTTCTTCAGATATTGTTGGACTACAACTCCCATTAGTCCTAGCCAGCTTAGCCAATGTTGAAGGGTGAGGGGAGTTGCAGTCCAAAAGCATCTGGAGGGTCACATGTTCCTCATCACTTACCTAGGCCTTCTTCCATGCCCTCTGTGTATCTATCACACTACTGCCTCTTGGTCCAATCTACACCCAGAATTTTCATCAACCAATCTCAGTGTATTTGTTTCGTGGTGAGCTGTAACCACAGCAATTAATGACCCATAAAAATGTAACGGCCTAAAACGATAACATTTCTCCGCTATAAAGCTCTCAATGTCTTACAGCTGGTTTTCATTTTTATATTAAGTGTAAATTCATTTGTTCAGATAACAAAAATATACTCAACACATCACAGATATATTAATTTACCAAGAAAACCTGGATATCAAGACATATTGGGTGTGGGTGCGGTTTTGCTATGTCCACAGTAAATACAGCCACATGTAGTATTAACTCCCTGCTTTCGTTGACAAAGAAGAATTCTACTATTTGCAAACCAGAACAGTATTCATGCCCTTTAAGCAGAGGAGGGGGAAGGCAATTTTCCATATGCTTTTGAAGCAACAGAGCTATATAAATAACCTGGAATATTATCTGTAACTCCCTCTTCAAAGGTACAATGGCATGAATTCTATGAAATTGGAGCTCAAATCTAGGACTGTTGAAGGCATTTGCTGCAGTCTAAGCAAAGTATATGCCTTCTTCAGTGAGAATTTGCTTAAATTATCCAAATATTTCTTAAAACCAGTTTGAAAGGTCATCATAGGATAATAAGGTGCAATTTTTGAATGTATCACTACAGAAAGATTTTGTTTAAATAATATGTCCAGTAATCTTATTTTAAAGAACATAGTTTTGGCTGCCAATGTCTGCCCCTGACACTCTGAAAACAACCGCAAATCATAATTTTGAAATGTATTTGTGGTTTTTGATAGCCAAGAGATCTGCTTCCCAGAATTTAGCTGTAATTGCCAATTTAAACAGAGCTTTGGGAGTCTATCTTCTGATAAATGCATTAATTTGTATGAGTAGTTAAATACATAGAGAGCTACTTCAAATGGGCCAAACTCCTGTTTCTAAGCTCAAAACTACTGATGAGGCCCAAAATATGCTACCCCAAATTTCCCTCTGGTCAATATATCAACTTCATATTTGGCAAGGAGCAGGGCCGGTGCAAGGCAGTTTGGTGCCCTAGGCAAGATCAGATATGTAGCGCCCCCCCCACTTGAGCCCTCCCTCCCTATTTCTGGCACCCCCTTTAACCCTGCGCCCTAGGCAGCTGCCTAGTTGGCCTAATGGTAGCACCGGCCCTGGCAAGGAGGTCAATAGACTCAAAGTGTGCCAGTCTGAATTTAATCATAGAATTGTAGAGTTGTAAGGGACCTTGGAGGTTACCTAGTGAACACCCCCCCCCCCGCCGCTCAATGCAGAATTTGCAATGCAGGATGTCACCATAACATCCTTGACAGATGACTGTCTAGTCTTTGCTTAAAAGCCTTAAATGCCTCCAGCAAAGGAGAGCACGCCACCTCCTGAGGCAGTGAGATCCACCGTCAGACAGCTCTTATCTTTCTCTCCAAATGTTTAGTTGAAAACTGCTTCCCTGCCATTGATTCTAGTCTTGCCCTCTGGAGCAACAGAGGACAAGTCTGCTCCATCATCTGTGTGACAGCCATGTCATCCTTTCATCTTCTCTCCTTAAGCATACCCAGCTCTTCAACTGTTCCTTGTAGGATTTAATTTCCAGACCCGTCACCATCTTGGTCACTGTCCTCTAGACATGCTCCAGTTTCTCGAGATCCTTTTTAAGATGTGGTGCCCAGAACTGGACACAGTACTCCAGATGAAGCCTAATCAGATGCAGCCTAAGCAGAGTAGAGCGGAACTATTATTTGTCGTGACTGGACCCTATGCTTCCATGTATGCAGCCTAAGATTGTATTCGCTTTTTTAGCAGGCGCATCACCTGCTGGCTCATGTTCAGCTTCTTATCAACTAAAGGCACAATCCTATGCAAGTTTAGACAGAAAAAAGGTCTACAACTCCCAGCATGCCACAGACAGCTATGCTTCATGTACTTCTGCCAAGCCACATCTTCCCCATCCCATATCTGTGCCTTTGATTCTACCTTAATGCAAGACTTTACATTTATCTTTGTTGAATTTCATCTTGTTGGTTTCTTCAGCCCTGTGTTCCAGTCTGTCAAGATCATTTTGAGTCTTGATTCTGTCTTCTATGGTGTTAGTATGTAATTAATCTGAGCCTGGAAGCTCATTTAAAGTAGCTAGGTGTTCGTCTTACCTACCCTGGACTGCAAGCCCCTCCTTAAATCGTTGGTTCAACTTTTCCTAAGTTAATCACAATTCCCTTTGTAGGAGAATACCATGGCAAAATAGGAGTTGAGTAATGAGTAGTTCTGCCCTCTCTGTCACCTGGTAATACCCCAAAAACAGCAGTTCTACCCTTCCCTTGTTCTTTTATTTTATTTATTTTTATTTATTATATTTATACCCCGCCTTTTTTTCTGCAAGGAACCCAAGGCGGCTTACATAATCCTCCTCCTTCTCCTCTCCATTTTATCCTCACAACAACTTAAATTTCACAATTTTAAAAATGATGTTGGGACAACAATTTAATTATAGTGGAATAATAATTAAACTGTTTAAACTCTGCAATTATCTTCAGAAAAATATTGAGAAACTTTGCATTGTGGCATCATGTATCAAGTTAATATTTTCATCTGCTACTATCAATCCTGTATTTGGAACCAACAATATTTATTTTGCATCACAGTGTATACTGAGGCAGATATTTTCTATGAAGGGTTTAATCTTACTCCTTTAATTTGCAAGTGTTTGGCAATGTATCACATGCTATCTGGTATAACTCTTGTTTTGATAGATTTCTGCTTTGGCATCCTGGGCCTTCTGTTCTTCGCAGTGTGAAATGTGAATTAAATTAAGCTAGGATCTATAAACTAAGACTTCAGCTGGTTAAGCATATTGATCTTAGTTACAAATCAATTAAACTAATCAGTGCAAATTAAGATGGATCCAAGTATGTTCACAGAAATTATTATTTATCTGGATCAAAGCCTGTGGACTGAAATCTGAGAATTCATTCAGAGAAAAGGGTACAAATTTGAGTAACATATTCAGAAAAACTGAATAAATTCTAATGTAAATTTTAAGTTCTTGTAATGTTTATATTTAAGTAATTCACCTAAACGGATCGTTAGCCCATAGCAGAAGAGTAACACTTCAGGTCAATCTTATTATTAAGGTATAAATTGGCCAAGAAGGTTTTTAGAATTAGTCAGGTACATCACTGCCAGAAGCAGCAAAAATGTCTTTCTGCTAGAGGTGGCCTGGCCTACTTGTGCCAGAAAAGTCATGTTTCCAATCCAGCAAGAAGTGTGTATAGCTGCCATATCAGAATCTTGGGAGACTACAATGAATTCATTTATTGGTTAATAGTTCAGCTCCAGTTAAGAGTAAGAAAATGATTTCCAATGATGAAATCAACATTATATTAACTGAGGAGATCAATCACAACTTCTCTTACTAACTAGAAATGTCACTCATAGCATTTCCTTCATGGTAGCCATACTGGATTCAAAGATGGCTGCTGTGAATTAACAGCTTTGTTAATGATTAGATATCCAAAAGATTTGAAGGGAGTGTGGGTAGCAGGAAGCAGGGATGTTGAAGAGTCCTTGGTCTCGAGTCACGAGTCGAGTCACGAGACTTTGGACCCGAGTCTCGAGTCCGAGTCCTTGGTCCAAAATGGTGACTCACGAGTCACGAGTCACGAGTCACTCCCAAAACTGACTCCACGAGTCCCTATTAAAATCAATGGGGTTTTCCCCCAACAAAATAAGGCTACTTCAGATGTGTGGCTTAAATAAATTCTAGGCACAAGTGTGCCTTTTTATTTCAAAACTCTGCAACTGATTTTGGTAAGAACAGACCAGGCAGACAAACCCAAAATAACCAGACAGGCAGAGGAGGCAGGGAACCCCAAAGCAGGCAGGCAGGCAGAGGCGTTTGTCTTGGACAATTCAAACTGTGGAACTGGTCAAGAAGAGACCAGGCAGGCAGAGGAGGCAGGGAGCCCCAAACAGGCAGGCAGAGGCAGCCAAACCCAAAATGTCTGACCCTAACCCCCCACAACAACACATCAATCAAAATAAATCTCAACACATCGTTGGGGCCGGGCTGCGCTCTTGGTAGCTGTCCATAGTGGCCGAGCAGCGGCGTGCCTCGCTTCCATGCGCTCTTCACCGGTGATCGCGCTCCTTCTGGCACAGCCAGAAGACTTGTCAACAGCCGAGGGATGTTGACAAGTCCTTGGTCTCGAGTCCCGAGTCGAGTCTCGAGTCCCATTAAAAATATTGGGACTCGAGTCAGACTCGAGTCAGAGGGGGGACTCAGTCCGACTCATGAGTCGAGTCCTCGAGTCCAAGTCCCCATCCCTGGCAGGAAGGCAAACCATTTGGCATTTTTGAGTACATGTTGATACTCAGTTCCTGGAAGTAATTGGTATGAACACTTGGAAATGGTCAGTTATTATCAGGGAGATTATTCAGGGAACATTCTGAATTTGAACTAGTATTTGGTTGAATGAACCATAGTTTGAGCCAAATATTTAGAGTTCTCTTAAGAGTGTTCTCTGTGTGGGTTTGAACAGAAGAATGTGCACACCTGCCTACTGCACACATATCAGCACTGGAATGAATCAGAATAATATGGAAATCTGCTTGCCACTTCTTTCTTGTACCACAGCACATGAAAGGGGTGTCTGACAGTCACAACATTTGATCACTACCAACTGAGTTCAGTTCAGACAGAATAAATATACAGTCATTTCTTCTGACTACTATCTGCCCAAAGACTTATCAGAGATTCCTGTGTCTCCCTAATTTGCATGCCCCCTGTGCGTTTCAGAAATGAGATGTTTGTAAAATAGATTTGTGCGCTGTTCTAACTATAAAACCCTCCAATCTGAACTGGTGGTTATGTATTGTCTTTCAAATTGTGTTCACAAATGTCCAATTTCTTTCCTCTCAAATGTGGTTTATGTTCTGATTACAGTGCCAGAAACAACCCCAGGCTGCTTACTGATCAATCAGTTGGTTCACTGTATAGTAAAGGAGTTTTACTTTACTTTACTTTTTTTTATATACAGACTGATCCATATGTTTCAGTAAAGAAGAATAAATGCATTGTTGAGTGCTTTGATATGAATTATTTTCAGAATTCTCTAAAACGATTTTCCCCGTTGAAATATAATTTATCCAGTCACTTTTAGTATCTGTTTAAAATCCTGTAACACCCCCCCAACTTCTTTTACCTGCCAGAGTTTATACTCCCTGAAATCTCACCCCTTTAGAAGTTTTCAACTTCGACTGTCAGATTTCTGACGTGCAGCAGCAAGGGGAGGGAAGATTTGCCACCATGCATGAATGAAGTCATTCGCGCCCATGAAGTACTCAGGATCCACTGAAGCCTTGAAGTGGTTCTGACCTGGCTCTTCTTGTTAAGGAGTGTAATCCAGCTTGAGAGAATGAAATGACACTCTGTATGCCACTTGCCACTTAGAAGGAAAACCCTGGGCCTCTCACTGACTGCAAGTGGCGTACAGAGTGCTACTTCTTAAGAGGGTTCATGGGACTTCCAGTCAACCCCCTTCACCACCCTTGCAGGAAAAGATGCTCCAGTTGCTGCTGAGAAAAAAAAGCCTTTGAGGGTCTCTCTGATGTTGAGGAAGCACTCCCATTGTCTACTACCCTCTCCCCCTTCCCTTTTGGGGGGGTGGGGGAAGAGAAGGAAAGTGTAGCAGGGACAGGGGAGGCTGGTGACTCCTATTCTGGTGGGGCTTCTATTCCATTGCAGCTTTTATTCTGAGCTTCACAGGAGCTATCCATGGTGCTCCGTGGTGGCGAACCATTTTGGGGGATGGAGTTCAATACCATGGGCAGTTTCTATAGAGCTCCAAGTGAAACCTGCAATGGAATAGGAGCCCCAGCAAAATAGGAGTCACCCGCCTCCCCTGAGCAGGGAGGATTAGAGTTGAGGTGTGAGTCGCAATTCAAGCAAGGGCCTGCTCCAGGGGTGAGCTGTGCCTGCCCTGAATTGGGGCGGCTCTCATTTTAGCAGGGTGATCATGGCTAGGGATGTGCGCGGAGCTCGATTGGGGGGGTGGAAGTCCGGCAAACCCACCGGGCTCGACCCCCCCCCCGCAAGCTCCGCTCGCCTTACCTTTTCCCTGGCTTGACTCGCGTTCTCTCGAGCCGAGCTGGAGAAAGTGACTTCCGGGTTCCGGCGCTACGTTGTTTACAAAGAAAACGGCTAATTTTGCGCAAAGTACAGCCAAATTGACGCAAAGTACGAGCCAAATTTGTGCAAAGGAGGACATTTTCTAGGTAAACAACGTAAAGCTGGGGAACCGGAAGTCCGGCAAGCACCTCAGCCAGCGCTCAAGCTCGGCTCACACGGCGGGAGCACTTGGCTTGCGTGCCATGAGTCAAGTGCTAGGCGGGTCACCCATCCCTAGGACTCATGCACCCCTGTTTTGAATAATTGCCCTATCTCTGGTCCAAGTAGGGTCTTCCCCAAAAGATGATCGGGATGTTGCCAGCTGTGGAGAAATTACCATCCTGTCTATACAATGACAGATATTAACAGATTAAAAGACATGATATTAACTGTGTGACTGCAATTAACATGTCTTAAAACTGTAATTGAAGCCAATGGTGGGGGGAGGGGGCCAGACAGAGGAATCAAGATTGGGACCATGGTGCATAGAGAGGCAAGTTAATCTCCCTCACCCCCTACACACACACACAAGCACACTGCAGTTCCATCTTAAGCCCTACCCTCCCATAAAAGCAGGTGTTTGCTCCTGGAGGAAAGCTTCTATTGGCACCATAGAAGCTTATCTCCCAGGAGAAGCAGCAGCTTCAGGGGCAGCGATTTTTATCAGGACCATAGTAAGTGGGAGGAATGGAGCAGCCCCCCCCCCCAATGACCACCCAGAGAGTGACAGGGGATCACAGCAGCAGAAGCAAACTCCACTTTATTTCTGTAGTCATGACAGTGCTATGATTTAAGTGAGTTTATCATGTAAAATTGCACATGCTCAGAGTTTGTGGGTTTTTTAAACCGGTGTTGACAAACAGTTTTGCTGTTGTTGTTGTTATTCTGACATATCAGGAATGTAGAAGCAGTTGTAAAGAATGGAATGGTGTGGGGGGCAAAGAAAAATGTCAGTTATGTGCTTCACAACTGAATTAATACACAGGATCATCTAACCCCCTCCCCCAAGACCAGTGAGTCTAAAGTCTAAAATGTGCTAGATTCACTACTAGGTGGGAGCTGGGAGGGTTAAATCTCCCCTCTCTGGACACTGTGATCTCAATCCTGATTGGGGGCCCTTTTGCAGCTAATTCTTAAAAGCTATACATATTAATGGTCATCAGACAATATCATATCTAATTTGGCCCTAAAAAAGAACCCATTTTGGTTGTGGGAGGATGTGTGTCTCCAATTTTATATCAGGGGGGGGGGGAATGCCACCACATTCAGGAGCCGGACAATCACTGATTGAGACCTTCTGGCATTGAAGTGATAATATCCTCAAGTCATCCAAACTGCCTTGAAGCCACTTCAGGAGCGGGGGGGGGGGGGCACTGCCCTTTTCCCTTTCCTCCCCTGCACTCTTCCTGCACACTTGTGCACATGAAATATTGAACTTTGCTTTTTGAACCATGGTTTGTTCTTCAAGGGATTTAAGCTCAGATTCTGAGGCAAATAATGCTAATCAAACAATGAAGCTGGAGTAAATTTTGCCATCTCACAAAAGTAAAATTGAGTCAGCAGATCAGGTAGGATCCAGAGAACTGTTTTAGGTGTGACCAAAGGCTTGCCTTGGACTTTTTTCTTTCAACCTCAGATCCCCATGCCGTATTACAACCTGTTTAAGAGGAGTGCCTCTGTTTCAAAAGCAGTGTGCAATGCAATGTGACACGGAGGACTGCAGCATGGAAAACAGAAGCCCAAAGCTCCCCTGAGTGTATGGCCAGCCCTGTCATAAGACAGGGTGAGGCATCTGCTTCAGGCAGCAGATTTTGGTTCCATGAAAAGGCAGCAAATGGCTAGTTATTACTGTATTTTTACTTCCAGGGAGGAGGTGCTTGTGGGATTTTTCTCCCTCAGGTGTCAAAATAACTTGGGGGAGAGAGAGCGCGTCATTTGTTGTGCTGTCTTAGGCAGCAAGATGTTGTGAGCTGGCCCTGGAAACTAGTACAGAACTTTAGATCCTGGCCAATACTTCTAAGACACATGGACATGGGGATTTATTTATTTTTGAAAATTATTACCCGCTTTTCATTATAAAATAATCACAAAGTAAGGTAAAAGAATTTTATACTGTTTTAATTATTATATTTTATTGTATTGTTTTATTGTATTATTTTAATTGTACATCGCCCAGGGTGGCCGGGTGACCGGCCAGATGGGCGATTAATAAATATAAGAAATAAATAAATAAATAAATCCAATAAAACTCAATACTATAACATTGACCAACACCCCAGACCAACACCCCCCCACACACAAATGGGAGAACAGTAACACAGATAAATAACAATTTACACAATGCAAGAAAATGAAAAGACAAGATTCAAGAAACTGGATAAACAAAGAGCCACAACTTTATTGATTAACAAAGGACCTGCAGCAAGTTAACCATAGTTAAATCCTATTTAAGCAACCACGCTCTGTCCTACCTCACCCTCATCAGATAGCAATCAGTAAGAACATAAAATAATGTTATCATAGGGCGTGTTCTCACGTCATGACATCCCACACTGGCAATAAGCCACAGTGGGCTGGTTGTTGTACAAACAACCTAGAGTGCACCCGACAGATGATCAGGATCACCGTGTGTTATGCACCCCCTTCTTCCCCTTCAGTCCTCCCGCAGGCATCTCAGGGGGCCTTGTGGCAGGACCACCTTGTCTGCCCCTCCCCTCTGCAATTGTGTGCCATTTTTGGCTCACCGTGGCTTTTTTGTCCCTTTAACTTCCCCCCCTCCCCAAAGATTGCAAAAGCTGGCTTGGCTGCCAGTTTTCACGATTCTCATTTTACAGCCAATGACAGGCCCTTCAAAGTGTCCAAGCATCACATTGGAGGGGCTGTCAGTGGAAAGGAAACATTTTTTAAAAAATTGTGCATGCAATGTGTGCAGTATTTTTTATTTGTGTATATATATATTTGCCCCCTGGTGCACAGTTCCATGAGCGTGGCAATTGGAACTCTCAGCTGGGACAATGTCCTGGGGGGTACCTTCTGTCATAGTACAGCAGGTGCCAACCTTGGACTTTGACCCAAAGAAGAGGCTCCAAATAGGCTATTTCTTCCCTTTCACTTGACAGCTGTCAAAAGATGAGCTGTCAAGGAAAAGCAAAGACACGCGTTATCTTTGCTCGTGAAAAGGGGGTGGTGGGATTTACACCCCCTTCATACCAAGATCTCCCCCATGGTTTCTTGACTGGAACATATGCATTCATGTCTGCATATGTCCCTGTCAAGAAACCATGGAGAGAGACCTGTCAAGAAACCCCTTTTAAAGGGAACTGGAGTTTTGACAGCTAGCTGTCAAAATGCTGGTTCCTTTAAAAAGGGGGTGGCTTGTACTTTTCCATGCTGCTTGGGCACTTGTGGGGTGCCTGACACTAGTGGGAGCCTGGGCAAGAGCAGCAAGGTTTTTTATTTTGCCTCTCTTGCCAAGTGAGTTGCTAGCTGGTTGGGTTGGACACTCAGGTTTGGATGACACAACAACCCATCGTGGGTACAACAATCCCTACAACAACCCATGGGACAAGCAAGAAGTGGTCTGAGTTTGCATGACACGACAACTCATTGTGGCTTGTCACCTATGATGGGTTGTTGTGTCGTATGAACCCAGTCATAGAGTTGGAGGGGGCCTTGTAAACCGTCTTGTCTATCCCCTTGGTCAAGTCAGGAAATGCAGAGGTAGAGCATCCCCAACAGATGGTTGTCCAGCCTATGGAAGCCCATCACCCCTGTAGGTAATTAGTTCCATAGCTCAGTTGCTCTAACTGTTAAGATGTTCCTCCTAATGTTCAACTGAAATCTACATTCTTATAACTTAAGCCCAATCTAGTCCTGCCCTCTGGGGAAGAAAAGAACAAGCTTTTGCCTTCTCCTACATGACTGCCCTTCCAGTATTTGAAGAGTACTATCATGCACACACACACACACACACACACACACACCAGTCTTCTTTTGTGCAGGCTAAACATACCTAGTTCTTTCAACCTTTCCTCATAGGACTTGTCTTCTATACCTCTGACCATCTTTGTTGCCCTCCATTCCAGTTTGTCTACATCCTTCATAAATTATGGTACCCTGAACAGGACACAGTACTCCAGATGATGTCTTTTCAGAATAAAGTGGAACTATTACTTCTCATAATTTAGAAACTATGATTCTACTAATGCAGCCTAAGATCACATTTGCTTTTTTTGCAGCCACATCATCAAACTGCTGACTCATATTCAGCTTGCGATTAACTACAATTCTGAGATCCATTTCAACTGTACTACTGACAAGCCAGGTATCCCCCATCCTATACCTGTGCATACGAGGTTTTTTTAAAAAAAGTTTTAAATGTATTTATTTATTTGCCTAAATATAGAACATTTTATTTGTTTCTGTTGAATTTCATTTTCTTAATTTAAGCCCAGCTTTCCATTCTATCAAGGTCATTCTGAATTTTATTCCTATGTCCTGAGGTGACCCTGAAATTGCTCCCCCCCCATTTCAGGTCCCTTTCCATTCCATCCCCCCATGTTTTGTTTTGTTTTGTTTTTAAGCAAAAAGACCTGTGAGGAGAACATCCAGCTCAGCCCTATTTCCAAATGTCTTGCTCCTTTATATTTATCTTCTCATCTTATTTTATATGCTCCTCTTTGGAACCTTCTCTCCACAGGCCCCAATCTTCTCTATTCTCCAGCTGCATCTCTTTTCTCTTGCAGTTTCCTTACCACTGGAATGCCTTTGCATCTGACTCTATTAGCATATTCAGGCAGCCCATTAAAATACATCTATTCACTCTGGCTTTTCCCATTGACTCACCTTTGTTTTTATTTTCTCTTTCTTCTCTAGTGTTATCGTATCCTTAAATTTAGATGGCAAACATTTCAACCAATTTTTGTACAGCACATAGTGATTTGAGAATAATAATAACTACTATTACTGCATTGTAGTCATTAATATTGCATTGTTCTGTTGGACCACAGTTCATTTATTCAACACTGAATTTGGATGACCAACATTCAGTAGCTACTCCCCACTGAGCACAATCGTGGATTTGCTGTCCAGCTGTTTTGGGATCAACACATCACCTACAACAGACAGGATGCGCTTTTTATGTGCCTGTTACTTTCAAACAAGGAAGGTTATTGCAGCCTCCCTGCTTGGTTCCTGATTGAAAGTAGCAGGACACATAAGGAATGTTCCATATATAGAAAGATCTTAGTATGGGAGGTCTAGATAAATGAAGTTTTACTATGTATTACATATATTATGCACGTTTCAAAAAGAAATAAATTAAATGTTTTGTTCCTTATTTTGGACCCTAGGGCTTAGCTGATTTTTTTTAATGTGGGTAATGGCAAATCAGGAAGTGGAAATGTTATTTTGCAAGGCCTCACACTTCATAGATATAAAGGTGACCAAACAGGCTAATTGACAGAACTCATGCATTTTTCTGGCCAACATCCTCTTTGAGATTGATAATACAGCTCCACAGGCTTCTTTGTGAAAAGTCTGCTAATAATAAAGGAGAGGGTGTCAGCTGTTAAAACTTGACTCCAGAAATTACATCTCCTGTAAGCCAATACCAAAACCCAATGAACCTTTCAATTTTGAATGGCTGATTATGAAGTGTATTCCAATGGATGAATATGTGCACCTCTTTCCTGCACATGTTGAGAGAAGTCCCTAACAGAAGCCTTTTTTAAAAAAAGACTTATCCCTTCTTCCAAAACACCCAAGTCACATACAGGGCCGGTGCAAGGCAGTTTGGCGCAGTTTGGTGCCCTAGACAAGATCAGATATTTAGCGCCCCCCCCTTCCCACTTGAGCCCTCCCTATTTCTGGTGCCCCCTTTAGCCCTGCGCCCTAGGCAGCTGCCTAGTTGGCCTAATGGTAGCACCGGCCCTGGTCACATAAGATGCCCCTTATTTGTGCAGCACTAAACAACAAAAACAATATCCCTTAGTTCAGGTAACTCAGCTCAGGTAAATACATCAGTCTGAAAGTCCTTGAAGAAAGTCCCCTTCTTACACCTCAATCCTACATGGAAGTGATTCTATGTTTTGGAGCAAGCTATAAACCTAACTACAGCAATCAGCAGGAAGTCACACAATAATCTCACATCATGGTCTGCAGGCCTAATGTATATGTAGGGATGTAGCTATCGCAAAGAAACAGAATTCCCAGATTGAGGCAGCTTGCCTGGGCTGGCTTTCTCTGCCTCATCTTTTATTGTAGCCGCCATGGCTCAAAGGACCATATAAGGAAAGTGGGACTTATACCCTTTGGTCTCTCAATCTGTGACTGCTCAAAGAAGATGGCCTAGGTATGGGTGAGAATTTCATTTCAGTTAGGTTTTGATAAGAATTTAGCAAAATTCGCAAAGTTTTTCTCCATATAAAGTCGCAAAAATATTCTCCATATTCAGGACAAAAAGAATTTGAGATTAAAAACATCTGAATGTGGAAGAAACTGAAACTGACAAATGCATACTTGAAATGTGTGTCTAGCAGCTACATCTTTTCCCTCCATTTTTAGTCTAGACTAGGTGCAGGGTGTGGGCGGCAGGGAAGCTTTTAAGATCTGTATCAGCTCCCCTGTGCCTTACTATAGAGTATTTATTTTATTTATTTATTTATTTAATACATTTTTATACGCCCAATAGCGGAAGCTCTCTGGGCGGTTTACAACACTTAAAATCATAAAATACAATATAAAATATAAAATTTAAAACCACAGATTAAAAACAAACAGCAGAGCTAGCAGCAGCAGTTACAATAATGGAATTAAAAACAACTACAAGATTAAAATGTTTAAAATGATTAAGATGATTAAAATGATTAAAATGCCTGGGAGAACAAAAAGGTCTTCACCTGGCACCGGAAAGAATACAAAGTAGGCGCGAGGCGAACCTCTTTGGGGAGCTCATTCCATAACAGGGGTGCCACAGCAGAAAAGGCCCTCCTCCTGGTAGCCACCTGCCTCACTTCCTTTGGCAGGGGCTCTCGGAGAAGGACCGCTGATGCAGATCTTAGTGTCCGGGCAGGAACCTATGGGAGGAGACGATCCTTCAGAGTAAAAATGAAAAGAAGACATAGCTGCTAGGCACATTTAAAGAAATGTCTGTTTTGACACCAGGCCCAGACCTTGGAGTGCTTAGCTCTTAAAAGTCTAGGTTTGAATCCCTGTGTGTTTTCCATGCTTTCTGGAACCCCAGTCCTGCAGGATCCCAGAATATGTGGAATACCTACATGCATAGAGAGGTCTATTCATTGCAGACAACCACACCTAATGTATGGACATTGGGGGTGAAGCTGGTAGCACCATGCAGCCTTGTATGTGGGCCCAACAGTCTTCTTTTACACATCCCTTCACACACAGTGCATGCTTGAAGAGGTCTTAAAAATCATATATAAGTACACTTGATTAAGCTTGGCGGGCAGCAGCACTGAAGTGACCAAGTCTGGCCTATGCTAGCTTTTGAAAAAAGGAGAGAACTAAGTTCTCAGGATGCAAAAACTTTATTGAATAGAGGAGCCCGACGTGTTTCGGCCTGTTTTTGTTTTCTAAGGCCTTCTTCAGGGGGCTGTAAATGTTCAAAATACATACAGTAAGTTCACATGGTGAGGACAACACATAATAAAAATGCATTCTCATTATATAATGAATTTCCTTATATTCTAAATAGAAATCATTTAAAAACATTTTCTTAAAAATAATGAGAATCAAGTATTTCTTTTTAAACAAAGACATACATTTTCTTTAGATAAAATATATCTTACTTGTAAAAAAGTCTGCAGAATTCTTTAACAACTGAAGCGTCTTTCACTGTTTTAGTGGCGACTGAAAAGATAGGTCTTTCTGAACATTATTATATTTTGGTACAGTTTTTTTTTTCTTTTTTAGGCGTTATCTTGTTGGCAAAATGTCAAAGACATCCAGTCAGGACACAGTTTTTTGTACAACTGCAGTAATATGCTGAGTCACATTAATGGGAACAGCTCCAAATCCTCATTGAGACCCATTGGTTTTAAAGTATCTAATTTAATGATCCATTGTATTTCCCTTCTTAATAGTTGTTTCTCATTATTAGTGTTAATTTTATCCAGTGCCCAAAATGTGAGATCTGTATGGGAATGTTGCTGTTCTATAAAATGTTGAATTAGTGGTGCACCTTGTTTGTTGTTTTTTATATTACTTAGGTGCTCTCCTATACGTTTTTTTAAAGGTCTGATGGTTTTTCCTACATAAATTTTTGGGCATTTACACTGGATAGCATACTTCACCACCTGCAACAGTTCCTTTATTTATGCTATCCAGTGTAAATGCCCCAAAATTTACAAATTTCAATTTATTATTATTATTATTATTATTATTATTATTATTGAACTTCATTGCAAAATTCAGAGAAGTGTGAATTTTGAAGGATGAGTTTCAATTCACGTATAGGATTGAAAGTGCAAAATTAGGAAAGTTTGCATTAAAATGCAAACTGAATGAATTTCTCCCCCAGCCCTTGTTGTTGGCCCTTATAGTTCTACTCCTCACTAAAGTTAGTTGCACAGACATACTAGCTCTTCTGCCTTAAAAATGCTTGTTCCTTAATGCCTGTCCCTCAAAGAAACTTCCTTTCTTTTTCTTTTCCTTTTTTTTGGGGGGGGGGAATTCACCTTATTCACTTTCCTCCTCCTTTTAGTCACCCTAATGAATGCTAAAGACCAGGTTGATGTCCTTTGTATCTCTTTCAGCTGATAATGATGTTTCATTGATGTCTGGCACTGTAGGAAGGTTAAGTGAAAACTTTCCTTTAAACCAAACATTCCTTCAACACACTGGGGATTCGCTAAAACTAGACACTAATATATCCTGTAATTAAGAAATAATGGGCTTTCTGAAGTGATTTATTTCCATAGATTTAGTGTCAGCTCTGAAAAGCTACAGATTAAATTGTTGCAGACCTCTTAACGTAAAATCCTGATAAATTGTGTTAGAAAGCTATTTAAACCAACTTCTGTATTTCAGCAATAGATTGAATAGACGCTTCTTTCCACCAGGAACCTTTGAAACTAGCAAAAGGTGTGTACATATCTGTAAAAAATGATTTTGCTAATAGCATTAAAATTTAGATTGGTGGCTAGAAAATAATTTACAAAGGGAAATGCTCCTTCTCACACAGCAAATTTTTAGCCAACTGCTTTTAGGCATTTTTGTTTTGTTTTGTTACTCTTGCTTGGGTGTTTTGCTCTATAGATGATTGAGTGGCTTAATTCATTTCCACCCCAGCCCCAAATGACCTTCTTTGAGCATAAAAGATGGTCAGGAGATGCTACCTGTTAACCAAGCTAAAGATTAATAATTTTGTAGTGGAATCTGCTAATCAGTTCACTGTGAATCATCCAGCAATTTTTATAGGGATGTGGCAGAGGCTCTTTCAGCATTTTGGAATCCATTAGAGGCTAGCATGACACCATCACTGGCCATGTATTGGCTTCCGGAAATCCATGAGTTTGCTGCAGCATTGGCTATTCTCCCTGCCTATCCTGCACCAGCTGTACGAAGGCACCACAGCCATCAGCATACACCAGATGACGTGTACATCTGTCCCAAGGGTGAGGCTAGCATGCATTAGCTAGGTAAATGCTGAATTACCATGGCAAGTTGGTAAATTCCCAGTACAAGCCTAGAGATGCAAGTATCACTATAGTGATCTTAAGGCCAACAGAACGCTTTGGCATAATGGCTAAATTTCACATCATTCAAACTTTACACCATTCACTGGCAAATGGCAGTGCTTACCAAGACAGGCTGGGAAATCTCCAACATTGTGGATGATAAAAGTGAGGAAGAAAATTGATCATTAGCCAAAGGCACTTGGTTGGCCTTGAGCTATTCAATGTCAGAATATATTCTGTTCTCTTTTCTGTTGCCCCCCCCCCACACACACACACACTAATAACTCACTATATTTTATTCACTAGCAGCTCAAGACAAACACTGGACAGAGTTCAGTAGTACTGAGAAACTGCTTTTATTCTGCAGGCATCTTTCAGATAAAACTCCACTCGAAAGAGAGAAGGCATTAAAGAAAGGTAGACCTAGTTTTCTAAAAAGCCAGTCTTTCAGACCTCTGCTGGAGCTTCCTGCTAGCCACTGTCTTCTTTTTTGTACACTGGTTCAAGAAATTGGCACTTTGAGCTGCAATTCTTAGCCTGGCACTGAAATGATTTCATGATATTACCCACTAGCCTTCTAAAATGTTAAGAGTACCAGTAAATTTCAATACTCAGTGAGATTTTGAAATTTACCATAATACAACTATAAGATACATAAGTAAATATAAGATGCATAAGTAAATATACAGACCAATACTTTTTCAGTTAGTGAAGAATGTACTCATGAAGCAGTTTACCATATGTGAAATGAGTCAAACCAAATTGATGAGAGCCATTAACTCATAAATATATGAGTACACTGCAATCCTTAGACGGTATTCCTGCTTATTGCATCCATTCAGTTAATGCAAACCCAGAATGTTTCTAATGTTAGCATCCATTTGAAAACAGAGGTTAGACATACTGAGTTACTTTCTAAGCACCAAAGGTTTCTGACAGTTGCCACCTCCGTGGATTATCTTCACCATGTTGTCATACTGACAAGTTAAAGTTTTAACAAGCTAGAGTAGTGATGATTTGTCAACTTGTTCAAGCAAATAAGCAGCTATTCAGTGGTAAGTTTGGTGGCAGGACTCCAAATTTGACTCAGACTGATGCTCATAGGATGGAGGGCTCTGATCCTGGAGCCCTTTGTCCATCCTAAGACCTGGCAGTACAAGAAGAACAGCAGAGGCTCGTTTGGCCTCCTGTTCCTCAAATGTAGTTTACCTTAGACAGGCCTCTGAGCCCATCACTGGTAATTCTATATGCTGAGACATTGTTTGCTACGTCTACAACATATCCTAAGAGTTTCCATACCTACAATAAAAAATAAATAAATACAAAAACGATTGGGGGAAGGCAAGAAGCAGTAGTAAGCCAGAGAGATTTCCCTTGTACCCTGTATTGAATGTTTCCACGTGCCCCTCTGTAAATACGAGTCAATTTTCTTTCGCTCCCACTGCCATAACAATGATTGCTTTGCCAGTGTAGTGATCAGATGATGAAGAGAAATGTTGGCTCTTTCAACCCTTTACACTTGCTCCTGTTACTTATTTACTTCATGATTCATTCCTCTAGCAGAAAGATAAAGTGATGAGCAGCCACCGAGGTCAGGAATAGTCTGTTGCTTATAATTGCTCTACGGCCATGAGAGAATAGAAATTAGAAGAAAAAGTGCATACCAGGCACCGTCCATCTTGTGATAAGATACCTGCTCTGGCTGTAATCATTATTTATCTTAACTAGACACATGACAGATTCTATATATGTTTCCTAATATCTCAGCTAAAGGATAACTAGGCAAGGCATGGAAGAACTCTCGCTGCAGCAAAACAGCTTGACAAATTGAAATAAATGTACCTATACTTTGATAGCAATGAAAATGTTCTATAACCAACTCTTTTTATGAATACAAGTATTATTATCTTGTGTTACTACTTAATTTTGTTGGCGGATATGATCTTTGTGGGGGAGGGGATACTCAATTTTTTGTTTTTTTACAAAAGCAAACACTGGAATTAGATCCTAATTATGAAGAACAATACTTCTTCAACCAACACCTTCTTATTATTTTGAAAAAACAGGTGGGGTTATACGAACAACCACAATACCAAAAACAAACAAACAGTACTACCAGCAGTGATGAATCTTTCTTAACAGACTAGCAAATCAAGTTTACTTCCTGATAACATTTGCTGAGATGTTGAGATTTTCAAATGAAAATTACATGCTTTTGGAAATCAATGAGGTTTTCCTCTAGGCAAGTATCTAGTAGAAATCATGCAATTCATGATTATTATTATTACTAACAGGAAAACACTTGGTGCGTGCAAAATCAGTCACACAAGGTCAAGATATACCATGTATGTATCATGGTTTTATATAATGATATTGCCATGTCTCATTAATAAGTTCCCCAATTCAACCAAATCATCCAGAGACATTTACATGTGAGAGATGGACTGACCCGGGTTCAAAAGCTCCCCTAGCCAATGACCCTCAGTCCCAGTCACGCAAGCGGAAGGAGGAGATAACAGCAGTTAATAAAGATTAAAGAGTTTATTTGTAAGACCCAATTACATGGGATTAAGGCAATCAATGCATCTCTACTCACTACATCATTGCAGACTCAAATCCTATACCCCAGTGGTAAGGCTAGATGAAGTGAAGTCCAAGAACAATACACATGTCGTGTCGAGACGAGAAAGCCAGCATGGAGGAGAGAGAAGCAAGTAACGGAATGAGGCTATCAGCAAGTGTGCTAGCTTATATACCGCAGAACCTGCACCTATAAATAGGATATTACTCACCCCAGTTGTATAACCTATTCATCAACATGTTTACCCCAAATCTGTTCAAGGTTGCTGAGTCACATCACCTCGAGACTATGTCTTATGACCAAAGACCTTCTGTACTTGAACTCAAGTAACACCCACCAGGTCAGGTGATAATCCCGATGTCAGGTGGTAATCTAGTTCTGCCTATGCAAAACCCAACATCCCCCTGCTTTTGCATTTGTGCAGAACGTGGTTATTTACCTCATACAACAGCAACAGCTTTGTTGACATCTGATGCTGTTCCTTCATCTATAGACTTTGATAAAAAAAACTTCTGCAAGAATTACTTTACCTGCCAGAAATTTGAACCACCATCAAATCACTTCTGATGTATCCCTCCTTATGACACAGTTTTATTTGCAAACCCAAAACGTTGTGTATTGCTATCTGCCTGCAGCATAGCAATCCTGCCTTGGTTTCCTGAAAAAACTGTAATAGGTTTTTCACATCAATCCCAGCATCATTTAAACATTTTTTTTACAATTTAAACTATTTAAACAAATGCAATAACTATTCAAGCTTTACAATAGCATAATAGCACAATACACAATACAATGTATTCAGTTCAGCTTCAGTTGAACTCTAACCTTTAAATGATTGTTTCTACAAAATCAATCAAACAAAGTATGGTTATAAAAATAACAAACTTCAGGTGTGTTCTTGTTGTTCTTACTATCACAACCACAACTGGCATTTCTGTGAATCTGTAAGCCACCTGTGCTCTGACTTGTAACTCTTAGTCTGAAGTGTGATGTTCCCTCCAGATAACACTCAACTCCTTTTCAGAGCTCTCCAAGCATGTCCTGTTGGTCTAACAGTCTGCCTATCACACTGACAGCAATAACTGGCCTTGTTGCTTGTACAGTAAAGCTCAACAGCCCAATGCTTCTGTGTAGCATTCAAACTGCTTTTCCATCAGCATGTGCTTGAAAATCCTCAATTATTTGGAGTCTCTCACTGAGTTAACTATCTCCAAAATTCTCAATCACATCCATGATATTTCTCTGGTTTGTTGCAGTAAGATACTGCCCTCTTGGTTCTCTTTCAACTTCTATTTACAAATAAACAGTTGATCCACCACCAAGCAGTTTCAATTCAATGAAATTCCAAACCCTGGATCAATTATATCATATTGCTTTTATCTGTCCAGAAAAAACAATAGATCATCCATCTAAACAAAGTACATACAGTCTATGTCCCTGTTCTTCCTGTTTAACAAACAAACATTGATCTGCCTCTCTGTGCAAATCTCAATTCAACAATGTTTGAGTTCAAAACAGAATTCCAGCCTTCAGCTGATTTCTAGCTTTTCCTAAAGAAAATCTCACAGACAGTTTTCCAAAGACTTCCTCTCATTTAAAATGCTTATGTTCCAATATTTCCAATTGTGAAATATTCTTACATCTTCACATTCTTAAACATCAGTCTAACTGTTTCCAAAGCAAATTGTTGTTGCACTCATCTTATGATTATCCAGCTCCTTTTAACTTGAGCAAAAATCACAAGCAACCAATCTTGCTATTTGTCATACTTAACCTTTTTCCAATCTGGTTAGTTTTCACTTAAAAAAATCTATCTGGTAACAATGAGTTCCATGGACTGCTGTTTGTTTCACCAGCTTCCATGTTTTGTTCTTTATTCAAAGAATTCAACTCAGCTTGCATAGCCTGAAGCTATGGTTCAGCTTCCTTAACAGACAATTTTTTCTTTCACCTCTTTGAAATTTTGAAGTTTCAAATGGCTTTTCCCTGCAAATTCTTCCTGATATCTCACAGGTTGTTTGACTCACCTGTTCCTTACCTCATCAGTTATCAGGTTCCTGTTCCAATAAACTTGCACCAATGATGAACAATCATTTGTTTAGTCTCCTCTAAACCAAATGTGTATCAAAGTTTGTCAAATTTACCTGACTGTCTTTCAGCAAATGCTTTTCTATTCTGACTCTGAACTTGATGCATCTCCTGCATTAACAGAATTAATTTTGAAAAATGATCTCACCTTTTCATTCAGCATTATACTCAACACTTCTAGATAATGTCACTATCCAAGTGTTGTTCATGTAAAACACAATATTCTCATTTCTAGAAAAATCTCATGTAAGCTCCCTTACAGATTTCTTCTATCTTTGAGGTGTATGTACCTACATATCAGATCCAAGATCCTGAAATGTTTCTCCAGAAGATTCTACCTTCTACACTACTTTCTATAAGGTGAACAGTTCATCACACAGAACTAAAACTTCTATCATGTACATAATCAAAACATTTAAGAGCTTCTACCCAAACCTCATTATCCAAATTAGTATCACCTCTTCTGAGTGTTTGTTTACTCTTCCACACAATCCATGTGTTCAATATCACATCCTGTTAGAAATGCATCAAAAACATGCACTGAATTGAACTTCCCCATATCTGAAAAGAAATAGGTAACATGGGTAATATGCTTGTTTCCCACACAAGCACAAAACACCTTGACTCTGTTCAATACTCCAGTTTTCTATCTAACATGTACACAACCTGTACCTCGTGTATTGATCAATTAACATCATGAAATAACGTGCCTTTCCTCTAAAGACCATCAGAGTATCCACAAGATCACCAAGAACAAATTGAATGAAATGAACTGGTTTTACAGCTTGCCTTCCAGTTTACCTGTTGAAGCTAACATCCCTTGTTTATGTGCACATAATTACCTTTCATGTGAAAATTACAATTTCCAATGCTTTCCCCACAACACAGTTTGCATTTTCTTTCACAGGCCTGTGAATCTAAATGATCAAACAATCATGTGATATGCATGCATGTACATGTCATACATATAAGCATTTAACTTTTTATAGTTGCATCAGTACAACTTTCCATTTCTTTATTTCACCATTACAGTATAAAAGAAATAATCCATCTCTTAGCTTTGCCATATAAACATACCTACTTATTCAGTATTTTACATTTTGCTACAGAAAAATCCACAATATACTCAAGTCATATATACATTCAGTACATTTCCTGACATTTCCAGAGCATATATTACTCTTTCTTGAATCCAAGTTATCCAACTTTCAAGAAATACAGTTTCAAAAACATGACTGTTAAACTCTTGACCATTTGCATAGTCCTCCTTCTGCTTATTTATGTCCAACACAGAAAGCTTCGTTTAAACAATCCACTGTTTTCTGCTCACACACAAAATAATGTCCATTTTGTTATGTCCTGGGTTAAAACATAAAGTTTTTCCCATCAGCAGCACCCCTGCTGATTTCAAGCTCCTTTCTTCTGTGATCCCACATGAAGAAAATGAAGAACAGCTTCCCATTTTAAGCACAGCTTTCTCTGTTCAAAACTGCCGCGCTGTTTTTCCTGTTGTTTTAAAACCACGCCTCCGCTGGTTTGATACAGCCTCCCATGTAGTATCAAGTTTCCCAAGATACATTTCTGTCACACGTGACTTTGCTGCGACATGACGCTCCAGACGCTTTACCCACGTCAGACGTAATCCACGCATTTGTAATCCAAGCCACTTGTTGATATAATGCAAAAGATAGCTGATCCGCTGCTGTGTGAAGAAGAAAACTGTAAATGAAATATGATCCTCCTGCCTGTAGCCTTGACTCAAATGAGTTAGACACAGAGCCTCCTGGAGATTATTTCCTTGCCCGATACAGCTCCTTGACAATCACTCCAGCAAGCTGTGGAAAACGAAATCCTTGTGTCTAGCGTTGTTCACTTTTCAGCCTAGTAGCTGCCCGATAGCCTCGGATTTTGCCAAGCCTGGCACCTCCATTCCAGCTGCATTTCAAAACGAAAAATCCTTCGTCTCTCTGTTCTGCATTTTTCAGTTGTGCTGCATTCCAAGCCGCTGTTATCAGCTCTAGCAACATTGCCTTCCCCAGTTTGTTTACAAACCGTTCTTACAAATAGTAAACAAATTCCTTTAACTCTATAACTGCTGAATTTCTCCGAACTGCGTCTCTGTGGCTTATCTGCCCATCTGAGATAACCATCAGATCGTTATCTGATCCTTATCTGGGCCCATAACCAGATGTGAGAGATGGACTGACCCGGGTTCAAAAGCTCCCCTAGCCAATGACCCTCAGTCCCAGTCACGCAAGCGGAAGGAGGAGATAACAGCAGTTAATAAAGATTAAAGAGTTTATTTGTAAGACCCAATTACATGGGATTAAGGCAATCAATGCATCTCTACTCACTACATCATTGCAGACTCAAATCCTATACCCCAGTGGTAAGGCTAGATGAAGTGAAGTCCAAGAACAATACACATGTCGTGTCGAGACGAGAAAGCCAGCATGGAGGAGAGAGAAGCAAGTAACGGAATGAGGCTATCAGCAAGTGTGCTAGCTTATATACCGCAGACCCTGCACCTATAAATAGGATATTACTCACCCCAGTTGTATAACCTATTCATCAACATGTTTACCCCAAATCTGTTCAAGGTTGCTGAGTCACATCACCTCGAGACTATGTCTTATGACCAAAGACCTTCTGTACTTGAACTCAAGTAACACCCACCAGGTCAGGTGATAATCCCGATGTCAGGTGGTAATCTCGTTCTGCCTATGCAAAACTATACATTAGTTTTGCCTGGGTAATAACTATATGTTGTGGCCCAAATAGAGAATAGGGATGCACATTCACTCCATAATACAAGATTCATGGGAAGGTGATGATAGATGGATGGATGGATGGATGGATGGATTTTCATCCCCAGTGTGGCAATACTGGGAATGGCATGGATGGAAGCGCATCTGATCTGTGTCCATAATATGTCTGATGCCATGAATGTGGATCCTGATCTAATGTTGGAGCTGTGCACACAAACACAATTCCAGATCCATGGAGCCCAATAAAGCAAATTGATGCCACACATGGAATCTCTCTTGCTGGATCAGGATGATGGAGTTATTTCTAATGACCGTATCCCTGTAAGCAGAATCGTATAATATCTGCAGTTATTGAGCAGCAGTGAAATATATAATCAATAGGATCATAGTTGTTGTTTTTGTTGTTGCATGTATGTCTGTGATTGCAGGATTTGAACATATATAGTCATATCAATCACTTAACTGGTCCATATGCCCATTGTCTCAATTGTATGATTTCGGTTACAACTACAACTATGATTAAGTGTCATGGAGAATTCCCAGTTAACATAACCATTAAGAAATTTGCCTGTAGACATTTTTTGGCCAAATTTGTCAAAATTGTACCCTTTCAACCATTGTTTCCTGAATGCTGCCCCTAACAAGCTCATGATATGCCCCATGAACATCCATACATTTCTGACTGACCACACATAAATAATTTGAAAACTGGTATTAAGTTTATGGGAAGAAACGATTGATTTAGTTTTGAAATAGTAGTTGCATTGAACTGTAAGAACTCTCAGAAAAACAACCATATTTATGAATATACTGACCGATGAGATGCTGAGCATTTGGAATAAAAGATAAATTTAGTCCAGGTTCTATCCTTTGAATCTTTGAAATTGAATCAAGGCATTAGCAGCAGAAGAGATTATTTCTTGGCAAATACTTGTCATTTCAATATTTTGTCCGCCATAAAGGTTCCGGATACTTTAGCATTGTAGGTAGACTGAGAGTTGAATTGGAATTTAAATCACTCTCAGATAAGTCGGATAAATTTCAAGCGTGTATTGAGTTTGGATTGGGAGTCATGATCACTTCAGGCCTAATGATATTACTCAGTGCACTGAAATTAAAATGAAGGGGGAATTTGGCGATGTGGCAGTGCTGCTGAGGGCAAACTGAGCCCTCCCGTTGCCTTCGTTTGCCCTCAGTGACATGTGTGGGTGTGTGGGGTTGGGGAAGAAACACCAATGTGTCCCTGTTGCCCAGGCAGCTGAGCTGATGCCCACTATCTTGCTGCACTACACCGGAGTTTACATCACCTGGCAACACTTTCATCCCAATCAGGTTCTAGTCATAGGTAGTTGTGCACGATGACTAGTTGGGACAGCCCGGTAGTGATGGGGTGCACACATAAATGAACATTTCATGTGCAGTGTAGGCAGATGACATTGATATTCAGGGCAATCAGGGACCAGGCTGAGGGATCATTAGTTTGCCTTGGTAACAGGGATATGTGTCACTGTTTCCTCTTCACCCTGGCACAACTCACTTTATCAAAGAAGTTGCTCACAGACACTTTGAAAGCCTCACAGCGTCAATCCTGGAAGTGTTTTTAAGGGGGGGGGGTGACTCAAGGTGGCCCAATATCAAAATAAACATTTCCAATGAGATCCCAACTGTACTGAAAAGAGAGTTCATGGATATTATAGAGTGGTAGAAGAACTGGAATCTCTTCAGGGCTTGGCCTCTTCATTCTCGGCCTCAATTTCATAGATTTCATAGATTTCATAGGTTCATAGAGTTGGAAGGGGTCTACAAGGCTATCCGGAAAATCCTGCGAATTACTTGGGAAGATAGGCGAACAAATGTCAGTGTACTGGAAGAAGCAAAGACTACTAGAGTTGAAAAAATGATCCTTCAACGCCAACTTCAGTGGACCAATCATGTGGTTCGAATGCCTGACTGCCATCTCCCAAAGCAGTTACTTTATTCCCAACTCAAGGATGGAAAGTGGAATATCGGTGGTCAATATAAGAGGTTTAAAGATGTTCATAAGGCTAATCTTAAAAAATGCAATATAAACATCGAAAACTGGGAAACTCTGGCCCATGAACGATTTAGCTGGAGGTTGGCCTTTCACAAAGGTTCTATGGACTTTGAAGAAGCCCGAGTGCAAGGTGAAAGGGAGAAACGTGCTAAGCAAAAAGCATGTCAAACGAATCCTTTACAGGACCATCTTCCATCTGGTAACCTGTGTCCTCACTGTGGGAAGTTGTGTGGATCTAGAATTGGCCTCCACAGTCACTTACGGACCCATTGCTAGAGTCTACACAATCTTCTTTAGAATTTCCTCCTTTTAAAATCTCCTTTTTGTAAATTTTTATCCTGGAAGACAATCTTACTCGGTCACGAGTGATCGCCTGATGATGATGATGATGATGATGATGATGATGATGATGATGATGACAAGGCTATCGAGTCCAACCCCCTGCTCAATGCAGAGAACTAGAGGAGGGGTCTCCCATCCAAGTAATAACCAGGCCTGACCCTGCTTAGCTTTCCACGCTCAGACAAGCTGAGCCAGCGTAAGCCACAGGCCTCTCTCCCTCCATTCATTAGCTCTCAGATCAGCACAGCTCCACCCTCCACCGCAAAGCGCTCTTCCCAAGGCACAGCAAGCAAGACAGTGCAGTCCTTTCTTCGGTTGTAGAGAATGAGCCATTATCATTTAGCCTGGAATACAACAGCAGCCTTCCCCACCCCTAATTATCCCAGCTAGGGAGGGGGGATTCAGTCTTCCCAGCCAATCTAGCCCCTTCTGCCCACCCCCTCTTCCCTCTTTCATGGTATTTAGACAACGAAGTCAAAATAAACAAAGATTTCTATGATTAGATATTGATGAGAAATCTACATGTCTAGTGGAAAGTAAAACAAACAAACAAGAAAAACCCATGCTTTCAACTTACACTGCCTTTTCCAAATTAATACACATCATTTGAAATCAAACATTAGATCCAATTATAATCTGCACCTTCCAGAACAAACATAGACTCAGATGCACTCTGCGGTTGAAGCCTGTACATTTCTGAGCTTGCAATGTGATTCATGAACACACACACCCAAATAATACATTTGACAGCATGTGTCCATTTGAAAATTGTGCATGAAAAAATGTGTACTCTTTAAATATGCACACAAATATGCCTTACCCAATAGTAGAAGAATGTGTACATTTCAAAGATGTGCACAACTGATGCATGCATACATTTGAGAAACCATGCATGAGTTTTCATGTGAAAAGAAAAGAGAAAGTTCGCAATCTGATACAGACTCGAGTTGGAACGAGCTTTGAGATGGAATTTGGAGAACTTTGGTGAGCTTGGTTTTGCTGATTCACATACTGTATCCCTAGATCCAAAGTATTCATGGGCCTTTTCTTTAAAAGAGAGCTAGAACAAGCAAGATGCTGGCAGATGCTGAATTAGAGAAAGTTACATTCTGGAAAGTTAAGAACAGGATAAAACATTCGCTCGGAAAGGAAAATCTTTTATTTATGTTTTACAAGGAACTTACATAACTAAGCAAGTCATCCCTCCCCATTTTTTTGATGCGTGAGCCAGGCAATGCAGAACAACACTTGATCAGCCTCAAGCCCATTAGATGCCACTGTATTATTTATATTTTAAATTGATTTAAGATTAAATTAATTATAAATGCATGGGGTGGGGGGGAGCCAACAACCCTGCATTTAGCAGTCTCTTATACAGCTGCTCCTTGCTTGTTCTGTGGAGCCACACAGAGCGGCGTAGTATGTCCTGCAATTTAACTACATTCAAACTTGTCCATTAATACAGCCTGTTTAGGGATGACTTTGGCAAATCAGTTTCAAATATTTAGGCATCTGACATCGGTGGAGTACAGAGAAGATCCAGGCTGTGGTTGTCGGGTTTTCCTCTCGAGAGTTAGGAACAGACATTGGGTTGTAGCTGGTGTCTTAGAGCAGGGGTGGGCACCCTAAAACCCATGGGCTGATGCACCCCTCGGGCAATGTAATGTAGCCTTTGGCCTAATTTAATGCAGTGGCGGGAGCCCAAAGGGAGGAGAGAAGCAGGGAACAACGCCAAAACGGATGGAGTGATGGAAGGGGGGAGAAGCCCTCTGCAAGCAATCAGTTCAAACCTCTGTCAAGAAGAGGAAAAATGGGAGGAAGGAGCTGGAATGTACAGAGTGATGAAGGAGAATAACTCCTCCTCCTCTCTCAACACTTATTTATTGATTAGTTTGTTTGTTTGTTCATTTATTGGAATACTTCTTCTCTCCCACTTACTATATTAAAATCCCTAAGCAGTTGACATTAAAACACAACAGAACAGTATAACAGCCCAGTTAAAAGAATAAGTAATTAAAACATTCAAAAACATTACAATACTATGCCAATAACAAAAGGGCAGTAACAGAATCCCACACAGGTCTGGGAAAGCCTGTGTGAAAAGGTGTGCTTTCAAGAGGTGCTTGAAACTTCACATTTTCCCAGCAACAACTCATTGCAGTTTAAGAGCAGGCCAAATGTGATTTCCCTCCAAATGTACAGTCATGCCTTGGATTGAGAGCATAATTCGTTCCGGAAACATGCTTGTAATCCAAAACACTTGTATATCAAAATGAAATCCCCCAAAAAAATTTGTACAGAGATTTTTAATTTAAGCCATACTACAGTACTTGTATTGCAAGACGTCGCTTGTATATCAAGTTCAATTTTTTTAAAATAAATATTTAAAAATTTGCTTGTCTTGCAAAACGCTCTCGAACCAAGTTACTTGCAATCCAGGGTATTACTGTAATGCTTGTTCTCAGAAAGATGCTTGAATTACTGAAACAAGGGAAGGAGGGCTGCACAATCCCTGTGAATGTGAAATAAAAATTAATACTGTGGGAAAGTGGACTCACTGAGGGAAGGGCCCATTAGAAAAGGGTGGTGCCACCATTCTCACTGTGCGCAGAGCACCCAAGAAGGTAAGGAGGAGCGTGAGAAACCTTTTGGGGTTTTTTATGCCTTGTCTCTGTCAGGTTAATGAAGGTCACTGTGGGTGATTTGGCCAAGATTCCCCAAAATTCCGATGCCACGTGGCACCTGGTGTTCAAGAAACAAAACCCAAAGCCTCCTCTGGGTATGTGGAATAAGTTCTGCAGTTTTTTGGGCCCTGCAGTCCTATTTGGAGTACAACCATTCCCTCCCATAATGCACTGCACAACAGACAATGCACCTGGAGTATCGAGAGAACCAGATTAACATACTAAAGGCGCAATCCATGTTGCGTTCTGCTGAGTCAAACCATTGGTCCACCTAGCTAAACACAGTCCACTCTAAATAGCAGCAACCCTCCAGGTGAGGATCTCAAGCAGAAACCTTTAGCAGCACTGTTGACTAAGATTATTTTAACTGCCATAAAAATGAAACTAAATAAAGGGACACATTTTGAACCTCCTCCTCCCCGTCCTCCTCGTCCTCGTCCTCCTCCTCCTCCTCCTCCTCCTCCTCCTCCTCCTCATTATTATTATTATTATTATTATTATTATTATTATTTTATATAGGGTTATTTTTAATGGCTTGATGGGGCATGCATGTCAATTGTTCATAACAGGTCTATTCTGTATTAAATATTGTTATCTCTGGCCAAACTGTTTTTGAATCTCTTAAACTGTTTTTAATTTCTTTATTGTAGAATACTTTTACAGTGGTTTTATTGTATCTTGGCCTTGTTTTAGGCACTGTTGTAAACCACCCCAAAAGCATCGGCTATTGGGTGGTATAGAAATAAATAAATAAATAAATAAAATTATTATTATTATTATTATTATTATTATTATTATTATTATCATCATCATCTTCTTCATCATCATCAATTTATGAGCCACGCTATAGCTGAAGCTCTCAGGGCAACACACATACTGTAATAAAAAGAAATACAATTCTGCTTTTCTCTCTCTCTCTCTCTCTCTCTCTCTCCCATTCCCTCCCATTATAAAATTTTTTATAAAATAAAAAATACATCAAAATAGTCAAAGTTTTTTGGGTTTTTTTTGCAAGACTGTGGCAACGTCTTAGGGTGGCAACGTCTACCAGTACACTACTACTGGAGTGTGTATACTCATATGTTAGCCTTTAATGTGGCTGACATTATCTTTCCTCTCTTTCCCATTATTCTCAGTGACAGGTGAACAATATAAAATGCCCAACAGCTCAGGGATATATATCCTTCACTTACAGATTGGGTTTGATGATTTAGTGCTAGCAAGCATATCTGCGGAAACTAAATAGATGTGCTAATCTAAAAAGATTTAGATGGCGGAAGAAGCCATCAATATGTCAAGGGCTTAAAGTTTCTTCTTTTCATATTCTGTTGCTGATATTTTGTTTTCCTTCCCACCTCCCCCCCCCCACCTATTCCAGGTATGCAAAGCATCTTGCAACTAGAACTAGATTTCCTAAAAGCACCATGAAATTAAATCCAGATATGATATTCTTCCTTATTCTGGTTCACTAGGAAATGTCTTGTAGCTGCCCCACAGGTGTGGATTTTCTTCCCCAGAAAACTCCTCAGATTCTGAGCCTGAGAATCTTATAAAACAGTGAAACGTTTTTGTTTTAATTAGTGTCTGATAGCTAGATGACCAGATGAAAGCTTAGCTACTAGGAGTAAATTCCACATACCCACTGGCTTATATAACTTAAATGGTAGTTTCACAATAAATCAGTTATTCTCATGGCTGGAATGTAAGGTCCTTGACAGTCTACCATGGTCTAACATGTAACACTCTGGTCCAGTTAGAAGTGATGAATGTGCCAATGAGATTTAGAGCTGGTTCTTCCTAGATAAGCCTGAGGAGACTCAGCATGCCAGGAAGCCAAACTTTGGAGTATAAACTGTTGGGCGCCAAAAAAAATATACGGTATATGTCCTGACTTTTTGCTTCCTCCTAAATTCTTGAAGGTAGTGCCATCTGTAAAATCTCAGTTTGAAAAATTTGATAAGGTTTTCTGATTTCACTTGTCATGGGCAGTACTGATTTTTCATAGTACCTCTCTTCTACACTTTGGGGTGGTGGTGGAATGGGTCAGGTCAGGAGGCCATGTTTAATTTCAAAGGCAGCTCCGTTGAACTCAGTGGGACTTACTTCCAAGAGGACAGGTATAGGTTTGTGCTGCGTATAAGACACCAGGGTGCAAGCCTACCTGGAACGAAAATTTTGCATTCTGTGTAAAGCCTCTGCCTGCAATCCCAGAAGTGTAAGGGCAGGATCTGGTTACAAGGTAGCCATCCCCTATCTGAAGGCATCCTCTATAAAGGGATGTCCAGTCCAAGTCTGGTTTAAAGATAAGGAACAAGAAGAAAGAACAAGCAGGGGGCTTGAAGTTGTCCATCAACAGTTCCCATCTGGACCTGAGGCTGAGCAGGCACACAGGTTACCTGGTCACGGTCATCCCAACTATATTGAAATGTATTGTATTTCTCAGGGATGGGCAAGAGGTTTGTTTCAGTTTGTTTCTTGATAAGAACTTACCAGAATTTGCTATTGTCTTCATATTCAGGACAGAAAAATGTGAGATTTAAAAGAAACTGACTGTGGAAGAAAGTGACAGATCCATCCATCCAGGTAGGGGCTTTGAGTGCTTAGCTCTTGAAAGGCTGGGCTTGAATACCTGAGTACTCCACAGTCTTTGTGGTATTGAATTGGTGTTGCCACCTCTTTTCTGACAGGCTCCTCATCTTTAACATATATGGCAGGCATAATTAGGGATGTGCTCGGAGCTCGATTGGGGGGTGGAAGTCAAGTGAACTCACCGAGCTCAACCTCCAAGCTCTGCTCATCCTACCTGCTTCCCCGGCTCGACTTGGGTTCTTGCGAGCCGAGCTGGGGAAGCAACTTCCGGGTTCCCAGCACTACGTTTTTTACATAGAAAATGGCATAAGATACATTAAATATGGCCATGATTTGCACAAGTAACACAAATCGTGGCTGCTTTTAATGTATCTTACACCATTTTCTACGTAAAAAACTTAGCACTGGGAACCCGGAAGTCCAGCAAGCGCCTCGGCTGGCGTTTGCTTCCAGCACGGTTTAGCAGGTGCGGCGGCAGTGCCCACCGAGCACCCAGTGAGTCGGGTGGTAAGTAGATCGCCCACCCCTAGGCATGATGCTCTCCATGCTGGGGATAGCTGTACCTACTGAATTTGTCTGGTGCAGATGGGTGACCATTTCATTTCAATTCATTTGTTATAAAGTTTACCCAAATTTTCAAACTTCCTTAGAGCAACACTCTTCGTTATTATTGCTTCACATCTTCCTTCCAGGCTGAGTCTCACCCCACCCCCCACCCCCAAATTCAAACCTGCCAGGAAGACAGAGTTAGGAAAAGAATGTTCTGGAAATATTGGAATGGTTGTACAAGAGGCACCCAGCACTAGAATGTAATGCAAGGGTAGGCAACCTTTTCGGGGCCGAGGGCTACATTCCCTCATGGGAAAGGGGTTGGGGGCCACATGCTAGCAGCGGACTGGGCAAAAGTGGGCAGGAACGCTCTTCTTTTCCGCTGTTCTCTTCTGTCTTCCCACTTCATTAATTAATTCATTCATTCATCCACCAAAATCATGCACACATAAGCACTTGTTGTGGTTACCCCACTCCAAACCAGCCAGTCTGCTCCAACAGGGTTCTCTCCACTCCTGAGAGGAGTGGAAGCAGGGATATTTTAAAAATACAGTTCAGGGAGTGCTCTGTGACATTGGCAACAGTAGAGCTCACCAACGTCTCTGAGGCTTGCGTCCCTGCTCTCTCTTCTGCTGTGTGCAGAATTCACCCTGGGCAGAGAAAGTGTAAAGAAATGTGCCTCTGGAAGTGGGGGACTGGGGTTGCACCTGCTGGCCATATCCCTGACCTCCATATTGATTGTAACTTCTGTACAGAGGCCTATGCACACTCTCCTCCCCCAGTGTACATAGGCTCTGATCACATCTTCTGTCCGAGCCTATGATGATGAGGGAGGGTGCTTTATGCATGGAGCCCTCTGTGCAGAAGTTACAATCAATGTGGCTTACGCTGGCTCAGCTTGTCTGAGTGTGGAAAGCTAAGCAGGGTCAAGCCTGGTTATTACTTGGATGGGAGACCCCTCCTCTAGTTTCCTGATCAGTGGGATTTAAGTCGCTTGTGACTAATTTATGGCTAACCGGTATGGTCCTAATTTCTACCCCCCACTCCATTAGCGGGGAGCACATTTTGACCAGCTGCACACGCTTCTTATCTTTCTCCCTTCTGACATTTCTCCATCCCAATGGATATTATTGGGTACTTCACATTTTAAAAGAGATATGTAGTGACAGTGAAAGACAACTCCAAGTCTCTCTTGGTGTGAAAGACCCAAGGGCTAATTGCCCAGCAATTGTATATTATTGCGGTATTTTGCGCTGTGTATCCACTTCAGAATGAGGACAGTGATTGCCTGGGACGTTTTTTGGGTGGTGGGGGTGGGAATGAAAGAGTTGTACCATGTGTTTGGCAGGGGAAGGAGAACACTGTATGTGCCATTGGCGTCATGGGCCTGGGTTCCAATCTTAGTTCAGACATTCAAATGTTGGGTGGCCTTGGGCGGGTTCTTATCTCATTCTCCAGCCATAGAATGGTAAATACAATGAGATCTTTATTGTTCACTAGGCTGTAAAAATTAACAAGCTGCAAAACTGTGAAGTACTTTGCACACAAAGCTGCAAACTTGCACCTAGCTATGCATCTTTAACTCCCACTGAAAACAGTGATAAATGATAACCAGAAAAAGTCCAATGAAGCAGCAGACTGAAACAACAGTCCTGAAACATTTAGCATCTGGAAACCATATGCAAAAAATGAAAATAAACCAAAAAGCTGTATTGATATTCAGTGACATGAAATCGCAAATTCCAGAAAGCCTGTTGTTCAACTCAGGGTGATTTGATGCAAAATGAAACTTGCATGTACATTATTGTTTAATAATTTGTAAAAGTTGACTAGAATGCAGTAGTGGTATCTGAAAAATAATGTGATAGTTACTCAATAACTGTAATAACAACAGATGCCCTATCCAGTTAATTTCGCTTGGAAAAGTTCTGCTCTCTGATGACATGTAAAAATGTTTTTGATTAGGAAGTAAATGCTATTTTCTTCATTATTAACTTCCTCCCAGAAATGACTAGGGAATATGATTTTGTGCCTGAGCTGTTAAATTATTGTGGCAATGTTGCAAGGCCACATTAAAAATACAGCAGAGTATAAATCTCTTTCCACATGGGACATTTCTTTTTACTGCAATATTACTATGAGCTAATTCTGTTCTAGTCAAAAGTATACACTTTTCTGATATAAAGAAGAAGGAGAGGAAACCCAGCAACAAAGACAACGACAATGACGATGACGACAACAACAACACACCCTTTCCACAACATAACTTGCAGAAGGGCATCGAGCAGTCTGCCATGCTTCCTGCGCTGCGCATACCTGGTCATTTTGCTTGCTTTGCCCTGAATGCAGTTCCTGGGTTGGCAGTGCCCTTGCCAGCCTTACTCTTTGTGGACCCTGCTGGGTCCACAATAATATAATATTATATAATAATGATAATGATGATAATGATAATGATAATAATACTATGTTTGGTTTTGGCTGGGTAAGAGGGGGGACCCCAGTGGGGGTGGAGGTAGGACCTCCCCATGGCCAGGAGCCCACCTGGGATCCACTTCATGCCTCTTCCCCCTTTATTGCACTGCTTTGCTGAAGTATCTGCTTGCCCTTCCTATAATTTGTGGCTGTTGTGGCCTAGAGGTTAAGTCACCATGGTGTCTGCTTCTCGCCTAGCCTGGCACCTGCTAAGACTGGGCTGGCAAGCCCCTGGTACCACAGGTATATTTTTATTTCATTTCTCCTTGGTTATGTATTTATTTTATTTATTTACCTATTATCTGAATATGTGCAAGCTACATGGGGAGGGTGGGAGAAGGCCCAGCTGGCTAACCCTTGGTAGCCTCAGGTTTATTTATTTACTAGCTGTTGCCCGCAGCTTCGCTCGTGTGGAGGATTTGGTACAATCGTTTTTAAAAGAAACATGATGGAATCCCAGCTCCCCCGGGATTACACAATGAAATCCCAGCTCCCCCAGGACTGCACAATGAAATCCCAGCTCCCCCCGCCCCGGGACTACACAACAGTGAAATCCCTGCTCCCCCGGGACCACACAATTAAATCCCTGCTCCCCCCCCCGGGACTACACAATTACATTCCTGCTCTCCCCCCCGGGACTATGCAACAATGAAATCCCAGTTTCCCCCCCCCCAGGACTATCCAACAATGAAATCCCAGCTCCCCCCCCCGTGTAGGCCCCAGCTGCAGTACATATGAACATTCTGTTTTGACGTATGAGAGATTTGCATATCCGCTCCTGATTGGGCCCCTGTGGCGGCAGTTCATATGAACATTCTAAATGTCCTTGGAGTGATTTGCATAACCGCTCCTGAATGGCCCCTGTGAACATTCCAAGTGACGCCATTGGCTATCATCTATTTTGGGCCGTACAGGCGCAGTGATGTCTTTTTTCAGAGATTTGAACCTGCCAGTCTTTGTCCTTGGGTGATGGAGAGTATGTGTGCCAGGTTTGGGGCGGATCCGTCCAACCATGTAGGAGCCTATGCGACGCACGCAAACGCCCATACACACAGACACATGGACACACAGGATATGGGACGCCCCACACACACACCAGTCATTCTCTGACTGAAAGTGTAATGTTTAGGCTGGGTGCTGGCAGCAGAAAACTTTTCTGACAGAAATATCTGAAGTTAAAGAAAAATCCGGTTAATCCTGAGGGTCTACAGGTGATGAAGAGTGACCGTGCCAAGTTTGGGGTAGATCTGTCAAAACGTGATGGAGCCTATGTGACGACGCCCCGCACACAATAGTCATTCGGTCATTTAAAAAGTTTCCCTTCCTTTTCATCCCCTCAGAGAACATTCCTTTCCCTTCCACAGACTCCAACCTATAGAGGCATCTATAATTTTCCTCTGTAAGGCAGACAGCAGTTAAGGGGGGGGGGGGCATGCAATCCTTTAGATCAGGAAAATAGCATGAAGTAAAGGGATTAAATACACCCTACTATAGTGCTGTTGCTATGGTGGTCACTTACTCATTGCCAAAAAGGAAGAAAAGAAACGTATCACAAAAACAAGAGTCAGGCACAGATGTGCATAAAATGTGCATATGTTCATTGATAGATATAGATGCAAATTTAGAAATTATTAATATCATTTACAGTAAATAGAAATATAATACATCCCATCATAGTGGGGAAGACTGTGACCAGGTGACATGTGTGTCTGCTGTCAAGGTGCCAACTGTTGATGGGCAAGTTCAAGGCCCCCATTGTCCCTTCTTATGGCTATCTTTACACCAGACGTGAACTGGACATTTCTTCAAATAGAGGACTCTCCTCCGACAGCCCTTGAATTAGAAGACTGACTGTCCTCTGAAAAGTAGGACACACATGGCTATCCTAGCTGCTGCTCCGATTCTTCACAGCTGCATTTAAGCAAAGGGCGGCGGGTGGGGACATCATGAAGTCTAATCATGAATCTCCCATGTCATGTATAGTTTGGCCCTGAATTGCAGCTATTCTACAATAAACACAACCAGATTGATTGTGAAAGGAAACATTCTACTAAATGTTCTTAAGCCTTAAAAATCTTGTAGCCCTAGAGGCCAAAAAAGAAAAGGGGGGAAAAAGCTGATACAAACCTGGGAAAAGAACAGAAGAAGTCAGTTTATTGACACACTCTGCCTCAGAAGTAGAGAAATCAATAGAGAAGATCCTTGAGCAATATGTAATCAGGGCATGGTCCGAAAGGTAGTTAGCTTGAGAATGGACAGAGGTACTGGAAGTGGGGCCTGCAACAACATGTTGCAGTGTGGAGTGCTCCCTGCTCAGGATTCCAACCACTCTATTCTATTCTCCTTCTCCCCATTTTCAGTTCCATCCACCCGCAACAGCCAGTCAGCATTCATGTTCAGTCCTCATTGGACTGTTTTGGGGGGTCTTCCCTCCCGTGTGTGTGTGTGTGTGTGTGTGTTTGTCCTAAATGATTTTTGTACTTCTTGAAAGTCTTCATGATTCCCCCAATTGTGCCATGACTTCCCCTACTGTGTATGAATGGTGCCACTTTGGCTGCCTAAGCTACAGCACTCGCTGTATAGTATCAGAAACATAGCATTATTGTAAAAACACAAGTCTGTCCCTATATTCATATGTGAAATTTTAGAGGGCACTCCATAATAAGATATTAATGGGACCAATCATCCAAGGAGCCATCAATCGTACTAAAGCTTCTTTCAACAGATAGTTCAGCAAGTTTTTGCTGCCAGATATAGAATTGTACATGTACATGTTATGACTGAAAATACATGACCAAAAACAAGAGAGCCAGTGTGGTGTAGTGGTTAGAACAGTGTTCTCCAACCTTGGGTCCCCAGATGTTTTTGGCCTACAACTCCCAGCATCTGGGGACCCAAGGTTGGAGAACACTGGGTTAGAGTGTTGGATTGGGACTCAGGGGAGCCGTTCTAGTCCTCACTTGGCTATGAAGGTCATTGGGTGACTTTGGGCCAGTCCCTGTCTCTCAGCCTAACTTGCCTCACAGAGTGTTGTGAGAATAAAATGGAGAGGAGGAGGACTATGTAAGTTGCCTTGGGTTCCTTGCAAAAGATGGAAAAAGGTGGAATATAAATATACCGGTAATAATAAATAAAATTTAAAAATAAGATTCATTTAAAAGTTTTGCTACTAAATAGACCTGCTTAATACTAAGGGCCTAACTACACATGATACTATTAATATAATTAGCAATCAAGTAATCAGTTTTATTAAAAAGAAGGTATGGGAGGATTGCTATCAAGATTGCAACATGGGGGGGGGGATTTTAAGCCTTCCTTTCCCAGTTTAATTAAATCCCTCTCCCTATGCGACAATTAGCATGGAGGGGGGGACTCCTGTTGGCGCTAATGTGTTTTGTTCCCCTAGTGCTAATTGCTGCATGGGTGTGTGTGGTGGGTACAAATTTCATGGAGATTGGGCCTGGGGAGCTCCAATCCTGGGGAGCTCCCTCCACTGCCTGTGATGTTGATAACAATATTTATCAACTAGTATTTAATTTTTCTAAACACACGGCATGACTGCTAATCCTGTTGTTAATGTCATGTGTAGCTAGGCCCTCAATGGTAATACTCAATTTCATTCACTGTACATTTCATAATACTGCAAATATATATGTGTGTGTGTGTGTGTGTGTGTGTATACTAGCTGTTGCCCGTGGCTACGCTCGCGTGGATTTTAGGATTTGGTATAATTGTTTTTAAAAGAAACATGTATGGAAAAGATGCAGTGTCTGACTGAAATTTATTTATTTATTTATTTGTTATATTTCTACCCCACCTTTTTCCCTGAAAGGAGCCCAAGGCGGCTTACATAATCCTCCTCCTCCTCTCTATTTTATCCTCACAACAACCCTGTGAGGTAGGTTAGGCTGAGAGTCAGTGACTGGCCCAAAGTCACCCAGTGAGTTTCTTGGCCGAGTGGGGACTAGAACCTGGATCTCCAGAGTCCCAGTCCAACACTCCCACCACTACGCCACACTGGCGTAAAGTGTAATGTTTAGGCTGGTGCTGGCAGCAGAAATCTTTTGTGACAAAAATATCTGTTCGTAAAGAAAAAAATCAGGTTAATCCTGAGAGTCTACAGGTGATGAAGAGTGAGCATGCCAAGTTTGGGGTAGATCTGTCTAAACGTGATGGAGCCTATGCAACAATGCCCCACATACAACAGTCAGCCAGTCATGTAAAAAGTTTCCCTCCCTTTTCACCCCGTCATGTAAAAAGTTTCCCTCCCTTTTCACCCCCTCAGAGAACATTCTAAATGGTCTAGGGGAGATTTGCATACCCAGCCCTATTGGCCCCTGCAGGAATTCATACGAACATTCTAAGTGTCCTTTGGGCTATTTGCATAACTGCTGCTATTGGCTCCTGCAGCAAGGTGGCTCCTGCAGCAATTATGAGGTGAGGCCTATTTGCAGAACTGCAGATATGAGAGTGGGCTGATTTTGCCCCCTTTTTTCACCCCCTTAGGGACGGAATTTCCCAAAATCCTTCCTTAGTGGGGGTCTACGTCATAAAAGCAATGTCCCTTCAAAATTTCACGTTCCTAGATTAAACGGTTTGAGCTGGGTGTTTATGAGTCAGTCAGGACACCTATATATATATATATATATATATAGTGATCGATTGGCTCTTGTATCTCTGCTAACATGGGGGCAGGGAGAGAAACAAAAACAGAGTCCTTTACAGAACATGTGACTAAATTGCTCATCATCACATATATTTATGGAAATATTGGGTATTTTCCTTGGTAACATATCATCCATTTCAAATATATTTGAGGGCCTCTTCTTCACACATGTTGTTTTCCCTACAGGGATATAAGGGGAAAGGTATGTATACTCACCAGGTGTGACACTCAAGCAGAGGTTTATTTTTACAATGTATATACCAGTTGGGGAGCTGCAATTTGTAGAAGTTGTACTCCATGGAGGCTGGTGGCTCCAATGGCAGTGTGGCAGTGTATCCACTCTGGGTTTTAGTCTGAACTTTAAAGAAGCTATCCACGGTGCTGAACCCTATCCCCCAAATAGTTCAGACTACGACCCAGAGTGGATACACCACCCCACTGAGATTGGAGCCACCAGCCCCCACTAGCTATACTCAAAGCAGAATCTTGTTCAGGATATTCACACATGCACACGGCCGCTTCCCAAAGGTACACATTCCTCTTATCGTCATGTAGGGGGGGGGAAACATAGGCAAAGAGTGGGCCTTTATTTGTGGATATTTAATAACTTTAAGGAGATTTAATTAAAGAGATCTGAAGGCTTCTGAGAAATTCATTGAGGCTTTTAGTTTTTCCAGTGAATTAGAACTCTAGCAATCTGATTTTTTTTTTTTTTTTTTAGAGAACAGTAGATTAATTCACACCCTTGCAAATATCATTAGGTATCCAAAATTATAACTTTTCTTAAGGTATCATTCCAGTGCTGGTTTCATTAACAGTCTTGCTTCATCAGGGTTTTCTTTCTTGACTACCGGTCTCACTTTTGTATGAATGCAACTAAATAATGCTCCCTGTTTGGCGGCAGAGGTGGCAAACCTACACGCGGCGTGTACAGGCAGGACCATCTGGGATGGAGGAAACCGGGCACAACACATATGCAACGTCTCTCCATAATTGCTCCTTCAGTTCTCCAGCAAGAGCCCCTAGAGGCAAAATTAGGAAAAAATCTGAGCTTAGCAAGATTTCACAACAGATATGTGTATATTTTATAGCAGAAAATTCTTCAGCGAGCCAAGTATGTGACTAATTAAGGAGTGGAACAGCGTGATTCCAGTGAAACAGCCATCACATTTCTACCAGCAAAGATGGTTACACCTATGGTCTAATTAATCAATGAGGAACAGTAAGAAATTAATTTCCAGGGACCAGCAGGCATAAACCCCCTAAAGGTAGATGGCATGATAGCACAGACAGATTCGCCCAGTCCTGAGGTTTACTGCATTGTGTACAAGTTCCTCCCCCACCCTGCCCCCCTTTTAACTGAAATTGGTCAACATCAGCAAGTAGGTACTTCTAAGTTCATTCCCACTAAAATACATGCCTTTTAAAATCTTATAATGAATACCTATCAGGGGTGGGCAGCAGGTAGATTAAGATCTACTAATAGATTTATGGGTGATTTACAGTAGATCAGCAAGGGTATTCTGATTCCAGATCTAGCAAGGAAATCAATTTAAAAGAGCCCATAGGAACGTAGGAGTTTTCAAAAGATTTCTTAGGAACGTATTCATGCCTTATATTGAGTCAGACCATTGGTTCATTTATTTTATTTTATTTATATCCCGCTTTTTTTCCTGCAAGGAACCCAAGGCGACTTACATAATCCTCCTCCTCTCCATTTTATCCTCACAACAACCCTGTGAGGTAGGCTGGGCTGAGAGTCAGTGACTGGCCCAAAACCACCCACTGAGCTTCATGGCCGAGTGGGGATTAGAACCCAGATCTCCTGAGTCCCAGTCCAACACTCTCACCACTATGCCACACTCAGTATCTAGCCCAGTACTGTCAATGAGAGCAGAAAAATTTCTCATGGGGATTCCACATACCCCTAGAATCTATTTACAACCTGCTGGCCACGGATAGATCATGAGAGCCATAGCGAAAGGCAGAAGTTTCAGGTGGGAGGAGATTATCCTTGAAGCAGCTGTAGGGAACTGCTTTGTGACTGCGTACCTCAGAATTTTCTGGGAAAGAAGTCATGGAACTTTATCATTATATATGATATTGCTTACAATAGAAGAATGGTTAGTGAAGATGTTGGACTCTGCAGAGATGGCTAAACTTACGTCATTATTTAAAGTTAGCATTTATGTTTATGATTGAGTGGAAACCTCTAATAGGCTTTTTGGAGAAAGCGGGGACGGGGGGAAAGATTTGTGTATTTGTGGGGTTGACGAATAAGAAGAAAAATTGGGGACAATAGAAAAAAGAGAAATTTCTTTGAATTGTAGAGTAAGATATCTTATTGTTACTTATATTTGCTGTGGAGAAAATCAGAAATCCATTTTAGTTTAGTTTTGTTAATTGTGGTATGTTTTATAGTGTTTGTGGGTTTTGTTTTGTTTTTTTAACATGAATAAATAAAAATTTAAGTTTAAAAAAAAGGAATTTTCTGGGAAAGTGGAAACAGAGAAAGAGAGAGGGGGGATCAGGGCTGGTGCAGGACCTCCCGCCACCAGAGCAGGGGGGTAGAAGAGGAGTGTGAAGCACTGCCGCATGAGGGGGCAGGGAAGAGGAGCCTGAGGTGCTCTCGTTGCCACATGGGGGAGGTGGGAGCAGGAGGAACGTGAGTCCCCGTTGCTGCATAGGGAGGAAGAGGAGCATGAGCTGCCACTGCTGCCCTCCCCCCCTTCCAGCTGCTGCCACCTGCCTTCCCCTCAATATCTTGTTCTGAGGGGACCTTCGTGAGAGCGAGGCATTGGCAGGGAGGTGGCCCTGGAGACTGGTTCTGCCGCGGCAGTGCACGCTATCTCCACGGTCACTTCCCCGCCAATGCCCCACCCTGAAAAAGGACCCCTCAGAGCTGCCGCCCGCCTGTGCCTTACTCGGGGTGAGGCATTGGGCGGGTGGGGGCAGTTGCTGCGGCAGCTGTTCCAGAGAGCTGCAATGGCATTTGCCACAGGAAGAGGATGGCTGGCGAGGCTCTCTGGAGCGCCTGCTCGTGCTGTGCCTCACTTTGAGAGGCACGGGACAGCGGCGGCATCAGGACCCATGGCCCTCCCGGCAGCAGGGCACGTGTGATCTGGCGCCCTTCCAGATCCACTGCCTCGTGTCGTGGGAGGGCTGGCCATGTTAGGAATAACACAGTAAGAATGGAGCAGAAGTGCAGACTGACGGCTGACCCTGCTAAGAAACTGGAGTTAAAAGACGTACAGCCAGAGGTAGCATGAGACATGGTCCAGGTTATGTTAGGCACAGGTCACTATGTGGAGGGTTGCTTTCATTCCGTCAGTTTTCGTTACTATTTTCATTCCATCAGTTGTTGTTCTTGTTCTTAGATTTACCCAATTCACACCCCCTGTGCCTTTCAAGGAGATGCGTATTTTTTTGGCAAGCTTTCTGATGCAACTCTTTTTGGGAAAATACACACACAAAATGTGCATATTAGGAAAAAGTGCACACTAAATGTGTATATTTGAGGAAAGTGCAAACAAAGCAGCATTTCTGCAACGTAAAGTACTTGGGGAAAATGTGTACATTGAAAAATATGCAGAAAAATGCATAGATTAGGAAAAATGCGCACAAAAAAGTATGACTTTCTCAATTTAATCGCAAGCTCGCACAGAAACAGGACAGAACATCTTGACCTCAAAAAAAATAAGTGTAATTCTAGATTAAATTAATCTAAATTAGTTTTACTGTACTCAATTCATAATTTATGAATACATAAATAATTTTTATTTCAGACAGTTGGGAGTCAGAAACCCTTGCCCATTTACTGCAGAACACCCAGAGATCTATGAGTTGAGCCTGATGTAAGTTCTGCCCACCCCTGAAAAAACAGAGAGACATAATGGTTACATAAAACAGCAGATATTTAAGCAGAGAAAAGCCTGCTGGAAGACCAATAGGCAGAAGACAGCTAGAGAGGGCCCCATCCATATTTCACAGGGCAATGTGTTCCACAGTATTGGTGCAGCCACAGAGAAGGCCCTATCTCATTGCCATCAACTGTGCCTCCACCCTAGGTGGACTACAGGCAAGGGCCTCTCCTTCCGATCCGAGGGAATGGGCAGGAGGATAGTATTATTACTGCAGAGAAACTGTAAAATTGGAGAAGTACAAGATACAACTGAATTGGAAGTATATGTGAATATTTCCCCAAACTGAGCAACTCTGTGTGGATTCTATTGATGCTACAGCAAGAACACTGTAAAAGCACTAGCATTCAATCAACATTGGGTTTTGCTTTTATAGCTCATGAGTGCTTCAGAGAAGGAGCTTTGTGTTTATAATGTATTTTGAAATGATTCCTGTCAGGCTGTATCAGAATTTGTAGCTGCAGGAGCTGAATAATTCCTCTAAAAGTCACTGTTAAAGCAGCAGAAGGAAAAAGGTTGCCCAGAAGACAGTAGGGGGGCCTCCAAACACACCGAGGTGCATGGGCAAAGCCTAGAACACATAATTTTACCTCATGGAATTCACTGCCACAAGATGTCCATTGAAAGCTGTATTTTTAAAATCATACAGTGAATATCTTATAATTATTTAAGGGATGGGTGACCCACACGGCACTCAACTCATGGTGCACTCGCCGAGCGCTCCCACCATGCGAGCTGAGCACGAGCACCAGCTGAGGCACTCACCGGACTTCTGGGTCCCTGACTCTATGTTGTTTATGTAGAAAATAGCATAAAATACATAAAAAACGGCCAAAATTTGTGCAAATTAGGCCTTTTAACGTATCTTACGCCCTTCTCTATGTAAACGATGTAGTGCCGGAACCTGGAAGTCGCTTTTCCCGGCTTGACTTGCGGGAACGCAAGTCGAGCTGGGGAAAAGGTAGGTTGAGTGGAGCTTGGTGGGCCGAGACCAGTGAATTTGCCAGACTTCCACCCCCCAGTCGAGCTCCACGCACATTCCTATTGTTTAATGTATTTTTATTGCCTTTAATGACATTGTGGTTTTAAATTGTAAGCTACCCTGAGTACTGCAAAGGCACTAGAAGGGCAGGTTAGCCTGTCAGAGCTAGGCTTACAGAGGACCCCCCCCCAAAAAAAAACCTCCTTGAAGAGTTGGAAGAGTTTCTAGCTCCACACTTGGATGACATCACTGGATTACTAACTCTTCAGGAGTCCAAGTTTCCACCAAACGCAGTCCATCAAAATGGAAGACAAGTTGGTGAAATAATGTGGTTGGAGTTAGAAACACCTGAATTATGAAATACTTTGGAGAATATACTTTTTCTTAAAAAAAAAAAAAATACATTGATAAAAAAAACATAGACAACCCTTTTTTAAGAAGTTTGTTAGAGACTTGGAGTACTATGAGGAACATATTTATACCAGGGATTTCTCCATTAACTCCGGTGGTGGCTCTAAATGATTTTCCCGAAAATTTAAGATTGGATTTGGAGGGTAAACTAAGAGAAGAAAGGGTTATTAGATTATCCGATTGGGTGGAAAAGATGGGGACTAGAGACCAAATATTGGAAATTGTTGGGAGAAGAAGAGTGTTGTGGTTAGGTAAATTTATTACAGTTACAACAGTGGTCAAAGAGGTGGAAAAGGAAAACAGTATGAGAGAGATTTAACTAAATTTGAAAAGATTGTTACGTCTAGAGATGGTCTACAAGGCAATGCGTCAACAAGAGGTATAACAAGGGATTTATATAGATTGATTCAAAAAGCAGAAGAACAAGATGACCAGCTAAAGACAGTATGGGATAATGAATTTGAAGAGGTGACCTCGAAGGTGGGTTGGAACAACATATGGGATAGATGGATTGTGAAAGTGATGTCAACTAGGATAAAGCAGAATTTCTATAAACTAATTTGGAGATGGTACTTAACTCCAGTAAGATTAAATAGAATAGATAATAATTGCTCTGCATTTTGTTGGCGAGGATGTCAGGAAAAAGGGACACATGCTCATATGTGGTGGAGTTGTAAAAATGTACTGGTTTTTTGGCGAGAGGTTTTTACAGAAATATCGGAAATTATTGGAATTAACTTAGAGGTCTGTCCAAAACTAGCATTGTTATCAATAACAGAGAAACTTATTTGCAACCAAAATACGAAGGAATTAATTGTAAACTTGTTAACTGCGGCTAGGCTAATGATAGCGAGAAAATGGAAAGTACATGTTTTCCTAATAACTGACTGGTATAAGGAAGTTTGGGATAGAGCCCTAAACGATAAACTAACTTGTAGTATCAAATGCAAAAAAGGACAGTTAAAGAAGAATAATTTTATGGATATATGGAATCAATTATTAGACTATGTATTAATAAAGGGGAAGGGGAGTATGCCTTGTCAGGATATGTTATATTTTTTGGAATTTGGAATTCATCTGATCAAGGGGATGGAAGTATATAAATTGGTCCCTAGGAGGGTGAGGGGATGCACTTTATGATTTATTGTATGTAGTTTAAGTTATATTTTTGTGTTATTCTTGTATTTTGCTATATTTTGTTTTGAAAAGTAAATTTTAAAAAATTTTTTTTTTAAAGGAAGACAAGTTGGCATCTGCCATGGCCATGGGCTTGATGGCAGTGATTCATGCACTTGCAGTGGCTCCCCTCTCTGGACAGTGATGTCCACCTGGGAGTTTTTGTCTTTCCCTTACACTTGGAGCTGCAGGTTTCCTGAGTCTTCACTCTTTCTGTTAGTTGCTTCCACTGCACAGTCAGTCAATGATATCAGCCACACCCAGCCCCAGCCCACCAGGAGTAGTATCAACTGTGAGTTCATGATCCCAGTGCAGGAGAAGTATTCTGTTTGGGTGAAACTTCCGTATCTGCCCCATGAGTTCAGCCACCCACTGAAAGGGGTCATCATTCTAATCAAGTTGCTATAGAGATCGTTCTCTATAGATCTTCAGCACCAACTCTTGGGACTCAGAGCTCAATCATATTGTCCCACCATCAGTCCCTGACCCCCTCATCCTACAAGCTCTTTTCAGAAGCTGAGAGGGAGGAGGTCAGATTCCTGTGCCTCTAGTCAAAGATGCGGGCTCTGTGGTGCTGTTACCTTGGCTGAGGTGGAGGTGACTGATCCTGACATCTAGTTTCTTGTTCCAGTTGCTCTGGGGGAAACTCTCCCTTCTCATCTGATGTGCCAAGGACCTGGGCCTGGGAGAACAGCCCTAAGATTTGAACTGGCTATTTCAGAGAGTCAGGGGAAAGCTTCCAGATGGGTAGCCATATTTGTCTGTTGCGGCAAAAACAACAAATAATCATGTGGCACCTCAAGGACTAAAAATTATTCCGGCATGAGCGTTCGTGGACACTTCCTGCTTCAGCAGATGAAAAGGAAAAGCTGAAGACTGTTCACAGCCTTCTTAAACAGGGACTCTGGGGATGGCGCTGTCACTGAAAAGGCAGCGGCACTTGAGAAGGGCTTCTTGGGGGTCCCCTCCAATTCCGAGTCACTGCTGGTCAGGAATGTATCTGTAAGGGGGCAGTGCAGAGTGGAGCAGGAAACAGAGGTGAGGTGTCATCTGGGCACCAAAATCTTTCCCCAGGACAATGTTTCAAAGGACGGGACAGAAGAAATCCTATATAAATAAAATAAATAACCCACTGTTTCCATTCTCCTCACTTTCCCAGGATTCTCAGGCATACGTGCGTACACACACACACACACACACACTTCCAAAAGCCGCTCATGTTCCAGATTCTTTACAATGTAAATGAGCTGCATGTAGTATTTTCTCCCTCATTTACTGATAAATCTTCAGAAATCTAGGCATTTGTTTTACTCAGTGGAGAGCAAATTAGCTGTGCCCATTTTCCTTTCACTTCTCAGTCCTCAAAGAACAGCACTAAAGAGGTATGAATCTATGATAAAATAGCTTCCTTGTGGAAAGGGATACTTCATGTGCTAATGCATGGCTCATTTTCAGTAAAACACCTGAACTTGGGGCTGAGGAACTTGAAAGCCTTGGGGTGGGGGTAGGGAAACCTTTTATATAGAAAGGGAGCTAGGGAAGCAGAGAAGGCACAAAAGCCTTCACACATTGGGAGACAATTCCCTAAAATGTTAAGCGTAAGTTATTAAAGCCAAACCCAAAAGATTATTTCACATCCATAGAAATGGAAATAATTCAAATGAACCCAATCTTTTGCCCAGTGGTGGAAGAATCACAGGGCCGCATCATATGTTGCACTTTTATTACATATGCTTAACAGACCCACGTTATGTACCTGGTACAACTGCAACATTTGAAACCATTTTATTTATCGAGCCCAGTGCTCTTCAACATTTTTATTAATGACTTGGATGAGGAGGTACAGGGAATGCTTATCAAATTTGCAGATGACACAAAGTTGGGTGGAACAGCTAATACTCTGGAAGACAGAAACAAAATTCAAAGTGACCTCGATAGGCTGGAGTGCTGGGCCGAAAACAACAGAATGATATTTAATAGGGATAAATGCCAAGTGCTGCACCTAGGGAGAGGAAACCAAATGCAGAGTTACAGAATGGGGGACACTTGGCTCAACAATACTACAAGTGAGAAGGATCTTGGAAGTGTGGTAGATCACAAACTGAATATGAGCCAGCAATGCGATGTGGCTGCAAAGAAGGCAAATGCTATTTGGGGCTGCATTAATAGAAGTATAGCTTCCAAATCGCGTGAAGTGATAATTCCCCTTTACTCGGCACTGGTTAGGCCTCATATTGAGTACTGCGTCCAGTTCTGGGCACCACACTTTAAGAAGGACGTAGACAAACTGGAGAGGGTTCAGAGGAGGGCAACAAGGATGATAAAGGAACTAGAAACAAGGCCCTATGAGGAGAGACTGAAAGAACTGGGCATGTTTAGCCTTCAGAAGAGGAGACTGAGGGGAGATATGATCGCACTCTTCCAGTACTTGAAGGGATGTCACACAGAGGAGGGCCAGGATCTCTTCTCGATCATCCCAGTTTGCAGGACACGGAATAATGGGCTCAAGTTACAGGAACCCAGATTCCACCTAAACATCAGGAAAAATTTCCTGACTGTTAGAGCAATAAGACAATGGAATCAACTACCTAGGGAGGTGGTGGGCTCTCCCAGTTTGGAGGCATTCAAGGTGCAGCTGGACAATCATCTGTCAGGGATGCTTTGACCTGGATACCTGCATTGAGCAGAGGGTGGGACTCAATGGCCTTGTAGGCCCCTTCCAACTCTACTTTTCTATGATTCTATGATTCTATCTCATTTATTATACAGTAATACAAGCATAATTGCAAGCATAATTCGTTCCGGAACCCTGCTTATAATCCAAAACACTCTTATATCAAAGCGAGTCTCTGGCGGGTGTGAGCGGGGCCGATTTCGGCCTGCAACGCCCGCTCAAGGTGAGCGGTTACATCCGTACACTTGTCTTGCAAGACCTTGCTCATTTATCAAGTAAAAAAAAAATTAAATTTTTTTGCTTGTCTTGCAAAATGCTCTCAGACCAAGTTACTTGCAATCCAAGGTATTACTGTATTTATATCCTGCCTTTTTTCCTGCAATGAACCCAAGGCAGCTTACATAATCCTCCTGCTCCTCTCCAATTTTCCCTCAGAACAACCCTGTGAGGTAGGTTAGGCTGAGAGTCAGTGACTGGCTCAAAGTCACCCAGTGGGTTTCATGGCTGAGCGGGGACTAGAACCCAGATCTCCTGAGTCGCAGCCTAACACTCTAACCACTACGCCACACTGGCTCTCACAGTTGCACATCTTTTTTTAAAAAAAAGTCTCTATATATTTATGCTATGACTATAGCCCTCTTCATGAGCCAGTTACCAAATAATCACGTGCCATAATACAGATTCTGATTCAAAGTAGAAATAGTGGTCTGAACTCATCATAGGAGGGCACATCAAAGTTGGGGTGGAACTGAGACTACAAACAGACTTTGTGTAGTTAAATTCTTGTTAGACTTGCCAGATGTCAGAGGTTGTCTCAGATAGCTTGGATTCCTCAAGGTTTGGCACTAATGACATCTGGCAAATCTTTCTTGTCCTTATGAATAACAGGAAATTATTTGTTTGCTCCTCTGTAAGCCAAGTGCTCATCAGTGCCCATTAACACCTCATTATCTGGCTCACCATTGCTGCTCAGGAATGGGTCATGGAGAGAGTCTGCAACTGATCCTCAACAGATCAGAGGTCATTTTGCTGAGGAGCAGCTGTGAAACTGCTGTTCAGCAGCAAGTCCATCTGCTATTTGTTTTTCTTGATGGTTGTAATGGATGGAAAGCACACCATACCAAATGCAGAACAAGTACAGATCATGCAGAGCTGGCTTAGGGATCCTATGATTGTCTGAAATATCTGCATGGATATCCTCAGGGATCTTAGGATGTCTCAGTCCATTTCTGGGCCCAGTTCAGAGTATGGTCTCAATCTTTAAAGCCCTTAATGCAGGGGTGTGGAAACTTTTTCAGTATGAGAGCTGAATTCCAATCTGAGGAAGATCTCAGGGGCCACATTTCATCTGTGGGCAAGGCCAAAGGCAAAGTCGGCATGGCCAAAAAGTGACTATTACTGATTTTAAGCCTACTCAGAAGTAAGCAGGACAAGGATCTTGTATGTATACGCAGACGTAAGCAGGACTAAATCACTCTGCAGCACTTTCAAATAGCACCCCAAGTCCCAAACCTCTTCATGTCTACTCACAAGTAAGCAGGACAAGTCTCTGTAGGACAAGCCTCAGAAGTGAGCGGGACTGAATTACTGAGCAGCTTCCTCCCCAGGCCCCACCCACTCTCTCCTGCAGGGACAAGCTCATCTGTCTGATCAGCAACTGATCAGAGATAAGTTTTTTTCCTGCTGAACAGTGACAAAGGATCCCTTTCTCACTGCACAGCAGAGAAAAGCTTTTATCTCTGATCAGCTGGATGGCTGTTGTTTTCCCATTCTCATCCAACCAGGTCTCCATGATACCAGGTTGACATGCTCATCATGGATGCCTGGGAGGGATCCACATTACACTGTATATCATCAGGTTAGCAGAATGGCACTGCTATACTTGCATTCCGCAGTAACTCCTCACAGGGCACACTCTCATTAAATGTACAGCAGTCATCCCAGTTTGCCACCCCACACCTAACTCCGTAGCGGTAGAGCTGGGCGTTGCCTTGAACAGGTTTTTTGTTTGTTTGTTTACTTCGTTGTCTCTGCGCAGGTGCGAACGATCGCAGGAGCGATTTTTTTTAAAAAAAAAAAGAAAGGAAAAAGCTCTTCCAGCCCCTCACAAAGAAGAAGGATGCCGCTGCTGCTGCTGCTGCTGCTGCCACCCTCCCGTGAGGTCGGGGTGAGACCAGCAGGATCAGCGCACTGCACCCCTCCACCCAAATGCAATTTCCCGAGCACAAGGCTCCCGCTAAAGCAAGGTGATACACTTGGGAATAAGGGCAGTGGAAAGCATGTGGTTTACTTCTGAGCAGACATGCCTTTTGGCTAATTTACAGCTCCCTGCTCTTTGGGCAACGGGGATGAACACAGCTGTTTGAAAAGGGGGGGTGCCTCCCACTCCTGTCCCCTCTCAAACTCCATGGAGATTATCCTGGGAGTACTGCCTTTCACATGCAGGGGAAATGGCCATTTCAGAAGTAGGGGTTCTTTGTTTCTGGTCCACCGCTTATGCAGAGGTGCACACGTGCACAGGAGTGAAATTGGTTTTTTTTTTTTAAATGACACGCAATTCCCCAAAGCAGCCTGCTCAGAGGTACAGAACTGTGGAGGTGTGGAGGCGCACAGGTACGTTTACAAACCAAAAAAAGAAAATTAAGAAGCTTCTGGGGAAGAGGGTGAACCGCCGCACAACAAATGGCGGACACCTCTCTCCCCCCCCCCCAGACACACGTGACGCTGCATTCCCCCTGCCCTTCGAAAACCATTGGCTAACTCCAGTAATGACACTTCATGGCCACACCTTGGATGGGCAACTGCAGCGCAAGTTTGGCACAAACAGGCCACGTACTACAACTGTGAACTGCAATAACTAGAAAAATCGTGATAAACCTAGTCTGGAAAATTCCAGAAGAAACTAAGAACGATTACGCAGGACTAGCGCGACCGGCACTGAAAAGTGTGTGTGTCATGTGCCCCACAAGTCATGGCAGCACGGTATCTGGCCCCACTCATTCAGCAGGGCACACTTTAGATCTGGTTTTCTGTGTAGGGTGGGATGATGCTGGCAATCTGGGGGTAGAAGAGAGGAGAGGCTAGGATCCACAGGATCCTACAGCCTCTCTGTTGTCCATCCCCTCCCACTGCTAGATGGGCTCAGAGGCCCGTCTAGGTGACTTTTTTTTTTGAGGAGGAACAGGAGGTGAAGTTGCCTCAGTCATCCCTCCTCTCCTGCCTGGCTCTTGCCAGCAGGGCATCTCAGAGCCCCCTCCCCCCATCTCTCAGGGTCTCAATTCATAGGATTGTGCTCTCAATACAAATTTAAAAATAGAACATCACAATGCCTACCAGTATTCCTTCTGAGCAGTCATAGACTTGGCAATATAATTTCTGAGACAAGCTGATGCGTGCAATCCCCCATTAGCCACCTGCTGCACAATACAAGTATCTCCATCTTTGCTCCTTGTTATTGAGGTGATCAAATCGAACTGGAGAGCTATTAATAGTCTTGTCTGGGATCCACTCCATCTGCTTCAGCTACTCGCAACCATTTTGCGTGTAAGGAAAGTAACTCCTGGAATGACTATGCAGCAGACAATTGAAAGATAAGGAACTGGGAGGCTGAGATGACCACGTTACCTATTCACATGATGCACGCAAATATTCTGGCTGTTGGAAGCTTTCTCCACATGTTGACTTGCCACAGGATAATCTCTTTCCCTCCCATGAGCAGCAGCTGTCAGCAGGCAGTAAGCTGCAATGTGATGAGAGATTATCACCATATGTTATTCACAGGTCACCTGAATACACACTCATGCCAGTGGGGAATGGGGTATAAAAAGCTTTTCAGCAAAAGCTAAACAATACCAAAATTCATCATAACCTTTTTTCATTCATCCCTCCCTCCCTCCCATTATTTCAAAGCAAAAGTAAGGCATATATAGCTATAGTTTTCCAGATCAAGCTACATGGACAGTATTTGATGTGTTTGTTTCCATTTTAAAGCATCAATTCAGCTCTACATTGATTCTGTTTTAGATGCTTTAGGTTTAACACATCGCCCTTTTAAAATGGTGATTAACAGAGCGGATCCAACAGGGTGTGGGAGGGGAAAGTGCTGAATAAACTGGCACCAGCAGGGTGGAAGGGGGGGATGTATTTTTCCTTTCTTTGGGGCTTTTTTCCACCATTGTTCTCTTTTTTAAACTTTTCCCTCCCATTGCTTTCCCATTCTGCCCCTACAATACCTCCTTTTTGCCCTCTCCACAGTCTGAAAACCAAAAGTGGAGGAGCAACAGCCGCTGATTTTTCCATGGCTGCTGGGAGGAGGCTCCCAAGGGCAGAGCACCCCCTCTGGGAGGGAGATCTGCAAAATCCTGTGCCCCCTGGGCTGCCCTCCCTGGTACCATAGGATTGCGCCTTAAAGTGCATTTTACCTCCTAAGCAATATTATTGCTTTATAAAGCACAGTGAATTAAAACATGACTTTTTTGAGTGGCAGGAGCAGTTTTATACATTTAGTGGAATAGAAAGTGATCGCCTGAGTAATCCACAAGGTGTGGTCTTCTGTGCTGTATTAAGAAAATTGAAAGCCAATATTTACTGGGTTGTATCCAGTGGAAGGGGAACCACTGTCAGAATGGATTCCCCCACTGCAGCCCCCCACATACACCCCAAAGCTGCTCCGGAAGCTTGCGGGAGCCTGTTGCATGAGCGGAAGTCCCGTTGGGTAAATGGACTTCTGCTCACACGAGGGTTGGATCCAACCCACTGCGGGTTTGCACAGCACCCACTCACTTCAATGGAGCTGGAACAGAAGAACTTTCCTGGAATCAGCACCCTAAAACTGGCAACACATACGGGGGGGGGGGGACGGGACCGGGGAGGTGGCATCAGAGGGTTAGAAGTAAAGGGGGAGGAAAGGTAGTAGAAAGTCTTGTCACTACTTTTAGTCCCCGTACCTGATTGTAACCATGCCTACATATGTGTAAATGAAATAAATTATTTCTCTATTTACCCCTGCTTTCATTCCCCTCCCCTTCCTCTGTTTTCTTTCCAATACCAGATTTTAAATTGTAAGCCCCTTGGGGCAGGGTCTTGAGCTATTGTACTGTGGAAAGCACCATACACATTGAGGGAACTGTATAAATACTAAAGAGCAATACTTGGAAGGTAGGGAAAGGGGTCCCTGAACATAGGACTCCATTACTAGCCCCTGCTCCCTCTTCCTGAAATCAGCTTCTGTTTAGATGATTAGCTTCTCACTGGAGCCCCCTGTGAGGCAATCCTAACTCTTCTCACCACCTATTCATTACAGCAATACATGTGTTTGAAGTGTATGGCAGCCTTTCCATCAATACCATTTTCATCACTGGGAAGTCTATTTAATAAGCTCCGTTTGTCAGCCCTCTCTCTCTGAGTACAACAGCATTTCCTGGAGGCAAATAAAATACGCATTATTAACATTTCAGATATTCAAAAGAGACCCTTTCATGTGAAGTCTTGGTTCATCATGAATAAAATGGTGCACTTTGTTTTGCAGCTTTATTCTTTCTCTGCTCCATGCCAGTTTGAGTTTAAGATGCTACGGCTCCTCACACCTTCAAGTCAGGATATAGTCCTGGCCAGAGCTCATTAAGGATCTCCATCTTTTCACTGCTTTGTTTAAGTTCCTGCAAATAAAACATTCTAATGATGGTCAAACTCTGGCAGGGAACACTGAGAAAAATGTCCTCCCTTTTAGCTGATGATTATGCTGATGACATGGCAGGCATGTGCTGTCATTGGACAAACCTGCAGTCTAACTCAGGGTACTTGCAGACTGCAGGCTTTTACTTCTACCCAGTCATTGTTGTTCCACTGTTACCCCTGTGCAAGGCAGTTTGGTGCCCTAGGCAAGATCAGATATTTAGCACCCCCCCCTTTCCCACTTGAGAGCACTGTATTTTTTTCCCAAGGCATTTCTGGCGCCCCCTTTAGCCCTGCGCCCTAGGCGGCTGCCTAGTTGGCCTAATGGTAGCACCGGCCCTGGCTACGTGTAATTAGAGATGGGCAAATCTGACAAGTCCGGTTCCACAGACTTCCTCCTTTTCCAACCTCCACCTCTGTGCCAGTTCCACCTGATGGTACTATCCAATGGGGCTGCTGCATGCCCACTGATTCTGTTGTGCAAGCTGAACCCACCTACCTAGCTTATAGGGTTGTTGTGAGGCTAAAAGAGGACCATGTAAGCTACACTAAGTTCCTTACCAGAGGAAAAAAGGCAGGATATACATGTAATAACAAATAAAATAAAATAACTGATGATTTAGTGCTTCATATAGCAAGCCCTGAAATGAGTGGAAATGCTCATTTCCGGGACAGGACAGTGAAGCTCCTTCATGCAAGCACCGCCAATCTGCCTGGTTTTGGAAATGAGAATTTCCAGTTGCTATCTCTGTTGCTCTAGCAGTGGGTCCAGCTGGTGCTTGGGCAGCATTGGAAACTGCCCGGGGGGCGGGTTTAAAGAAAAAAAGCTGTACATCTTTTTGTGTGCAAATGGACACATTAATGGACACATGTCCTCATTGGCTAAAGCATATTTTAGAAATGTGCACACTGGTTTTTTACACATTTTTCAAATGTGTGCATGTAGCCAGACACTTTTTTCTTTCGTGGAGTGTATTGCAAGCCCAGAAATATATGGATTTTCTACTGCAAATCGCATCTGCTTCCAAGTTCAGTTCCAGGAGATAAAGATCGGGTAATCTGTTGGGAAAAAAACCTTAACAGAGAAAATTTTTCATGCATCCCCCATAGCAATGGGTAACAATTTCATTTGGTCAGGTGTTTAAATAAGAACTAACCCAAATTCAGAAATGTCTTCTTATCCAGGATGGAAAGGACTTGAGATTAGAAAAATTCAAATCTGGGAGAAACCAAAGTGTACAGATTCATCCATCCAGGCCCAAGATTATGAGTGTTTAGCTCTTAAAAGTCTGGTTTTGAGTCCCTGTGTATTCAACCATGTTAGGATTGCCACTTCTTTTTTCTGGCAGGCTCTTCATCTTTAACAGCTGTATGGTAGGCAGGAACATCATGGTCCTCACCATACTGGGAATAGCTGTATCTACAGTCATGCCTTGGATTGAGAGCATAATTCGTTCCGGAAACGTGCTTGTAATCCAAAACACTCTTATATCAAAACTAAATTCCCCCAAAAAAATTTGTACAGAGATTTTTAATTTAAGCCATACTACAGTACTTGTATTGCAAGACGTCGCTTGTATATCAAGTAAAAAATAAATAAATAAATATTTAAAAATTTGCTTGTCATGCAAAACGCTCTCAAACCAAGTTACTTGCAATCCAAGGTATTACTGTATTGGATTTGACCAGTGCAGATGGGTGTGAATTTTGTTTCGGTTCATTTTTTTAATACAAATTTACCAATATTTTAAAATATCTTAATATACAGGAGGGAAAGAGTTTGAGATTGAAAAACAACAACAACAACTGGATGCAGGAGAAAGCAATATTGACTGATTTGTCCATCCCTAGGTGGAATTGCTACCAACTTCCCAAGCTACAGTGAGTATAGTATTTGTGTGTGTTTAGCCATGTGGGCAGGAGAGTAATAAAGCACCTAAACACACCAGTTTGCCAGTATATTTATTTCTTTAATCCCTTTTTAAAAATTGTGCCAAGTGCCTTTTTTGTTTAAGGGTATTGTGCAAATTATATATATATATATATATATATATATGGGAAAGTATGCGCAAATTTAAACATTTGGTACAAATTTAAAAGTTAATTTTGAAGGGAAAAAACCGCTGCTAAAGTAATATTCACCAGAAAGGTAATAGCGAAGGTGTGCTGGAGTGAAGAGGTGTGGCAAAAGGGCTCGACTGCATGAAATGTCAGTGCACACATCAAAACCCCACCTATTTAAAAAGTTGTTCAGGGGAGCTACACCTGTGTACCTTGTACTGCTGTTCTGTTCCTTCCAAAAGAGTCAGATTTTGTATCTTCTCACAAGAAACAGAAGAGACGCAGGGAAAAGGCAGGAGGAGAACAATGATTAGATGGAATCATCTTGTAGATGACCTGTAAAAGGTGAGTGAAGAAACATTTGGGATACAGTACATAAATTCCAGCCAAGTGAAGAGTAGCTTAATCCACAAACACAGTAAATTGTGTCTTCTATACTCCGAGACATTGTGGACTTATTGTTAAGGCTGTCTTCTTGCTGAGCCCAATAGGTCAGACCAAATCAACTCAGAAAAACTCTCAGTTGATAAGTAAAGTCTCACAGTAACTAGCAGCTTTTCTTACTTACCTGCTGAAAACATTTCATGGCAAGTGATTCATATCATCATTCAGATCTCCCTAAAAAGCATATAAAATGTCATAGCTTTATCTTGAAAGATCTAGTACAAGTAAATTTTAAACTCTGTCAAATTCCTGTCAAAATGAAGCAATGTGTTTTTCTTCAATATTAATAGGTCAAGCCCTTGTCTGTTATAAAATATTCTTTCATAGAAAGCTCCAATTATTTATTTTTTAAAAAAGAACTGACCTGACAGAACTCATGGCCCATTTCTTCTGATAATGACAGGATTCCAAGAGATGAGGTCAGTCGCAGAATGAAAATGTTTTCCCCATCACCATTTTCTTCCCTTGGCAACAACAATGAATTTGGAACAATTACCTGGTTCTTGGGGAGCAATAAAATAAATAAATTCTTTTTCATATGAGTGACCTTGGGAAAATGGGCTAGCAGTGCAGTTTTTCTCTTACATCGGTAGTATTATATTATTCCTGAAAAATATATAATTAACTATGGGGTTTAAGTCCATCAACATCAAAAATTCATGGACAAAAGAGAGAGAGAGAGAGAGAGAGAGAGAGAGAGAGAGAGATGAGAGTTTAGACCCAGAAGAGAGGCAGTTTCAAATGCAGAGCAATTGTATTTGAAAAGGCACTTGGTAAAGCCAAAGCTTCAACGGTTCTATAAACGGGAAACAATGGCAGCTGGAACTGATTGGGACTGGTGGGGCAGAAGTTGGGACAGAAGGCAGGGAGCTAATGGCAGATGGACTCAAGTGGTCACTCAAGTGGCAGAGCCAAGGCAGCACAAAAAGGGAAAAGTGAGGCAAATTAACATTGAGATCATGTCTGCAAAGCAGAGGATTTGGGAGGGAGGGAGAACCACAAAGCAAGACCAAAAGCAGTCTCTTGAATCTACATCAGTAGCAACACATTGCACAGAAAAGGGAAACTGAGGCAAATTGAATATCATTCCTGAAAACACTGGAGTATTGGCAGAATTCTAGCTTCAGAGTGAAACTTGAGAGCCAGTGTGGCGTAGTGGTGAGAGTGTTGGACTGGGACTCGGGAGATCTTGGTTCTAGTCCCCGCTCAGCCATGAAACTCACTGGGTGACTTTGGGCCAGTCACTGACTCTCATCCTAACCTACCTCACAGGGTTGTTGTGAGGATAAAATGGAGAGAAGGAGGAGGAATTATGTATGCCGCCTTGGGTTCCTTGAAGGAAAAAAGGCGGGGTATAAATATAATAAATAAATACCGGTAAACAGCATGCCTGACATAACTCTGCCAGCAGTTGCTGTCATAGGCTTTCATGGGACAGAGAATAACTTTTTAACCACTGCTCAGAATTTCACCCAACCAATGAAAGGCACACCTCCTCAACAAGCCAGAATAATGTACATCAGTAGTTTTCACTAAAACTTGAAAGAAATATATAATATGCCGAGCCAGAGCATGGAATACAAAAATACAAATGTGTCCATTTTCAGTACATTTTAAACCTGCTGTACCTGTGGCAATTTTATTTTTTGGACCACTTTGAAATTTTCATTAGGTAGATCATGGATGCCAAGTTTCACATTTTTAGCTCAACAGGTCTCATTTATATAACCAGTAGAACTTTGAGGCTTATGATGGTAAAGCCATTTTAAAAAATAAAAAATAAATTACGGCTCTTAACTAAAGGGGCACTCCCATGCTCCTTTAATATTTTTCCAGTCAAGCTGAATGCAGGTGGATGTGAGTTAGTTGACAGCAAGAACAATTATTCTTCTGAACTTCAGCATTAAAATTCCTATGAACATGCAATGTTATCTTCCTAGAGTTGTCAACTTTTCAGCCAGCCTCTGCAGCTATGCCTTTAACTATAGCTTGATATAAAACTCATAGCAGATGATAATGTTTATCTCCAAAACATCAGCAGCTAAATTTCTGTCCACTTTGTTCAAAGACCCAAGAGCAGGTCTGGGTTTTTTGTTGTTCTTTCTGATCAGCTGGAAACCCTTTAAGATATTGCTCTCAGCAAAAACGTAGTGAACCAAAAGGGAATTTTGAACCAAGAGAATTGGTTTATATTTCATTCTATTAATAAATTCACAAAAAAGAATTTAGTTATTCAAGTTCATAGGTGGCAATTTTCAGATCAATCTCTAATCCAAGTTACAATTGCACCCATGTAACTCCCAGATGAAATTAAGAATCTTTACAGGTTAGCAACTTAGGGAATGGGAATCAATTTGCTTCCATAACATGCAAGTAGACAAATAAATAAATAAATAAATATGATTTTGGAGGAGGACGTGGCAAAACTGGCAAAGAAAATGCTTCAAAAATAGTGTCAGGCTGTCTTGCTGAAATGTTATCATTTTCATGTGCTAATGGCTTCAGCAAATAAACAAATTACTGAGCTCAAAAAGTGCCTTTGGAAAACACATTAAGGCAATTTGCAAATAATTGCTGTATGCTGGGCTATTATGACTTTGACTTCTGAAGTATAAAATCTCCCTGAGATAATGATGATAATTATGTTGAAAAATAGTTGCCACCCTTTAATCTTCGAAGACAAAATGGAGATCTTTGGGGATTGGGGACCCTGTCACTCTAATTGAACATCTGACAGGAAAGTAATTAGGGTGGAAAGCAGAAAGGTCACCTGTTTACCTATGCAAAATTCATCAGTTTCTGAGAGCTATCACATGGGCCAACTAGTTCATCCTTTGCACAGGTTTCTCATTTAAATACCTTCACTGCCAATAAAGAAACTGTCAAACCATTCCCAGAATGGTATTTTGGTGCTCAACAGTAACATGTTCCTGGCATGCTGCAGTCTCCTTGTGCATATCCTGAACATGTCATTATTACTTTTTTTGAAGAGATGTGGAAAAGAAAAGCATCAGAACATAAGCGCTGCCAAAGCTATGCACATTCAAGACCATTTATTGAAGTTTCATTCTTTGAAAAATATATATGACATCAACCTTGTCCAGGTGAAATCACCACCACTTTAAAGAGACATCCAGATCTGAAGATCCCAAATCAAACTAGCATAAGCTTCTCTAACATATACTGTTCCAGCCTTCCCCAACCTGGTGTCCTCGAGATGTTTTTAATTACAGCTCTCATCATCCCTGACACTTGGCCATGCTAGCTGGGGCTGATAGGAGATGTAGTCCAAAACATCTGGAAAGCGCCTGGTTAGAGAAGGTTGTACTACTCTGTCAATGAGTTTCACATCCTTTCTTTGGAAGAATATCCTTGAGGATAAAATCATAATGTAGGTGTCCTTGTATGTGTTGTCAGCTGGAAGACTCTTGTAGAGTTGTGTAGGTATTCAAGAAAACTGTATCCAATATGACAAAGCCTCATATTGTCTACATGTGTCAAAGAGAAGAGCACATCTTTGCCATTTATTGTTACTAATTTGGGGCCTTTTGTATTACTGTAACAACATGGACAAATGGGTTAAGAGACTGAGATTGGGTGGCAGACAAGTGAGTGCCAATTCTCTACAACAGCCTTCCCTGACCTGGCACCCTCCAGATGTGTTGACTCCAATTCCCATGACTCCCAGCCTGCATGACCATGGGCTATGGGCTAGGCTAACTTATTTCAAAAATAAAAAGAGTGTGCAGGAGAGTGCCACTGAAGAGTATCTAGAGCAGGGCTCTCCAACACCTTGGGTCCCCAAATGTTGTTGGCCTACAGCCCCCAGCATACCCAGCCAGCATGGCTAATGGGAAGGGATTCTGGGAGCTGTAGTCCAGCAACATCTGGGGACCCAAGGTTGGAGAGCCCTGCTCTAGAGCAACTGAACTAGGAAATGTGAGGGAGGAGGGTTCAGCACTCCTCTCCCATCTTCTCCTTTTACTGTTAAACTAAAATCCTCCATCACCAACTGCTTTCTGTGGGGAACTGGGAAGAGATGTAGATAAAGGCCCCATCACATCTAGTTTGGTTCTAAAAAAAACTTTGGTTTGGTTTAAAACCTCTAGCCTTAATAATACCTTTCCCCCAGAATAGAAGTTAAGTGGATGGGTCCATACTTTTCTGGATCCAGAACCTGGTGTTACATTGGCCTTTTGCCAAGGACCTCTAGTAATGAGACTACAGGACCTTGACAAATACATTACATATTTTAATTAGCAGTCCGGTAATTTATTTTATATTTGAGTTCCTGAAGACCCCTTAGGGGAATGCCATCTGTCCCTGCTGTCTTACTACTTTTTAATCCGTCAATTAGTTCTAAATATTTGATCCTTTGACATCTCTGTTTGACATTTCCTGATATTTTAGATGCAATATCAGGAAAACAAACCCAGATGTGGCTGGCTATCCATCCAATATCTAGTGAAGTCTGATAAAATTATTTTTTTCTATTTGTTGTATACCACCCTGGAATTGGATTTCATGAAGGGCAGTATAGAAATGCTTTAAACAATTACATAAATCATAAAATAATGGGATACTCTGTGTAAAGTGGAAATGGTAGTCAGGGCCAGCATCAAGGGTAGGCATGGTCGTGCACCTTCCTAGGGACCACATCCCAGCAGGGGCATACTGACAAGAGGCCCCTTGGAGTTGCTCCTTTTCTTCATCATTGCAAACTCCTAGTTCACCTGCCTCTCACTCTGGGCCAGGCAATGGTGGTGGTGAGGAGGAGGAGCAGGAGATGCCATTGCTTACTTGCTCCCTGGCTGTCTGCCTGCCAAGCAAGCAAGTGGTAGCAGTGATGACAAAGATGATGAGGAGCAATAGCAGCTTGTGACAATGGTCATGAGTACTCAACGAGGAAGGGGGGCCATGAGGGTATCTTGGCCAATGCCCAACCTTGCCACCTCCTGCAGCTAGCCTTGTCTCCTGCTTTATTGTACTTGGTTTTATGGAGTTTGTGTTCTGAGGGGGGCCATATCTCAGTGTCAGAGTGCACACTTTGTATGCAGAAGTGGCCATGGTCAATTGCCAGCACCTCCAGTTTAAATATCTAAGCAGCAGGCCTAAGAAAGACCTTTGCCTCAGGCACTGGGAAACCACTGTCAGTCAGAGTAGATAGTAGATACTATCTACTCTGATAGACCTCTGGTTTGACTCAGTAGTGCAGTTCACAAGACTTCCCTCATGCATTTATGAATGTGTGTGTGCGGAGCAGGATAAAGATTGTGTTGTGTGTGCTTGTGTTTACATTCAAACCCAAATCCTCTGCCATTCCACAACACAACAGTTGTTTGATTCATATATATGTGTGTGTGTGTGTGTGTGTGTGTGTGTGTGTGTGAATTAAACAAGGTGAAATTGACAGTATGACTGGGAAACATCATGTCAAAGAGATTATTTTTGCCCAGTTCCACAGAGAACCCATTCAAGATATTTCCCCACAGAAAATAAGCTGACATCTCATCTGGTTCACTTTCATGGTGGAATGCTCACTGAGAAGATTGATTTGTTGATTTCTGCCCTTCTCAAGCCCTGATGGCCAAGTGTGGTGAACACACAGCCAAACCTTTTAAAATGTTGGCATTCGAAAGGCTGACAAGCCAAACAGTTTGCTGAAGGGGTGAAAGGCTCTAAGGCTGGAGAGATAAATAGATAGAGGATGTCCTTACAACAAGTTAATTATCCAATGTATCATTTTTGGTCTTGTCATCCTATCTTTTGCCTTTTTAAAAAGTTGTCAAAGATAAATTCAACACCTCCACTTAAATTACAATGCAGGCAGGGCCTATTATATTCATTTGCGTGGTTCAAATGACATGCTTATGGTTTAATTTATGTGTCTTTAGCCATGGAACACTGCTCAACTCATGATGCTGAAATTCCAAACAAAATTGATGGTGTGTTGAAAATTAGTTCTGGAACTAGCCACTAGCTGTATAGTAATGAGCCTTGTTATTAAAGCTAGTATTTTAATAAATATAATTTATGGTGTTCACAGTTATTTATGGTCAAGCTTTTTAAAAAACTGCACTGTAACAGACTAATAATGTTCCCCTCACCTACCTCAATGGTGGCATTTGCTGATTGTTTACTTAGAAGAAATTTATGAACCAGGATATTCTGCCATGTAAGCAGCTTGCACTTGACTTGGTAACTTTTAAAGCACAACCCCAGAGGTTGAAGGGGGGAAAAGGATAAGCAACTTATCTGGACCATGGGTAATAATAATTGCTTGTGTTAAGGGTGGAAATAATGAGTCAAGATACAAATTATGGTGCAAATTAGGGTCACATTGATTGATCAATCAAGATCTGTGAAGGGAAAGAAGTGCGAGTCCCTGGCTAGACCGCCCCCTTGCTGGTAGATGTTTTATTTATTTATTTATTTATTTATTTCTTATATTTATTAATCGCCCATCTGGCCAGTCATGTTTTAGGATGATGCATCCAACCCTGAGGGGCAGCGCCTGTGAAATCACCACCCCTCAGTTTTACACCAATACTGGTATTGGGAGGCCTTCTCCTGCCACTTCCTCACAGGGCCTCAAAACTCTGAGTGGGTGAGGTGAGTCAACCTCAAAGACAATCAATGTCTCCCCAAAACCCTGCAAGACCCTGAGTGGAGAGCCTCAGGAATCGCCAGTCACCTAAAAGGTGCCAGCAGATGTTCACTAACCCTAACCCCACCGAATATTCATGCACTTAATGTGACCAAATTAAGCCAAACAAAAATAGTCAGTAGAAAAACAACCCTGACCACTGCATCACAGTGCCAAGTAGGCAAAACATGCACATTGCCCCATATAGCCAATCGAGGCAATGAGCCAAAATGCCTACTCGGCTCCCTAACAGGCGACCGGCAGACTCCACCGGCAGAGGGAGAGAGGGTGCAACAAATGAAAGAGGCCAAGAGTGGGGCTGCTGGGTCTAATATCATCCCTGGCACCCCACCCACCCCAATGCCTTGTAAACGTGTAGAAGCATGCAGTTGGCCCCTAGACCTGCCTTCCCCCCCCCCCCCGACACACACACAAAGTTCTCCCCGCCCCTAGCTACGAAGAGCAGGGGAAGAGAATTACTGATATACAACAACATGATATTCTAACAACATGTAAAGACCTTAGCGTACATTAGGTGCTTCTAGATGAGGCTTTTATTGTGCAATCGCACTGGGTCATTCACAGAATTTTACATGGATTCCAAAATGATGTCATCTGCAACTTGCAACCCTCCCATATTTCTCACTGCTTCCTCCATCGTTTTTCTTACCAGAAAACAATCTATTGGGGAAGAAAAGATGGAATTTGAACCCAGCTCACTGCTCAATCGCTGCACTAGCTCTCCTGTTTTCTAAACGATGAAATCTGAATAGAAGAATCATGGCACTGTCATGTTCTTCTCCAAAAGAATACCTGGGGATAGCAGCATTTCTCGCTGTCTCTTTTATTTTATTTTATTATTTATTTACTTACTTACTTACTTACTTACAGTATTTGTATACCACTCCATATCTAAGCAGATTCTGGAGCGGTGAACAATAAAAAGATAAAAATGGATTAAAAAGAAATAAAAACAATACACTGAAAATAAGGTAAAATTAAAATGGTGGTCGGACAGCAGAGAAGGCTTCCCGAAACAAAGTCGTCTTCAGCAGGCACCGGAAGCAACACAATGTCGGAGCCTACCCGACCTTCAGAGGCAAGGAGTTCCATAGAAATGGAGCCACCACACTGAAGACTCTTCTCCTGGTGAACTCCAGTCGGGCCATAGATCCATGTGGAAGCACCAGGAGATGCCCCCCGATGACCTCAGTGTCCGGACAGGTTGGTAAGGTAGAAGTCACTCTCTCAGGTATCTTGGCCAAAGTTGTTTCAGGCTGTTTTTTGTTTGTTTGTATCAATTCTTTTTAATAGCAGGATGTCATTCAAGCTGTATGGCCTTTTAATGTCTCCTGTATTTGTGTAAAGAGTATACCTCCCCACCCCCGCTTGATAGGTGAATGGGGCACACACATATTTAACTTAGACAGAGTTGGCTTGCGTGTCTAGTTTGGCCCAGATGTCTAGTTTGACCACAATATTATAGGAACACGAGACACTGCCTTTTACCGAGTCAGATGCTTGGCCCACCTAGTTCGGTAGTGTCTACACCAAATGGCAGTGGTTCTTAGTCAGCAGCCTTTCCCAGCCCTACCTGGAGATGATGGGGATTGAACCTGGGGCATGTAAAGCAGGTGCCCTGCAACCGAGCTACAACCCTTCTCCATATCATGGTATGGAGGCCTGACATGATTTTTAATCTCTGCATTTATATTTCTAGGTTTTGCTTTTTGTTTTTGTTTTTTTGATCCCATGAGCTTGATGGAAGCTGCAGCTATTTGAGACCACATTCGTTATGATTTCGAATTCGAACACAATAACGCTTGCTTTTGCAAGATGCAAAGTGTTCATTTAAATCTGAGAACCTGAATCCATTCCTCCAGCTCATACTAAGTTTCCTCATGTGCTCCTTGTGCTGAACAAGTTCCTCATCACTGGATAAAAAGGATGTCAAACAGTGCTAATTACTAGTGAATTTTGTATCATGGAGAAGAGTGCACTAAGGCCAACCAAAAAAAGAATCATTCAGAAGACCGGAGAACAGCTGTCAGGCTTTAATGATTTTGGTCAATATTGATTGACCTGGCTCACTAGTGACCTAAAATTAAAAAGATCCTTATTCTGTCATTAACTCCCTTAAACCTTTTAATCCTGTGACTAATGACAAGATACTGTTCATTAAGATGTGTTGATTTATCCCGCACTTGACAAAAATTCTTCATGATAAACTGACTGGAAGAGGTTAGCACTGATTACTTAGTGAACCCTCAGAGAAGAAGGCATCTGTCAAAAGAGCCAGAGAGTGACTCATCATTAAAAAGGTGATCACAAAATATTAATATTTCAAATGTTAATATTTCTATTGTTCACCACCAACAGTTTAAAACACAGCAACAGCGGAAATAACCCTAATGAGTTAGGGCTCATTATTTCACTAGCATTTATGGAATTAGCAGCCAACAAAACTTGATGGTTACCAGTGATTTACCCAGTTCCAGGAATATCCATTTTTGGGGAGTGGGGGTGAGGGGAGCATGGTATTGGATTACTACTCCTGGACTGCATTTTTTAAAAAAATAAAAATTCCAACTATGAAGGGTAAGATGTTTGACAAAGGATAAAAACTGATCACTTTGGGTTTGATGCTCAGAGCCATAGCCCTGTGAAAACGGGAGCCTGCTCTGTCACAGTTGTCTTTGAGATTACTTGTTTGTGACAAGATGGATTTTTAAGACTCTTTTTTAAAGAGGTGGAGCTGAATACACCTTGCGGAGCGGGTCTTGTAGTAGCCAGGCATATGTACCTATTTTTTCAGAAAAAAAGCTGAGACTCAATCCAGATAAGACGGAGGCACTGTTAGTGGGTGGTTCGTCTGCCCGGCTAAGTGATATTCAACCAGTTCTGGATGGGGTTGCACTCCCCCTGAAGGATCAGGTTCGTAGTTTGGGGGTGCTCTTGGATCCCCAACTGTCACTTGCGGCACAGGTCAACTCGGTGGCACAGAGCACCTTTTATCAGCTTAGGCTGATATACCAACTACGTCCTTATCTGGACAGAGATAGCCTAGCTACAGTTATCTATGCTCTGGTAACCTCTCATTTGGATTACTGTAATGCGTTATACATGGGGCTGCCTTTGAAAATGGTCCGGAAACTTCAGCTGGTCCAAAATAGGGCAGCGAGATTGTTAACGGGGACTGGCCGACGAGAACATATTATGCCAGTGCTTTCTCTAGGCATGCAGCCAAACCTGGAGGGGGCCCCACCACGCCCACGCCTCGACTCTCCGCGGGGGCAGCCCCCCCGCCTCGATCTTCTGAGTGGTGCGGAGCAGTTCTCCGCGCCGCTCGACCCACCTTCTCCGGTCCCGTCACCACCGGAAATGACTCGACGGGACCCTGCGCAGGTGCAGAACACGGCATGGGCGTCCAGCGCACCTGCACAGGGTCCCGTCGCATCATTTCTGGTGCCGGAAGTGATGCGACGGGACCGGAGCGGGCCACGCGGGCAGCTCACCGCGGAGAGGCAAGCCGCCCCGAAGACAAGGTAAGGCCTCGCGCGGGCGTGAGTGGGGCCAATTTCGGCCCTGTTCTGCTCGCGCGAGGCTCGATGTTCCAAGCCTAGCTTTCTCATCTGCACTGGCTGCCAGTCTGTTTCCAGGCCCAATTCAAAGTGCTGGTGCTAACATTTAAAGCCCTAAACAGCTTGGGGCCAGGGTATCTGAAGGATCATCTCCTCCCATATGTACCTGCCCGGACACTAAGATCTGCATCAGCGGTCCTTCTCCGAGAGCCCCTGCCAAAGGAAGTGAGGCAGGTGGCTACCAGGAGGAGGGCCTTTTCTGCTGTGGCACCCCGGTTATGGAATGAGCTCCCCAAAGAGGTTCACCTCGCGCCTACTTTGTATTCTTTCTGGCACCAGGTGAAGACCTTTCTGTTCTCCCAAGCATTTTAATCATTTTAATCATCTTATTCATTTTAATCTTGTAATTGTTTTTAATTCCATTGTTGTAACTGCTGCTGCTAGCTCTGCTGTTTGTTTTTAATCTGTGGTTTTAAATTTTATATTTTATATTGTATTTTATGATTTTAACTGTTGTAAACCGCCCAGAGAGCTTCGGCTATTGGGCGGCATAAAAATGTATTAAATAAATAAATAAATAAATATTCTTTGCTAGGGCCCTTTAGTGCTGCCAAGGCAATGCTTTTCTGCAATTAGCTGGAAGCCGAAAGAAAATGGTGATTCAACACACCACTAAATATTTTATATATTCATTATCATTGACATTTATATATCTCCTTATTTGCTAAAAGCCATCAAGATGGTGTACAACAATTTAAAACAATAAAACCTTTAAAAAAAATTTTTTTAAAAAAAAACAGAGCATTAAAACATTAAAACTACACATTGTGAAAGGGCAAATTGAGAAGATGAGCCCTTTCTAAAGGCCAAGAGAGTGGGGGCCAATCATAATTCCTAAGGGAGCAAATTCTATGGTTGCAGGGTAACACAGGAGGAAGCCCTTTCAGGCATGCCCGACAAACAGGAATCTGCGGGTAATGGTGCCCTCAAGACAGCCTCTCCTGAAGATCTTAATACTCAGGCATGTTCACAGCAAGACAAGCAGTCCCTTAGACAGCCAGGTGCTAAACCATTAGGGCTTTAAAACCAACACCTTGTATTCTGCCCAGAGAGCAATTGCCAACGAGTTCAGGCCTTTCAGGACAGATATAATATTATCCTGATATTGTGCACTGATTAGCAGCCCGGCTGCTGCATTTTGCACCAGTTGAAAGGGTAGCCCCACATAGAGCACATTGCAATAGTCTAAACATGACGTAACCAAGCCATGGATGACTGTTGCCAAGTCAGATTGATTCAGGAAGGGTTGCAACTGGCACACCAAGTGTAATTGTGCAAGCACACTCCTTGCCACCAGCAACACCTGAAGATCCAGAGATAGCATAGGATCAAGGCGCACTCCGAAGCTATAATGGACCTGATCCTTCAGGAGGAGCACAACAGCTTCCAGAACAGGTTGAACTCCAGTCCCTGGTTCAGGCTTTCTACTGACCAACAACACCTCCATCTTGTCTGGGTTTAACTTCAGCTTGCTCACCCTCATCCATCCCATTATCTAACCCAGGCAACATTCAAGGGTTTCAACTGCGTCCTTGGTATTAGATGACAAGGAGCACTAGAGTTGGGTGTCATATTGGTGGCACCTTACTCTAAAGTCCAAATGACTCCTCCCAGTGGTTTCATATAAATATTAAACAACATGGGAAACAAGATAGAAACCTGTGAGTAACCACAACCCAGTGGCTGTGGAGTTGAGCAGTAATCCCACAGCACCACTTTCTGGACATGGCCCAACAGAAAGGACTGGAACCACTGCAGAACTGTACCCCCAAGGCCCAGTCCCACCTGGCAGTTCAGAAGGATACCATGGTCAATGGTATCAAAAGCTGCTGAGAGGTCCAAGAGGTTGCACTCCTCCCCCCCCCCCACCATCCAGCTCCTGGTATAGGTCTTCCTGTCATGCCCTACCTGGAGAGATTCATTTGATGAAGAAGAGGCATGGGGCGTCCGGAGGCATGGGGCGGGGTGCTATCAGTATGCTGATGACACCCAAATATATTTCTCTATGCCTTCAGCAACAGCGTCAGCTAAGGATAGTGTGTCTCCTCTGAATGAATGCCTGGAGGCAGTAATGGGCTGGATGAGGAAAAATAAACTGAAACTGAATCCAGACAAGACGGAGGTTCTTGCTGTCAAAGGCCACAACCTGGGTTTGGAGGTATGTCAACCAGTTCTGGATGGGGTTACACACTCCCCCTGAAGACTGTGTTTGCTGCTTGGGGGTGCTTCTGGATCTGTTGCTCCAAATGACATCCCAGATAGATGCGACACCTAGGAGTGCCTATTATCAGCTTCGGCTGATATGCCAGCTGCGCCCCTTCCTAGAGTTGGAGGACCTAAAGACGGTAGTGCACGCACTGGTAACTTTGGGGCTCGACTTCTGCGATGTGCTGTACATAGGACTACCTTTATACCTAGTCTGGAAACTTCAACTAGTGCAAAATATGGCAGCCAGACTGGTTACTGGTACACCTAGGGGTGCCCACATTACACCAGTTTTAAAAGCACTCCACTGGCTGCCAATCAGTTTCCTGGCGAAGTATAAAGTGTTGGTTATTACCTTTAAAGCCCTACATGGTCATGGCCGGATTAAGATAGGGGCTAGTGGAGCTGCAGCTCCAGGCCCCTACCATAAAATAGGCCCACAATATAGGGACGCGCGGCTCCGGGGAAATTTCTTTACATGCCCTCCACTCTCCCTCCCTCAAGTTCAGCTGGGAACCGGAGATGTCGTCATAATATCATCGAGTCTATGTCCCCTCGGGGGTGACCGACCCGCATCTTCGCCTGGCACGGTTTTGCGCACGCTCGGTTAGGCGCGCCGGATTACGAATTTTGGCGCTTTTTGTTTGGAGGAGAAGACGCCGTGTTTGTCGTTTGTCTAAGGGCGGGTGACGTCGTGCGGTCGTGGTGCCATGCACGTTTAATCAGGGGTAAGATTCGGAGCTCGGATTCGGCTTGCAGCGCTTCTCCGGGGTGCTTGGTTAGATTCCTGTCTTGCTATAATGTAGCCTTCCTCAACCTGGTGCCCTCCAGCCGTGTTGGACTACAACTCCCAGCATACCCCCGCCAGCTCTGTTGACGGGAATGCTGGGAGCACACGCGCGTCCGCGTGCACTTTGCACAGCTGGGAGGCTGCTATGTGTGCAGGTGTGTGCGCGCGCACGCACTTCAGCGTGCCCGCGCCTCCCTCTTATGTCTACAGGTAGCAGCAGCAGCAGCAAAGGAGGGGGGAGGCAACTCAACTGCAGGAGCCTTTTGCTCGGATTTGGAAGCGATTGATGCTCACTTTGCGCACACGGATCGGATGTATAGCTCAGGAAAGCTTCCCGGTCTGCCTGCTTCTGTCTCCCTTGGCCAGTGTGTGTTTCTTTTTCTGCATCCCCTTTTCTCCCCTTCCTCCCTTCCTTAAAAAAAAAAAAAATCACGCTGGGAATTCTGTGCGTGCGTGCGTGTGTGTGTGATTTCCGCCCCTTGCAAATGACTTTTTTCTCCCCCTCATTTAAAAAGAATTAATTTTCCTTCCGACTAGGAAACCCATGGATACGTTTGGCTTGCCAAGTTTGGAGCAAGACACGTCTTCTGAAATTTCTCTCTCCCGTTCCTTTTTTTTTTTTGGCGGCGGGGGGCGTTATATCTACCACACAGCAACCCCTTCTGTACGTAGAGACACAGAATTCGATTTTCTTTCCTCCCCCCCCTCCTCTTTCCGCCGAATTCTCTTTAACCCCCCTGCCGCCGCCATAGGATTACACCCTTAAAGACTTAACACATTTATTATTGCATAGGCGTTTATGGACTAGAGTCCGCTGCATCCGATGCATGAAGTGTCATCCCCAGTTGGCCACTACATGGGTGCAGAGGGAGGGGGGAATGGTAAAAGGTGGGATTAGGTAGCAATAAAATATAAAAATCATCTGGATTTACAGGGCAGTACAAAGGCTGCAATGCTCAAGTTTACCAAGTACTTGGGTGCTCTCTAGGGCTACAATCCTATACACGCTTACCTGCTGTGAGTAAGTCCCATTTAACTCAATAGGACTTCTGAGTAGACATGAATAAATCCCAGTCAATTTAATTGGACTTAATTCTAGGTAAGCATGCATAGGATTGCAGCTATGGAGTCCAGTCCTAAGCATCCTTATGCAAAAGTGCATTAAGTTTTCCCAGAGTTGCTTTTAAGTAAATGTGTATAGGATAGCACGCCTGCCCTTAGCTACCACCCTTCACTCCCTTTTTCTCCCCTGTAATGTCAGTGTGTCTATGGGGCATAATTTGACTCTGCTCCATAACCTTGCTCAGCCCACAAGCGCCTGTTATTTATTAACATTATTTATAGGCCTTCCCATAACAAAAAAAGTTATCTGGTGACTCACAAAATAAAAATAAAAAATATACAGCAATATACTAAAAACAGAATAGGATAAAATGTGCCATTAAAACTACATAGGATAATATCAGGAACAAAACAGAGCATAATAACAAGCAGCAAAACCAAGACAGTTAAAAGTTACAACTAGTTTTTAAAAAGTCGGGGGGGGGGGTGTTACTTAATTTATTTAGGGTGCAATCCTATGCACGTTTAGACAGAAAAAAAGTCCTTCAATTCCCAGCATGCCCCAGCCAGCAGGCCTAACTGGAGGGATGCTCCAAGTTCTAGGATTTTTTTCTGTCTAAATATGTATGGGATTGTGCCCTTATTTAAATAATTTATATCCTGCCTTTCCACTTACCAAAGTAGTGCTCAAGGCGGCTAAAACATTCAAATACAATAATCAACAAAGGCCAAACCAACAGAAACAGCATAACAGATAATTGAAAGAATCAATTTAAAATACTCCCATGGTGTCTTAGAGGGTAAAGTAATAAAAACAAATACAATAAAACTCCATATAACGCAATACAAAATTGGATTCAGACTCATACATATATCCAAATCACATTGGCACAGTTACATCAAGAATTAGCTTTGTTGTACTGATGTATATCTAAAACTGATCACAGTCTACAGCTAAAATCTCCCAACCTTCCCAGGTACATATCCCCACTTTTGGATGTGGTCAGGAGAGGTATGTGGTCCCCTTCCCTATTCCCCTCTGTTACAGTCACTACCAGAACTGGAAAAGGATATTGAGGAAGGACTGCACTCTCAGAGTTCTCACATTTGCATGTGAGAGAGCTCTCTGGAAATAGCCTTTTGCTGCCACTACCTCTATGCTAGCATGTGCTATGCTAACATGCCCAATGAAACAACGGTCACATTCACACAACATGACAACCCACGCTGCAAATAAGCTATGCAGGGTGGGTTGTTCATGGAATTGACCAATTGACAGAATCACTGAGGCACAGGCAAGCAGCATACAATATAATTCAAGAAAGATTTGGATTTCTATCAGAAATATGCACTCTAGCAGCTGATAGTCTACGTTCCAGAGCCACTACACTAGTGTCAAAATATCCTGAAGATCCTGAACCCCTGTTTGCAGACGAAATTGTACAGTTTTCAAAATGTACCAATCTTCCACTGCAAATCAAGACATTCATGGGAGTCAAGAAACACAAATGTACAAGTTTATGATTGCACAATCTCTAGTCGGTGCATTTCCAAATACATTTGTGACCCTCCGCATGTATTTGTGTTTAATGGTCAGCAACTGCAGTGGTGAGCGTTCATTTTCAGCATTAAAACGTGTGAAAAATGAACTAAGGTCTTCCATGGGTCAGGAGCGTTTAAATGCGCTCTCTCTGTTGTTCAGCAAACCATTTTCAATGCACGAGCTTAATCTTGATTCTACAATTGAGGAATTTGCAAGTAAAAAAGCAAGAAAAGTTAATGTGCAATTTTATTTTAATCTACCAGCTTGATTCATTTAGTTTAAATGCAGGTTAGAGTTCAGTGAATAACCTGTTTGTGTGTTTAAAACTAGTGGTTGCTATTTATTTCAAGAGTTACTCTCTGCACCATAATCATAACGCAGGCTGTATTGATTATGATGCTTTAATAATAATAATAATAATAATAATAATAATAATAATAATAATAATACTTTAAGGAACAAATTTTTATGAGCCAAACATCATACACTTATATTTAAATTGCTTATATGGTTTATGTTTATTTAAAAATGGTTGTTGTGAATGTTCTATTTATAACGGTTTTATTGAGTTAACAAGCTTATTGTTTACAAAAAAAGAAATATTTTCAATATGTTTCTGTTTTGGCACTTTAATGGTAATTAAAATATTTAATTTGTTTTAATATAAAATTGTGTCTTCATTTTATTTATTTCCATAAAAAGGCTCACCAAAATCCTCAGCACCAGGCCCATAATGCTCTTAATCCGGCCCTGCTTGGGGCATGTTTCCTATGGCTATTTAGACTATTTATTACCTTTAAAGCCCTACATGGTTTGGGCCCAGGCTACCTATGGGATCGCCTTCTCCCGTACAATCCGCCCCGCACACTCTGGTCCTCTGGGATGAATTTACTTCGGCCAGCCAAAACTAGGCTGACGGGTGTCACCCAGAGGACCTTTTCTTCTGCTGCTTCCAGATTATGGAATGGCCTATCGGAGGAGATTCATCAACTTACCAGTCTCTTGGAATTTAAAAAAAGCCATAAAGACTGATCTCTTCCGGCAAGCCTATCCGGCGGAATTTTAGGATGCTTTTAAGATGTTTTAAAGATGTTTTAAGATGTTTTATAATGTTTTTAAATAGTTTTAAGATGTTTTAATAGTATGTGTTGTGTTTTGATTAGTTTATGTATTTTATATTTTTGTTGTTCCCCACCTCGATCTAGACGGAGAGGCAGGTAAGAAATAAATTATTATTATTATTATTATTATTATTATTATTATTATTATTATTGAGGGGGAGAGCCAGCACAACAGGCCCCAGCCAGAGTCAGGCGAGGAATTGGAGGCTTCAGCTGACAGCGGTCCCCTGGAGCTATTAGAAGAGCAACCTAGCCCCTCCTGTGCCATTCTTGAACTCCCCCAAATGCAGGAATTAGAGCCTGAGATACTTCATCCCTCTGAACGGAGTAGGATGAAACGCAAGCAACAAAAGGAAGCCACACTGTGGGGCCGTCCCTTAAAAGCAACATGGTGACCTATTTAACCAGCTGTGCTGATTAATGACCAGCTATAAATTAGCCCACCTGAAGCCAGCCTGTTGCTGCAGGCAACAGCATTTTACCTCTGTGCTTTGCCTTGGTATTCTGGGCCTGTCAGATACCTAGACTCTTGGCTGTCTCCCTAGACCACCCTTTTGGGCATGCCCTGACTGGCCTTGATGCTTGATACAACTGGCTCCTGTGAACTGAACTCTGGACTGCTTGACCTTGCCTCTGCCTTCTCCTGCTAACTATATGGAATGCTTGTATATGACCCTGGACTGGCCTGATTTCTCCCGTCTCTTTGTTATTCCTGAGGCTGGCAAGTGGACCGAGGCACTTGGCAGCCTAGGAGCAGGACACTTCCATCAAGGTGACCAAAGCCATCTCAGTCCCATATCCCGACTGAAAGCCCAGTTGAAATGGATCCAGATTTTACTATATTATCCAGGCTTGTTAATGCCTGTCCCCATTACTAAGATCCTATGTTTACTCAGAAGTAAATCCTCTTCAGCAAAACAACTTTAATTAAAATGTTCCTTCTTGTGACTTCTCCTTTTAATTGCTTCCTGCTGAACATGGAACTGAATAACTGCTGAATTGCCCCTCAGTTGCTCTTTAATTAGTCAGTTCTTGTTCCCTGGGGAGGATGTAACTAGATGTGGACTATTCCCAACCCCTATTTCCTCCCCCCCCCCCTTTTAGTTGATATCCTCATCATTATGTGGCTCAGTCATTGTCGGGCCATTTTAGTGCTTGGTGTTTCTTCCTTTTAATTTAACAAACTGATATTTTTTTCTGTGAACCTGGGCAATTCCCCAAGTACTGTATATAGAAACCACTACCATATCTGTAGGTGGTGGTGGGCATTTTGCTGTCCAGCTTATATGCATGGGACCTCCAAGCTCAATGTTAGGAGGAATTATTATGAATCATTTGTGAGCTGTTCAGCGTTTCCATTAAAGGCATTTTGATTCGCCAGGCCTCTTTTTCTTTGTAGCTTGCACCCATGGTCTGTAGGATTAGAGTCTTAAAATCCCCATCTCCATCATCCCTGGTGTACACATGGGGGTGGATCATTGAATTGCCAGTAATATGCATGTACAAATCACATTGTTGATTTCTTAATTTAATCAGGAAATTTGTACATACATAGGTGGCATTCAGATACCTAATCTGTCCCTGCATATACAGGTTGGGACAGTGGAGGGAAGGATCATACACCAGGTGAGTGGGGTGGAGTAGCAGACTCTTTCTTCCCTCCATGGTTTGGGTCAGAGAGGGGGGAGATGTATCATCTGATTCAGCCCAGAAACAACCAGAACTGTAGAAACAACCAAAACCCACTAACCTGATAGCAAGCCCCATTTAACTCAATGGGCCTTACTTTTCAGTAGACATGTATAGGATTGCACTGCAGGAGTTATTCTCACAATCCTTCTGAAAAATTTTAAAATACAGAAAAACCTCAGAGGTTATTTAGGGAGAAGTCTCTCTTGGCAAAGAGATCAGTGATCTCAGGTTGATACAACTGGTGTCAATGGCAGAAACATTGGAATAAAGCCCATGGGTGAAAGAGGCATTCATGTCATTAAGAGTTTGAACACTCAGCACCATTCAAGCATATAGTCAGTCACTATATGCTGCCACTATGCAAGTGATTGTCAGGAAGAAACTAACCTTGGCAAGGTCCTTAACTGACACAGCAAAACTAAAATAGGAGAATGCCCTACATGCCAACCCTTGATGAATAAAGACAGACACCTAATACTAGGCTAGGAATATTTCAGAGAATTGCCAGTGAAAGCTAACAATTGTCAGATGTTTACCATAAATAACAACTGAAATAATACTGGATTCACACAACTTTTTAAAAACTTTGTGACCCACAGTGGCAAACCACAGACATCCTGGTCTTACAATCACTCAATACATATTCAGTTTATAAATAAGGTTTTGTGAAATTTACACTCTGAAATGTAGCAAACTCTATTTATGAAGCCATTGGATTCCTTTAAAGAAAGCACAATGCTGCAGCATTCTGAGATAACTTAATACTGTGATATGTAACTGAAGAAATGCCTGTATATAACTATTGTGCTTCTGTAATGTGTACTTTGTGTGGTCTCTGTGATGTTACAATGTATCTGAGTAGGCCTAAAGTCTTGTTTTATTATGGTCAAAGACCTGTGTAGTAGTTGCTTAGTGACATTCTGAAAGGGGAGAGAGAGAGAGAGAGAGAGAGAGAGAGAGAGAGAGAGAATAGCTTTGAATGTTGTTAGATGGGGCCTGGATCAGGTAAATTCAATTCTGATTGGCTGGGCCTGGGGATTCTAGTGAGGTGGAAAAGAGCAGTTGGGAAATGACAGTTAAGGTATGACAGTTGGCATTTAGGAGCAAGAGTTAATCTGTAGGGAGAGAGGGAGAAAGTCTGCTGGTTGGTGTGTGGTGTTTGAGAAGGACTAAGAGAAAGCTGAGGAGAAAGTTAATAGCTATTCTTTCTCTGTGGGATAACCTCAGGTGGAGGTGAAGATCAGAAGTAGGGTGCAGGTGTCTATGTTATGCCAAGAGGCTGCCCTAAGATTTTGCCAGAGGAAGGTTATATAAGCAGGCATTAAAAACCCAGATAAACCATCCAAGCAGCCAGAAATACAATGGGAGGAGTTTGGTTGTCAGAGGAAGACTGTACCCCAAAGCTGTTGGAGCAACACAGTGGCCAGGTTTTCAAATTCAATGTTCACTTGCTATGCATATTAAGAAAAAATATATGATGTGGCACCTTGTATTTTTTTATGTTAGAAAAAAATGAACTATTTTTTTATGACGAATTAGTCATCCATTTTAAAAATCCATTTTTTTTTCTGAGTAGAAAACCAAAATATATTATGCATGTAAAGGAAATCACCCAGCATGCATTAAGTTGCATAATTCTTGCATTGTCACTTTGGTCCTAGAGCTTCTCCTATCTGACATGCTGCCCAATCCTATACCCGAGGCTCTATTCTGAAGCCTCTTGAATTCAACAGCAGTGAGGTGAAAGCACATGGAATGCTGGTGAAGGTTTGTGTATCAGAACCACCGAGGATGGCAAATCTCTTCACCAATCTCAGTCTATAGCCAGAGTGGGCAACTTGTGGCCCTAAGGCAGCATACAGCCCTTCTCCTAATTTCAAAAGCTTTTAGCAAGACTGATCTGTCCCTTCCCAAGCAGCCTGCTAGGCAAGGGGAGACAGGAGGGTGTGTCATAAAGAGAGAGGGGGAAAGGATGGCATAAAGAGTAAGAGAGGGGGTGGTGGAAAGGGTTGAGAGAGAGAGAGAGAGAGAGAGAGAGAGAGAGAGAGAGAGAGAGAGAGAGAGAGAGAGAGAGAGATGGGGTGGTGCCATCCACTACTGGCTTCAGCCCCATCCATTGCCAGCTTGTGGCCCCTGACAGAATATCCTGACTGTTAGAGCAATAAGACAATGGAACCAACTACCTAGGGAGGTGGTGGGCTCTCCCACTCTGGAGGCATTCAAGGTGCAGCTGGACAACCATCTGTCAGGGATGCTCTGACTTGGATTCCTGCGTTGCACAGGGGGTTGGACTTGATGGCCTTATAGGCCCCTTCCAACTCTACTTTTCTATGATTCTGTGATTCTATTCTATGATCCCTGAGGGGGTCTTGATTCTCAATAGAAAAAAGGTTCCCGAACCCTAGTGAAAATTTTAGGGTAGACGTTCCCTGGCAGGGATGTATGAGAATTTCATTTCAGTTTGCAAATCATCTGAACTTGCTCCATTTGCAAGTTGGAGCAAGCGCGCTTTCTCCAAAAATGTTTGCACATTCCCAAGCTTGCAATAGTACTCAAAAAATGCTTTAAAAAAAAAAAGTATGCATTTTCATGCTTTAGTCAAGTGGGGAGCTGCACTTTTGAAAAATGCACATAGAAATGTGCACTTTTCCCATTTGAATGAACCGAAAAACAGGGCACAAGCTGTAATGGGAGTGAGTCGAACCAAGCTTCGAGGTGAAGTTTGGAGAATTTTGGTGAGCTCAAAAACATCCTTAGTTTTCCCACCCCTATGACCCTAGCAGGGAGCATAGCTAGATCTATAGGATAAAACAGTTGATCTGCTTCTATGCAGCAGTCATGCCAGTCAGCTAGCAAGAAAGCACTGAAATCTTCAGGAATCAAATACTTTGACAGTCTACCCTCAATTCTTGTTGAGAGTCGGCCTTTTCCAGTTAATGGATTTTGTCATTAGGACTCCAGCAAAGCCATGCTGCAACAGATCAATGGTCCATTTTCCTCCTGTGAGTTTCTTAGTGGCCTGTTTGAGATGTTGCAGAAGAAAACAGAACAAAGAATTGTACACATGGCCAGCTGTACCACAGAGAGTGTGCCCCTGACCCCAGCTGGTTATCCGCTAATACCTTGGATCACAATGATGGATAGCCCTTACTGTTTTTATCCCAACTAGCCCAGTTGCAGATGCTATTATAAGAACACAGGAACTGTTCGATCAAAAACAGAACAATCCAGTGTCCCATTAATCATACTGCATTCCTAGCTTGACAGGCAGATGAACAAACACTAATTTACCATATGTGTGCATGCACAGCAACTCACACAGAAGTGTTGCTTATGCATGTTCGAATGCAATATCTATTTTCACACCCAAATATATTAATTGCACAACCTATCCATTACTTATAAAAATTGAAACTGAACAAAAATCGGGGAAGGAGTTGGCTATTTGACATCACATTAAATCTGAAGGAAACAAAGTAGGAAAGGCAAAAATGCATTCATTAGGGTGCAATCCAATGGGGAGGCCTGTAAGCCTCTGAATGCAGAGGATTGCGGGCATCCTATGCAGGGCGGGGGAAGCAATGGAGGCGATCTCTGCCTCCCCACTCCTCCCACCCTGCAAGTCCACTAGATGGCCATTTTTGGCCATTGAGCTCTGCTGCTTCAGACGGGGATGGAAGGAGGCTGGTGTGCCATCAGGATACATTGTATCCTGGAGGCCTCGGTCTCCTCCCCTCCCCAACCCCTGGAATGCCCCCTTTACCACTTCTCCGAGGTCGGTCTTATGACATCGGAGAAACAGTCGACTTAGTTCTTTCTGCACCAACTGGGGGGGGGGGGGAGTGGGATCCAAGTGTGGATCCCCAGCTCTGAGGTTGGAACTCTTTTTCCAGCCTCAGATCTGGGAATCTGAAGAATCCTATGGCCCCCTAGACACTGTCTAGGGGGCCATAGGATCACTCTCCCAGTCTCATTTTTGTTGGTGGGAGTGTAAAAGTTTTAAGATTCACAGAACTCTTTATCAGACAGATATGGAAAAGAAGACATTTAGGCACATGTTGGCAGGCCCGGTGCAAGGCAATTTGGTGCCCTAGGCAAGATCAGATATTTAGCGCCCCCCCTTCCCACTTGAGCCCTCCCTCCCTCCAGCCCTATGCCCATTATGAAATAAATTTCCCTCCCTGGGAACTGCCGAGCCCCATAGAAAAACTTTGTGGACTTTGAGACTTTTCCTTTGTGTTCACGAGGAAAGCAAAGAGGCAACATCAGCCCAGCTATGCCAGGAACTCCCAAGGGCCTTCTCCTACTCCATATATATGTAAAAGCCTGTCTCCTCCTGCAGGCAGCACAAGGGATATGAAAAAAGGATGTGAGAGAGGTGTGGTGGCGCTACCTGTGAGGAATAGAGACAAAAGGGCGTCTTGCAGCCTGTCCTACCTCGCAGGGTGGAGGTGCAGAGACACCGGTTTGACTCGTACACCTTCTGGGTTGCGGGGGGGGATGCATGTAGTAGAAACATAGCAAAGAGAGAGCCCGTGGATCATCTGGTTCAAATTTAGGAGGGGATTTACGAAACTTGCTGCTTCCCCTCCTCTCTCTATCACTTTGTTGCAATATTTCTTTATCAGAATAATGTATATTATCCTATCTTTTCCTTTACCAGCCTAGTGCTCAAGGCAGACAACAATATTCAAAGTACAGTAAAGAAAACATCAACAGCTCAGGGCACAATCCTAAACACGTTGAGGCAGAAAAAAGCCCCGCAACTCCCAGCATTCACCAGCCAGCATGGCTGGCTGTTGGAACGCTGGGAATTGTGGGGCTTTTTTCTACCTCAACGTGCATAGGATTGTGCATGGCTGGCTGGGGAATGCTGGGAGTATGTAGGACTTCTCCCCCTCCAAACACGCATAGGATTGCATCCTAAAACCATTTAAAACCAAAACACAGAAACAGCATGGTAAATAATTAAAACATTGGAGCCCCAGCTAGCTTAAAATACCTTTCCCTCCCTCCCTGGTTGCTGGAAATAACTGCTTTCAGGCGACCTTGAGCTGAGGAACCTGAGCCTCGCGCGAGGGAGGGAAGGCGAAGGAGGTGTTTGTAGGTGCATCCTTGAGAGGGAAGGCGAAGGAGGTGTTTGCAGGTGCATCCTTGAGAGGGAAGGCGAAGGAGGTGTTTGCAGGTGCATCTTTCCAGCCGCCCACCAGCCTCCCATCATTGGCCCCTGCCCGCCTCCCCTCCTCCAGTCTGTAGCCTTCTCTGCCTCTTTTGATGCTGGTTGTGAGGAGGAGCCTGCCTGCTGCTGTTCCTGGTAACGAGCTGGAGGAGAGAGAGGGAGGGGTGCGCTTCTTTCGCCTTCCCTTCCCCGCCACAGGACATGATTGGTAAAACAAACTTGGTAAAATACGTGATGTATTTTTTTTCCCCCCAAGGCATTTCTGGCGCCTCCTTTAGCCCGGCGCCCTAGACCTAATTGGCCTAATGGCCTAATGGTAGCACCGGCCCTGCATGTTGGTCTACTGATACAATCAGCCAAGACACCTAAACCCCAGTGTAGCTGTACAACAGGATCTGAACTTAGGAATGGTGGAACATTATAGAGTGCATTCCACTGACACTACTTCTTCCCACTAACAATTCAAACAACTTCATTCCTTTAGCTCAGATTTTCAAAAATCACATGACCCAACTCCAAACCCTGCACACACTCCAACACACACAATGTTTTTGTGTTTTTTTGCACAAGTGAGCAAATGTTCACTTTAATGGAGCCAGCAACTTCACGTGCACTGCACTTTGCTGCATCATTATGGGGTGGCTGTGTTTTATTTATTTCTTTATTTACAGGATTTATATACCGCTCTATATCTGACAAGATTCCTGAGCAGTGAACAATAAATAAATAAATAAGTTAGTTCTTGGCAGGCTCAAGTGGTGCTTCATTTCATCGTTAGAGCAGTCACTTCAGGAAAGATCTTGTTATGTTGTAAACAAGCAGAGTGGACGCCTTGAGAAGGGGAACAATCCTTTCCATTAATTACTAAGCAAAATGATTAGTAAGCAAAACCTCTCAGAGTAATTAACAGGAATGATTTTAATGAACAACCTATGTATTACTTGCACGAAGGATCACAAATTAATTGGTTAAATTAGAAGAATAATAAGATATTAATATAAAATGAATGCACATATCGTACAGATGAATAATAAGATGGTTGGATATATTGACACAGGAGAGTTAGTGAATAAAAGAGGTAAACAGAATCAAAGTACAAAATTAAAATATTTAAAATCAGATTATAACAATAAAATGATGGCCGGTCAATCAGGGAAGGGTTGTTCAAATAAAAAATTATTCAGAAGAAGGTGAAAACAAAACGTTGGTGCCTGCCTGACATCAAGATGTAGAGAGTTCCAGAGAGAGGGTGTCAGTACACTGAAGGTTCTACTGCAAGTGGACTCCAAACAGACTGCAGGCCATTATGGAACCACCAGGAGCTCATCTGATGATGCAGCATTGAGCTCATCTGATGACCTCAGTGACCAGGCAGGTTGGTAAGGGAGAAGGTGCTCTCTCAAATATCCTGGTCCCAAGATGTGTAGGGCTTTATACACCAATGACAAAACCTTAAACCGTATTTTAGAGTGTAATCCTATGGGCATTTTTAGCCCAAATGATGGAGGACTCCAATCCTAAGCTATTTCTGAACCTTACTATTTCTGCCTCTCTGCCCTCTGATGATGCTGTTTACATTAGGCAGGCCTCTGCTGGGGCAGAGATGAGGGCTGAGATGCCATTGGATCCATTAGATCCATGACCTCTCCCTTCCCTGCCCACTGGTCCACCTCCAACACATCAGTTTCCTCCCTTCCTGACATTGGATTTCTAACCTTGGGAGGGGAGCCACCGTGGAGCTTTCTGTGGTGGCTGGGAGGGGTGGGGTGAGATCCACAGTTAGATCTCCTCCTCCAAGGTTAGAGCTTGTCTTCAACCTCAGAGGGCAGATCCCCTGCATCCTATGACCTCTCAGATGCTGTCCAGGGGCCGAAGGGTTGCTCTCTTACTCTTAGTATGATGTGGATAATTGTTTTATCTGCTTTAATGTGGTATGTTTTCCTTTAGTTAGAAGTCACCTTGAGTCTTTTTTGAGAAAGACATGTAAGAAATTTTAACAACAACAACAACAACAACATCACTGCAATGACTGGAGAAGCACTTGTGAGCAAAGCGACTCACAGGGGGAGAGTTACTATGCATCAGTTCAGCATTTTAAAATGTATTCCAGACCATGTAATATGTGACAAAATTCTCAGGCAGGCTATTTATTTATTTTATTAAAAATTAAAAATTATTACCAACCAATTATCACCAACATACATAAAATTCTTCTTTGTCTAGATTGTGAAATTGAAAAGCAATGTAAGTTGTTGTTAAATAAATAAATAAATAAATAAATGTTAGTTCTTGGCAGGCTCAAGTGGTGCTTCATTTCATCGTTAGAGCAGTCACTTCAGGAAAGATCTTGTTATGTTGTAAACAAGCAGAGTGGACGCCTTGAGAAGGGGAACAATCCTTTCCATTAATTACTAAGCAAAATGATTAGTAAGCAAAACTTCTCAGAGTAATTAACAGGAATGATTTTAATGAACAACCTATGTATTACTTGCACGAAGGATCACAAATTAATTGGTTAAATTAGAAGAATAATAAGATATTAATATAAAATGAATGCACATATCGTACAGATGAATAATAAGATGGTTGGATATATTGACACAGGAGAGTTAGTGAATTCAGGTACTTTGAACAGCAATAACTGAGATTCTACTTTACCGCAGGGGCAGCTGGGCGGGAGCTGGGTGTTGAGAAGTCAACTTAACAGATATAGAGAATACTGCAGGTGGAGATGGCTTATCGGATGAAAATGGGAATATGAAGCAAAACAGACCTGGAATATTAGAAAAAAATGTAAAGCAGCCATGTGTCCTCCAATCTGCACATAAAAGCTATATATGTTTCCAAACAGTTTTAGCTGTTCCTTTTTTACATTTCTCTCAAATGGGATTGAATCGTGTGGAGAAATGAAAACAAAGGGGTCCAGATTTCTGTCTGGTTCTAAAACTTCAAAGGCCATCATGTTATGGGAATGATAACAGTCATCAGCTCAAGTGAGCACTGGAAGTCATAAGCTTTACATTACAGGCACCAAACAATTTTCAAAATCATATTCTTTTGAAGATTAATTAGCACAGTATTTGTTTGGGTTTTTTTATTATTTAAATGCCACTATTCTCTATTTTTAGCCCACATGACTTATCCAGCCTTTTATACATACAGAACTATCCTTAATACACACCTTTCAAATCCCCCCATCCTGGCCCAAATCTTACTGTAAAGGAAATTGTAATGTATCCCTAGTTGCACAGAGGGAACCAGTGAATGTTACACTGGTTTGAGTAACCTTTCCCAATCTTGTACTTCCCAGAAGCATTGGACTATGACTCCCACTAGCCCAAGCCATTGTGACACATGCTGGTTATATATGATGGGAGTTGTAGTCCAACATATCACCTGGTAACTTACCATCTTCTAGCCATCTTTTCCCCCTCCCTGGCTGTTCCTTGCTGGACTGGGGCCCTGCTTCCCCTGAAGGCTGCAAGCCACCCTGAAGGCCCCCAGAACTGATTGATTGCAGACCTGTGCCAGCTGTCCTCCCTTGTGAGGCCTTCATCTGCTGGCCCAAGGAGTGCCAAAGGGGACGACGCCAAAGAGGGTTGCCCCTTTGGGGGAGCCAGTTTGGGGGAGCTGCAAGGGCAAGGGTCACTTCCCTAATCATCATCTATTTAGTCTACGGGGGGGGAGATTCCCTGAGGATGTGCCATGGAGGGCAGACATTGGGCCTAGTGGGGGAATCTGTGGGGTCTCCCATCAGTGTAATGATGGGTAGAGGGAGAAATGGTGATGGGAGGAGGGCTAGTCTGCCACCAAATATGCGACGACACAGTCCCTTCACACTAGGACCAGATGCATAAACCTTTCTCAGGCTAAGCACCAACACTTAAAAACCTGAGGGGAGGGTCAAATGAAACCTTTCCCCTACCAATGATGGGAAAGATTAATACAGGTTATTAAGGATCTATTTTAAATCTATGATACTGTGGGTACAAAGGTGTGTGTGTGTGTGTGTGTGTGTGTAGATTTAACAGTAATGCAGGTTAATAACGCCAAGCTGACAAGTAGGATTTGGGTAGCAAACAAAATAAAAATAAGTTTATTTTAATTCTCAAAATCTTAGTTCCAGAAAATAACTTTAAACCTGCCTACACCAAACACTTTGTAATTAACCTAAGTCCCTATAACACTAAATACTTTCACTCTTCAGGCAAGCACTGATTTCTCTGAAAACTCTTGACAGACAAGACACAAATAACTGTAAGAAGAAAAAGACAACGACCCAACTAACCTAACTCCTAACTCCCAAACCACTAACTCTGACATCACTCAAACACTCCTTATATACTCCTCCCCCCACCCTTTCTAAGACATCACAAAAACCACACCCACTCAGTTCAACATTCTATACTCACTAAACATACTAATTCAGACTAACACCAGGGAACTGAATTGTGGGGTTACGCCACAGGCTAGCCTGGTAAGGTGAACACAGCTCAGACAGTTAATGGCTGTGCCATATTCCAGCCCTCCTCGCAATCACAGGTGTGGTGGTTGCCCTATCAGCCTGCCCTCAGGTCTCTGGATGCTGCTTCTAAATGCCAGATCGGTCGAAAATGAGACTTCCATCATCCATGACCTAATAGTGGATGAGGTGGCCGATCTGGCATATATTACTGAGACCTGGGTGGGCGAACAGGAAGGAGTCAGTCTCTCCCAGCTCTACCTACTGGGGTACTTGGTGCAGCATCAGGGTAGACCTGAGGACCGGGGAGGGGGGGTTGTCGTGGTCTATAGGAATTCTATCTCTCTCTCCAGGCTCCCTGTCCGTCTTACTGCTGGTCTGGAGTGTTTGCACCTTGTGTTGGGACAGCGGGACAGATTGGGGATTCCGTTGGTGTACCACCCACTGCGCTGCTCAACAGACTCCCTTTCTGAGCTGACGGAGGTGATGTTGAGGAGATGTTAACATCCATGCCAAGGCCACCTTATCTGGGGCAGCTCAGGATTTCATGGTCTCCATGTCGACCATAGGACTGTCCCAACATGTCATCGGCCCAACGCATGTAGCAGGGCACACTCTGGATCTGTTTTTTTCGGCTGGGCATGGGGATAGTGATCTGAAGGTGGGGGAATTTGAATCGGTTCCTTTGTCATGGTCAGATCACTGCCTGCTGAAATTTAGACTAATGGTGACTTTTCCCCTCTGCAAGGGGGGGACCTATTAAGATGGTCCACCCCCGGAGACTAATGGATCCAGATGGCTTCTAGAGGTCCCTTGGGGGGGTTGCGGCTGATATGGCTGGCGGTCATGTCGAATCCCTGGTCTGTCTCTGGAATACAGTGATGACCATGGCAGTTGACACGATCGCTCCTGAGCACCCTCTCTCTAGTAGAGCTTGTATGGCTCCGTGGTACACCCCGGAGCTGATAGCAATGAAACAAAACAGGAGAGGTCTTGAGTGCAGATGGAGGAAAACTCCTAGTGGATGCAGTCGAGCCCTGGTTTGTGCCTACAATCGGGTATATTTGGCAGGGATGGGGACTCGGACTCGAGGACTCGACTCGTGAGTCGGACTGAGTCACCCCTCTGACTCGACTCGGACTCGAGTCCCAATATTTTTAATGGGACTCGAGACTCGACTCAGGACTCAAGACCAAGGACTCTTCAACATCCCTGGGCTGTGCCAGAAGGAGTGGAGAGGAGCACATTCATCAGCAAAGAGCGCATGGAAGCGAGGTGTGCCGCTACTCGGCCACTATGGACGGCTACCAGGAGTGCAGCCCCAACAGTGTGACAAGATTTATTTTGATTGATGTGTTGCGTACTTGGGAGTGGCAGAAGAAGGACCTGAGATTACTCTGTGTGGCTGCTCTGAGTGTGTTTCTGGTTCCAGCAAGTTCATCACCAGTGGAGCAGGTGTTCAGTGAGGGTGGAATTGTGATGAGATCTCACCGTTCCAGAATGGGGGCCAAACATTTAGAAAAAATCATGTTCCTCAAATGCAACATGGATAAGTTTTAGGAAGTACAGCAAGTTTATTTTTTAAAATCATTTTTTAAAATGCAACCTTTCAGACATTTTGGGTTTGGCTGCCTCTGCCTGCCTGTCTGGGGTTCCCAGCCTCCTCTGCCTGCCTGGTCTCTTCTTGACCAGTTCAACAGTTGAATTGTCCAAGACAAAGGCCTCTGCCTGCCTGCTTTGGGGTTCCCTGTCTCCTCTGCCTGCCTTGTTATTTTGGGTTTGTCTGCCTGGTCTGTTCTTTCCAAAATCAGTTACAGAGTTTTGAAATAAAAAGGCACACTTGTGCCTAGAATTTATTTAAGCCACACATCTGAAATAGCCTTATTTTGTTGGGGGGAAATCCCATTGATTTTAATAGGGACTCGTGGAGTCGGCTTTGGGAGTGACTCGTGACTCGTGACTCGTGAGTCACCATTTTGGACCAAGGACTTGGACTCGGACTCGAGACTCGGGTCCAAAGACTCGTGACTCGACTCGTGACTCGAGACCAAGGACTCTTCAACATCCCTGATATTTGGAGGCAGTGAGGGCGGCAAAGAAACAAAATCTCACTGCCTCTATTCAATCTTCTGTTTGCCGCCCAGCGGATCTTTTTAGGGTTGTCTGGGGCCTATTACCTATATGCTAGCCCCAAGGACATTCTGGACCCCTCTTAGGCCTGCCATAATATTTTTGCTAGGGACTTCCCAGATAAAATCTCTTGCATCTGCCAGTGAGTGCTAGGACTTGGATTCCAATGTTAGGGCAGTGGAATCTGGTGAGGTTCCTAGAGCACAGTCTGGTCAAATTTTCTTGAGTTTCAGTTGGTACAGCTTGAGGATGTTAACAAGGTGCTTGGACAGGTTCGTGCAACCATGTCCATACTGGATCCTTGCTCCTCTTGGCTCTTAAAAACCAGCAGGGAGGGAACTGCCAGCTGGGCCAGGAAGTGATCAATGCCTCTTTGTGAGAGGGAATGGTCCTGGGCCGCTTGAAAGAAGCAGTGCTGACTACTGAGGCCACTCCTGAAGAAACCCTCCCTGGACCCAGAAGATCTTAATAGCAAATGTTCCTTTACTGGGCAAGGTCCTTGAGTGTGTGGTGGCTAACCAGCTCCGGGCGCTCTTGGATGAGACTGATTGTCTGGATCCATTTCAGTCGGGGTTCAGGCCTGGTTTTGGCACGGAAACAGTTTTGGTCGCCCTGTATGATGACCTATGTCGGGAGAGAGACAAAGGGAGTGCAACCCTATTGATACTCCTTGATCTCTTGGCAGCTTTTGATACCATCGACCATGGTATCCTTCTGGGGCGGCTGTCTGAGTTGGGAGTGAGGGGTACTGCATTGCAGTGGTTCCGCTCCTACTTGGATGGCCAGCTCCAGAAGGTGGTGCTTGGGGAATACTGCTCGGCCTCATGGACTCTCCAGTATAGAGTTCCACAGGGGTCAGTCTTGTCCCCCATACTATTCAACATATACATGAAACCGTTGAGTAGGGTCATCCAGAGTTTTGGAGTGTGTTGCCATCAGTACGCTGATGACACACAACTTTATTACTCCTTTTCATCCTCAGCAGGTGAGGCTGTGGATGTGCTGAACCGGTGTCTGGCTGCGAGAATGGACTGGATGAGGGCTAACAAAATGAGGCTCAATCCATACAAGACTGAGATGCTGTTAGTGGGTGGTTCCTCTGACCGGATGGAGGGTGTTCAACCTGTTCTGGATGGGGTTGCACTCCCCTTGAAGGAGCAAGATTGTAGCTTGTGGTCCTCCTTGAGTCATCTTTGTCACTTGAGGCTCAGGTTGCCTCTGTGGCACGGAGTGCCTTCTACCAGCTCCGGCTACTTGCCCCGCTATGTCCCTATCTGGACAGGGATAGCCTGGTTTCAGTAATCCACACTCTAGTAATCTCAAAGTTAGATTACTGCAATGCACTCTAAGTGGGGCTGCCCTTGAAGATTGTTCAGAAGCTGCAGCTTGTGCAAAACACAGCAGCCAGACTAATCACTGGGACCAAAAGGTCTGAACATATAACACCTGTTCTGGTCTGCTTGCACTGGCTGCCTGTATGCTTCCGAGCCCAATTCAAGGTGCTGGTTTTAACCTATAAAGCCCTACATGGCTTGGGACCACAATACTTGATGGAACGCCTCTCCCAACCACAATCTACCAGGACATTATGTTCAACATCTGGGGCCTTCCTCTGAGGCTCAGAAGGCGGCAACAAGGGGGGGGTCTTTTCTGTGATAGCCCCCCAACGTGGAACAAACTCCCCCCTGAGGCCTGCCTGGCGCCAACTCTACTATCTTTTCAGTGCCAGGTTAAGACTGCCCTCTACATTGAGGCTTTTAATAACTAAATGGTATATGGTGGGGTGGTAAATTGTTTTAGCAGTCGTGTTTTATTAACTTGTTTTTAGTTTTTGAGATATTTTATAAATTGGTTTAAATTTTTTATCATGTTTTTATTGTTTATATTTAATTGTATTTTATTGTACTTTTTAATTGATTGTTGTAAACCGCCCAGAGAGCTTCTGCCATTGGGCAGTATAGAAAATGAATGAATGAATAATTAAATAATAAATAAATAAATAAATAAATAAAGTACATACATCCCCAAGCTTGCAATGTGATTTGTGCACCCCCAAAAATGCATTTGACAGCATGCATACATTTGAAAAATACACATTAAAAAACTGCATGCATTTGAAAAATGTGCACAAATACACTTTAATCCATGGTAGAAGAATGCATACATTTCAAAGATGCACAAAACTGATGCATACATTTGGGGAAATACACCAAAAATATGCACGGATTTTCATGCAAAAAGAAAAACACAAAGCTTGCAATCTGATAGGGACTCGAAATGACCTTTGAGATGGAATTCGGAGAACTTCAGTGAGCTCGAGTTTTGCTGATTCGTACATCCCTACCGGCAGCAAAATTAAATCTTCCAGGGAAAAAAGAAGCATTTTCAATAGGGCTATGATGGATGCTGCAGAGTAAGAGGTCATGTAAATTGCTGTTAGTGTTTCAAGCGCAGAACCTTGACATATACAAAGCAGTGGTGAACCTGCAGTGACTGATTCTTACACACATATTACTGAATGACACAAATTAGTGGAATGATATCAAAATGCACTGGCATATTTCATAATGTCACCATATATTTCTCTGATTTGACTTGACAGAGAACACAACTCCTTCAAGCCACTCGTATATACACACAACTATTCATGAGCTAAGCGATTATTCTATCATCACTAGAGATCATCAGTTATTTTATCATCTGTTTGGTGCTTCCTCACTTCCCCTCCACAGTTGGCAAGCCATTGCCACGCATGATGCTATTCCAGTTAAAACAGTCTCTCTTGAATTGAGAGATGTTTTTGTTTTCTACAAGGCACAGTAAAATCCCATTGTGCTTCCTCAGTTTCACTCAGATAAAGAGCAAGAATTCTGATCATTGGGGATAAGAAGACAAATTAAGTTGTCTTGCAGAATATACTTTAGGAAGCAGACCCAGACATGTGTCAAGACTTGCACTGGTTGAAGGGAAACTGAAGGATCCTGGATTGGACCCCAGGACTTAATGTTCACTCTTCAGTAGTCCAGCAGGGAAACAAACCTATAGACAAGACTGCAGTGTACAACGGGGCCGTGGGCAGACCACCCCACTGGTACTGAATACAACAGAGTACGGGTGATAATTAGGGATGGGTGGGAAATAATTTAGTTACAGTTCATTTTTGGATAAAATTGCCAAAATTCACAAATTTCTTCATATTTGAAATGGAAAGAACGTGATATATATATATATATATATGGGAAAAACTGATTGATTCATCCACCCCAGTGATATTAAAGAAAATACAGCATCTTAATACATTTTAACCCTTATTAATTCAGGTTCTTATACCTCACTTTTCCAAGCAAAACCCCCCAGAAAGCAGCTTACAATGTTAAACAGTTATACATGCAATTTAAAACAATAAAAAGAACCATTTAAGATGATAAAATAAGATAATTAAAAAGGCTTCCCAAAAAAGGAAGGTATCCAGAGCATGCCTAAAAACCATGAGGAAGTAGGGTTGGTGAATCTCCCTGTGGAGTGAGTTCTACTAGCTACAGAGTCTCCACTGAGAAGGCCCTGCCTCTAATCCCCACCAATCAGATCTTATTTAATGGCAGAGCCAAGACTAGGGCCTCAGCAACTGATTCCAAGGTGAAGTAGACAAAATCAAGAGCATCTGAGGCAGAGGTCTCTCGCTTTCCGCAGGCTTCCAGCCCTGTAGCCAAGGTGGGGCAAATGGGTGCACTCCCCCCCCCCCTGAGCTGTGCTTTGCCCTCCTAGGATTTGGGGGGAAATTGTTTTGGGGTTTTTTAAAATTTGTGATATGACAGACAATGACAGCTGCCATTTAAAGAATGGTGGCTTGTTTTAAGGACAGGAGCAATTTAAGAATAGGACCCCCTGAAAAATTCAGTGAATAAGGCAGGGCGAGTGCACATCAAAATCCTCATTTGGATTTTGGAAGAGCCTCCAAAAGTCCACGTACTCAAGTATCACAGGCCTGTGGCTCACAGTGGCTCACGCTGGCTCTGCTTGTCTGAGCGTGGAAAGCTAAGCAGGGTCAGGCCTGGTTATAACTTGGATGGGAGACACACCCCCCTCCTCTAGTTTCCTGCATTGAGCAGGGGGTTGGACTCGATGGCCTGGTAGGTCCCTTCCAGCTCTATGATCTATGAATCTATAAGACTTTCCCTGTCTGAGAGAGGATTTTGCATGATCACAATCACCCTATAATTACTTATCTTTTTACCAACTTTATTGTATGCCTGCGAAACATGGACTATCTATAAACGTCATTTCAGTCTCCTGGAAATATTTCATCAACGTTGCCGCCGGAAAATCCTGCAAATTAATTGGGAAGATAGGTGAACAAATGTCAGTGTACTGGAAGAAGCAAAGACTACTAGCATTGAAACAATGATCCTTCAACGCCAACTTCAATGGACCGGTCATGTTGTTCGATTGTCTGACTGCCATCTCCCAATGCAGTTACTTTGTTCCCAACTCAAGGATGGAAAGCAGAATATTGGTGGTCAGTATAAGAGGTTTAAAGATGTTCTTAAGGCTAATCTAAAAAAATGCAATATAAACATCGAAAACTGGGAAGCTCTGGCCCATGAACGCTTTAACTGGAGGTTGGCCTTTCACAAAGGTTCTATGGACTTTGAAGAAGCCAGAGTGCAAAGTGAAAGGGAGAAACGTGCTAGGCAAAAAGCACGTCAAACGAATCCTTTACAGGACCATCTTCTTTCTGGTAACCTGTATCCTCACTGTGGGAAGCTGTGTGGATCTAGAATTGGCCTCCACAGTCACTTATGGACCCATTGCTAGAGTCTACACAATTTTCTCTTTATATAATTTTCTTTTTGTAATTTTATCCTGGAAGTACAATCTTACTCGGTCACGAGTGATCACGTACTACTACTACTATAATTACTAAAGTGATCCTGAAAAAATATTAGAAATTCATATTATGGGCTAGAGTTAGACTCCACCCCGTGGACTTTCCTTTGCTCTGCTTTTCAGTTTCAGTTTCAGTTGTGTTCTCTACCCAGACAGCAATAAAGAAGCATATTTGTTTGCTTGCAGTAAGAAGTAAGAGTTTGTTTATTCTGCAGTTATGATTATGAGTAGAGCAGGATTGGGTGCTTATTGCTAGAGGGTGAAATAAAGAAATAATGTAAAGCGATCTGAAAAAAATATCTACCCTAAGTTACCTTTTACTCTTTTAAAACACTCACCGTACTCACAGTCATAGTGGCTATTCTTTCTTCTTCTTCTTCTTCTTCTGAGTACTTGATGGTAAAGAATGAAAACGGCCCTTTCCATGAAGTCCATTAAGAAGCTAAAAAATTGCAGGAGCTCAACAATGAAGAAGAAACTTGACCCAAAAGACTGAAGAAGACAGGCATAATCCTAAAAGATTTTGTTTTAACAGAAAAGATTGGTGGGAAAAGTGAGACATGTGGCTGCCCCACCTAACAAGGAAGGCTGGCTACAGGGCTGCTTTCAACTCTCCTCAGCCTCCGATTAATGTCTTGACATCCTTTGGCAGCCAGTAAACAAGTCCTTTCTCACAGGCATCCTATTTATAGAAGCGGATCTGTCATACAGCAGTGAACACTTGTCAACTATATTGGCCAAGTATCATAATGGCAGAGATCCACAAACCATTTAAGCCAGCTCATTGGATTTATCAAAATGATACAAGAGCAAGTACCCTGGTTTACATGATTAGTATAGCAACACAGAATTATTTGGATAAAGCAATGTCTGATGTTTAGGAAGACTTGCAATGAAATTAGATGGTTAATACAGTGTTCTGGCAAGAATGGTCTCTCTGTCTCTCTCACCCACTCACACACACACATACCCATGCACAGACAAGAGCTCCTCAGTTAGATCTACCTAACCTATGAAATCTCTCTCACAGGAAGTGATAGGAGCATTAGCTCCTACAACCGCATAAAAGCAGATTGCAAAGGATAACGAGAACAGTCTTCTATTAGCAGGAGCCTGGCCAAATAAGCCTCTTTCCTGCTCCGTCTTCTGTACTACAAACTGCAGTTTTGCATCTTGGATCTATGGTTGAGCAAGAGGAGAAACCTCAGGCAGCCAAGCTGAGGGGGGCTCTGTGCCATCTGCCCACTCAGGGCACAATGAAATGCAGGAAGATGTTTGACAAAGGACAGCCAGAGGGGCTCCTGCTGTTTCTGGACAAATAGCGAGGATTGTGTAAAGCACCTTCTGCCAGCTGTTGGCAGAAGAGCAGGTCTTTCCAGACAGACAATAACCCCTTGCTTGGGGTTGGAGACTTCCATATCTAGTCCTGTTTTCAGATTCTCTACAGTTCACCCTTAAAGGTCTTACATAAGAGTATGGGCTGATCACTCTTCTGTTGCAACTGGAAACCTGGATGTGGGATTTCCTTTCATTTATAAATACTGCACGAACTGGCACAAAGGAAACCTGAATGCAGAATTTCCTGTTACTTAAAGAACTTACATTCATACTGCATGAAAGTCCTTAACGGAAATTCTAGTTTTATACAGAACTTTTACATACAATCTTACCCAATCCCCACCTGCTGAACCTATATGCCAACCAGAATGCACTTACATGCTGAAATCCTCACTTTTCAGAATGCTGTGATGGAATTTGCAACTCAAAAAATGCACACAGAGATGTATATATTAAGGAACAGTGTGCACAAAAATGTGTATATTAGAGGGAATCACAGGGAAAGTGCATACCAACATGTGCATATTAGGAGGAGTGTGTGCGAAAAAAATGAGCATGAATTTTCATGCAGACTTCTTTTGCCTAATTCACGAGCTGATGTGGAAACAGGCCAAAATGAACTCACGGTCATTTTGAGAAACTGAGCAAAATGAACTTATGGAAAACGAGAAATGAGCAACACTGAAATGGACAGCCCGTGTGTGTGTGTGTGTGTGTGTGTGTATGCACACATGTGTGTACAGGTGTATGTGTATGTGCGTACACACAGGGGAGCCTGGTGACTCCTATTTTGGTGGGGCTCCTCATCCATTTGCAGCTTTTGCAGCTTTTATTTGGTGCTTTATAGGAGCTATCCCCATGGTGCTGGACTCCATCCCCAAAACAGGTTCATTACCATGGAGCACTCCTATAAAGCACCAAATAAAATCTGCAAAAGCTGCAATGGATAAGGAGCCCCATGAAAATAGGAGTCACCAGCCTCCCCTGCACACACACACACACACTCATGGGTGTCCACAGAAATAATTTGGAGGGAGGGGAAGGTCTATGACTTGTAACTACAGGTTGTTGACTTGACTATTTGCAGTCTTTATATGACTGAACCCCACATACCATTACGTGGTGCTGAAGAGAAGCAATGAGAAATGGGGGGGGGGCTGTGTCTACGGATGTGTAAGAAATTCATTTCAGTTCATTTTTGATCAGGATTTACCCAGTTCACACCTTCCAGTCTGAACACGGACTTGCATGCAATGTGAGGTCGAAGTCCGTAGATTTCCAAGCTCGGAATGTGATCTGCAGACCTCCAAAAATGTGTTTCACAGCATGCTTACATTTGAAAAATGCGCATGAAAAAAATGCATACTATTGAAAAAATGCACACAGATATGCTTTAATTGATGGGAGAAGAATGCATACATTTCTAAGATGTGCACAATTGATGCATACATTTGGAAAAATATGGATGAAAATATGCACATCTTTTCACGTGAAAAGAGAAACAAAACAAAGCTCACAATCTCATATGGACTCAAGCCAGAACAAGCTTTGAGATGGAATTCTGAGAACTTCAGCAAGCTCGTGTTTTGCTGTTTTGCACATCCCTAGGCCCTGTGTCTGTTGGTGATTTACTGTATTGTATGAGATTATACATTTCAGAACTAATTTCTAACAAATTGCTTTATTATTTGTCCATATCACAATAACAGCGTAAGGCATTAGAAAGGCATACAGTTTCAATTTGTCCATTGAACAACAATACTGTAGAACTCTAAACCAAATTAAACCCCTAATTTCACACCTTTTTCACAGAATTTGCCTTGGCTGTGGTGAATGCCAGACATAAGGTCTGAAACAAATCAGCCTTTTTTGTTAATGTGTGTGCGTTCATAACATAAAGGAAAATAGAAAAGAAAGTGGATCATTCTTCAAATAATAACTGGAGTCTTCAAAGGTCTTGGCCAAAACAGTCAGTAGCTTCTTTTATACATTTTCCTTGGGATAGGTCTTCAACTTTTCTCTATGGACACTCAACAAACACAAGCCAGACAATCAATCTTCACTCATTGTCGAACATAGTCGTAGCCATGTCTTCATCCTGAGCAACATGCTAAAGGTTCATTCAATTGTGCATGTTGTTGTAACTGGGAAGGAAAGTGCTGTAAAGGTGGTACTTTTTAATAGCAGGGAACAGTTCATTGTGGTCCAATAGTTAATTAAGGGTCATGTTTCATATGTCACACTGATGGGTGTATTTCTATGGTATGTTCCCCCCCCCCACACACACACACACACACAACTCATACCAAGTAACAGATTCATCCCCAAAGTTTTCAAATTTGTCAAGTTCCTGAAAGAAATTGACAAGGGATTGAAAGTCTTTTTCTTCAGTGGGGTACATCTGAGATGGATCATGTAGTTTCAGAAAACTGTAAGCAGCAGGTTGGTTTTCATCACTAACACGAGCCCTCAGTGAGGTAATAAGTGAATCCAGGTAGGGAATGTAGATGGACCACTGGTAGAAATCTTCTGTGGATTGGTTGGGATGATTGGCATGGTTTTTCTGTTGTATGGTTTGTCTAGGTCAGTGTTCTCCAACCTTGGGTCCCCAGATGTTTTTGGCCTACAACTCCCAGCATGCCCCAGCTACGCTGACTTTAAGTGCTTTAATTTCTACATTCACTTAATCTGCCAGTTTCTTACACTTCTCTGTTATTGTGCTAAAGGTCTGCTCACTAGCTTCCCTGTGTGGTTCCATTATTCCCATAAACTCCTGTATACTGTATGTGCTTTCTTTTCCATTTCATCTAACTTCACAGATTGCAAAGCTTGGGTGACTGACTCTAGAATCAAATAATATTTGTTTAATATCAAAAGAAAAACAATAAATAAAAGAAAAACATGATGCACACAACAACTGGTATGAAAGTTGTTTTGTCTTGGTGTTGCATGATCCTGCTAATTGTTTGAGTTGCGAGACAATGCTTGTGTAATTTTCTGCAAGCATATGGATACTCTTATATGTTTGAGTCCACCACGTTTTACAAAGCACTGGTATGTTGGGTATTAGATGTCATCTTTGGATGCTCTCACATAAAAAAAGAAATTATGATGGCTTTAATTGTGCCAACTGTATTATGCACATCACTTACACTGTTCAGATAATTTACAGTTAAATTAAGTCTATGGGATGAGCAGTGGACAAAGGTTGCCTGAAGATAATTGCCCTGATTTGTGATTGAACTCTACCTTCTTTTCCTGGCATCATATCTTTTCCAACTAACTTACTGAGATCTAGTCCAAAAATCAGAACAAGCAGATAAGATTGTGTTGGCTATGCCTACTGCAGTTTGGTCTGAGATTGAAATGAACCCAAGGAATTCCTCATGTACAGATTCATTCCCATCACTTTCTTCCACAAATTTTACACCTAGAGATTTATCATGCCATAAATATCTGCTACTTCATATGCTAAAATTTAGCATCTCACTGAAGCATTTGCCTTCACAATAATATCTTCCCATGAAATTTGGCCATACAACTTTATTAACTCATTCTGCATTATTGCAAATGTACTTAGCAATATTTCCATCCCCTGCCTCAACACAAAACTGTAAAAGGTCTATCATGTTACCTGTGGTAGTGGTCTTACCAAGAAGAGCAAGGTCATGTGACCCACAATACACAATCATTGATATTATAGAGTACAGTTTCTGTTTATTTTCCTCTATAGCTCTTGCATTTGGTTTATTAAGTTGCTGTTCAATTGACACCAGGGCCGGCGCTACCGCTAGGCCAACTAGGCGGCCGCCTAGGGCGCGCGGCCGAAGAGGGCGCGCGGCCGAAGAGGGCGCGGAAACCCTGCGCTCCTCTTCGCTGCCACTGCGCAGCCCCCGCCAGGCCTCCGCCTCCCCCGCCAGGCCTCCGCCTCCCCACCCTCCTGCCTGCCGCCGCCGCGCCTCCACCCGCTCGCTCGCTCGCCCGCCCGCCCGCCGCTGCGCCTCCAACCCGCCCTCCGCCCTCCCGCTCGCTCGCTGCCGCTGCGCCTCCCACCGCCATCGCCACCCCCCCAACCCCCCGTCACCCCCAACCCCCCCTGTCACCTACCTTCGTCGCGGGCAAAAAACAGCGCGGGGGGTCCCGTCGCGTCGCGCGTCACTTTAGGAGCAGCAGCCGCAGCAGCAGCAGCAGCCGCCGCCGCAGCCAGGGCGGGGGGGGGGAAGGTAGGTGCAGGTTTTTTTTTTTTTTTTTGCTTTGGAGAGGGGGGGGCGCTAAATAGGTTTTCGCCTGGGGCGCCAAACTGCCCTGCACCGGTCCTGATTGACACCTTTCTCCTGCTCATGACAGAAAGGAAGTTAGAAGCATCTTCATGTGAACCACTATGCCATCCACCTTTCAGTGCTCTCTTGCACTCTCTCTAGGATCACTGAAGTATTTGTACTTCGTACAAACTTTGGTAATGAATGTGCCTTGTACCCTTCTTACTTCCAGCTGGGGGTGGGGTGCAATAATGACATACAGGTCCTTTCAAAATAGCAGAGTATGCTAACCAAGGAGAATATTTAGAAAGCCTTGCATGGCAATATGCTCTTGGACCTGTACTATCATGCCTGAAGTCATAATTTCCTGTACGGATCTGGCAATCAGCTCAAATTATAACAAATCTGCTAGAGGAATTTACTTTCATAGAATTCATAGATCATAGAGTTGGAAGGAGCCTACAAGGCTATCGAGTCCAACCCCCTGCTCAATGCAGGAAACTAGAGGAGGGGTCTCCCATCCAAGTAACAACCAGGCCTGACCCTGCTTAGCTTTCCACACTCAGACAAGTTGAGCCAGTTTCAATATGTAGTTCCATATATCCAGCTTTTCCTGTCATTCAAGTTGCACAGCACTGGTTCCTCAGCATTTTCAGTTGGGATGTTCTCATGCCCTGCCCGTCTGTACCTGGATATTTTCTTTCTCTTTTGAGGCAGACACATTGGATGCTACTTGCTGAAGTAGTATACTGAGCTAGTATCTTCAGTATGCATCTGGGGCTCACTAGCTATCTTCTGCTTTTTGAAGTAGTTGCAGATATCCATAGCTGAACAAATAGAAACAGCTCCGCTTCTTTGCTTTCTCTCTCCAGCAACCTTATATAGAAAATTCTTGTGCCTTTCTTTCAACTTTCAACCAATCAAAACAGTAGCACTAAGTTTCTGTTGCCCAAGAAAAGGATTTTTGCTGCCCCTTTCCTGAGCATCTTGTCAGCACTTTTGGTTTCTATTCTGCTGGTTTACTTTTGGTTTCTATACTTGGTCACCACCCCCACCTGCCCCTCAAAAAGCAGGGCCAGGGCCAGCAGCACCCCCAAGCTCCTCACCTGATCACAAAAAGGAACCACTACTCATTTGTTTATATTATAATTGCATTTCTAGGGTTTCCAGATCTTGTAACACTTGCAGAAGCAGCATCATTAGATCAGAACAAGCAGCATTAATCTGAGCTGCCTGCTGGCTCAGGAAGGTGCAGAAAGTCTAAGCCCGACAGCCACTCTCAGTAGGAGTGGTTTCAGAGATCAATCTAAACCTCTTGTTGACTAGCTGGATGTGTGTGTGTCTGTGTATATTAAAATAAATAAATGCATTTAGGATTCAGGGGGGGAGTGCCCCCCTTCTCCCCCCACAGACACCCATGCACACATTAGTCATGTTAAAATTCAGTTTGAACAAGTGATTGGCAATAACAGTAAGTTATGCTCCATAATTTTCTGTTGTGAAAATATATATGTATGACCCCCTCCCATGACTGAGTACTCCCCTTCATGGATGCATAACTTGTCCATCTTGCTAAGATGGAGAGACAATTTGAGCCATCTCCTTTAATTAATACCAACAAGTCAGTTCACTAATACGCCATGTGGGAAAGTGTTGCTTAAAACATGACAAAAAAACTATGCCCGTCAGCTACCGATTATCCCACATGCTATGCAAGCAAGCAAGATGTTTTTGGCATGTTTTGAAGCAGAGGAAGAACAGCAGGATTCCTGTTTTTATCTTCAGGTCTTAATCTAACTTGATGGAAGACTGAATGAGGTTAGCACAGAACTAAAAATAGCTTCTTCTGTTATCAGGTTCATTTGCTAATTCTAATATAAGCCAACATTTGCTCTTATTAGGAACTCCGCTGGAGCAGTATATATAATTTATGTTGCATCACACAGTTAGCTGCTCTACAGACAGTTCTGTCATTTTCTTCTTTTTGTCTTGAGCTTTTATTATATAGTTGCCGAAGCCAAATTAAAGAAATACAAAATGTATTGTGAAATGGCCTGCTGCTAGGAAATCCATTCAGTGACAGGAATTCCCACACATACAATATTTATTTATCCTGTTTCTTCAGGCAAGCATGCACTACTTCTTTTTTTTCTAAACACCTTTGCAAATGTATGTGCCGGAGTATTCAAACACTCCAAAAGATGAGAAGGAATGCACAAATACAATGTGAAATAAAAGAGGTGGGTATTACAAGGGAAAGACATGTAAATACAAAGATAGAAATTTGGGGACAGGACACAGGAGGTAAAACAAACAATGCTTCAGCAAGGATGCTAATATAATAGAACATAAGCTGAAGGGAGGAATGATATAGTGCAGCAGAGAAATGAATTAACACAGCCCAGTTCTGCGGGAATTTCTGCGAGAAAGAGACATTGGTACCAGCAGCATACGATTTGGGTAGAGATTTTTTTTTTTTAATGGCTGTGCAAGGGACGGTGGCTTGGCATCATGCACATGGGTATCCTGCCTACTTAACTGCTGACCGCTGTAACAGAAACATTGCTGTTATATTATTTTTCTTCTGTGTCAAATGGGAAAAAAGACTAAGGGTGCAATCCTATGCATGTTTAGACTGGAAAAAAAGTCCTACAACTCTCAGCATGGCTGGCTGGGGAATGCTGGGAGTTGTAGGACTTTTTTTTCTTTCTAAACATGCATAGGATTGCGCAAGCCCTAACAGAGTATAAAAGTGGTATCTGTATCAAAAGATTGCAGTGTGGAGTACTCCTGCTCAGCATTCCAGCCCTTGCCCCTTTTCGGGAAACTGCATTCCTCCCACTTCCATTTTCCATCCCCCCTCAACAGACAATCCACATTCTGTGGCCACTGAGCATGCTCTGTCTGCAATGGACTGCATTAGTTTCCTTCCCCTTAGGGTTTTCTTCTCTCTCTCTCTCTCTCTCTCTTTGGTACTTCTGTATGTCTTGGGGTTCACCCAAGCCTGCTGATACCCCCTCCCTCTTGTACATGGATGGTATCATTTTTTGCTTCATAAAGATTGGCATTTGGAGAATGAGTTCACTACTAGTATATAAGATTATGTTTTAGGCAGAAGGCCTCTTCTTCAAATTGCATCATATCCATCATCAGGCCTTTTGATCCTATCAATTACTGATTGAAGTCTTTCAGTGTATCTTATTGTCTGAAGACCAAGCTTCCTGCCGCTCAGCTCTAGAAGCAGCAATATTGCTTCTTTCCCTCTCAAGCTGTCATCTGCAAGAAGTCCACAATTCACACAGTTCCTAGTCCACTTCCTCTTTCAAGTTTCCACAGCTGGAGCTGTATATAAATTACTCTCATCTGTGCTGGGGGTAGAAGGGGCACTTTCACATGCCCAGGGCTAGCCTAATGAAGATTGGCCAGGCCAAATTTCAAGATGTTTATTGTAAACAAGACACAAGTGAAAGACAGATGTTCTAGCGAGCTTCACCACCTCATCTGTCAGCACATGCCACTTATGTGATATCATGTCATCAATGTCATGTCATCAGTGGCCAATGGCACTTACTTAGAAGCTATTGCAAGGACCTAGCCACACTCATTCTCCCCATAGTTCCCTATCTTCCATCACCTGCAACAAACTACAGTGTGTGACAGGGAAGGATGGAAGACAGAGAACTAGGGGGAGAATACAGCACACTACAACACTACAGTGTGTTATAGGTGCATCATCTTTGTGCATCATGACAAAGGGAAGGAAGAGAAGGAACTAGGGGTTGGGTCATGATTTGAGGTGGATCAATTGCACTCGTAGAAGTGGACTTCCCTGCCCCCTGCTTCCCATGGTGGCTCCTCCAGCCCCCTTCATATGCTACACAGAGAGTCAGGAGACCCTACTGAATGGGGTGAGTTCTGATGTGGAGCAAGGGGAGATCCCCAAAAGTCAGGTAGAGGGATAGATATTCTATAAGCAGAGCCCTTCCTCTTGCAGAAGGCAGTTCCTGGATCCAACCCTAGGTTTTTAAATAGTACTGTTTGCATGGCTGGCCCGTACTGAGATTGGTGGGGGATTTGGATGGTCAGACTGACAAAGTGTCCAACAGAATTTTGAGCTAACTTACCAGGATGTGTCACGGGCTACATATGTCCCCGCAGCAGTTAAAGACCTCACTAGGCCTTTGCAGTCACTTATAGGTGATGCCATGCATCACTGATAATCACTGGCACATACTAGGACTTGAAGCCCTAGAAGATTCTGGAAAGGTAGTTGAGCAGGAATTGCATCAGGTTCTTCTGGATTTTAGAAAAAGAATTGTCTTTGTCTTCTAGGCTTCTTCTGAATCAGAAGCAGCTTACACATCCCTTTTGGAGCAGAATCATGTCCATTCCTACCGAATGTGATGTTGAACATGTATATAACCCATTGGGTTTAATGGGTTTTACATCCTATAAGTCAGGGGCAGGCAGAAGGTAGATATGGATCCACTGGAAGATCTTTGGGTGATTTGTAGATCAGCAAGATTTTCTGACTCTAAGGGTACAATCCTATGTATGTTTAGACAGAAAAATATCCTGCATCTCAGTGTGCCCCAGCCAGCTATATTTTCTTCTGTCTAAACTTGCACAGGATTGCATCCTAAACTGTTTTTAACAATAGCAGCAACAAAATGACTCCTGGAATGGATTCTTTTGTGGAAGGACTGTGATCTCTGTTAAGTTCTGGTAGTCAAAACAAATTCCTGGGCTTAGAAGTCTTTAATTCTGAGTTGATGAATCTCAGGTTTTAAGTTTTTTTTAAAAAAAAGTACATCGTGCAAGCCTGAAGTCTGCCCACCCCTAGTATAAATAATATATTTGGGAGTGCAGTGCTGCAATCCTATACACACTTAGATGAGAGTAAGCCCCATTGAACTCAATGGGACTTACTTCTGACATGCATAGGATTGCACTGTAAATCCCACTGAATTCAGTGAGGCTTACTTCTGAGTAAACATCTATACGATTGCACTGTCAATGTGTTAAGGGGCTTTAATATTCTTATTAATTCTCATAGCATCTGCATTTTTCAATAGGAAACAGAGCTAGAGGCAATTACGTACTGGCTCACCAGCAACTATGTGCCTAATGGATGCTAATCCAAATCCAAGCCAAAGGTTTTAGCCACAAAATACATTTTTAAAAGTAGATACAAGTAACAATTGGCTATTTAATTATGATTATATTTTTAATTTGGAAAAATCCGATGATGATTATGATGATGATGATGATGATGATGATGATTAAAGAGGCATCTGAATTTACATATTAAAGAAAACCTATACCTATTATCTCTTACAACAGAATCATGACCATCTATCACACAGTCACTGAGTTAAAGGCTGGTTTTCTATGTAAAAGAGAACCATGGGAAATGCATATCTGTCTTCTCTTCTAAGGTTAAAGATAATTGTCTGTCTTCTCTTCTAAGGTTAAAGATAACTCAAGAAGTCATATACTGGGCTTATAATGATGGACTTCTTATTGGACCGAGGGACACATAAGTGCTTGCAGGTGAGGGGATTTTATTTATTTATTTACAGTATTTTACCCCACTCTTCAGCCAAAGAAAGATTCCCAGAGTGGCTTACAAAGATTAATAACGAGACAGTCCCTGCCCTCAAGCTTACAATTGAAAAGACATGACACAAAAGGAAAAGGGATTGAGAAGGAGGATGGAAAAAGCAAAACTCAGGCAGTTCTTCATTTTAAAAGTTCTTGTAGGTGTTTTTCTGGCAGGAAAGGATGAAACAACCTCCCTGCAGCTGTTCTTTCTCTGGTGGATGTATAGAGCTAGGTTGGTCAGGATCCAACTGATATTCTATAATGTGCAAGGATCATCCATTGATTCCATATGAGTGATCTTGTACTCCTTTATTATGTGCTCCAACTACCTCAGCTTTTCAATGTGTTCAGTTTGAAATTTTGAATATTTATAATCCTACCAACCAAATAGTATTGGGCATATACTTTCTGTCTCCTGGAAAAACACTGCTTTTGCCCAATAACTAACTGCCCAAGTCTTGCTTCCAAACGTCACAGTCACTTAGGGCCAAGCTGCACATTACTTTGAAGATGTAGCTAGCAGGTATGCCTTTTTTTCTTTCTTTCTCTAAAGTAAGTGCAGGAGACCCAATCCAGATCAGGACACTAGTGTGGAGGGGTAGGAGGGTTTCATTTATTTACTTACTTGATTTGTACCTTGCCTTTCTACCAAGAAAAATGGCATTCAAGGTGGCTTTAACCCTTTACTCTCAGCTGTGGACCCAATCCATAAATTGCCAAAAAGTGATCCAGTTGTTTTGACAGATCTCTTTTTGGCAATATAAGTTGCAGGTGTATGTAGGGGTTGGATGATCCAGATTGGGACTGCAGTGAGGGTTAAAGGGTTGAAGCCCATTGCTCCACACTATGGTCCTGATCCAGATTGGGCCCCCTGCATTTACAAGAAAGAAAGAAAGAAAGAAAGAAAGAGCTTCTAGCTACTTAACATCTAGTTTGAGTCCCAGCCATACTATTCCTTATAGCTATGCTCTTCCTAGGCTAACTACAAAAAGGAGGAGAGCAGAACAGCTTCAACATAAACTTTTCATTAGGGACTTCCTTCACTACCACCTTCTTCCTGCCAGGCTATATTTTTTTGTTCAGAGTGCAGCTGTCACTCAAAAGTTCTAGTTAAATCTGAGTGTTACACAAATTAGAAGGAATGGATTTGGGTTTCATAACTTAGGCTCTATCCATGTGTTACCCAGGTCATTTTAGTAAATGATCACATGCAGATCCTTACACCTCCCCTTCCCTCTCTGGGGCATTCTACCCATAGTTTAGTGCTCATTGCCTATAAAAAGGAGCATAATCAGACTTCACATTGAAAAGATGCACGATTCAAATCTTTGCAGTATTGCTATCTTTAGCAGTTTCTAAATCTATTCAGAAATGCTTAGGGGAAAGACTTACCTTTTACAGAGGACAGAAAGAAATACATGCATTTTATTTACTAATGTGGGTTCCAGCTTTTCATTCCCTATGCAACACATTCATTCCATGTGTCATTTAATTAAATTAATTCTACCTGTCTATTGATGTCCTGTTTCTATTAGGAAAAATGAAGCCAAACTGCCTCCATGCAAAAAGTCAGTGAATGTGCTCATCAATTGTATTGGTAGGAGAAATGGGAAAAGATAAGAGATGCACTATAAGTTTCCGAAGTGATTTTAATTGCTTGAGAGCAGGTACTGTCAAGCCTTAGGGGAAGAAACAGAGCCTTTATAGTTATATCTTCTGTTATGTATCTGGGGTGTTTCTGTGAGTGAAATCCTTCCTGTACCAAGAAAGATTAAAATAGCAATCAACGTTTTGGAATTTAAATAGAGGCCTGTGTGTGTGTGTGTTTTCACTCTTGTACTTTTATGCATGTTTCCATGCCAATTCATTAACTAGGTCATCCTGTCAAAGAGAGTGGAGGCAAAGCATTTCAGAAAAACAGTCAGAACTCAGAAGAGAAGGATGCCGTCCATTATAATTTCCTACTGGAAATCATGGGTTCCAGATACTAGGTTGAATAATCCAGAGTTGCACTCATCAGAGTGCCATGGGTTCTTCTGGAGGAAGGTAGTGTGGCAGCAATTTTCACCAATTCCTCTTCCCTGAAGACCCCCTCCAGCTCCCTGAATAGCTGCTCTGGAGCATCAGGAGGGCCCCTCTTGAACAGCATGGACTCCTCTACTATTTATCAGTAATCCCCCAGTCCAGATCAACTGGAAACATTAAATAAGGGCACAACCTGTTAACAGGAAACATTTAATTAGCATTAGAAAGGACCTTTCCTGATTGGAACTTAACTCTGAGTAGACATTATAGAAATATTTGGCCATAGGGAAGAACATTGCGCACAATGATATAGCAGATTATTAAGTGATGTGTGGAAGCTCCATTTTAAAGCAATGCCTCAACTGCTCTAATGACCTCCACTATGGAGGTGACCCAAGAGCCAGACCAGACCAGATCAAGAGACTTTTGTAAATTGTGTACTGCTGATCAGTACTTGCAACAATGAGTAACAAGCACAATAAAATAATACATTACAACGGTGGATTTGTTTCTATTTCTATGAGGTTAAAATAGTTTCAGACACAATGCAGGTTTGGCAACAGAAAGTTCAAGTCCTTCATGCTTCTTGTTTCTGTATTTCTCCATCATTTCCAAATAGAACTTTTAAACATTCCTGTGGAGAGGTATACAAGTTGTCTTCACACTTTGAGAAGGATCTACAGAACTTCCAATTCAAAGTGATGAAAACACCTGGAGACAGCTGTATTCAAGTGTTCAGTAACCATTAAGTACTGAACACATGAAGGGGCAAACAGGAACATGCATGGCTAGGCCTATCCCCTCAATGGTGATGCCTGCGCTCGCCATGTCCTCCAGCCAATGCATGACTGGCTCATTCTGAAGGGGGGCACCTTCTACATGCATAGGGTTTCCAACACATGATGAGAACCCTGGTTAATCAGTGTTCCTGTTCCTGTGGAGGAAACTCTATGCATGTAGAAGATGGATCCCTTCAGAGAGAGCCGATCACACATAAGACAGGAAACATGGCTCACATCATCGTCGATTGGGTAGGGCTAGCCATATGTGTTCCTGCTTGCTTGCCCATTATGAACTGCAGCCTGAGTGATCTTGACTGGTTGCTGCATTTTTACTGAACATGGTTTTCCTTGGATAGATAGTGTTTTTATGGTTTCTCCACCACTGCATACTGAGTTGCAACCCAACACAGATTTGGGTCATGCTAGGTGCTATATAGAAACATGACATTCTCAGGATGTACAGCTCAGTCCTATACATCCTATATGCAAACCTAAGTCCCATGGAGTTTATTTCCAAGCAACCTAACTGTGGAGAAAGCCCAACACAAGTCTGCACACACACACACACAGTTTTCCCCTAAGGGAGGGAGCGAGGGAGGAGGGATGAAGTCACAGGAGAAGTATCCAGACAGGTCGTCATCCCCAACAAAGAAGCGCCTCGGTGGAGATCCACAAAAACCCAGGAAGGACCATCAAGGACCATCAAACTATCAGGGCAGTCTCAAAGAGCTGTAAAGTACCAGTACGTCACCTTCGTCCCGGGCAGGGATAAGCCCACCTAAACGAAGGGGCATGCATAAGTCCCACCTGACCTGGAGGGTGGGGAGAGCGGGAACTCCGGGGTAGAAAACCCCTCTCCCTTCCGGTAAGGGGTTGTTGGGAACCAGGGTACCTCGGGGCCAGCTTCGTCCGTCAAGCGGCAGCCCGAAGAAGCCAGTCTCATCCCCGGATCGGCCGACCCGGAGCCAGGCTGAAACTGACTAGGCGTAGAGTCTCTGATCTGAGTTAACTGACTAGATTCACTCCGCTAGCCTGAGAGCCTGTTCATTGAGAAACGCAGGGGTCAACTAAGGTTGTGTTGACGTTGTAGTATTCCTGGAAAGCTGCTAGTTCCGTTCTGTGTCTTTGTATAACAAATAAAAGCCTTATTTGGTCATTTAAAGGGCTGCGGTTTCCTCTTGTGCGCGAAAGCCTCGCAGGTGGTCGCCAGCGCTCGTACGGGCTGTAACTCAGTGCCGGTTAACCCGTTAAGCGCCGAACTCACGCAAAGGATCCTGTTGGTGTTCCTTCACACTAACTGTATCTTATTGGTTTATTATTTTCCTTCAGGCTTTTCTACATGCAAGAAAAGGCATCAAACTTTTGTTTCAGCGAAAATGAACTTCATTTGATTGAAAATGAACATTTTCATCACCAAACAACAACAACAAAAATAATAAGAGATACCTGTTTGTCTTGCTAGCCTGCACTTCTTGACCTGCATGCTATGACTGTGACAGGTCTTGAAAGGCAGCCTCATGTAGAATGCATTGCAGTAGTCTAATCAGGAGGTTACCAGGGCAGAGATAACTATGACTAGGCGATCTCTGTTCAAGAAGGGGTTGTAACTGGCACAACATACTTAGCTGGTGAAAGGTACTTCAAGGCATAGAAGTCACTTGGGTATGGAATAAGTTATGTTCTTGAAGTTCCTGGTGCCCACTGTATTTAATGGGCTCCTTCCATGCAATGCTAATGTATGGGCATTGTTTATGACAGAGGTGGGCAACATTTTTGCCCCTGAAGGTTGCTCGCTGCTGGTGGGCAGGATTTTGGATCCCCTTCACACACACACACCACACACACATTTCCCCCCTCACTCTCATGCACATACAAACACACAGTCTACACACACACACACACAGTGTGAACAGCTGAGGAGTGCACCCTGTATGCTCCTCAACTGTTCCAGACATTAATCAGCTGGGTAGTAGGAAGAGGGGGTACACATCAGCCCAGTTTTACACATATCAGATTTTCTGAGTTCTAGGTATCTTTTTAAAAAATCAACCTCAGTACTATTCAGTGGTGATTTTGAATAGCAAAACCCTTAAGTATGCATGTGTTACTTTTAAAAAATCAATCAATGGTTTGAACCCAAAGGTGCCTTGTGCACCAAAGTTGCCTTCCCATCCTACACCATTCCAGGGGTCTCTGATCACCCCCTCCCCCTCAAGAGCAGCTTCTCCTGGTTCCTCTACAACACCATTGTGTAAGCAGGATTCTGCCTGCACTGCTCTGGCTCTGTCCAATATGTTTATTTCCTTAACCAAAGCATTGCAAAACTCAGGGAAAAACAATTCTCAAGGTGCCTAAGTGGTTTATCCACATTCAAAGCATTTTGGAATAAAATTCCTTCTTCAGGTGCATCTAGAAATACATAAAAATTCATAAAAACATTTACTTCAAAATTTATGAAATTCACACATTAATAAAGATAAAAGATGAGTGGCTTATACAAACTTCAATGTTCTATTCCCCCAGACTCAACTATGACCATTTAGATTAGAAGACCACCACTGCATTCCACAGCATTTGTCAGGGCAAATGTTAAGCTGAGCTTCTGACTGGCAATGTACCCTTACCAGCAATATACGTGCCTTGATTGTTTAGCAAGAGCCAGAGTTTATCTAGGTCAGAGCCTTCAGTTGAGCTAGCAATAACTAGCAATATATATTTCTTCCTAGGAGATGCATAAATTGGGATAATGACATGCATCTTCAGTTACCTGCTGCCAACAGAAGCACAATATATTTACAATGGGAATCTTGGCATAATGCGCTTCAAAATATGTACAGAGCACTGTCTGGAGTGTAAGGGTAGTAAAAAGCCCCGCCAAAAGGAGCACTGTCACTGGGGACAACTGTGCAGATTATTGATATTTATCAGGCCTGGCCCAACATATATTGCTGAGGCAAGCGAGGCAGCAGTGCTGCCGCCACTGCCTGCCCACCCACTCAACAATCCGGTCTACCTGCTTGGCCAGCTGGCCAGCCACTCCCTCACTTGCTCAGCCAGCTGGCCTGGTTGACCACTCACTCCTGCCTGCCCAGCCAGCCAGCTGCTCCTGCCTTGTGCCCCAGCTTCAGGGCTTTCATGAGAGGTCAGCTGACCTCTCATGATAGTTTGGGCCAACCTCTGACAGGAACCCTATGGCTGGGGCACAGGGTAAGAGCAGCCGGGTGGGCAGAAGCGAGCACTTATCCAGGCAGGCAGAAGCGAGCAGCCAGCTGGCCAAGCAAGTGAGGGAGCAGCCAACCATCTGGCTAGCCATGAGGGTGGGCAGGAGGCTGTCCATAGTAAGAAGAAACGGCGACTGGCCATGCATCCAGCAGGTTGCTCTCTTGCTGTGGCAAATGCCACTCTACAGAGCAACTGCTGGAGGCAGTGGTGAGGCAGCAGTGGGCCCTCCTGGCAAGGGCACAATTCACTACTCTTCCCACTATGCCAACTGATGCGGGCAGATCAGCCTGCGCAATGGTAGGCCTGGCCCTGATATTTATCAACTGCACTGAACACAGTATTCAGTTTGGGGGGAGAACTTTACAAGTCTGATTTGAGTTCTGTAGTGGTCTGTTTCATCATTCTAAGTGGCTAATTTGCATCTGGTAAGCTTGTTTGATTTTTTTTTTTTAATTCCATACATATTTTTTGCAGTGGCAGGGGGTCCTGGGGAGCAGCCCAAAAGTGTTGGTTGGGTTGCATGCTGCCCATGGGCCACACTTCTGCACCCTTGCTGTAGTGTATTATTTTTATTAAATCATACTTGGCATAGGAAAGATCTATCTCTAATTGAAAGAAAGAAAGAAAGAAAGAAAGAAAGAGTCACCAACAGCTTCATCCATGTCTGTTGTGGCCAATCCTGCATCCCTAATCTGCACCAAATATAATTTGAGAAAATGGTGAGTGTCTTCAAGACATTCATCAATATTTAGCCCCATATTCTAATGCAGATTAGGCCCCACCACAGTGTCCAACTGGATTCTTGTTATCCCCTCCCGCAACACACAATCCAATTAGGATCAGGCTGGGACTATTCTGGCACCTGTCCCCTACCCCCAGATCCAATTAGGATTGAACCCAGACTCCTCTATAGTCTGGGCCCAACCCTAATTAGATTCAGTTTGGCTCCTCCACTGCAGCATCTCCTGTGTGTCATCTTCCATTTTCATGAACTTACTATCATTCATTCATTCATTCATTCATTATATTTATACCCCACCTTTTTTCCTTCAGGGAACCCAAGGCAGCTTACAAAATCATCCTCCTCCTCCCCTCCATTTTATGGTAGATAAAGCTCTGTGGGATCTTTTGGTAGGACTCGGAGTCTCTTTGGGTGCTATGCCACAATAAGGGAAGCTGCACAAGGTTCTATTTCTGACAAACATTTATGCATCTATCAACATTCTTACCTGAACTAACTCGTTTTCTAGCCTTCTTTGTTTCACTTACACAAACATACCATATTGCAAAATCCTCTTGAAAGGAGTCCTCGAAGTAAAACCCATGGCAGACAGCCAATACTTGTGCTATACTTTGCTTTAACCAGCTGGCTGGACTTCCCAAGTCTTCACCTTACAACATCACAGCTCTATGCCTCTATCCACCTCCTCCAGCTGCAATTAAGATATCGAATCCCTCTGAGCTAGTATATAAACTGCAACACCAATATAGTGCAACAAAATGAAGACGTTAATTGCAGAAAAGGCTGCTGCCAGGATTACTAGAGATGTGTCAAATAAATTTTTAAAGTGTTATTCATATGAGGAACAGTTTAACATATGTTTGGGATTCTTTTCCCCATCCCTCACCTCATCTTCATGATCTGGTTCACCCATAGCCCTTAATACCATTAAGGTTCTTGTCCTCCTGCTATCAACTTGCCCTCCAGCAATCAGGCTGTGGTAGAGATATCGTAGTAGATCCCTATGTTACTAATTTATATTTATCCTCCAAAGGCACCTTTCCTGGCAGAGGACACAGAATTGTAATCACACCAGGAATTCCTTTCACTGCCTCATGGCATTTGAACAGGGGATGAGACAGAGGAAAAGTTCTGCAAAATGTCTGGGGTTTACTATTCCCTGTAATTCCCCTACTGTACCATATTGCAGCTTAATTGGTAATCATCTTTTCCAGACTGTTTTCATTAAAAGCAATGGCAACATCCACTTGTAAAACATACTAAACCATATTCCCAGCTCTTTATCCATCACCTTGCCTAACAGTAAAACATTCACGTTTTTTGCTAACGCTGTGGAAAATGTACTTTCTATAGATAAGTCATTTGTTACTCTGACGGGAGGTTGAAAACATTACCAAGAGTAAAATGTATGCCAGTCATTTAGAATCTTGGTAGACAGCCATTGCATATGTGCATTTGTCATCATATCTCTGTGTCAAACTGTTGCACATTTTTGAATCCTGGATTTTGGGGGAAATTAAAATGGGACTATTAACCTGACTTTAAAAACATGTTGTCATTTTGACAAATAGGTTAAAAGGCAGCATGGGCTCAAATGGTTCACTGTCAAGTCTAAAGTGTTGTCAAGACTATTTGGATAGTTTTGCTATCTCAGCATTAAAAAAAAAAAAAAGAGGAGGAGGAGGAGGAGGAGGAGGAGGAGGAGGAGGAGGAGGAGGAGGAGGAGGAGGAGGAGGAATAGCGCCAAAGTGTTTTGTTTTGTTTTTTAAAGCACGGCCTCAGATTGGTAAGGTGGCCACTTACACATCATGATATGGTCACCAGGGGGCAGTTTCTCATGATTTCCAGTGGTAGCTGGGTGATTTCTTAATGAATAAATTAATATTGCAATTTTCTCTATATTATCTACTAAGAAGTGGGTTTCGTGGACTCTCCATCTGACCGAGGACCCTGCTTTAAAGAATCTCCAGCCATGCAGGGTCCAGGGATTCTGCCCATGTTCACATGGATGTGAGTAGAAGCCTCCTTCAGACCTCCCTTCTCAGTGTGTAGAGGTCAGGGACTGAGGGGCAGGGATGTTCAGATTTAGTTGAATCCATTCCTTCGGTCTTTCATAGTGTGACAGGCGTCTTGCATTCCATTCTCTGCTCATTGACTGAATCGGATTTTTTTAACCAGAATTTCATTCTACTTGTGCTCATTTGCATTAGAGAGCCACTGTGGCGTAGTGGTGAGAGTGTTGGACTGGGGAGATCCGGGTTCTAGTCCCCGCTTGGCCATGAAACTCACTGGGTGACTTTGGGCCAGTCACTGACTCTCAGCCTAACCCACCTCACAGGGTTGTTGTGAGGATAAAGTGGAGAGGAGGAGGATTATGTAAGCCTTCTTGGGTTCCTTGCAGGAAAAAAGGAGGGGTATAAATATAATAAATAAAATAAATAAATAAATAAATAAATTAGCATTAATTCACATTAGCAATAATGTGCATTAGCGCAAGTGTGCGCTTGCACAGAGGTGCTAATGCACATTAGTTAATGTGAATTAGTGCGAATGCAAATTAGCACAAATTTTTCCACACACACACACACAGAAATGGAAAAACTGATCCGCAAGTCCACACGACTCAGAAAAGGCCGGTGCACTGTGGAATCCACAGGTCAGCTTCCTAGAAATCTGGACTCATTTGAATCCATTGTGGATTTCTCTGACATGACATCCCTACTGAGGGGGTGGGGCTGGTGAGCACAGAGACATTTGGGGCAGGACACATGGTTCCGTGCCACTTACGCATGTTTAGATATCCTGTTTGGGCAGAACGCCTGAACAGGACTACAGTCTCTCTTTGATATTACCATAGCAACAGAGCTGTGATATGGTGTGCTTACATTGAATACTAATATGGTGCAGGTATTAAACAAAGACACTAAAGCAGTGATCTCCAACCTTGGGTCCCCAGATGTTTTTGGCCTACAACTCCCAGCATACCCCAGCCAGCATAGCTTCAGCTGTGAGCCGTTAGTGACTGCAGCTGAAAAGGTCCTCCTTGTGAGCAAGCGTCCTATGTGCAAGTAGACCTCTTCTCACAAGTAGGCATCTGGCTCAGTCTAGCACAATGACCAGCCCTTCCTGAATCCAGCTTCCCCTGCCTTGATTCTGGACTATTTCCTTGACTGATTTCTGGTGTCAGTACTTCTAGACTGGACTCTGACTCTCCTTCTGCCTGCTGTGTTGCCTTGGGACCTTGTTGCCTGTGACCTGGACTGTTGAGAGACCTTGCCTTTTCATGGATCCCTGTTTGTGCTGACCATCTTGGACCTGCAACTGCTAGGATCAGGATCAGGAAATATGACACTAATCTGTTCCCTGCTAAAGTTCTAACCCATATCAGAAATGTGTGACCCAATGCACAGAGTATTGACAGAACCCATGGCTTGAAATGGTATAGATGGAGGGTGGCTATCTTAAGGGAACCACAGACTTTTTAAAAAGAGGAGTCATACATTGATTCAGTCATGTAGCATTGTCAAGAACACATTAAATATGGTAGTGATTGACATAGCCACTTCAGAAGAACACAACCTAATTTGTTCAAAACCTAAGCCTTTAACATGTAGATGGGGAGAGGGTCTTTTCAGTGGTGGCACCCAGACTTTTGGAGTGCTCTCCCCAGAGATGCATGCCTGTCACCCACTCTGTTGTCTTACTGGCACAGGCAAAGACCTTTTTTTTTATTTCCCAAGGCTTTTTAACTTTAGTTGAACTGTTTTACTCAGATTATTTTGATATTATTTGTATGCTGCTTGTGGCATGAATCTGTGCTTCATGCCTAAAACTCTCTCCCTTTAAGAGTTTCTAGCCTGCAGGACTTGGGTCAAGTACTCCCTTAGGACTAGCCACACCCCTTGTTAACAAGGCACAGGGTGTGTGGGTTGGGTATATGCTGGATAGCTCATTGCCTTTTAACAGCTAGCCCTTATAAGGGGGATTGGAAGCTCTTAGCTGGAAGACTGGGGAGGGGTGAGTTTGTTGGAAGTTGCTTGCTGTATTGGTCTAGACCAGATATTAATTCCTTAAAGTTGAAGGTGCAAGGAACCCTCTTTGTCTGAAAGCAAAAGTTATAGGGATACAGGATAGCCAAGTGGACAGCTTTAGGTTTGTTTACTGTTTTATTGTATCTTCCATTTGTTCCCTTACCTTATGTTTGTTAGCTTGCCATTAAATGTGTCTATTTGGCTTTGTGTCATGTATTTTGGCTGGGGTTTCTGGCAAAGACCTAAGAGAGGGATGTTCTCCCCATGTGGCTGAACCACTTGAAAATGTTACCCAGGGTTTTGATCTAGACCTGGAAGAGTGGGCTAGAAGTAGATAAAGTCCCAGTTCATAGCTTTGCCATTTTTAGCTTAATCTATTCATTATTTTATAGTGTCTTTAATATATTATTCTAAGCCATCCTCTGTGATAATAAATTAATAATAATGTCAAATACATCTTAATATATAAATGCTGCTTGTACATCCTTCCAGTAGTAAGGTAAAATAAACCCATGGGACACTGACTTTAATAGAGCTGACCTATCTTTTCTAGATTGCAGTTGTGCCACCATCAGTCACAACTGTGTAGAACATGGTGTCAAACTTCTTTCAGCCCAAGAAGGGCTGAATTCAATTTTGGAGAAGTCTTAGAAGGTTGTAGTCCATTGGTGGGTGGGAAATGCAGGAGGAGGCAGGACCAAAAGCAAAGGGATAGGGCCAAAAATACCAGTATGTTTTAGCTTTAAGAACTTACTGCTAGTAAGTAAGTCTTAGAATATGTATTTCAACCTTCCAGAACAGGAAAAAAACATGCAAAGGCCAGGAAACCACCAAATAATCAGCAGGAGGTGGAAGGGGGCATGGCCATCTGAGAAACCCCAGAGGGCTGGACTGGTATTTCAAGCAGGTGTGATTTGTCCTGAAAGCCTGAGGTTACCTACACCAGGCAGGTTGAACATTTGACATTCAAGTACAGCAAATGATTTTTTAAAAGATGTTTGTTCCAATGACCATGGAACATATGAGATTGCCATATACTGAGTGAGACTGCTAAGCCATTCATTCTAGCAATATCGGCTCTGACTAAATGCAGCTCGCCAAGCAGAGGGTCTTTCCTAGTTCTGCTGCCTGATACTCTTTTACACCAAAGATGCCTTTATTTATTGTATTTCTAGATCGCCCATCTAGCAGGTACCCAGCCATTGATTGAAAATGGAATGCTCTATATGTATGTAGATGTTGCCATGTGTGTCCTACTACTAAGCTCTGACCTTTCATTGCACTTCCATTACTATTTCACCAAACATGGTACTAGCCACTTTCTTTTGTACATATGATCTCATTTTCCACCGCACACACTTGATTTCAAACATCACAACTGATTGCAATCAAGAATGCATGTACAAAGTTAAATTTCAGCACACAAATTTGTAACTTACCGCAGCTAACTACCATCTAGCTATTGGCATTTGGCTGCACCAATTCCATAGCAAGTTTCTGTTTAAAAACAAACAAGGGCAACACCGTGATGTTGCCATTTCTAAGAATTCCAAGAAAAGGCTTTATAAAAAGTATGTTACTTTGGATGGTACCCATTTAACCCAGGCGTGCACATCCTTTTTGGCCCCAAGGCCTGTTGTAGCTGGTGTCAGCTGGGGGATTGGGGCTGCACATGTGCATACACACACTCTTCACTCCCCCCCCCCACACACACACACATATCTCGGCAAGCAGGATTGGGAGAGTTAAACTTCCCTTCCCTGTCTGCTGAGATCTAGGGATCACAGGAGGGTGGAGGTGAACACTTCTCCCATCCTCCAGCAATCACTACTGAACTTGCTGTTTCTCTACCACTACGAGTGGTGAGGAAACAGTGATCTAGGAAGCGGTATTCCCCTCTCCCATTGCCCGGCAATCCCCAGCAAGATCACTGCCCAGTGCTGCTAATAGCAGTGCAAGAACAGTGCCCCGCCTCAGTTCAACTGATTTGCTGGGCTGAAGGGAAAAGTTGGTGGGATCCTGCTTGCCTCACAGGCTGTGCTGGGGACAGCCGAGGGCCATATGCAGCCCTTGGACTACAGGTTGTGCACCTCCGAATCAACCCCTCCTGCTGATGGAACAGCTTCCATCAGCGGAATGGGGTGGGGCTGATTTCCCCCTCCCCCTGCAGCCCCCCCACCCATGCACACACACAATCTGCTCTGGAGGGTTGAAGGACCCTATAGAATAGATTTTGGGTGGGTGCAAGTGAATGCAGGGAGGGGAGGCAAGGAGGGGAAATTGCCATTGCACTTGTGGAAGTCTGCTCATGCAACATCAGGTTTTGCCCTTTACCTCTGAGTCGGCCTCTCATTTCACTTTTTCTCCTCTTCTAGAATGTATATGTTGCCATGCAACCTGCAGAAGGAAATAATAACAGAAATTCTTAGTGGTCCACGGTAGCAACCCAAAGAGAACAGAAAAGGTGTCTTTCATGTTCAAGACACTTCTGAACACCTGGTATTTGTCATAGGGACTTAGAAGATCTCTTAATTTCCCCCTCTTTTTAAAAAGTTTCATCACCACACTGCCTTAAGTTCTCTCCACCCTTAACAAAAACAGTATCTCAATACAGCCCCTCAAAACATTTTGTACTTTGCTTTCAAGCTTCCTACCTTCTGGCCCTAAAACTTCCTTATACTCTGCTTATCAAGTGACCATCCTATTTTTCTGTACTTAATTCCCTTTTTAATTACTTTAATTCCCTTTTTAAAATCTTTTTTCTTTCTGGTCTTTCAGTCAAAAATACACCAAGTACAAACTTATACATATGTAAGATTCCTGTGTTACTGTAGAGTGGCATTATTCTTGGGCACCAACTGTTCTCTCTGAAATCAATCAAATTACTCAGATGGGAAAAGTTATTCATGTACATGTCACTGTTAGCCAGATGTGAATTGCTGCTTTTCTTTCTCCATTATCTGAATATACTTCAAACTACCAGTAATGTCCAAAAGTTTCTCCTTGACACATTAATAAATTGTTAATCTTGCTTTTCTCCAGAGAAAAAAAAGCTTTTCAGCACTACAACTATTGCTGTGCTAAAATCTGTCCTCCAATTTCATGACAGTTTTCATCCCTCCTGAAAGAGGTGTCTGTTTTTCTGTCTCCTTCTCAGGGTGCTTTAGAATTCCGTTTGGTGGTGTTTATGAGCTTTCCCTATCACCGAGAAGGCTTTTTCCCTCTTTTGATTCCCCCGTTGCTCTGCAGCCTTCCTGGCTGCCTGCACTTTTTGATCTGAAAAATCCCCATGGGAGAAGTTACCTCAGGGCTTTAACTGAAGTGCAGGAAACCAGAGAGGCAGCATACTGCTAGAGAGATGAAAGACAAGAGACTCACACACACAACCCTTTACCACCTTGTGACTAAGGCAAGAGCAAAAACACTGCACCCCACCCATAAGAATTTCACCAACATTTTACATCCAGAATGGTCAAACAAAAATGCAGACAATATTTTTTAATACAGCACTACAAACACAGTCATGTAATCTCCTGACAGACAATACCTCTGTGTTGGGATTTGACCTGTCATGGATGGGAGATAAAACTGCTTTCCTGCCAGAACTGACATGCCTGTGGGAAGGTTACCCTTAGAACAGAGGTGGGGAATACCCAGCCCACGGGCCTAATTAGGCCTGCAAGGTCTCCACCAAGGCCCTTCCCTGAAGAGGTTCCACAGGCCCCTCAGCTTTCCTCATTGGGAAAGGCAAGGGGTACACAGGACTGGCTTCCTCAGGAAACACCACTTTGAGGCACCTGGAGCACCATGAAGCAGCAGTTCCCAGAGGCATGGAGGCTCTGATGATGGGAAATGCAAAGGGCACTCTGAGCCGGTTCCTGGTTGAGCCTCCACCTCAGGGAGCATTCCTTAGGCAATGGCTCAGTCAGCTTCACTTGCCCTTCATTTTCCCCATTGGGTGAGTGAAACCAGCTCAGTCAGGGGCTGCTTCTTCAGGGTGCTCCTGAAAGCTCCACTTGCCCCACACCAAGAGGTGAGTGAAACTGGCTCATTGGGGGGGGGGGTCTGTGTTTGAATGGGGTCTGGGCAAGCAGTTTGGGGGGGCACATGCCAACAGTGGGGTGGCCCTGTCTAGTTTGGGCTGTGGCCCTGTCCACTGATGTGCATTCCCAGAGCCAATTCAGCCCTTGGGCTGAAAAAGCTTCCCTACCCCTGCCCGAGAGAGAGAGAGAGAGAGAGAGAGAGAGAGAGAGAGACACTCCCACTTGGAGTTATTGGAGCGTTTCAGATTCTGAGAATGAATCTTGACAACCGTAGATCAAATATTCCTACACAGAGTACACAATGTGACTTACGACTTGATAAGTTCTCCTAACCCAGGGTAGCTTGTTCATCTGTATCATCTCAGCAAGTGGTAATGGAAATTTTTTCACACATCACCTGCAGACGTGCAGGAAACTGGTTGTCTACATATACCACAAATCTACATGAACAAAAGGCTTGGCCTCATGTGGATGACTGGGGCTTGTTGTTAGATTTCATTAAAATCTACTGTTATATTTGAGGTTTTCACAGGGCCAGGATTAAATATTTTGGTACCTAAATCCAAATTATGCATTCCCTTTAGCCAGAGCTCATGAGGACTACAGCTTCACTACCTCTAACTAGTTCATTTTCAGTTCACTTTTTATCTGGATTTACCAAGTTCACAGCTTCTGGACCAAACACGGAATCGGATGCAATCTGTGGTTGAAGTCTGTACATTTCTGAACTTACAATATAATTCACAGACCAAAAATCAATGGGAGAAGAATCCATACATTCCAAAAATGTGCACAATGGATACATTTATTTGGAAAAATACGTATGAAAATACCCAGTTTTTCATGTGAAAAGGGGGAAAAACAAAGCTCGCAATCTGATATGGACTTGAGTTGTAATGAGCTTCAAGATGTAATTCAGAGAACTCTGGAAAGCTCAAGTTTTGCTGATTCACGCATCACTACCTCTAACTAGGGTTCAGGGAAGGCAAATTTTCCAAGCAGGAATATAATCCTGTGTGCAAACACAAACACACCACCCTGAGTGCACAAGTTTCAGGCCCTGACTACACTGCTACTCAACACTGTCCTCTTCTTGAACACTTCCTGCCATGGAATCACCTGGTGACATGATAGAAATCTAGCGCAGGAGGAAGTTGCTACAGGACACAGGCACTTCTAGAAGTTCAACTGGATGATCATGGTCATCATATCAACTGGATAGCCCATGATATGAGATTGCCCACTGCTTCTACCTTTTGTGGTGGAAATGCATAAGTATGACACTTACTCTATGATATTTTGGCATCTCATGTAATACTTGAATGGATTCTTGATGCTGCCATCTGTGCCTGTGTGAAGCATTCTGTTGATACAAAGTTCTTTGGAAAAATAAGTTTGTAGGAGTGAAACGAGGACCGCCGAGGATGAGAATCAGCCTTGTAGTTGTTTAGATAGGGATGGGCAGAAGGTAGATTCCCAAATGTTTTGGATCAACTCCCAGAAGCCCCTGCCAGCAGTGGCCAGGAATGCTGGGAGTTGAAATCCAAAGCATCTGCTCACACCTGGTTTAGAATGTGCAGCTACAAAACAACAACAGTCTACCTCTGCCATTCATGCTTATTCCTAATCATTCAAAGTACTTTAGACTGCTAAATGGAGCATTCTGGGCTCCAACGGATGGTCATGATACCCCATGATATCATCATGATATGATGATCCAGTTGATGATGCTCAACTGGAATTTAGTTCCAGAAGTTCAAGGAGACTCTTGTGTGAAGGAAGTGTGTGTGTGTGTGTGGCAGGGGTGTCTCCCGTTTGCTACATTCCCCAAGCCCAAAGTTGGTGGCACCTGCATCAGGCCCCAGTGCCCCAATATTCTATACCTTTACCCTTCAGTCCCACCTTGGTCTTCCATTTTGTATGTTGGTATGTTCATGTATTAAAAAGTTGGTACGTTCATGTCCTACAGATATATTCCTCATATATTCAGTGCTGGGCAGGCAGCTTTGGATAAGATCAGTATCGAGAAGTGTCAGATTTATGATCCAAAGCTGCTTAAAATTTTACTGGTAGCCCTGTTACCTACGAGCTCCTTCCCTTCTGAAGTTCCGCAGGCCATTTAAAACCCTTTCCCTTTGATGGGCTTTCAGTTGCTAGTTTATGTTCCATTGTCGACAGCAAAATGATAGCACTTTAAATTGGAGGAATGAAGCACACTGATAGGCACTCAGCATCAACAGCTGCACTGCTAGCACTGACCTATCCTGGCATAGTGCACACCATAGCCAGGCATGGAAGGAACCAATCCATGCAGGGAAACAGCAAAATGCCTCCATTAGGTCATCTCACCGCACAGACAAGACACAACCTGGCACACAAATGACACCCGTGGTAGGGTGAACTACTGTGATGCAAGCACCATGATCCCAGTCACTGAGACACTTCAGGAAGGGTTTGGATCCCTTTATTCAAAAAACATATGCAACCTATAACATCCACCTTTTCAGGGATATTGCCTTGTCCTTGAATCCTCATCTGAAGAACTCATGTTGAGGTTCCTGTTGGGTATTTGCATCTCAGGTGGGGTACCTGTAAATTTTTTGAGAAAATCAGTGTTAGCAATATTCTAATGGGGTGGACAACTTGTGGCCCTCCAGATGTTTTGGCCAACAATTCCCATCAGCCCTAGCCAGCATAGCCAATGGTGAGGGACGAGGGGAGTTGTAGGCCAAAACATCTGGAATACTACAAGTTGCCCATCCCTGCTATATGTGTTATTATTCACCTTGGCTTTTGTACAAAGTACTTCCTTTTTGCTTCAAGTGTCTTTTCACCAGAGTTCCCATCACCAAAGTGTACTTGTATGCTCTAGACGTGAAGGTATAACTCTGTGCTATTTGCCCTTTCATCTGAGTGATGGGCTTCCTGTCTAGGTTCATATACTGATAGTGTGCCATGATTGGCTGCAGAATTAGTCAGAATCCTATGCTTAGTGGCAGCTGTGTGGGTGGAGCAAGTGGAGGTGAGGAGCTGTGAGTTTTGTTTTGTTGTTATTGTTGTTGTTGTTGTTGTGTTTAACAGGATCATAGGATGCCAATTTTAGTTCTGCTCTTTTCCTGCCACCACCCATATGCCAGCAGAGTTGGGTCTGTAGTAGGGTTATCTAGGTGTAACCCTAGTGCTATGTCAGCATAAATCCTCAACTCCATCTTCAGGATCTGACGGCACAAGAGCACTGAGATGTTATCCAGGGCCAGCCCAAGACATTTTGCTGCCAGAGGCACAGGGCAAAATCACGCCCCTTTCCTTTTCCATGTTCAAAGGCTGACTGGACTGGCAGTTGAATCTTTCTTTGACACTGACCGTGGGGTTGCCTCCTCCACTATACTTGAAGGCAGCAGGCTAGCTTAGGGGATGCAGGGCAGGCTGTGCTGCCCACAGCTCTCTAACACCTTGGTGCCACCTCCCTGCATCTTCCATTTGAGGCAACTACCTCACCCTGCCTAATAGCAGGGCCAGGCCTGTTGGTATCCTACACCCCTGCAGACAGCAAACATGGAGCATAGGATTGCATTGTTACCAGCACCTGTATGAAAAGGATATCCAAAAATGATGAGTGCCCACTGTATATTTGATTCTGCAGTGGTTTCTGAGATTTGCATAAAGCAAAGCGGGGAAATAGAGAGCTACACTAATAATCCAGAAAAGAACAACAGATGTTTAAAGCTTCTTTTAATATCTTAAGAATTGCCTCCTCTGATTGTTAATTAAGGTCTCTCTCTAAAGATTCGACAGACTTGGAGAGATTAAGCCGAGAAAGCAAAAGAAGTTGCTTACGATGCAGCTCTTTACCTATAAGCTTTCACAATGTAGTAACTGAATTCACTGAATTGTGCTCTGTCGAAAGCTGCAACTGACCTAGTTAAAACCAATTTATGTGTACCCCATGGACAGTTTCAAGAACTTTTATAAACAGAATCCTTTCTGCTGTCTCTATTAAATGAATTGAATTGTTCATGGCATTGGAAGAAATCTTTCTCGCCTTGAAAGGGTGTCTGTGAAAAAGAAAATGCGTACCTTGAATTTTAAACATATGCTCAATCAACAATGTCAGGCCTCCTATTTATGCCCTGGGAACAGAACAGAGGGGAAAGGTTCCCTTTCAGGTCTGTTCCAAGGCCCCACCCCAGAAACCACCAAGCAGCCAATTAGCTCTCAGAGTGCAGCATGGGCTACAGTGCGGGTGGATGGTGATTGGTGAACCTGCTCAGTACACTACTGGCTGTGCAGGCAAGAGGGTTCCATTCCATTGCTCCTTCCTTACTAGCAATTATACATAGGCTTCAACAAAAGTGGACCACATATCCAAATAAGTATCCATTCCAAGTTGGTGTCTACAGTACATGCCACCTGTTCAAATGCTGAAAGCATTATAAGGTCTTCAATCCATTGCATTATAGGAGACGAGCATTTATCCTTCCAATGTTGTAACTTGTAATATCAGTCTTTTAGCTGTCAAAAGGGTGCAGAGACTCCATTTACACTGACCGTTTGTTGATTTCCATGAGGCATGTAAATAATGTAAAAGACTGTGTACATCAGCAAATATTATAGACTGTTCCTGTACAAAATTTATCCATATAATCTCCTCCCAAAAAAGAAGCAACTACTGGACATTGCCAAAGCATATGTTTAAAAGAAGCATTAGCTGCATTGCACCTTTAATCCCTTATTAAAGAGACACTGCAGTGTCCCGTAGATATGAAGCAAAAGTTTTTGCTGAACAAGACACAGCCAAAGACCCATAGGTATAGGTGCAACCGGTATAGATGCCAAAGCAGTGATCCACTGATAAGGCAGAATGGGAAAATCCAATTCCCTATTCAATTCCTGCTTAAAACCCTGTGTATCATATATTTATTTACCAATAACAATTATTTATAGACATGAATCATGGGTCGCTTTGCTTGACCAGCCTCAATAAGTGTTTTCAGCCCTGTTGCCCTGGTTTCTACAGAAAAGCTGCAGCGCAGCTAGTAAGTATGTGTAGGATTACAATTTTCAACCTTAACTACTTGGGGTCTAGGAAGTCCTGTTACTATTTATTTATTTATTTATTTATTTCATTTCTATACTGCCTCACAGCCGAAGCTCTCTGGACAGTTCACAACAATTTATACAATAAAAACTGGGACTCAGGAGATCCGGGTTCTAGTCCCCGCTCGGCCATGAAACTCACTGGGTGACTTTGGGCCAGTCACTGACTCTCAGCCTAACCTACCTCACAGGGTTGTTGTGAGGATAAAATGGAGAGGATTATGTAAGCCGCCTTGGGTTCCTTGCAGGAAAAAAGGCAGGGTATAAATATAATAAATAAATAAATAAACAAACATACAATATAGTTTAAAAGATTAAAAACCAAATTTAAAAGCACAGTTTAAAATGATGATACAAAAAGTTAATAAAACTAAGCCTACAGGTGACAATCCCCCCTCACCCGCCCCATGTGCTATTTTGAGCTCTTAACTATTGAATGCCTTGGCATAGAGGGAAGTCTTAACCCTCTAAGATAGTAGGGTTGGCGGCAGGCAGGCCTCAGTGGGGAGCTTATTCCATAACGGGGGGACTACCACTGAAAAGGCCCTCCTCGTCGCTACCAAACAAGCCTCCCTTGGAGGTGGCCGTCAGAGGAGAGCCCCAGATGTTGAGCGCAGTGTCCGGGTAGATTGCGGTTGGGAGAGGCATTCTGTCAAGTATTGTAGTCCTAAGCCGTGTAGGGCTTTATACGTTAGAACCAGCACCTTGAATTCAGCTCGGAAGCACATTGGCAGCCGGTGCAAATGGGCCAGAGCTATGAGGACTAGGGATAGGTAGGAACAACAGAAAGACGAAAGTTATCACTGTCTGGCTTTTCTACCATGGGACTATCAAGGTGGATCTGTATCAATCCGCAACCATTTTACATCAAAAGTAAGATACTGCATGTTTTCTTCAGATAGCAATGCCAGCTATACATCCATCTTCTCCACCACATCACTCTTCTCCATCCTTGGCCTGCTATTCTCAATGACCACCCTATCTCTTCTAGTTCTTTCTAACTCCTTGACCAATTGGAGAAGTGGAGGGCATCTTAATATTTACCACTGGGACAAGATGCCCTCCATTCATAGGATCATAGAATCGTGGAGTTGGAAGGGGCCTATAAGGCCATCGAGTCCAACCCCCTGCTCAATGCAGGAATCCAAGTCAATGTACATTCCATATACAGAAGTTGATTGGATCTTATTTTGAATAAGATCCAGCTGAATCTTATTTTGACACTGGTAATGGCACAGCATACTTCAGAGGGCATCAGGCTAGCTTAGTGGGCACAGGGGCAGGCCACATGTCCCATATAGCTCTATCCTTCAACACTTCACCACCAGCACCCACCAACATCTGCTGTCTGAGGTGGCTGCCTTACTCATGCTATTGGTAGAACTGGCCCTGGTGAGCTGTAATCTATAAGTGTTATGGCAGGCTGATTGGGATAGCTACACAACAGGAGAGAGGTTTTCCATATCATTCCTGTGCATTGCTCTCGTGGAGTTACCTCTCACCACTTTCCTGCAGTGCTCCATCCTTTCTCCCCTGAACCTTTCACTTTACATTGTCCTCCTTGTCTTCTCACCTACGAACCTAGCTTTGACGAGATTCATAATGCCTGCCTCCCCCATCTTTTCAATAACAGCTGCTGTTGGGAAACACTGGCCTACAAAATCTGCTTGAATAATGAAGAGAAATGTGCTATTATTTATGCAATAGCTGACTTGGACCATGGCTTTATTTTGTCCTAATCTAGTTCAGAGAATACAATTGCTTTTTCTATAGCAAAATTATCTTAAATATACCTGATTTCCTGGTAAAGAGCCATATTGCCTGTTCAGCTACTAAGTACAAAGGCGTGTGTGTGTGTGTGTGTGTGTGTGTGTGTGTGTGTGTGTGTGTGTCACTCTCTCTGGCTGCAGCATTCATTATATGTTTACCACAGTGCTTGGAGAAGCCACAGCAGAGTTCCTATGTCATCTTTCCCCAACCTGATACCCTCCAGATGTGTTAGACGACAACCAGGGATGTTGAAGAGTCCTTGGTTTCGAGTCACGAGTCGAGTCACAAATCCTTGGACCCAAGTCTCGAGTCCGAGTCCAAGTTCTTGGTCCAAAATGGCGAGTCCCGAGTCACTCCCAAAGCTGACTCCACGAGTCCCTATTAAAATCAATGGGGGGTTTACCCAACAAAATAAGGCTACTTCAGATGTGTGGCTTAAATAAATTCTAGGCACAAGTGTGCCTTTTTTATTTCAAAACTCTGCCACTGATTTTGGCAAGAACAGACCAGGCAGACAAACCCAAAATAACCAGGCAGGCAGAGGAGGCAGGGAACCCCAAAGCAGGCAGGCAGAGGCCTTTGTCTTGGACAATTCAAACTGTGGAACTGGTTAAGAAGAGACCAGGCAGGCAGAGGAGGCAAACCCAAAATGCCTGAAAGGTTGCACTTTAGGAAAATGATTTTAAAAAATAAACTTGCTGTACTTCCTAAAACCTATCCATGTTGCATTTGAGGAACACGATTTTGGAACACGAGTCCTTGGTCTCAAGTCCCGAGTCGAGTCTCGAGTCCCATTAAAAATATTGGGACTCGAGTCTGACTCGAGTCAGAGGGGGGGGAGGGGACTCAGTCCGACTCACGAGTTGAGTCCTGGAGTCCGAGTCCCCATCCCTGACTACAACTCCCATCAATCCCAGCTAGCATGGCCAAGGGCCATGCTGGCCAGGGATGATGGAATTGTAGTCCAATATATCTGGTACCAGGTTGGGGAAGACTCTCCTATGTTATTAAGCACACTATACGTGCACACAGAGTGGAAACAAAGAGCTGACAGTTTCAGTCCAAGACAAATGTTGCTTTTGGCTGCTATTAACTCACATGACAGAAATGGGAAAATATTGGATTTTAACCCACTAATCATGCTGCTGCACTGCCTCAGTTAGCATGGAGTGTAAATCAGTGGCAATGAAGGACTGAAGGATACTCAGCAGAAGTAGATAGGCCAGGTCCTGAATTAGTAAAACTGAAATCCTAAGCCCAGTTTCCCAGCATGAAGCCCCACCAAACTCAATGGGGCTTACTTTAGAGTAGCCATGTATTGGATTGCTCTGGTAGTCTCAAAAGTGCATGTATATCGTCAGGTTATTCCTAACAAGAGAAACCAGGCCAACATGGAAGCTGAACAGAATAACAGATTTATTGCTAAGAAACCAAAACTCTGTTCAACTGTAGAGCATTCAATGAATGCAAAGAAAGCATTTGCAGTTGTTGTGAGAATGAAGCCCTCTGCAGGCACAGATGGGGGCTCTGTTTAGGTATTCCGTGAACACACATAGGTTGGGTTAGAGTCTGCCATTATAATGTCCTCTCACCCACTGAGTGTTCATTGAACATGCTTTGAACAACTGATCAGGATTTAAACAGGCTGCCCCAACCTGGTGTCCTCCAGATGTTTTAGACTCCAAAACATCCCCCTAAACAGCCCTTCTCCCCTCTAGCTTGTTTTCCCCATGGAAGATTTGTCTGGTAATAACTCAGAAATCAGCTCAAAGCTAAAACTCAGCTGTATGATAAGACGTACTTACTCTTTCGAATTTTACCCTTGGGAATGTCATACACACACACACTCCTGAAAAGATGGGAGATTAACCCTAAGTACTATCCAGACCAGCAGAGATCACACTTCTTTGCTGGCTTTTAAAAAATAGTTGGATTTTTTTTTCAGTAGTAAAAAACAAAACAAAAACCCCAACAGAGGACTACAAATGGATGATTATGTCATGCGGACCTCCCATACATTGTGAGTGAAGGAGGCATGGCGATTCCACAGTAACCACCCAGTGTGGAAGCGAAGCAGCCCTAGATCCATCTCCTGTGTTGAGAACAGACACTGATTTAAATGGTTCTGGCAGTACTTTGAACTAAGTGGGACAACTGTATTGGACAATTCCTTGCAGAAACAGAATGCAAAGGCAAAAGCTTCAGTTTCAATGTGATTGTAATTAGAAGATCAAAAACAGATAATGGGGAGTATTTGAAGAACTTGGGAGTTTTGAAAGAAGTATCAGTGATTAATATTATTTTGAAGGCTGCTGCTGAACTATATGGTGTACAGAACATCCACCTTGGGTAATTTCTGTTTCATTCCTTCATAAAATAAAAGCTGAGTTAAAGAGAATAGAAGAAAGAGAAGTGTGTGTTGGGGGGCGGATAACAGAATCAACTGCATGGTGCCATGCCTGGGGTGCCTGCAGGGCCAGTGCAAGGCAGTTTGGTGCCCTAGGAAAGATCAGATATTTAGCGCCCCCCCTTCCCACTTGAGCCGGCCACCGGGCCAAGGAAAAGGAGGGGGGCTGTCAGTGCCGCAGCCCACCAAACTAGGCCTCAGGGCCTGCCATTGGCCGTCCCGGTGCACCTTGTTAAGGGGGAGAAGGGAAAGCGAGCTGGCGGGCTGGCTTCCCTCCCTCCCTCCCACCCACCCTGGAGCCAAGGGGGTGCCTTCGCGCTCGCTCGCTGGCTCACTCACCGCTCTCGATCTCGTTGCCCTTCTTGGCGGTAGCTGCATTCTCCATGGCCGGGCCAGGGCGAGCGGCGGAAGGTCGGGTTGCTCCGTTTGTCCAGTGGGGAAGGGCAGGAATCCCGTCTGCGTGTTGAGCCTGGCTGGGCGGCGCAGGTGGGTGGACCGGCGCCTTCCCTCCCCTCAGCACTCGGCGTCACTCCCTCTATCTCCTTTCTCCCCGCTCTGGGGTCTCCAGGAGACTGGCGGTGGTGGCAGCAAGCAGACTTTCTTGCTTACTTGCCTGCCTGCCCTCCTCAACTCACACACGGCGGAAATGACGGCCGCCAAAGCACCTCCTTCTCCTGAGTCGCCTCCTTGCTGCTGCCGAAGGCTCGCCAAAACCTCAGCATTTTAGCCTGGTTTTTTTTTTCAAGGCGTTTCTGGCGTCCCCTTTAGCCCGGCGCCCTAGGCAGCTGCCTAGTTCACCTAATGGTAGCACCGGCCCTGGGTGCCTGCACTAAAGAAAAATGGAAAAATTAGAACCTGCATAGATTAAAAAAGATAGAATGAAGCTGAGGTTAGAGGTTAATCTTTCCAACACTAAAATGGCTCCTGACTCACCAGGAGGCTGCAGATTGGGGAGATGCCGAGTGCGGGGGAAATGAGAGGTGACTGGGGATTGTGTGGTGGCGGGGGCAGCATCCCAGCTCTTCTGGCTGGCTGGCTCAGGTCAGGTGTGCTGGGCCAACCCAGGCTCCAGCTGGCCAGCTGGGGGGAGGGGTGGCTGGACTTCCGGGGCAGACCAGAGAGAAGACTTGCTCTCTGGTCTGCCCTGGGGCTATTGCTGTAGCTGAAAAGAGAACCAACTGATCATATTCATAAGCCATCTGGAAAATACTGCTTTAAAAGATGGTTATTATGGGTGTTCCATTTTTATAGTGGTTTTATAGTGTTTTATTGAATATTTATTGCTTTTCTATTTGTTTTTGCATATTTTTGTATTTTTTAAAATCTTGTATGCCTCGTTGAGAAGGTTCTACCCTTAAAGGCAGCCCAATAAGTCATTTTAAATTTTAAAAAATAAATTGTTTGAGATCATAAGTGTCCCCAAGGTCTACCAAAGGTAAATGGTTGAACTGGCCATAAAAAAAAGTTTTTTGTTTTTTTTTAAATGAATTATATTTTAGTATGGGGGTCATCTGAGGAAGAACATGGCAAAATCCTCAAAGAAGATCCAGAGCAGGTTAGGCAAGTCAGGACTCAACATTAACAAAATGTGGGGTTAATTTTAATCTTTACCACATTGAATGGTTAGGGCAGATAAGAATGATAGCATAAGCCCAAGCAAGGTACAGGCAATTAGAGAACCGGAAGCACATACTGATGTTCCAGAATGCAGCAGGCATATATTGGAGATGGTGAAGGACCTGGGGCATCACTACCAAATTTATCTGGAGTGCTAAAGCCACTGAATCAGTTATAGAAATATATTGCCAGCTCTGGGGACCACAGCAAAAGACATTTAAAAGAATAAAAGACATCTAAAATCCTATTACCCAACCAAATCCACACTAATGAGCACAGATGCCAATAGGTGCAGCAAAGGAAGTGTACTGTTACAATTATGAAATAATATATAAATTATAATAAAATATAAATCTAATAATAAAATATTTTAATAACTACATGAACGTGAGCAGAAACCATACTTGTTCTCATACACGTTACCGATGCAAAGAGGTAATAAGCACAGATCAAGTGCACGAATCTGTAAGAGTGACTCTATAGATTTGTGTGGGGGTTCTGCTGCTTTGTCATGGCTTTCTATTGCCAAGATAGAACAACCTACTGTAGAATAGCAGCACTATAGGTGGCTGCCTAGCTCTTCAGACAGCACCACCTATTGGCGGAAGAGCAATATTTCAATTTCAGTTAAACCACTCAATTATAAGAGTGTTTTTCATACCTTTGGGGGGGGCACGCCTCTCCTCTCCTTGCAGGCCCACCCGATGCTCGGATTCTCCGCGGTGCAGAGCGGTTCTCCTCCTGCTCTCCGCGCCACCTGAGCAGCCACGCCGGCAGCGCAGGGTCCCGCCGCGTCATTTTAAGCCCTGTTGCCCTGGTTTCTACGGAAAAGACGTGGTGCAGTGTTCCGTTGGCGCAGGGTCCCGTCGCGTCACTTCCGTCCAGCTGGAAATGGCGCAACAGGACCCTGCACTGGCAGCTCTGACAGTGCTGGCAGCGCAGCGCCTCGCGCAGAGAGGCGAGCGGGAACCGGGTAGGGCCCGCGAGTCTCGGGGGGCGCGAGCAGGGCCAATTTCGGCCTCATTACAGCCCCCCAAGCCAAGCAGTACAATCCCTACTTAATTACATATTTTTAAAGCCATTTCATAGATTTCATAGATAGAGTTGGAAGGAGCCTACAAGGCTATCGAGTCCAACCCCCTGCTCAGTACAGGAAACTAGAGGAGGGGTCTTCCATCCAAGTAATAACCAGGCTTGACCCTGCTTAGCTTTCCACGCTCAGACAAGCTGAGCCAGCGTAAGCCACAGGCCTGTATCTATGACTTCACTATTTTTCCAGTCTTCAGAAATAGCAGTTGAGTCCTAGTAACAGACTCTACAAGATCTTTCCCTCTCTAAATATTCTGAATAAAACAGAATAAAATGGGCAAGTAATTGTGGGGAGAATCAAGATAAACTGTCCTTAAAAGTTAGATCTCCGCAATACCTGGGTTCTTAATTAGTATAAAATCTACAGTCATTCATTGCCTAATTATCATATTTGTATGTGTCATTTTGAATCTTTTCTGGTAGTGTTAGCTCTTCAGGAGAAATGGGGTAGTAAGGCTAGCTGGACAGGGAAGCGGCTTCTTCTAAGTCCTCTCTGTGGATTTGATTTGATTTTTTTTAAAAAAAATTGCTCCACTTCACAAGCAATAACTGTGATACGATAAGGATTTGCGAAGCAAATTTAAAGCTGCACAGTGCTTATGTTTTTGAAGCTCTAAGCATGAAAATCCATTTGAGGGCCTATCTTTCTACTCCCTGTGATAAATGCATTCTGTGCACAGAGGGTAAAACTCAGAGCACAAATCAAATTCTAAACCTGCTATTTAGTTGGCACCAATTACGGTTCAAGGTGCAGGATTCAGGGAGGGGATCCACACTAAGTGAAATTAGCACTTCCACAATGGTTCAAGTACTTACTGGTTTGGAAAGGACAAGAAATGTCAGTCATCTCTTCTCTTTTATATTTTTACTGATGTTGATAGAAGTTACCAAAGCACTGACTTCCCTTGAAAATAAGCCGTTTATTAGCTGATGTGTTAACTAGCAAACTGTGTTTGTTTTCAAACACAGATGGTTGAATGTATATTTTAACTTATCCAAGGCTTCTCCTTTGGTTTTGACAGCTACTAGGGAACACATGAATGCACTATTCTCTGATATATTTGGAAACTCTTGGGGATTTCTGGCTTTTGGTTTTGTGTGTGTGTGTTTGTTTTCCTTCACAGTGAAGACAAGACACAGGCCCTCATATCCATTAGAGGGCAACGTTTATTGGGTCAAACTGTGCTCTTACGTTATATCTGCACGGCATTTTCTTCTGAGCTCCTACCCTAAAGCAACAAACGTGGGATGTATTCTACGTGCCATTGAAGCGAGTGGCAAAACTCTTATCAAATAAATGCAAGTGACACTCCAAGTCATTTTATCTCAGTTGGGTTTTTTTTTTTTTTAATGTTAAAAAATGAACTAGAGCAAGATTTAAGACTTGTCAGGATCAAGTTGCTGCTTTAAAAAATATAGTCTCTCAGGCCCTGTTCAGGCACCCCCACGTGTAAAAATGAATGTGTGAAGGGGGAGGGGGGGACCGCAACTGCACTCTCTGGCTCTGGCAACTACCCTATGTTCAAAAGCCCATTTTGCACAAAACTCATGTGTATACACAGACAGGTGTATATCCAACTGGGGTGTGGCCACAGAAAATGCCCCCTCGTGCATTCTGACTAGCCTACCACCCACCCAACATTGGACCACAGAGAAGATCTCGGGGTGTGGGCAGGTTGGTATGGGAGGAGTTCTTTTAGGTACAGCTTGATAGTTAATAACCTATCAAGCTGTCTGCACACAACTGAATGCACAATATGCTTCCAGGCATGTTCCAATTGTGCCTGGAAGCATATGGGTAACTAGTGCAGCTGTTCTAAATTGTGATCCCGTGAGCAGCACCCTAGCTGATGTATTCTGGGCTAATTGAAGCTTCTGAAGACTATTCAAGGGCAGCCCCATGTAGAATGCATATTACAGTAGTCCAACGTTGATGTAGTCAAGGCATGCATCACTGTTCTACATCAGGCATCCCTAGAAACAGGGCCAGTTGGCATACCAGCCTGAGCTGGACAAAGGCTCCCTTGGTCATTGACACTATCTGAGCATCCAACAGCAAGGCTGGGTCTAGGAGGAGGACCCCCAAAATGGAAACCTTATCTTTCAGGGGAAGTGCTACCCCCACTGAGAACAAGCTAAACCCCTGCACCAGAGGAAGCTAGCCACCTCACACAGAGTGCCTCTGTCTTGTCTGGATTTGATAGCCCTCATCCCGCAGAAATGGGATGCACCAGTCTAATGAGTGAACACATGCACAGGTAACGTGAACTAGAAGTAGACTGATCCATCTAGCCTCAGGTGAGCAGGGCTAATATGTTATTTCCAACAGATTAGAAGCTAATATATAGCACACAGATATGTCTTCTATACCCAGGTTCTCCGAAGCTTTGTTTTTCTGAATCCATTGCTCCCTGGGCATCCATCTAACCATATAAAAATAACACTTCTATTTATTATAAGGCTTTGGATCTTCCCTGGTCATTGTTATAGCTAGACTTGGCAGACACTGACTGTAACCTTTGAACAAGGGGGTGGGTTTGCTTCTATATGGTTTCAAATTTCTCCCTCTCTTGGTTTCTAAGAAGGACTTGGTTTCCACAAAGTTCGAAGGTACTCCTGTAAAGTATTTTATATGCACTTCTAAAAATGTACTGTAATGCAACAATGCAAGGTTTCAGCTTTGGTGCAATTTGTGGCACATGCTGTGGTTAAGACACACATGCCACAACATAATGTGTCAATCAGTCATGAGGGTGCCGGGCCTATTGAAGGATCGGCCTTTTAAATGACCTTATCTTTCAGCTCTCTGGAATTTAATGGGCTTCCATCTTCTCAGGAGTGCTTGCTCTAAAGGTTTTTTTTAAAACATTTTTCTTTTTTTATTATGAAATGCAATTTTTAAAAATTAATGAAAGGAAAACAGTGATCACTTCCCCTTTTTTTCAGGGAACAAGAACTGCCCAGTTAAGGCTGCAATCCTATGGCCCCTGGGAGGCTGTGCAACTAACATTCCTACATTACCGCACTCTGTACAGGCCTGTGGCTCACGCTGTGGAAAGCTGAGCAGGGTCAGGCCTGGCTATTACTTGGATGGGAGACCCCTCCTCTAGTTTCCTGCATTGAGCAGGGGGTTGGACTCGATAGCCTTGTAGGCTCCTTCCAACTCTATGATCTATGAAATCTATGAAAGACTACTGCTTCCTCCTCCCAATAGGATCTGATGTTTTCTGCACCCAGATTCTCCAAAGCATTGTTTTTCTGAATCCATTGCTTTCAAGGTCTTTCACGGAAAACTACCAGGATGACGTTGGTCCGAACCCTGTCAATCCTTTCTAATTTCCAGCAGTCTAATACAGCATTCAGTGACACTGTTGGTCCCTGGATTTATGTCTTTTCCCCTTAGTCATTAATCAGATACTGTTCCTAACTTCCATAAAAAAAATTCTGTCTAATAAAAACCAATGAAACAGGAATGATTTTTTAACACCTGGCCGCTATCCTGAAAAATAGCTAGATAGAAGCTATTTGCTATAGAAGAATTGAAAAGATTCGTGGCAGATAATAATGTCCTCTTGGTTTCTCTTTTGCCCATGGATTTTTTTAAAAAACCCAAAGCATTTTATATAAGCCCTTCCAACACAAAGATTTTTCTCAGCTTAATTCTATCCGGTGAGGATTTATCTCTGAAGAGAGAGCCCTTGGTTAGATTAGGAAAGGTTCAAAGGGTTTATAATCCTGTTGGGCGGTGGAAGAACACGATTCAGGGGGCAAGAAGGGCAGGTCTGCCCCTGCCCCATGATTCTGCACCCCTATTCCTACTATGCCGCCTTCCATGAGCATATTACTTCCTGGACTAAGAGTTGCAAACATAAATTGGATACTCATCCAAATGCAAATCCAAGTGTAAATGCCATCTCTCTGGACTGCTTTGCTTTCAATGGAATGTGCATTTGGATGTGCATAGCAATGCAAGTGCAGATGTGCATTTAGATGCACAGCTGAGTGGGCATACCACATAGAAACCAATGCAGTGCAGGTAGACAACATCTGCACTCAGGTGCATATTTGGTTGCACATTTGATTACTTTCCAGTTCCTGGAAGAATGCAGAAGCTGGCTTCCACACAGAGATCTCCTTATTTCGATCAGGGAACCTTGCTCTTGGAGCTGGCTCCGACAACAACTGCTACAGCCTCTCTGCTTGCGCTAGGAAGCTCCCTCCTCAAGCAAAGGAGTCGTGGTGGGCCTCCTTTAGGTGGAATTGTGCTTGCAGGATCCTTGTTTGAGTGCACCCATTCTCCAAAGTCAATTTCTTTGCTCTTGGTCTTTTAAACTGTGGAGGGGGGCGGTATTCTGCTTGACTAATCTGCATAATATAAGAAGTTGTTATTGAGCAAACTCACTCCTGGCCACCGTTTCCCTCATTTTCTCACCTAGCACATCTGCATGCATGACATGCATGACCACTTCCCTAGTACAAGCAATGAAACAGAAACAGATGTTCTTCAGTCTCTTTGCCTCTGCTGATGGGAGTCACAAGGAAGTAGTTTCTTTCAGAATGTTATCTTCAGAAAGCATGGAAGATTCTTGTTGTTACCGTTGGCAGCTTGTTGTTAGCAGTCACAACACCACAGGCTATATGAATTATGCACTCCACTTGGGACCATAGAGGTAAAGAATGATCACTTATAACCCCATTCAATAAATTATCTTCCTTTTAGATTTCTTCTTAAGAAAAAGTGTCCCCAAATATGTAGTAGCTAGGAACATAGAAAGCTGCCTTATAGTGAGTCAGACCATTGGTCCATCTAGCCCAGTATTGTCGATACTCACTGGCAGCGGCTCTCCGGGGTTTCAGGCAGGTGTCTTTCCAAGCCCTACCTGAAAGCTGGGGATCGAACCTGGGACCTTGTGCATGCAAAGCATGTGCTCTGTCACACTGAGCTATGGTCCCTCCCTACAGCACCTTGTATTCCCAGGTGGTCACCCATCCAAGTACTAAGCAGGCTTGACCTTGCTTAGCTTCTGAGATCAGACGAGATCGGGCTGTTCAGATGTTCAGCTAATAGCTGTCCTACTGTTTTTAAAGAATATTGACAAGCCCAGACCCTAGGATGGATTCTGTAATTTATTATTTGTTTAGTTTATTATTATTTAATATTTATTATTACTGATTATTTATTTAGTTCTGCAGAAGGGAGAATTTCACCAGGTATGACTTCTCTCAGCCAGGCCTGGCATCAGCACCAGGCATCCTAGTGTAGCTGCTAGGAACTCCGTGCCTTAGAATGGCCCACCAGCACTGACAACTAGGGATGTGTGTGGAGCCCAGCACCTGACTCACGGGGCGCTCGGTGAGTGCTCCCGCAGCGCGATCCGCCATGAGCACCCCGGGAGCACCAGCTGAGGCGCTCGCCATGCCAGACTTCCGGGTCCCTAGCGCTATGTTTTTAATGTAAAAAACGGTAAACTTCCTTAAAACGGAATCTAACGTATTTTATGCTGTTTTTAACGTGAAAAACAAAGCGCCGGTTACGCAAATCATGGCTGTTTTAAGGAAGTTTACCCTGTTTTTTACGTTAAAAACATAGCGCCAGGGCCCCAGAAGTTCCTTTCCCCAGCTCGTCTCGCGAGGACATGAGCCGAGCTGGGGAAAGGTAGGTTGCTTGGAGCTTGGGGGGGTCGAGCTCCGTGCACATCCCTAATCAGGCAACAGGGACTGCAAGCCTCCATTTTAATTTCCCACAATGCCCCAGAATGACACTACATTGGGCACTCTGAGGCACTGTGGGAAATTACAATGGCAGCTCCCAGCCAACTTTGGAGTGCTGCTACTGCCAGGTAAGCCTGAGGGAGCTCATCAATGTAAGACAGGGCCAACCAGGGGGCATTTTGTCCACGGCCCCCTAAAACCTGAAGTTGGCCCTGCTCAGGGCCGGATTAACATAGGGGCGATTGGAGCGGCCGCTCCAGGCCCATAACAGACAATAGGCCCACAATATAGGGACACGCGGCACGATTTGAGTTAGCTCTGATCGTTATCATTCAGCATAATTAATGATTTTTTCAAGATTAGAAAGGTGTTCTAAGCACATCTGCATTACAGGCTTGAGGCAAGACCTAGCAAGAACTGTTGTTCTCAAATTAGCATTTCGGTAGGTTTTTGCATTTCAGTCACTGTTACTACATTTCTTTGAAGCACATGGGGGCTTGCTAGGGTCTGTAATATTCAGATTTAGAAGGGACCTCTCTCTCCAGCCTCGAGCAAAAGATCTTTCTGATTCGCAGCTCAATTGTTCAAATGCTAGTTTAACAAAAAAACGGAAACGAAACAAAGCAACAAGAACAACACAATTATTCTTGGTCAAGCAAAGCTTCCTGGCTTTTTGTTGTGGCTGCTTTTTCTTTTTTAATAAATAAATTTGGGGGAAATTGGGAAGACCCTTACTGATGAGCTGCAGGAGTTTTTGAGTTTTGGCACTTTAATGGTAATTAAAATATTTAATTTGTTTTAATATAAAATTGCGTCTTCATTTTATTTATTTCCATAAAAAGGCCCACCAAAATCCTCAGCACCAGGCCCATAATGCTCTTAATCCGGCCCTGGCCCTGCTCCCAGCACTGCAGCACTGTGATGGCAAATGGCTCACCTAGCAAAGCTCCTCTTTCTATAACCCTGCAAGGCCCTATGAGGAGAGACTGAAAGAACTGGGCATGTTTAGCCTTCAGAAGAGGAGACTGAGGGGAGATATGATCGCACTCTTCCAGTATTTGAAGGGATGTCACACAGAGGAGGGCAAAGATCTCTTCTCGTTCATCCCAGTTTGCAGGACACGGAATAATGGGCTCAAGTTACAGGAACCTAGATTCCACCTAAACATCAGGAAAAATTTCCTGACTGTCAGAGCAATAAGACAATGGAATCAACTACCTAGGGAGGTCGTGGGCTCTCCCTCTCTGGAGGCATTCAAGGTGCAGCTGGACAGACATCTGTCAGAGATGCTTTGACCTAGATTCCTGCATTGAGCAGGGGGTTGGACTCGATGGCCTTGTAGGCCCCTTCCAACTCTACTTTTCTATGATTCTATGATTCTATGAACCCCTGAAAGTTATGGAGCAGCTACATTTGGCAACACTAAGGGGGGGGGGGGGAATCGCATTTAATGGATTATTATTTTTTTCCTTAAAATATATTGGACAGTATCCAACATTGCCCCTGTGCCTGCACTGACTTTGTTGCACCAGCAGGACCCACCACTGGTGCAACAGGAAGCTAGCACTTCCTAGAGCAGGACTCTCCAACCTTGGTTCCCCAGATGTTTTTGGCCTACAACTCCCAGCATGGCCTGGGCCATGCTGGGATTTGTAGGTCAAAAACATCTGGGGAACCAAGGTTGGAGAACACTGTCCTAGAGCAACCCTAGAAATGAGCCAAGGTACTCATTTCTGGAATGGGACAGGTGATTGGAGCTCCCTTCTATGAGCTCCGTTGACCCGTTCTGTTCTGGAAGCAAGCATTTCATCTTGTTTCCGGTTGCTTTAGGAAGCACTAGCTTCCCGTTACATCAGTGGTGGGTCCCTCTGGACCAACACTGTCAGCGGAGGCACAGGGGCAATGTTGGGTACTGCCCAATATATTTTAAGAAAAATAAACAATCCATTAAATGAGAAATTTTCCTAGAGTTGCCAGATGTAGCTGCCCCATAACTTTCAAGGGTTATATAGAAAGTTGGTCCTGTTGGTTTATGGGTAGCATTGATACTGCCGAGTAGCTCCACGGACTGAAAAGGGATGTTCATATGATTATTTTTGCATTTCTCATCTATTAAGAAGACCTCTGGATTGAGCTGTTATTTGTGAATGCCTGTTCCTTTTGAAGTACATCTATTTAAGTCAGGGGCTTTTGGCCTTCTAAAGAGAAACAAGATGTGGCACATCTATTGTTGCTGACATCCAATGGAATAAGTCAATAGTTGTCATAAAGTACATGCTGATTTCTTAAATAGCTTCTTTGGAGCTTCAGAAAGCTCATTGCCTGCTCTTAGGTGAATGGAGAGGAGAAAAGCATGTTCTGTTTTTTAGCATTATAACGGTAAGGCCTGCAAGCACTGATATCCTAAAAGCTTTTGCACATGGATTCTTCAAATTATACTTTTACACACTTTCACAACCTAAACAGATAACTTGCTACAAGTTGTGACATCCGCTGGGTTGTCTCTAGGGCTGCCCAGGGCCTATATCTCCCCCCAAATTATTATTAGGCCCAGGGATTTTAGCCAAGCATTGCAAAAAAAAAAAAAGCCTACTATTTCTGCTTAGCTGAGGGCCTGTGTGCTACTACATGCAAATGCAGTAAGAAAAGCACTGTGGCTGATCTTCCATAGGAAAAGCAGCTTCAGGAGGGGTATTTAGAGCAGAAAAACACTGTGGGTGGTGTGTGTGCTTAAAACATGCCTCTTGCATGTTGCTTCTCCATTTCAAATCCCCAAGCGGCTTTCCTCTCCCCTGACAGGATTGGAATGGAACCCCACAGGGGAGGGAGTGGTAATGCCGTGCTGAATTTAAGGGATGTCAAATGACAGGGTTTGGGGGGCTGGTCCCACATTCAATGGAAATGTATTTATTTTATTCATTACTCTGGTTTCTCTTCAGATCGTATAAATCTTTCGCCATATTAAAAGTTTTTCAAAACAGAATGCCAATAAAAACTATGGCTGGTCAATCGAGGAAGGCTTCTTGAAATAAAGATGTCTTCAGCAGGCACCAGAAGCAAAACAATGTTGGTGCCTGTGTGACCTCCAGAGGCAGGGAATTCCACAGAAATGGAGCCACCACACTGAAGGCTCTGCTCTGGGTGGACTCCAATTGGACCATAGGTCTATGTGGAGCCACCAGGAGCATGCCATCCAATGACCTCAGTGACCAGAGAGGTCAATAACATACCCTCCAACATTTCACAGATGAAAATAGGGACACACATGTGAATTTGTAAGCAGTGTGGTTAAGCAGCATGAAGGTGTGATCAAGAGGGCATGGCCAGAAAACGTGAGGGTGTGGCCAAGGGTATGGCCAGGCAACCAAAGGGCATGATCAAGTACAAAAGTTATAAGAGGAAACACACAAAATCTTATATATTATAATTATTACATTATTATATTATATATTATTTTATTATTTATTTATGTATTTATTATATTTATACCCCACCTTTTTTCCTGCAAGGAACCCAGGGCAGCTTACATAATTCTCCTCCTCCTCCTCCTCTCCATTTTATCTTCACAACAACCCTGTGGGGTAGGTTAGGCTGAGAGTCAGTGACTGGCCCAAAGTGGGTTTCATGGCTGAGTGGGGACTAGAACCCAGATCTCCCAAGTCCCAGTCCAACACTCTCTACACCACACTGGCTCTATAATATTTTATTAGTGGCTTTTGTAATATTTTTTTACCTTACTTAAACCCTTAATTGTTGATATCTGGTGTTTTTCATGAGGGGGGTTAGTGCTTGCAGGGCAATCTCTTTCTTTTGTTTTAAAATTATCAGGATTGGTCCCAGCATTTTCAGGGCAGTTGGAGAAAGCGAAGAAAAGGAGATGCAGAGGAGGGGGAGCTTCTGGGTGGGGGAACGGGGAACATACAAAAAGACACATTGGGGTTTTGAGCCCTGTTAGCGTTTTGCTCCCAACACCTCTACAGCTCTGGTTTTTAAGCACAAGGAGTAACTTTGAGGGGCTGGCTGAACAGCTTTGTTGTTGTTTGTTATTGTGGAAAGGCCTCAGTTTAAAGCACTTTTTGTGCTATATTCATACAATTTAGATTTAAAGAAACCCTTAAACTGGAATAATCTTACAGAATTTAACTAACTTGAATTAAGTTAAAACAAACAGTGCAATGCTACGCACAGTTACTTGGAAGTAAGTACAAATTTCTTCAATGGGTCTTACCCTGGGGGCCTGGTCAGAGGCAGCAGGTAGAGCGAGCCAGCGATCCCCCCCCACGCGTGCACACAGAGACATCCTAGGTCTGTTTCCTTCCTGCTTAATGGGGCCATGGGCAAAATTGCAGATAAGCTAAATAGCTTGCGGGAGGAGGCAGGGGGATTCGTGGCTGTGCAATAACAAATCAGGACTTTTGCATAACAAAGTAAGAAGCATGATGGCCTTAAGTGTTTGTGGGGCTGTCCCGCAAATTCGGGGGCAATTGGAGAGTATGCAATTAGGGAGAAGGTGGTCTCTCAAGTATCCTGGTCCCAAGTTGTTTCTGGCTTTATACACTAGTTGCAAAATGTTAAACCTGGCTTGGTAGCGAATAGGCAGCCAGTGCAGTTCCCTCAACAAAGGAGTCACATGCTGAAAATGGGAAGCTCCTGACAACAGCCGAGCTGCTGCATTCTGCACTAGCTCCAGCTTCCGGAGCAGCCTTAAGGACTGCTTAACAACTGGACAGGGGCAAGGGGGAGAGGGGGAAACCTTCACAGCTATTCACCACGTTCTCCTGCTATCTCTGAATGAAATGCCTTTCTGCGAAGCCTTTTCCATTTCCCAGCCATTAATTAATTACCTTAATGTTCTACATGTTCCTTTTAAAGCAAAGGTAAAGCAGATTTTGTTATGACAAACACGGTGAATCTGGAATGACTGTGAGATATATTTTGTATAGATGTTCTCTGTGGTTCAAGGGAGAGAACTACCTCGTCTGTTACATGAAGAGAGAGGGAAAGAGCTGTAAAATATGCAGGTTCACTACTGTGGGGGTAACTGAATCTATGCACTCATTTCAGACTGTAATTAATGGAATTTTGCTATTCAAATTAAAAGTTAGATTTCTCTCTCTCTCTTTTTTTGGCGTAGGTTTAAAACCAAACTGTGGGAAAGAGAACCTAAACAAAATGATATTTATGCTTTCTAACCCAGTGAGAAGTCTTCAGGGTCATAGTCAACCAACTGGAAAGATCTCCCAGCATTCATCCATTTCTTCTCTTAATTTCTTGGCAACCGTGGTTGATGATCGAGCCTCATTCTTGAGTAACTTAAGAACTGGGATACTGGAAGAAGAGAGAGGACTGGATCACTGAGGACCATTAAGCTAGTGTGCTGCAATCCGCACATACTGCGTGCACCTACATGAAGAGTGAAGAGGTGGAAGACATGGTGCATTGGGCTCTATGGCCATCTCCTATGTAAGTGCAGCAACACACATGGAGAACTTGTCTTTGATATTTTCCAATCTTCCCAGTTATGGATGCTGTTTCATCTAAAGAGGTTTAGGAAGAGGGACTACTACAGATGGAGGAATCTGTGAAGTTTGATCCCACTCAGTTTCTCATTTTTCCAACATCAATTTTGTTCCGTCCCATTTTCACATCAGTTTTGAATTTTCAGTTTTCAAAAAATGGTACATGCTTTGAGTGCATTTCTCCAAATATATGGATTTTTGTATGCACTTTTCCCAATATACAGATTTTCCCCCAAGGGATTTACCCTGATATGTATGTGCTTTCCCCCCTAATATGCACATTCTGCTGTGCACATTTTACTATTCTATGCATTTTTGTGCACATTCTCTTGATTTGGGAACTGCATCGGAAAATTCTGAAAAGTGAAAATATTCCAGTTCATGTGCAGGTTCAGGAGGTGCGAATTTGGTAAGTTTGCATTAAAATATGACCCAACATATCTCATCCCCAGGGACAAGAAACAGAACTGAATTTGACACGCTGATATAACAGCAATGTCTGAAAATGAATCAACATGACTTGAGATATATGTTTTTTTTTTAGTAGCATCCTTAAAATCAACTTTCAAAAGAGAAAAATCTGAAAACATTCAACATTCAGAAAATCAACATCAAATTTGCCAGATTCTGAACAGGTGAAATTTCCTTTCAGCACTGATGCTTGGTCATTAGCTTGCTAATTGTCCAGAAGACCTTTGCTCCAAGTGTTTACTCGAAGCTTTCTCCCAGACCTGAGCCCATTTGACCTCAGTAATGACACCACATTCATTAGGATGAGCTATATGAACACACTGCTCAACTGCATGTCATCATGCCCATTCAAGGGAATGAGATCTGAGCAATCAAGAAGGACATTTTTCATAGCGCTCATTTGGGTAGGAGCCATCTGGTCTGTTGCAACTCAGGTTGGTGTTCTGTTCCCAGCCCTTTAATTTGAATGCTAAAAGTATTACCCATTTATGTCAGTGCAGCAAAATGCATTCACTAACTGCCCTTTGTTGCTTATGCTTAAATCAGCTACCAGATTCATGATTACAGAATTTGTGACACTATATCACTAAAAATATATTATGTATAATGACCCCAGGATTAGGCATACTTAAGGCGCAATCCTATGCATGCTTAGACAGAAAAAAAAGGCCAACAACTCCCATCATGCCCCAGCCAACACAGCAGGGGTCTGCTGGGAGTTGTAGGCCTTTTTTCTGTCTAAACATGCATAGGATAGCACCCTCAATCTGATTTGTTTCTATGGCCTTAATGTGTTTTACAGTGCAATCCTACACATATCCCTTAAGAAGGAAGCTGCACTGAGTTCAATGGGACTCATTTCCAGGTAAGTGTGCATAAGATAGCAACCTAACTCTGTATTGAAGCATTGATAATGTTTACAATGCCATGTCCTCAATTATTTTGGCATGGGAGTGCGGATCAATTTTGCAATTCCTTGTCCATTTCCCAATTGAAGGGAGTTCTCCAACTTTTTTGAACATCTACGAAATCACACAGTTTCAGCAGGTGCTATTTCAAAGACATATTCAATATATCAGAGAAAGTCAAAGTCAATCCAGAGTTCCAAAACAGTCTCAAAAACATCCATGTTTTTCATATATACATTAGCAACTCCAGTGAATTGAATTGGTGTTTTAATTCAACATCTTCTATGGATATTCATATTAGCAGAATTCCTTAGTGCATTCAATCAAATCAAATCTAATCAATTACTGGTTTGCCTTGTAACATGTTTTAGTTTCACACGTTAATCAAACTGACACCTTGCCTTTGATTTGTTATTGAATAAATTGAGTTAGTTATTTTTGAATGAACTAACTGAACTTACCATGCTAACTGATCCTGAGGTTTGACTTTGATTAATATCATGACTGTATATATTAAATAAAGTTTTTATCAAAGTTTTCAAAGGTGAAAGTTGGACAGTAAACATTCAACAAAAGGGAAAACAAAACAAAACATGGTTTGCTTGCTTCAAGCAAAAGACATTTTTATTTTAAGTCTGATACCCTCCCACCTGTTTTGAAATTTTATCTCCTGACTCTTGTTGTTGAGATGTCTAAGTAATATTAATAGCAAGGAAAGTAATTTGCCAAGAATCAGGTCTGCTAGATCCAAGCAAAAAAACCTTTACATTTCTAGATCAAAGCAGAGATCCTTGCAAAATCTCAGTGGATTTAAAAATAACAACAACAAAAAAGCCAAACCTGGATTTCTTGAGTCAAAATAATTAATGCTTCCACTGAATTGATAGAGACAGAGTATTTTAAAAAGATAGTTGATATTGTTAAGGGGTTAAATGATCTGCTCAGAGGTGATTTATGTGTAATAAACAATACCTCCATGCCCTATTATGGTCTCTGACATCAATCTAGGGCTCCTCTTAATAATTACAACTGGGATTCAAGCAACTATTTTAGGCATTCCCCAAAGGGATTTTTTACTTTTCCCCGTTTGAACAACCAACCCCAATGCCCTGTAACAACGGCCTTTAAAAGTCCCCTAGAGCTCAAAAGCAGTTTGTTATGGCAGGAGGTGGGAGGTGGAGCCTGTTCTTGGGAAACACAAGTCCCCCAAGCTATGATCAGCATATGGGGCTAGTTGCTTGATTTGTTGGATCCTTGCCACCATCTTGGCATCAAATCCAGATTTCAAGGACACACAGAGAAGCATTATCAATGCTTGTCCTGTGAATTACCAAACTCTCTTCCCTTCAAAGTTCATCTAAATCAAAGGATAAATAAATCCTTTATAAATTTTAGAAGCATTGAAAAATCATGCCTTATTCTGATGGAATGGATCAATATGGCAATAAACTTAATTACTAAGCTAATATGAAATAGACCCAAGTTATGAAGGATCTTAATAATGAATAGTTGGCATCATGAAGGAGAGATAAGCAAACTAATGAAGAGCACTATGTATATGGAAATGATGTAGTCATATTTGTCCCTCCCTACATAATACAGTAATGCCTTGGATTACGAGCATAATTCGTTCCAGAACCATGCTCGTAATCCAAAATACTCGTACATCAAAGCAAGTTTCCCCATTAGAAATAATGGGAACTCAGATGATTCGTTCCACAACCATTTAATCACTGCTTTGCCGGCTCCCTGGCAGGGAGCCCCATGGAGGGAGCCGGCAAAGCAGTGATTAAATGGTTGTGGAATGAATCAGCAGAGTTCCCATTATTTATAATGGGGAAACTTGCTTTGATGTGCCGGCTCCCGGGGTCCCGGCCGTGCCTCGCCTGCCTCCACTCGCTCTGCCAGGAGTGTCCAGGAGGCGGGGGCTTCCCTGGAGGTGCGGCACAGCCGGGCTTGGCCTCCGCCTCACGCTGCTGCGCCAGCCGGCCGCACAGCCAGGAGGCGGGAGCTTCCCTTGAGGCGCCCGAGGTGCATCTCCCTGCCAGGGAGCCGGCAAGTGCTTTGCCGCTCTCAGGGAGATGCGTGGAGCCGCTCCAGCTGCTTCCTACGGTTGCAAGCGACAGCTCACGGAGAGGCGAGCTGCCCGCGCCGCCTGCGGTCCCGTCGCGTCACATCCGGCCCCATCATTGACGGGGCCAGATGTGACGCGACGGGACTGCAGGCGCCGCGGGCACCGCTTGCGACGGTAGAAAGCAGCTCCATTCTTCGGCTCGCGCCTCCATTCTTCGTCTCCCTACTTGGGAGCCGGCATGCCGCAGCGCCAGGAGCCTCCAAGCACCCCGTGGAGGTGAAGCGAAGGAGCCCCGGCCGTCGCTCGCTCTGCGTGCGCCTCGCGCTGCCGCTTTGCCGGCTCCCTGCCTGGGAGCCGGCAAAGCGGCAGCGCGAGGCACACACAGAGCGAGAAGCTGCGCCTCGGACGTGAAGCGAAGGAGCCCTGGCCGTCGCTCGCTCTGCGTGCGCCTCGCGCTGCTGCTTTGCCGGCTCCCTCCTTCACTTCACCTCCACGGGGTGCTTGGAGGCTCCTGGCGCTGCTGCATGCCGGCTCCCAAGCAGGGAGCCGAAGAATGGAGGCGCGAGCCGAAGAATGGAGCTGCTTTCTACCGTCGCAAGCGGCGCCTGCAGTCCCGTCGCGTCACATCCGGCCCCGTCAATGATGGGGCCGGATGTGACGCGACGGGACCACAGGCGGCGCGGGCAGCTCACCTCTCCGTGAGCCGCCGCTTGCAACCGTAGGAAGCAGCTGGAGCGGCTCCATGCTAGCAAAACACCCCGTGGAGGTGAAGTGAAGGAGCCCTGGCCGTCGCTTGCTCTGCGTGCGCCTCGCGCTGCCGCTTTGCCGGCTCCCAGGCAGGGAGCAGGCAAAGCGGCAGCGCGAGGCGCACGCAGAGTGAGCGACGGCCAGGGCTCCTTCGCTTCACCTCCACGGGGTGCTTTGCTAGCGCCTGGCCAGGCCTCACCTCCACGGGGTGCTTTGCTGGCTCCCAGGCAGGGAGCCGGCGCGAGGCAGCGAAGCGAGGCGCCCGCACAGCGAGTGGCCTCGCCTCCATGGGGCTCCCAGGTAGGGAGCTGGCACAGCAGCGTGAGGTGCCCGCAGAGTGAGCAGCTGCGCCTCGCCTGTATGGGGCTCCCTGCTGGCTAGGCAAAG